>JAOTQP010001652.1:30229626-30276383 GCA_026413545.1 Cichladusa arquata | reverse complement strand
GTAGGCTTTACATATGACTTTGCCTGAAGTGTTTGCCTTTTTTGTGCTTTAGTATGTGACTATAAATGTTAACAGTAGAATAACCTTCCAGAGAACAGACAGACCTCACCATCACAGTGGATCAAACATTAAACTTGCGTGGTTAGAAATATAGGAACTGATGTTTTCCCATTGATATTCACTTTGCATATTTTTTCTGTGTCTCACTAGTGGGCTTAAAAACAAAAACAACAACAACAACAACAGAAAAAAAAAATAAAGCCTACGGTAGAAAAAGAGGGGAATAGCAAATGTAGAAATCAGGAAAAGAAGGATGACCTTTCTTCTCCCTTGGCAGAGAGCAGCCTGTTTGATTTCACCAGCAGGTCAGGAGAAAGACTGTTGTGTAACACAGGCAGTCATCAGTGGTTCCCAGCAGTGACTCCACTGCCTGCTTTTGCATTTCCAGCAGCTGAAGGGAGATGTGTCATCACACAGCCAGGGCTGGGCAGGGTCAGGCAGGGGTAGGTGCACACAAGGCGTGTAAGCAAATGGTGCTTTCTGCAAAGGCATGCATGACAAATTAAAGCTGAGGATTTACTGCTGGGCTTCTTTTCTTTGAAGGGATCCATTAAAAAAAGAATCTTGATTACATTTTATCAACATGAAGGAACTGAAGTAACAAAATTTAAGAAGGTTTTCGCAAGGAAGTGCGTGGAAGTTTTTAACTACATCGTTTATATTTTGCTTTAGATATATTTCCTTATTGGTTTATTAAATACATAAAATCGAATGCTTCTCTTCAGCACCTGTCTCTTCATTATTTGCTTTTTGGATACAATGCAAATAAGAGGAATTTTGAAACACTTTTTGCTGGAACAAAGAAAGTGGCTATATATTTTATAATCACGATGATCCCCCAGCTGCAAAATGACTGCATGGGAGAAAGAATAAAAGTATCTATCAAGCATGTAAGAACCATGTTGTTAGCTAGCAATTTAGTGAATATCAGGAGGACTGAGATTAAACAGCAAGGAGAAAAGATGGTACATGGTACTGTAAAGGGAATTCAAAAGGAAGGAATGACAAGATCAGAGGAAGGAGTCATAAATTCTTCTGACATCTTCAAAGCAAGCAGAGTTGAGAGGAGGAGATGCATGCACAAGTTTTAATTTTACTGCACTGTATTAATTTTCACAGCCTTTTCCTGTTATGCCCTATTTATTTTCTATCTGTAAATGCATTACCAGCCTGAAGATCCCAGTTACTGTGGGAATTGCAGAGATCTCGATTACTACAGAAACTTGTTAAAATTACTTTTCTACACACATAACTATGATACTGAGACACTTTAGTCCCCAAACAGAGTAAAAGCCTGAGGTTGGAAATGTTTGCAGGACTCAGACCATTTACATGCACATCCATTATTGTGTTTATAATGAATATCAATTCACTTTACTATATTGGAGAAAGAAAATTATATGAGATGTGATATTCAAGATATGAGGTCAGTCAGCAAAAGAGATGATACGTGCTTTTTCTTCACTCTCTTGAAGGAGGAAGAAGAGTTTGGGAAAGATAATTACTATGCTTCCATTCCCTGCTCTGTTTTCCAGACTTCTGTTTTCTGTTCAGATTACTACTTGCATTTTAAACAAGAGATGCTAAAGGGAGGTTTTCCCAGCAAGTACAAGAAGAGAGATGTATTCTAGTTTATTTAAATGCTGTTGAATGAAGAACACATGATTTATGCTGAAGTAGATAAAATGATACAGGTCAGACTCCCTCATGTGGCTGTCCATGACTGTACAGAAACTCTTTCTTCCTTGCTGTCTCAGATGTGTCTGTGCTGCTGTCCAGCTTTCTGGCAGAAATAGCCCAGGGGACAGAACTGAGAGATCTGTTACTCTGCTTTTTCATATAAAATGGCTGTAGATTTGTCTCTAAGTGCAGTAATGAAACAGAACAGCTTCCTGATGGAAAAACAGATAAAGAAGAATTAAAGGGAGAAAAACAGAAATGAGTAATGCATTTGTTTCCAAAATCAGTTATAGATACAGCTATATAGAGTGTATAGAAATAGATAGGTGTGTGTACATGTATGCCTATATGAAATACGTACAATCATCTGGGCAGTTGCTTAGAGCAAGATGCAATTAATGGTAGGATTTTAGGGAAGGATTCCAGTATAAAATTCCCAGAGGAAATTTGAATAACAGTAATAAATCAAGTGGAATAGGCTGCATTACTCTTATGTTTCTTAAACTATGTACAAGAAAAATACATGGGCATTCATCATTAAAACATCTTGTGCAGTGAGTACAGAATAAGAAATTATATGCAGTTCTTCATATTTTGTTTACCTACAGATGGTGACTAATTTTGTTCAAGTGTCAGTGGTGCTTCAAACTGAGTTTGGCAGTGGGTAGACATTTGACTCAGCCTGACACTAACAACCTGAATCCTAAGGACTAGGAGAGCATGCTCACCCTTATTTGTGCTCTAATTCTTGTCTTTGCTCTGTTGGCAGAAATGTACAAGTTGGCATGAATTTATATGTAAGCTGTACCACCCAAAAACACAACTGCAGAGCAAGAGGCATGAACTGTTTTTACTCTAAATTTCAAAATCTTTTCTATCTGAAGACTTAATAGAGTTCTTTACAATGAATATGTACCATGATATGACTGTAATTACTTCCACCTCCTTTGTATTGAGAAAAACAAAAGTAATTTTATTGCCTTTTCTGACTTCAGTGCTGAATCAATTGCACTGTACAGAATCATAGAGTTATTTATGTTGGAGAAGACCTAAAATCATCAAGTCATCTGTTAAAAGCCACTGCCAAGTCCACCACTGAACCATGACTCTAAGTGACATATTTATGCATCTTTTAAAAACCTCCAGGGATAGTGACTCAGCAGCTTCCCTGGGCAGCCTGTTCCAGTGCTTCTTTTTGTGAAGGAAGTTTTCCTAATATCCAATCTAAATCTTCCCTAGCCCAAATTGAGGCCATTTCCTTTATCCTGTCATTCACTACTTGGGAGAAGAAACTGATCCCCATCTGGCTCAGCCTCCTTTCAGGGGGTTGTAGAGAGCAATGAGGTCTCATCAATGAGGTTTCCTCTGAGACTCCTTTCCTCCAGAATGGACAACCCCAGCTCCCTCAGCTGCTCCTCACAGGACTTGTGCTCCAGAACCTTCTCCGGCTCCTTTGCCCTTCTCTGGACAAGCTCCAGCACCCCAATGTCCTTCTTGCAATGAGAAGCCTAAAACTGTATTTCCTATCTGTGCAATTCAAAGGCAAAAAGCAAAGAAAAGTGGTTGAGTTACAGCATATCTGTTCTGCTCTCTTCTGGATGATACCATCTATATGACTGGGTCCAGACTGAAGAGGAGTGAAAAGTGGAAAATTTAAGAAATCAGTTTGTCAGACTTCATGTCTGATGATAATTTCATTTGCTTTAATTTTTTTTCTTTAATATGTACATACATAAGAATTAAATTTATTTTTCTGTTCATGTAAATAGTGGTTTTAGACTTGTTTTTCCACTGGAGGAAAAAAGGACTGTGTGTTAAGATTAACACAGCTACCTCTGGTTTATTTTAAGAGGCTAACAGGACTAATTTTATCAATTAATAAATTCAGTGTTACTACTTTTTTCACATTATACAGGTATAGCAAATATTTGAACTTCTAAGGCTTTGATAGTGCTGTTCAAACAAACTAAGTACACCATGAACTTCCAAAAATTAAATGCTGACTTCTGTATCAGTAACAGAGTATGCAAAGCTTAGGAACCAAAAAAAAAAAAAAAAATATTAATAAGGGCAATGTACTCTGGATGGTAAAGAGCCTCAAATTATAAAATTATATTTAGTGTGTATGTATACATATATATATATGTATATGTATACTTTTTACTGGCTTTACAAACATGATATAATAGATTAAATGATAGCAGAATGTGATGACAAATTAGTGTGTTAAATACAACAAGGCTACCATATGTCTTTAATTAATTTTGTTAACAGCTTCTCATGATGTTACCTAGAAGATGGTAATTAAAAAAAATATGGTACATAATTGCCAAAATATTTCTTTTATTGGGTTTTCCAGTGAGTACTTAGGATTGCAGTCTTAGTATCACTTTATAAAGAGGAAGAGATTGTTTTGAACAGAAGGGTATACTACACAGCTAAATGAGCCTCTTAAATAAAAACAAAGAAATAAGTTTTTATAGTAACTATACAAGTGAAACATGCACATGACATCTTCTTCCTATTTCCTTTAAATAGCTGTGGCAGCATGGTTTTTTCAGGTACACTAAGCATATGAGTTTCTGTCTCCCAGATGCTTACAAAAATATATGCCCATTTTCTTTTATGTTTAGAGTAGGAGCATACTGAAAACAGTCTGAAAATTGCGTTTAACTCACTGTTCTAATAATATAAAAGATATGTGATTTGTCAGACTTTGTGAAGGTAACTTACTGTGTATGAAGAGCATGACAATCCATTTTAAGATGCTTCTTATTTCCCTTCAATCTCCAAACTTCATCTGAGACACAAACTGGGCCCTGCTAAAAATCACTACAGGATGACCTGGAAAGAGATCAGCCATTATGCTAAGGATTTCTTACCACCTCTAACAGCTGCTGCACTGCAGAAGCCGTAGGAAATTATGATACAAAAGCAGCAAAAGAGATATAAAATATTTCACCATTTTGAATAAACATTACCAGTAGTTGGGCCAGGTAATCAAATTGTTCATTTCCAAGAATGCTACAGGGTAGTTTTTCAGATGTCCTTTCTCTTGTCTCTTTCCTGCAAAGTGACTTTCCCTGGCCATGTCAAAATTAGGGACTGTCATGGACCAGCTGGGCAGCTGCCCAGTGGTGAGAGCCAAACCTATGGCTTGGGCTTAGGAACCTGCCAATTATTGCAAGGTGAATTTTATGTGCAATTAGGAACATTAAATCATGTATTACTTTTAACATAAGCCTTTTCCTCTAACAGGTCAACAGAAAGCAGAAAATGACTACAGCATCCCATTTAGGATAAGAAGGGTGTCTGCATGTTACTCACAACAAACACTTTCAATGGCCTTTGTCAAGGTTTGGTCATCAATTTTTCTATCATTCAGAGGGCACCTACCTGAAGAACCAACACAGTTTTAATTGTGTAAAATGATATTTCAGGACAAATACATGATGATTAAATATACAGGTGTGGGGAACTAATAATTTTTTTGTGAGGAAAATCTTTAGTTTGAACTCACCTGAAAACTTGTACATAATTTCAAAAATGCCACATCAAAATAAACCCACTGTGATTAGCTTATACCCAAGTTACAGTGCAGCAGGGAATACACTACCCCCCTGCTGCGCATTGTGCTTTGGAGGAGAATTGCTTCTTTCACTTTCTCGATGTTCCTGGTCCTCTCTCTCTCCCTGTGTAGGAACCCTAGAGAGGCTGGTATCTTAATGAAGGACTTAGTCTGCACAAATATCCCTTTTTTTGGCTCCCTCCAGTCACATTTCTCAGCATGTCCTGTGCAGGATGCAGAGCACACTGGAGACTGAGGGCTAATTACATCTCCTTCCTATCCTCTTACTTCCCAAGTGGTTTGTCAGCACATGCTTGTCCTATTTCCCCTAAACTCCCCTCCACTCTTGCTGCAGCTACACCCTTTGTATACATTTCCTGTAACACACAACACTGCACAGCTTTTCATACTTCTATCTGATAATTGCATGTGATGAAAAGGTGAGGAGGGTTGACCATTGCAGGAAATTTATTGAAAGCTCATGACTATTCAAAAGAGTCCCCTCCAAAAAGAACAAGACAAACCCATCTCCCAGCCTCTTGACATTGAGAACAAAACCAATTTCTCAACATAATATCTGCTGCTCCTTCTGTGCTCTGTCCATCTATAATTTATCAGCATGAGACCCTCAAGCCATTTACATTACTCATAAATTCTCCAGCAAGAGGAGAATCTGAGATATAGATTTGATTCCGGTGAGATGTGCCATTCATTTTCCTTTTATGAATACTTTGGGAAAGCACTGTGGACTTTACTCTTTTTTGTTGTTTTTCTATTTTGATCTTAGTAGAAATAAATGAGCTCCAGGTAATAGTCTCCCTGGGCATAGTGCACAAAATTCTAAGTATAGATCTGTAAAACTGTTCTTGTTTTTTAGGACTTCAAAACAGTTTCATGTTCAAGAAAATCTAGAGAATCTCTTGGGTTTGGGGAGTACAATGCCAAAACAAGCTGCAGAAAAGTTGTGTCAAGTGTAGATATGTATCTGAAAATGCCGGAATTTCCTCATATAAAGTATACAGCTCCACTAGATACAGACCAGCTCAATTTCAGATACTTGAAGGTTACAAAGAAAAGCATAAACACATAAACTATATAGAGAGAGGGAGAGAACCCCAAATGAATCTTCTACAAAACAGCATCATAACCGCCTCAATTATCATATAAATATAGAAAGCAGAACTCAAGAAATGGAAGCTGTCATGAAACATTTATCTCTGAATAAGTGAAGAATCTAGAAGGAAAAAGTGAACTGAATACATTACAATAATTGATTTATGCAAAATTTTGACTAATTTTTTAGACGTTATGGTAAGAATGTTCCATGAGAATTCAGAGCTGCCATTCTATGGAAAAAAGCAGTAAAGGACAGCAGACTTGAAAGAAAACAGTCATCATCAATTAAAATATAAAATTATTAAATAATTACTTTGTGGCTAGTTTTGATCAACAATGAATGACTCAATACATCCTGCTGTGGCTGTGGATTTTTACCTCCATCTTATTTACTTTTCAACAGAAAAAGCTCCCTTCTCCCGTGTTAAATACATTTAATTTGGTCTAATGTAATCATATTTACTCGTATGAATCGGCCTCTGATAAAAATGCCACATCCTCTTTAAACTGTTGTGCAGAAAGTCACATCAGTCTCCCATAAAATGCACTCATTCCTGCTATGTCTACCATATGACCTAAATGATAGAAGGATAATGCAGTTTGGACTCAACATCTTCCTCACATAACACGCATCAATTAAGACATCACTTTTTTCTGTGGCCAACACAACACATTGCATTTATCCTTTTAGTCATTCTTCAGAATGTCAGTGTGATTTTATTTAGAGAGGTATTTCCCCAATGTAACAGCACAAAATATTGAGTGTGTATCAGCCACTAGAGCATGTAAGTTGCAGGGCCTAAAGGATTCCTCATTATCACAAACAACAATGACTAGAGACAGAGTTTATTCGCTAAGGTCAACAGAAATATTAGGTTGCTACTATGTGGGAATTACAGACATCAGTATTTTCATTAGAATGGTTTGTGTTGGAAGGGACTGAAAGGATTATCTCATTCCCACAGGGAGAGCTTCCACTAGAGCAGATTGCTCAAAGCCCCACCCAACCTGGCCTTGAACACTTCCAGGGATGGGGCATCCATCACTTCTCAGGGCAACTCATTCTGGTGCCTCACCATCCTCACAGTAAGGTTTTCTTCCTTATATCAAATCTGAATTTAGCCTCCTTCACCTTAAGGCTGTCACCCTCTTGTCCTATCACTCCATGCCCTCGTGAAAAGTCCCTCTCCAGCTCTCCTGCAGCCTCCTTTAGGTAACAGAAGGCTGCTGTGAGGTCTCCCTAGAGCCTTCTCTTCTCCAAGCTGAGAAAGGTGCTCAAGCCCTTGGATTATCCTTGTGATTTTGATATAATGAAGTTTCAATCAGTTCTCATGTTGTTCAGTTTATTCATGCTCATGAGTTAAATTCCAATTAATGATATCAGCCTCCTAAAGTGATCACTGCTTTTGAGCAACCTGATGAACGTGTTTCAAGACTTCAGATTAATTTGATTTAAACATTTTTATTTATATTGTGTACCTAGCTAACATGAAATAGGAAATCACTTTTTCTAATGATAAACAATATATTCAGATGATATAGAGTCAGGATATTGTCAGTTAAACTGACAATGAAGAACCATCAGAGGAAACTTTGTGAAACTTTAACACTGGGTTTGGCCTGAAAACCACTTTGAAACCAGAACTACTCTTGATTGGGAAGACTTGTATATCGACCATAGATGAGGCTGAAGAGAATTGTCCCTCAGTCTAAAATAAAAATACCTGCCTAATTTGACAATTCAGTTAATTTTTTTCTCAGTTGTGAAATGAGAACAGTATTCCAATACTGCACAGAGTCGTCCCTGAGCTGGGGGCACTTGAGTGCGATGCTGTGTATGTTATGAGCGAGCCTGTCTGCATCTCAAAGACCAGTTCCATGTGAGAGACAACGTGACCGTTGTTTAATGATCCTGTTCATGGGCAGGATGGAGCAAGCACTTACTCTGAGCTAGGCCATCTGGATTCTGGGTTCAGTTGGTAAAGTTTTATCAGTAATATATATATTTCCCAACTATGAATCTCTTGGCAGATTGTAAAACTACTTTGATTTAAGGGGAGATGCAGAAGGAAATTTGACTCTTAACTAATTAAACTTTATAATATCCCCATGAGATATTTATTACTGAGGAATTGAAAGTGTCCTACTTAACTTCATATTAACAGGCACTGTAGACACTCTGAACCTTGAAAATAAGATCATGTCTTTTGATCCCTGAAGTTGCTATGATGATTTTGGCCATGGTATCTCTCTGAGACATAACATTGAGTTACTGGCAGAAATAAAAAAAAACGCCCACAAAAGTCAACATACTCCAGGCTCATTTTTATCTTTGTGTTTTAATGTGAAAACTTACCTTTTCTTTATTCTGCAGCTTTGCATTTAAGCAGTCTTTTAATTTATCTACTGAAAATACATGTTGAGCTGCAGAATGAGAACATCCCATCTCAAGAGCTGTGGAAGGTATGTTAGGAACTGAGTTGCCCTAGCACATCTTAATGCCTTTAGAGCATAGCTCTGTGTTTTGCTGTCACTGCTGGAAACTGACAGACTCTGTTCCTGGGAGGAAGGTGGAAGCCAAAGCAGCATTTGCCAGCTGGTTCACAAAGATGCTGCAGTGTCAGCATATTACAGAGCCATAAGGCCAGATGGTGAGAGACCAGACTGGAACTGGAGCAAATTCCTATTCTCATTGCTGCAACCACCCACAGCTGTAGTTGGGGCAAGCCAGCTTGATTCTATCCATCCTTCCAAGTGCAACTGATCAATCCGTTGCTACTACTTGGAAGTAAAAAGGAAATGAGAACTAATAAACTTTATGAAGTGAAATCTGTGTTTCTTCTTAGCACTGCTGGATTCAGCATGTGTTGCTCCCACTCAAACAATATTTCAGTTTGTTGTTTACAACAATATTCTTTTTTATATTCTCTGTTTCCTTTCCAGAGCAGCTGTTTGCAGCCCCACTTCTAATGAGTTTGGTATCCACCTGTTTCTCATTGAAGCTGATAATAAAACTTTGCTCTGGATGAGAGGGTAGGGAAAGATGCAATTACAACCTTTTCCTATGTGAAATTCAATTTTTTCCCCCATACAGTGTTCTGCATACTCATCATAACAACAGATACAAATTTCATCAACAGCCAGCTCCATCAACAAGACTCCAAGAGCCGTGATAACAGGAAAAAATGGAGACACTAACAGTATGGAAAAAGCATGGAAAAGCTGCATCTTTTCCTCACAGCGCCTTTCTCCTCTGCTGAAAATGATCTGCAAGAAATGTTTTCAATTTAAAACATCTTACATTTGTTCTTCTGACACGCTTCAGCCTCTGTAACTGCCTAAGTGTTATTATGATGTCCCTCTTTTTGAGAAGTGCACAGCAGCCTAGAGGATTACATCAACCCAGTGCTGCACTGAGTTCAGACAACTTCCTTCACAGGCAACAAATCTCATATTGCTTTTTGTAAATTTGTTCACAAAATTACACCCTGTAAGCTGGGTTGATTATTTTATGTTTTCTTTTTTCTTAAGAAATGAATAGTATAGGGTAATTATTAGTTATATAATTAATAGAGCTTGTAGTCTCTGATCTTCAGTGGACATACTTCACACGTGATATATCTTAGGGTCACATTTAACTTTTCTCAGCCTAGATCAAATTGTTGACTCACAGATGCATTAATAAAGTCAGGCTTTTTTCCTTATTGTTGAGGTATCCCCTCTTAAATAAATTGGCATACTTTATCTTATATTCAAGCTGTGAAATTCTATCCCATCACCATTATTTTACAGATAATTCTCCTAAGGTATATTCTGTTACCCCTGTATAGATAATATAGGAATGTAATTTCAATAGTATATTGGACCCAAAAATAGGGGAAAAAAAAACTGAAAAAAGGGAGGCTTAAAAAATCCCAAAAATGAAAGTTAAAACTGAGGCCTTTCTTCAAACAACTGCATTAGCACAACCTGTAGCTAATTCCATACCTGCAGATCTAACACTCATCCCTTCTTATTCCATCTAAATTAAGGAATTTTAAAATATCAAATAATGTACTCTTTTAAAAAGCCTCAGATCACTTCCTTGTTGAAAAATCAAAAACAGTCAAAGGTTTCTGTTTTAGTCTTCCTTTGGTACACAATCAGTGGAATATTTTATGACATTTCCAATTTACTGCTTGTGAGATTGATAAAGTAATCAGAAGTCAATTACTTTACTCTTAATATTTCAGTCTATCCATTAGGTTTCATTGCATGGGATGGACTTCAGTACATGAGAAACTGGTTAAAAATTTATCTCATGCTTTGGCAAAACAGCACAGAAATTCTTCTCTTTTTACTTCTTACTTCTTTACTGGTCACCCATTACCTGCAAAGCTGTCATACAGATTTTTGTTTTCAGAGATTTCTTAATTCCAAAATTACAACAAAAAGGTTAAAAGACATTTCAGAGCTCTGCTGCTTGTTTTCTGTGCTTAGGATGTGAAATTTTTCCATCTAATATCATATATGCTAGTTTTTATCCAGCACACACAGGTGTCCCATTATGCTTAGAATAAATTATATCAGATTTGTTGAAGAGCAATGCAAAAGAGCTAACATTAAAGGGCTGTTTTATATTCAGAAAAGAATGAAGTCATTTAAATAAACAATGTTTGTGCCTAGAACTATAATAAAAACATTTATATTTACCTGTTTCTGGATGAAGTAGTCTAGGGAAATATAGTTTCCAATGCCTCAAACACAGAAAGAAATTTCAAAAAGCAAAAATAACGAGTCCTCCGAGTTAAAGAGAGGCAAAGGTCTTAAAATAAAAGGATTTTTACATGCAGATACAAGAGATCTGTGAGGAGCATAAGGTCAAAATAAAGGTTAGAAATGTGTTCCTGGATAAAAGAAGCCTGCAAACTCTTTGTAGACTCTGTGGTACACTAAGCCTTCCCAGAGTCCCTCGCCTACCCTCTGCCAAGCCAGCAGGAATACAACATATAGCATTGATCCACATTCATCAGAAATCCAGACATAGTAGCATAGACCTATTTTATTCCAAGGAAATGCCGGTGAAATCATTATAAAGAAGGCTATCAAAACTAAAACCTGCTAGCTAACTGGTTTGGATTTATGTTTTAGCTACAGACAAGGTTTTAATAAAAAAATGTCAGTTTAAGGGCAGATTATTTTCATATTCACAATGCACATGGGCATGAGGTTCTTCTGACATAAAAACATTTGTTTTTTGAACTAATTTGAACTAATTTTGAATTAATTTGAACTAATGTTCAAACACTAATTAACCCCCAGGTTACCCAGCTCACTAGCACTAGGTAAAACTTAAAAATTACAGCAGTGATGTCATGGAAGCAATTATGCTATTAGGAACTCAAGTATATTGGAGATTTCCCTCCAGAGTTAAATAACTATTAAGTGTTTAAATAATGTTATTATTTTAAAAGTTGCTAAGGATCAAAGAAATTATAGGAAAAAATGACCTTAAATGAGTGAATCAATAAATAATTTGTTTTGTGTTTAAGGATGTATGCCTTGACTGAAATGTCAAGGCATAAATCAAAATGCTGAATCTCTCACATAGTCTGCAGGATTTTAGGAATAAGTTTATCAAGCTCCAAAAAAAGTAACTTTCATTGCAGAAATACAGCAGAGCTTTTGGGGTGGTACAATAAATTGGTTGGACGGGAATCATGGCAGCTCCTTTACTGTGTGAAAAGTCTGTTGTTGCAGAACAGCCCGGATTTGAATACAGAATGCTAAGATTTTAAACCAGAATAGCAACAGTCTTTCATCTAACATGAACCTCTAAGCATGTATTGAAATTGCTCCCGGAGAAAGTGAGAAATTCCTTCCTCAGCAAAGCAGCCCAGAGTCCCAGAAACACCAAACTCCAGGGATGTGAGCTTCTTGGGAAGTCATGATATTTTTTTTTTTGTCCACAATCAGATCTACTCTACACAAAATATTGAATATCCCTTAATAACCCTTAGACACTTCTATCAAGTATGTCTTGTTTTGGTGACACTTCTTTGCTGTTTTGACAGGTTAACTCTTCTTTCAGTGTGACAGGACTATTTTGGCTTCTGCTCCCTCAAAGTCAGCAACCTCCTCGCTCTCCACAATTCAAAGTCTCTGAGCGGTAGAAAGCAAAATACACTAAAATGGTTTCCTTTCCCCCTACTTTTTTTTTTAGTCTTACCTTCCTAGAGATGTTTGAAACTGATATAAGTGCATTTGAATCTTTAAATTAAAAAACAAACAAACACCAAAAAAAATAAACCACAAACCAAAACTCAACCCCCAAAAAATCTCTTGGGAATTTTATCTACAGAAATTTCATACACTGAAATACTAGTTATCCATCCATTCAATTATCTTAAATCAATTATTTTTCTCAGTAAAGAGGGTGAGAAAATTAGCATGAATTTCCATAAAACCTTTTCTTGTCTTCCACTCCATGGTGGAACAAAATATTTCTGGTTAAGAGAAGATCACTGCAGTGACTTTTTTCTTTGACGCTTCACTAGCAACAGTACTGGTGAAATCATGCTATATGTAAGCTCATATTCAAACTACCTGAATTTAAAATCTTACTCTTTGAAATAAAAAAAAAAAATTGAGTGATTTAGCACTGACTTTTTTTTTCCCCTTCAGCACCACCAGCAGAACTGTTTCCATTCACCAAGCAACAACAGAATCTGTGTTTTTCACTCGGGCACAAGCTTGTTTTTTAAAAGTTAAAGGATGTACCTAGGAGTTGAAAAATACATAACAAGAAACAATGCATTATTTTAAGGATAGAAGGACCAGCTAAAGCTACATAACAAGGAAAACCAAAAGCAAAAACAACAAAAAAATTAAATAGACCCAAGCACAAACATTGTACTGAAAAGACCAGAAACACGCAGAAATCAGGTTCTTGGAAAAAGAAAAGAACTTTAAAGCAGCTATCTCACACTGAGTCTATGTTTTTCCTTATGTCAGTGTTTCTTCAAAGTGAAACTGATTTGTTAGCATTTAGCAAAATTCATGAGACTTGCTTATATTTTAGAAACTTTAATACCAACTTATATGCATAGGGAATGAAGCGGAAGGGGAAGGAGAGGCAAGGAAATCAGCTGAACCTTTCCAGGCAATTAGTTATGCATCAGATAAGTTGCTTTCTACAGCTGCACAACTGCACTTCTTTTTTGATTTGGGATTCAAATCAGCTCATAAATATTGAAATTATAAGCTTAAGGAAATGGTACTATTTGATGCATGACCTATTTCTAAGAATTGCTGTAACGAAAAAATCATGGCTGAAGTGTCACCATTTCAGTGTGCTATTCTACCTACACTTTGCTGACCCTTTCAGTAAAAGGTCTGTGTAGAGATTAAGGTCCTACTATGCACTATTGTCTATATCTTACTTCATTTGGTTGGATTTTCATTCATAAGTACTCTCCTCACTGTTAGCTGTTGCAGTGCTAAGGACCTAGCACCGATCTGCTTCACAGACCACTTCTACAGAATCTGCAGTACTTTTTCAACACTGCTTTAAAGTATTTTAGGATTTCTACCATCCTTGCTATAAAACTAGCTATGTAACTCAG
This sequence comes from Cichladusa arquata, assembly GCA_026413545.1. Classification (NCBI taxonomy): domain Eukaryota; kingdom Metazoa; phylum Chordata; class Aves; order Passeriformes; family Muscicapidae; genus Cichladusa; species Cichladusa arquata. The sequence continues at coordinate 30,262,355 of JAOTQP010001652.1, read as the reverse complement.
TCTTCCTCCTGCAACTCACTTTTCTTTTCACTTCTACGGCTTCTTGAACACAGGTTTTCTGCCCAGCATAATTAATATTCTGCTTTCTGGGAGAAGGCTGTCCCCAGGGTACAGTGACTATAGCTTTAGGAGAAAACCAAACTGTTTCAGCAGTTTCCATCCAAAGGGTAGTAAGGGAGAGGGAACTGTACAGAGGTAAGTAACACAGATTCCCTCTAGACCCTGACTGCAAGTTGTGGTGCTTTGAGTCCTCATGTGTATGACTGCAGAATAACAATAATCCAAATGATTTCTACATCCTGACAACTTCTGAAAATTATTATTTTTAAAAAATTTTGGTTTGGAACAAATCTCATACAATAATTTCAATAAAATCAAAACAAAAATTCATTTTTTCTATTAAAACAAACTGGAATGCAGGATTGAGTAGACTTCTTTATGACAGTGCAATCTGAAAGTCAAATCTCCTCCATCTTACACCCCCAGGATTACTTTCCATTATACAGAGGAAGCAGCAAGGACTTGGATTACCATCTGTTTACAAAAACCATTTTTCATGCTATGAAATCTTGCATACCTTATTATTCCCTACCAAAAAGTGCATTAATCACTAATATCCATAATAAACATTAATACCAGTAATAATCATTACAGTGAAAATTCAGTTAGAAACATTCTAACCTCCACATACCACATTCCACATACCACATTCCACATACTTTTGGTGACCCTCTTTGCCAATCAGATTCACAGTTTTATGGTATTCATATGTAGTTCCCTATTATTTGGTGAGAACAATTTACATTTTTTTAGCTACCAAGTTCTCATAGCTGATGTTAATGTCATCATTACCTGCTACAAGGTCCTTCACTAACACTTCCATAAGATTCTAGAATTCAATACCATGGTCCCCTTATGCACTACATTGGAATGTGAGTCAGACTACAACAGAGGGGTACCTCTACTTTTCCATCCTCTGCTTTTAAAAATCCTTAATTTCTTATTTCTCCTATTTCAGATCACTTCTGTCTCTTGACTCTGAGAGCACAGGCTCTGGTAAGGTTTCTCTGAAAATCTTTGACCACTGCTTCTGGTAGCTGTTTTTAAATTAGATTGCTTTGTTTGAGAATACTGATTTTTTTTTGCCCAGAACATACAAGATTAACTGCTGAGGTTTCCTTCTAAGGGATGAAGTTTCTAAGCTATCAAAGTTTTAAAACTCTCTCCACACTTGAGCATCCAGTTCTCAGGCACATCCATTTTCTCACTGCTCTTTGAGTCTTTTGCTCTGTGCTGTCACCTGCCTCATTGAATCCTGCTTAGAGAGATGTCACAAATTGTTAACACAGGTGAACAGCAGAATCTGTTTAAATATGCCACTACTTCTCCAATGTATCTTTGCTCTACAGTACTTACTTTCCTCACTATGTTAAAAGTTTGACTGTTTCGACTGCCTCCTTTGATCACATCTGCTCTTTAACAAGTGTTTTATTTTGCCACTCTTGATAGCTGTTATCAACACTGCAAGGCAGCAGATGTGAGTGGCTTGTTGAAATACATCCTTTACAATATTTTGGAAAAAATAATCTTTAATATATTACAACTTGTAGTAAATATGACAGTTACAAAAATTGTAACTTATCTAAATTCAGTACATTTTTTTCTGTCCCAAGAGTGTTGAACATTAGCATACTGTTAATCAGCTTCCTTTAATCACTTAAAAAACTATCTCTATGGTGGGAACAATAACTCAGCTATCACATATGATCATAAAAGTCAGTTACATTAAGATATGTCATCTAATGGTAGCTTGTTCCCTGCAGTACTTTGTTGGAAGTTTATTGGCAATCTAATAATTAATTACTGGGAAACCTTAACCAAAAGCTACTGAAAGTCTGAGTATAACATGAAGGGACAGCTAACCAGCCAAGTCCTGCTCACTATGTTCAAATCACTTTCAGCAGCAGGCTGTTTTCCTCAATCTATTATCTTAACCTAAGTTAGGCATATCCCAGACTGACTAAACACTCATAGGGCTCAAACCTGCTAATGTTAGGAGACTGGGTTCCATCAGAGACCAAGAAGGGATGAATAGAGCTTACACTGGTACCAGCTATGTTACAAGTGTTAAAGCCTTCAGCAATAAATTTCAGTTCAGCTGTGCTGGCTTTTGTCTACGAGCTTCTGATACATTTCTAAAAACCACATTAGATAAGCACAGAGGAGAGAATTTGCAAAGATAGGCAAGAAAAAAGAGCATGTCTAGGAGTGATCTTCACACTGCTGAGTGGTATTTTTAGATTTTGAAAGTTTGAACATTTCAGAAATCAATGTTTAGTCAGTCAGGCATGCATAAAAGTTAAAAAACTAAAATAAATCCTCTGGACATTGGAATTAGACAAAGGAATGCAAACAACTAAATAAAGACACAATTTTGTAGTCAAATATCACTGAATTACTGAATCTTTAAGCTCAGAATAATTACTGACCACTGCATTTACTAGTAAATGCATTCCTGTTGCTAAAAGATTTCCCAGAGATGTAAAGGATGAGAAGGTACAATCCAAATCCAAAACATTTTATATTTGCTATGGGCAAAAATGGAGGAGTATTCTGAAGAAAACTGGGTGCAGAATGACCTGGCAGCATCCTTGAGATCTTGAAATCAGAAGATGAGAACACAGATTGAGACAGAATTGCTGCACAGGCAATATATTTGTAATTGACAAAAATAAAGAAGGCAGAAGAACCAAAAATGTGACCAGTATAACAAATATGCTTCATTTAGGAACAAAAGAGAGGGTACATATTTAAAAACATTAGGTTTAGGATGTCTTAGGCTGAGGGCCTAAACACAAGACCAGATCAAACCACTCTTACACTTAGAAAATATGATCTGGTGTCAGAAAGACTTTGTTTTGTCTTACCTGAAGATTCACAGCTTTTACATGCACTAAACATTGACTTCCTATTGAAAGTAATGAAGCTTAAATATGTTCTCTTTGTAGTTTTAGCCTAGCTACTGACGTGATCTTTTCACCAAGGAACTGTTCTGAGACTAAAAGAATACATCAAAAAATACATTAAAAAATAATTCATTAAAAAAGTGTTCTTCTCTAAAGTGTTCTTTTTGTGAGGTACAGCCTACACCTTTGAAAATAAAGGCTCTAGAGCTGGACCAGTGGACCACATGGAACACTTCACACAAATGAGCAAGTGGATAAGCATCTGCCTGAAAGAGAGACTAAAGCTCCAAAGCTAAACAGAACTTCTCTTCTTACAAATTATTCAGACTGGAACCATACAAGCTAGTTTATTTAGAAATTGAAGACCATATAAGGCTGCAGAAATTTTTTCTTTTCTTTCAACTGTCTTTTCACCTGTGTCCGCAAGAAAAACCCTTTAATCTAAATTTAATACAGCTACCATGATAAAGAAAATTTTTAGGTAATTTCACACAGACAGGGAGCAATGGTAATGGTTACAGAAAAACAAAGATGGGTATTTACCACGCATTCATCCTCAAGCAAAAGCATAAAGTAATAAAATGAATTCTGCTACAGTCTTCTGATGTCTGCCTAATGCTCAAGGAACAGAAGTATATTCTAAGGTTTGAAATAATATGAAGTATTTAGGCAATTGTTTTCAGATATAGTCTGGATTGAATTAGGATTTTACAAATGGTTATATATGTGTGTGTGTATATATATATATATATTTTTTTATTTTTTTTTTCCATATCTGGGTGCTTTCATGCTTGCATGTCTGCATCATAAACTTTTGAAAATGGCTCACAACAGCAGTAATACCAAAGAGATTTATCATTACTGCAGCTCCTCCTTGTTTTGGAAGAATGTCTACTACTTTCAGTCTTGCCTCAGGCCATTATATAATAAACCTAAAATTACCAGAAAATTCACTGGAAACAGTTGCTTCATTATTAGAGCAAGATATTGGTAAAATCAATCAAACAAACAAACAAACAAACAAACAAACAAACAAAAAAGGTGGAATTTTCAGAAATTACTTGCATAAAAATAATTTTTAAAAGTTTATTTCTATCCAAAGCAAATTATGTACTCGCAGCCCAATTCATGTGCTACAAAGGCAAAACAACTTAAAACATAATTGGCAATTTTAAAACAAGGTTTGAAGCCTGGGGGAAAGAAATATCAGATGGAATAAGCTTTCTACATAACCAGATATTCCAATCTGAATGAAGCAAAGAGTGGGCAGCCTGCAAATGGACATCCACTTAGTTTGGTAGGTCTTAGAAAAGTACCATCTTGCAGAGTCCCTTTCCAGTTTGTCCCTTTAGCTGCCCCTTAATTCACTGTCTCACACACTTCCACTGTGTATTTCACAAACACATCGTGTTTGGACTCAGCTATTCTCTGATAGATAAGCAAGGTCATCTGAGACACCTGGAAATGTGCAGGTCTCCACTGCTGCTCTGCCTGACCACCGTGCAGATTTTCTGAGCATCCTGAATGACCACAAATGTCTCTGCTTAGGCCTCTGAACTGTGCCAAGGGTGTCCAGTCCCCAGTTCCTCCGTGAGGCAAGAGGTTCCCAGAGCAAATCAGCCAGGCAGGCAGCTGAATAGCAGGCTGGACTGTACTGGCACCAGGTGATGAAGGACAAGATGCTTTGGGATGACGGTTCCCAACATTACAGCCAACCTCAGGAGCACTTCTGAAATGGCTGTTTGACCATTCCAAGCACAACACAAGTGTGCCTGTGTTTCTAAACTTATTATAAGCTCCTCTAACCAAACATTCTTAATCACAGAAAATATACAAAGACCCACTGGATCAGTCAAAATGCAATCTAAGAGGTGAGCACCTTGATACAGAGAGAAGTCTGCTGAAAATAATAATCTCAAGGCAACTTTGCAAATTAGGTAAACCATTGAAGTCTAAACCATAAATTATATGCTGACTCTGAGTAAATGGAAACCAGGTAAAGATGAAAAACTGTCTGGCCAAAAATTAGCATGGGAACATTTTGTTTTAAAGGTTGCAAAAAGAAAAAAAGAGACATGAAATATAAGATTTTCCATAGTGTTGCATGATGGCCCTGCTCTCTTGAATTCTGCATGAGTCTTTCTGTTTCCTTGGTGCAAACAGTGTGCTTAGAGCTATTAATTGTTTAGGGATCACAGATTTGTTTAAAAGTAAATGCAATGTGAAAATTACTAATGATTTCTAATTGTATTACTGCATTAGGAACAAAATAAACAGTTTTGTGACTTCCTTCTCGTTAAGTTCTTAGCTTAAAACATAAAGAATTTAGTACTGTCAGTGTAATAATCTGAGCATCATTGAGGATAACTACACTAAATGATTCACAGCAGAATTATAAGGGCTAAACACCAACTGATATCATACAGTGCCACTTTCTTTGTGTTCATGTGTATTTATAAACCTACCATAAGGAAGAAAAAATTAATTTACTAGAATGTTTCCAATACACATACAAATATAGCATTGGTTTCCTACTCATACTTAGCCTGATGAAAATGTTTCTGAAAATATGGTAGCTAAGGAATGCTACCCTTGCATAAAGATTTCCCAGAAATAGTTTATTAGACAAATTACCATATTCATCTGAGATGTTTGCCCAAGAATACCCACCCATGTAAGAAATTGTTCTAATGTGTTCTATAGTTTATGAATGAGCTCTCCCTATATAGCACCACACTTCACAATTAAAGCTATTACTGTAAAATGCAGGAAATTGCATTCATGGTTAATTGAATAATTCATTAACTCAGGCAAAGTGTGAGCTTGGTAAATATGTAAAACTTTTCAATCAACTCAAGTCGAATGAAAGAGGAAAACACATTATTGCTGAAGCTTTATATAGCAAATAAATGTTGAGTTGAGGAATGCATTTGGTTTTATATTCTCATTTAATATTAAAAAGGAAAAATTCATGAGCACAAAAACCCAAGTGGGAACTACCTTAATATTTTGGGGTTTTATTCTTGTGGTCGAGACAGAAAGATTCAAAGATTTCAACTAGCTATTAAAACCAACTTTGATTTTCTTGACTTACAAAGCACCTAACTGAAAATGATGATAGCACTGTGCATTTATTTACATTTTTATTACTTTTGATAGACCAAAGGGTGAAATAGGAAAAGATACTATCTTTGAGGTATAAATATCTTTAAAAATCTAGAATTCAATATTAAATGGAATGCACAAATCTGAGACTCTAAATTGTTCTTCTGTAACAACCCTGGTTTCTGTTCCATTTAAAGACATCTTGCACACAAACACAGAAAAAGAAACATTTATTCAAAAGAGAGTTAACTTACTCTTAAAATTAATTTTTATTTTTTGAATCATGACTTATTTTAACAATTTCTTCATGTTCTTTCCCGTGTTGGTCATTCCAGCATTATGGTATATGCTTGTGACTATTAATATAGGACTTACTGGTACTATTTGACCATGCTCATATATTCATAATATATGCTGTTCTCTCATCTATCCTTCTAGAAGGAAACTGAAAACACTACTATCATTTAGAGAAAGGTTTTGAATCCAAGCAAAAGGAACATTTTCAGAGCACCTTTATTCACATTTTCTTCCCAGTTTTGCCATCCTCATTCACTTTTGGATTTACCAGGAATGCACTAGTAGCCAGCCTTGCCCTTTTGATAAATACCTTTATCTAGTCTTATAAAATATGGATGGATATCAAGGCCTTAAGAGTAGTGTACTAACCCCTTTGAAACAAATTCTTGCTTCAGATGAAGAGGGAAACACTCTAGCAATAACCAAAGAACTTGCCCCTTGGGTTTTATATCTAGATCAATACTTTATTCCTGGGAGAGTTGCTGAAGCCTATTGCCTTAAATATCATACAGACTGAGGTAATTAAAAATGGAGTGATGAGCTTTCTTTGAGAATGAATCCCATAATATCTGCAGAAAATAATGACCTAGGAAAGAAAGGACACTAAATCTAAATGTATGGCTTCTGGTAAACTATAACTCAGATCTATTGAGCAACTTTGTTTTTTAGAACATTGTTTTGAAAACATTATCACTAATGAGCACAGCTGTGTTTTGCAGCAGATTGTTCTCTGTGAATGCATTACACATAAAAGCCTCCTACATGGAGTCATTGGTAGAGTACAGATTTCACAGCTAAAAAGAATTTTCTTTCTCTTGATCCAACAAGACTAAGGAATTCACACAGGAAAACATTGACAGCTCTAAATTAATGTGTCATAGTTAATAGTCTCTTGCACTACTTTTACACATTATCTGTACATGTATATTTATTTGCACTGCGCTTGACATTTAAAAAGCAATTCAAGCTCTGCAGAAGAGCATAGGAGATTCCAGTAAAGTACTGGTGAGCCACACACAAGTGAATTACAAGTCATATTATCTGTGACATGGCACAGATAAGGGCTGACACATAAGGAACATAGTAGTGTTTTTTACTGCTAATAGTTGCAAGAATGTGTTCTATTGATGGTGCAATATTCCATAGCAGATGTGAAATCTTCACTATCAACAAATTAGTTGAAGACTTTCTTATCTAACAATATCCTAGTCTAACAGTATAAAATTCTGATTGCTATCAGTATAGCGCAGCAAACAGCAGAATAGTTGATTTTACAAGATCCTAATCAACTGTCAGCTTTTCAATTGCTTTGTAACCTTTAGCATATCTCTCTTAGCAGCTGAAATCTGAGCACTTGATAAAAATAGTAGCAGAATAATAAAATCAAAATAAAAAAAAATGCAAAAAACTAGAAGAGCAACTTTAGCTATAGAAGGAGCTCATGCATTGGATATAACTCACCAGGGACAAGCTGTCTGAGCATCTTAGGGGCAGGCATGCTGGTGGAGCTAGGTGTATCCTCTAAGGGAGACATGAAACAAAGGAATGATCCAGATGGTAATTGAAACCTGAACTTCTTCACTAACTTGAAAATACATATTACTTTTCATGCCCCTACATATGTTAAAGATTCAAGTCATTCACACTCCACCTAAACATGGAATGATACCACCCACTTTACCTTTTCCCTTCCATCAAGAAAAAAATTGTCATAGAAGGTATTTTTTTTAAAAGGTAAAATGTATTTTTCACTAATCATACTAGATACTGTAAAAACATGACTAATGCTTTTTAGCATCCATTAATTAAATGACATGCATCTAAGAAATTTGGAAAACTAGATATAAAAGAAAAACATTTAATAGTCCAAGTAAAGAGCCATATAAAATTAATTATCTCAAATACCTACTGAGTGGTTCAACATGTTGCAGAAACTGTGTTTTTCCTTTCTTTCATCCAGTCCGAATCCAAGGTTCTGTCACAGAATATCCTTGTTCTGCTTGGAAATTGCTTACCTGGACTTCCAGTGCTAAGATTTGAAGTGATTTTTCTACTTATCTTTGAGGACTGAAGGGCGTCATATACTTTTCCTGCTGCATTCAGAGCAGCTGCTTTTCATATAAAGCTGTACTCAGCTTGGGTTACAATAAAAGTCTGCTGTTTTCTCATGCATCCTTATAATTTATTAAATGACCACCTGTCCAGTACTGCAGAAGATATAAATGAAAATTGTCCTAATGTAAAGATTTTTCTGTCTGAAATCGTTAATGCAGTCCCAATAGAAAGTTATTCTCTAAATAATGCAACAGCCTGACAGGGACTCCCAACTGTTTGATGAGCCTTAGGTATTCTACAGAAAATGTTGTTAATGGTAGGCCATCTAATCAGAAGTTTAGAGTTGACACTGGTTCTTTCTGCCTAAAGGTGTTCTTCCAGAGAGAGAGGATTAAGAGTCTTGGGCTTCACTCATAACAATAACAATAATAATAATAATATAACAATACCGAATATAATCAGGCACAGTAGAAACAAGGTAATGGAGACTCTATTTAAGGCATATGGAAAAGGTGAGATATTAAGAGGTGAGAGAAGAAAGAGTAGACAACTGACAAAAACAGAGAAAAACTGACAGAGACTTAGCCAGTAAAGTGAAAAATAATTTTTAAGTGTATGTGCTTAGAGAGAAAGAGCTTACAGTACACTAAATGGAGGACTAAATTAAATCAAAAGCTTAATGTGACTTCAGATCGAAGTATGAACAATAATTGTCATATTAAATATGTAGTCTAAAATGAAACCTATGGGATTATATTGGTTTTAATCAATATAAGTTTTATCAAGCTTAATAATTTTTTGTAGAAACATTCTTTATTTTAGCATTCTCTCTAATTCATATGGCATAGCACAGTGTATATCCTTACCCTCCCTCACATAAAACTAGCAATGTAAATAAGCTGAATACAATCTACAGATGGATGAACATCTGAAGCTAATGTCTTTGAAAGAGATCAACAGTTTGGAAAGCAGTCCTGTGTCATTTACTGGGTCATCAATTGGTAACCTTTCAAATGAAATGCAAATAAATTGTGATTTCAAATGCATTTTATCCAACTGAAGCAAAGACTAAAGTTCACTGTGTTAATTGCTCAAATTCTGAAAACAGTTATGAAGTCAAAGTTCATAATATAAAAGACAAGGCCTGCAATTTTTCCTTAACAGGACATAATGAGTTTACATCTGGAGGTTCCTTTAAAAACAGAAGCCTCATCCTACATACTAAGTCTGGTATTTTATGTCCTATGAATCTACAATTAAGTCCTCCAAAAATTAATTTTTCAGTGGAACTTTGTACTATACTCTACTTGACCTCTTTATGTTGAATGATTAGAACACAGATTTTAAAACTGTATTTATAATAATATTTACTATATTTTTAATAATTTTAGTAGTGAAAATTTATTATCCTGTAATTCCTACCCATTTTTAAACTGGAAATTATATAATAACTTTGTTTTTTATATACATAACATATTAGACAACTCGAGATTCATTAAAAATTAACCATCTCATTGTTAAAAGAGGGTAGAAACAAAAAAGGTGGACAATAAACCCCATGTAGAAATAAACCTGAACAACAGCCTATGCTTTTAAATTAAGAAATTACATGCAAAAACACACATAAGATATAACTGAGACACCCTACTTACAAGCACTTACAAAATAGTTAAAATGCTTAAAAAGTTCTGGACCACATATCTGGTGGACTTGTGTGACCCACCATGACACTCTGGTCAGTGATTCTTTATATTTCAGTGTAATTTCTGTGAGTTTATCAACAAACAGAATGTTATGATTTACAAAAGGAAAATTCTTAAACTGGCAAGTGATTCAGACAAATCCAATAAGAATTCTTTGTAGAACACTTGTACAGGTGATTTGGGAAGTAACATTTTATTTTTTCCATTTATATTTCCAAATAGCATTAAGAATATACGAAGGCTGCCTCCAAATGAAAGCAACATATCAGTGTAGACCTGGCTGTGGAAGTAGTTTTTATCACCATGAGGCAATTTCCTGGGAAAAACATCAGTGAGAGCTTACCAAAAGCAAAGCATTTTGACACAGTAAGATGGCAAAAGTAGAATACCTTGTGCCCAGAGTAAAAATCCACGTTGGAAGTTGTTGCTATAAGTTATAATTGTGGGAACTGTGGAAATCAATACTCAAGGTCAATAAGCTATCGGCGCTATTTCCCTGGAAACAGGACAATACTGTCCAACACTGTTTATTTCCACCTGATATTTAATTTCAAGCAATTTTTCCTATATGAATTGATCATTACTTGTTTTCTTTTGAAAGGTGAGAAGTAGGACCCTTTCTGTGTTTGCATTTTATTCTACCATCTCCAGTTCTGCGTTTCCCAATTACATATTGTATACTCCTAACCATTAAATAAATTGGCTTATTACTGTACCAGTGGACATCAGAATGCTTAGACCCATGTAAATGACGCAGTAACCATGCCATAGCAACTATTCCATAGTAACTAGTGTACTTTGGATGGAAAACGGCAGAGAAAAACTGGAAAAGAAGAAACTGAAAAATGGACAATCAACTTTCTACTGCTATTGTGTATTTTTGCAAAGTGTTCCTTGTGCCCCTGGTTCAGCATAAAGCTGCTTCTCTCATCTGTTTAATTACCTTGTCAGAAAACTTATTCTGGAGTGGAAAGATGCTGCTAATATGGTCCTGTCTGCTTTCTAGAGCAGTGGCATGACCAAAGTTTGCTAGTTAGTATCTTCATGGCTCCATTTCTATATCTCTATTTTGCAATAAGAGGGAATTCACTACTCTTTTGCAAATGGTTTTATGGGAAACTGATTTGCCTGGGTATTGCATCCCTCCAAGAGCTAGAAGGGGAAAGAGAAGGCAAATGAAGGGGAAAGAGAAATGAACATTGGAACACTCCCATCTTTTATTGCAAAGAATCTGCAGTAGATGTCCCACACTGTAGCCTGCTATGGTGCATTTTAGTTCAAGGACATACTGCATCCCCATTAGCTTGCCAATCCTGAACAGAAATGAACCTGGGGCAACTCAGGGCAGAAGGGAAAAATGCCAGTTCAAGCATCTGGATAAACAGAACACCAGGCTTATGGTTTGCTCTCTGGGGTCCAAAACCAAAGCTTCTAAACCACTTATTTGGTGTAGTACAACATTCCCAACAGCATCTAAATATTTCCAGGCATGTAAGTGCACAGCTGGTAGCAAGCAAGTAGGAATCTACTGACAGAAACTTAAGCACTGGAACAGCATCTGAATATTAAACTTAGCAGCTACATGGACATTGTATAACCATCAGAAATAGCTGAAATTTGGAAGCAAACTTGCAGAGATCCAGTTAATAACTAAGTCCCCTTCAGAAATTTGTATTCAAAGTTGATCTTAATTAGAGCTCATCTTAATGCGTTTCATTGAGATAAAGCCCTTTTTAACATCAGATCTACATCACTGTTAGCAGTTCTGCCACAATATTTTAAATGATGCAGTAGTGGAGTTGCAAAAACTGAGAACAGACCGGCATTTACAGACCCTTTTACCTGTTCATTTTAGAGGCTTGTGATGAGCACTAGAAAATTTCAAGGCAATTAAGACAATTTAGAGAGGAATGCAAAAAACTCCCAGAGAAAGAAATGAGAAAAGGACATTGGTTTAATTCACTGAGAATTACTTTTAGAATCTTGTATTTGGAAGAGATTCATCCATGCCTAATTTTTAATCTGCAGAGCTTTTATTAAATTTTATACATGTAAAATGAGGTTTAGAAGGGGAGCCAGCCATACAGATGTTATGGAGGAGTGTACAGACTTTTCCCTTAACTAATTTACATAAGTCATGTCAAATTTTTTTAGTTAAAGTAAACACTATAAATGTTTCCAGTACAACTATAAGAGTAACAGCAATTAGATTTATTCTATACTCCAAGAACCTAGGACAAAACAGCTCAGTAGATGTACATATACTTTATTATCATTTAGTGAAATCCATTCAAAAGGAAAAGGAACCTCTGAGTTGAAAGTGAGTGTAAATTACAATGCAAATTTTAGGGGAAGGATTAAAATTAGAAATGGTTAGAACCAATATACAATGTTATTTGTACTCCTGAATCTTCCTGCTAGGCTTCCATGAAGATGTGATTGACACAAATAATTGACAGTGACATCCTGTTTACCATCACTTTATGTTTTTTCTTATCTACAAAATGAAGTTAGCTGGAAAATGTGATTCTAGAAATCACTTAGAAATCACAAGAGTGTGTGCATACAAATAATAAATACTAATGTTTAAGGATATAGATATTCTTAATCTGCTTGTCCATGTGGTGAATACACCCAAGTATTTCAGGGTGCTTAGGCATTGCCCTGCAGAGATTCTGGTCTGGCCATGTATCACTGAACCTCTTTATTAAGTAGGTCATTTCACTTAAATATCTTCAATAAAGAAAGGTTACAAAAGGATGACTAATTTAAGATTTATCTGGTTTCTTCCATGCATATGCATAGATATCTCTACGATTCCATATATGCTGTTAATGACAGACTGTTAATGTCATACACAGTATGACACAATGATTTCCTCAGACATTTCTTTTAATGACAACTCTTTCACGACTGATCAGAAATAGCTTAACAAGTCACACCTCTGCAATTTTTACAGCACATTAACCACATTTTGAAATAGCTACCTGAAGTCCAGAATGTCAGATGATTGCTAGGAGGCTTCACTGAAGTAAAATGGTGTTAAATGTAAGCATCAGGGCTTACTTAACACTGTAAGCTCTGTACATTGCAAGCTTGTAAAAAGTGAGCAAAGAATGAGCACTAGTGCTGTTTATCAAACCTGTCTGATATCAAGCAATAATGAGCACAGATCTACAAAGATATTATTATTCTAGACAGATATTATTTTATCTGTCTAAAAACAGATGAGATAATAAAATACTGTGCATTAAAGATGTTATCCTAACCCAGAAGAAGTCATCTTTTAGGAAAGGGATATCAAGCAAAATATAAGGTAGTCAAAAGATACTTCTCCTTTCCAAATCCCATGAGTATTATTAAAATGTTCTGGACAAGTCCGAGACATACATATTTCTCTGGCCATAAGACTATCATGACCTCTATCAGTATCTCTAAAATCGAGATTTGGCCTTTTCCACAGGTATTTCTGAAAAGTCTATTCACTTTTTAAACTAAACATCAGAGTACTAGAGTACCAATATTAAGAGGCACAGTACTAAATCTCAGATAAGTTTCCCATCCGAGTCCAACTGATTTATTAGTGGGTTTACTTGTTAATATTCTCTATTTAGAGAACCAGCCATCAGATAAAGTTGGCTTTCTGAAACACATGGAATTTAACTTGCCATACAGAAAGAGAGAACATGGGAAGTATTTTCTCAAGTCCTTTCTCACTGTGTAATTAAACTGGTCCTTCATATGATGATTTCATATCTTTAATATCAGTAAGAGAAACCTACTTCATGGAATAAATTGGAAATGAAAGGCTAACTGTTCACAATGAAATGTTACTGCTGCTTTCTGTGCTTTAACTGTCCAATAACTCACACAGACTTCAAGAAGCGAGTCAGATTGCATTAAGTATTTGCCTCACCTTTATTCTGTTATACAACCTTTCGAGTACTTGCCTTGATCACATAGGTCGTGATGGCTACTGAACAACTAGAGAAAAACATGTTTTGTCATCTTGTGCTCTAGAAGATTTTATGAGTCAGAGAGAGATCTCATGCTTCCGCAAAATAAACATTTCATTGAATAAACATCAAACATAAGAATGCAATTCAGAAAGTCTGTTCCACATTAAGTGCATAACATACACAAGTTTATATATAAGCTTCTCCTGTGTTCTCTGGTTTAAATTAAAAGCTCTAAAATTATGGTTATAAAAAAAGCACATTCAGAATGTTGACTGCAACTTAGTTCCAGCTGCTACAACTTGACGAAAATATTGTAATTACTTTATAAGGGCCATGTGACTACAAAGTGAAGTCATTATAAAAGAGTTTCTTTAAGACAGCTCCCATATTTCTGATATTTCTTTTAGGTTCAGCTTCTAAATATATAAACACTGTATGATTTACTCACGATTACTAGTAACTTCAGCTTCCACAATTTTGTTTCTTCTCTGCATTACATATCCATGCACCCATCCCAATTTTTTTGACCTTTTCTGTAATGGCATAAATATGCTTTCAAAAAATTACTCCTTACCTGGTCCCCCCCATCACTGCCTTCCCCTCCCTTGCCTCCCTCCACTCCCTAATAATCTGGATAATGGCCAGCACAAAATAATAAACCTGACACATTATTGGAGTGCCCCTCCCAGTCTTGACAGGATTAATCTGAAAACCTACTATTATTTACAGGAATACAGCAGGGACATGATCTAGTTTGCAAGGAATTAATGGTAGTCTTTTTATCCTAATTTATAAGTTGCAATAGAAGCTGAAAGAAGTCAGCTTGTAGAAGATTTCCCAAGTGATGGGAAATTCAGAAGCAAACGAAAATAATTGCGTAGCTGTTTTCTAACACCAAGTTTTTGTGCTTGGTAGATTTGGTCACTAGGCTCTTGCCTTCTGTCTGAGCTTTCTAAAATTTGAAGTATGAATTTTCTGGACTGCTTGGTATTTTTTCTAGTTAGAGAAAAAAAAAAAAAAAGTTTTTTTTTGAAGAGTGCATGTCCAGGTTCAGTACAATGTTGAATAGTGAGTACTCTAGCCTTATTTTTCACTAACATATTTAACGGTAATTGAAAACAAAAGTGTATTGGTATTTAAAACAACCATAACTAAATGTAATGATTGTGTAATCGACTTCTGAATATTCACCTCAATTTTTCCTTGAAGTCTGTTTGAAAGAGAGGAGGTGTGGTGAAATGCTCAACAACAATGCAAAGATGACACAGTCTGTAAAAGATATTTGAGGCATCCTTGAAGAATTTGGTTTAGCTGTACATGGAACTCAGAACTTGCTACTCTCATCACAATTACTACGTACATAGCTGCTATCTACATATTGCTGAGATACTCATCTGAAAAAGGGCATGTAAATATGTTTATTTTCCCCAACTGAATTTCAACTAAAATTATATGATCCAATAATTTACAGCTGGTCTGGTTTAAAATAAGATGCAAATGTCTGGTACAAATACTGAAATAAAGGATCATCACTTATTTTCTAAGGTAGGAATTGCATTTTCATTATCCATGTAGCTATCAACACAAGTGTCAGAATTCAATGTCATCTTGATGTTTCAGTCAGAAAAATGATAAATACCTTAAAAAAACTGAATAGTTGGTAGTTTTGAGCATACCAATGTGCAAAATGAGTAACAGAAAAATGGGCAAGGCAATGTTTCAAATAATAGAAATAGGAAAAACAAGTATTGATGTAGATACAAAACTGCACATTCATGTCTGATCATGAAGAAAAGGTTGAAGCATACTGCTGGCTAATGGTTGTTGACATGAAATTTGGTAGTGGCACGAAAATTTCTGCCAAGTATTAGTTAATCCGCACCTGAACTCTCATGATAAAATGTGTAACTTTATAGTGAGACATTACAGACATTCAATAATTATTATTTTATTATGCCACCTTATTTCATGACAGTAACTCTGGCTTGTCATTACACCCAAATATACCTGGACAAAGTGGTAGAATGCAGCTTGCTAAACATCTGAGACCTGGTTCTACATATTCACTAATAGCTCTGGAAGAAGTCTTACTACCCAAAGTCATCAGAAAGGTAGAAAAGCCTGGGAATAGAAGATGTTTTAAAAGTACAAATGTTCAGTGTGTGGAACCTGGTGCTTAGGGGAAGAATAAGTAATTGTGCATCTTTGGTCACCACACTCAGATTGGCCTTCCAGGAAAAATCAGGAAAACGAGATCACAGTTTGAACAGTAAGAGGAAACTGGTGAAAGAAGTGCTGAAAACTTCCCCTCTAGTTTCACAGAACAACAAATATTATTTGAAAACAAATTTACCCCTCAACAACTCATTCTTCATCAAAGCTTTCTTTCTTTTCTATTTTTCACTATTTACTGATTTGTTACTGTTACAGACTGAAAACAGAAGTCTGTTAGAAAGAGAAAAGATGTGATGAAATGCTCAACAGAATGCCAGGATTACATAGTCTGTAAAAGATCTTAGAACCACTTTTCAGAAAAGTTTTATGTCACAGATATATTACTTTCATAAAACTTTGTAGGTATTTATGTCTGAAAACCAATATAGAAATGAAATTTTAAGACAGACATAAAATTACTGCCTTAAAAATAGAAAATTGGTATCTAATATCCAGAATATCTATGGTAACATTTTCTCACTAAGAATCTCCGTATGTCTAGACAAATAGTGCCTCACAGTTACAGATTATTTCCGAACACTCATGGATTGAAACTGCTGTTCTTTGGTTAAGTGATTTACCAAGGTTTTCACTGAGATTGAGAAATTAATCCTTCTGAAAATACTCTTTCTGTTATTTTAGCAAACAAGTAATTTATACTCATTAACTGCATCTCACTATAATAATGTATTCAATAGGTCTTTGAAATAGAATCTGTGTTGGTCATGAATTAACTGCTACGCTGAGTTTAATTTTGTGAGCACAGATTGTCTATCTCAGTAAATTACAGGCATTATAAAAATATGAATTTGGAATGCAATTATTTTCTTCTGATAAGCTTAATCTTATATTTCATGATTCTAGGTGTCTCCCAAGAAGTCATGACAAATATAAAATAAAAATCCTCCACTCATTAATATTCACACAACCAATGTCCTACATGTCAATGGAAATGTAAAAGCCAATTGCACACTTGCTGTCTGGAACTAATATAATATGGTTGACCAGACAAATACGTAGTACCTCTGTTTTCTATGAATACCAAAAAAATCCACTTCTAGTACTAATATTACTCATGGTAAAACCTCATTACTATTTGTCCAATTTTTCAAACAGGTAGTTCTGTCTACATTAATAACTCCTAAATAAAATTCAACAAAGAATTTGGCTAGTATTTTCTTTATATCACTAGAGAGAAAAAACTTCGTAAAGTTGTTCCTATGATCCTTCATAACCTAAATATGAAAAAAGTTTTCAAAACTATTTGAAACGAACAGGAAAAAAAAAACAACAAATTGCTCAGAAAGAAAACATAGCTAAGCAAAATTATGGTGATTCACAGTTTATATTATAAGGGAAGAGCAAAATTCTCCAAGTTTCATTTCACCTTCCTAGGACAGATGACATTTTTTTCTCTCCTGACAGAATAAATCAATGTAAAACTGAGAAATGGCCCCCTCTAATCAATCCACAGGAGCCAGACTAAAGATCAACTGTAAAGATGCAGTGGTCAAGTGAGGTTATCAGGGAAAGGTTTTTCTCTACTATATGTTATGCTGTTTTAGTCTACACAGGTGCCTCCCAGAATGATAGTGAGAGCCCTAGCAGTGTTATGCCTGCATTTCCAAAAGTTTTATTTCCTTGGAAAAATTTGTCCTTGGTAACTTAATGTAAATATTTGATATTATAAGAAAAAACAGTAATGGGAATTTGCAATCATATTCTCAACATCCCTTAATTAGCATCAATGTTGTACTGTCATTTGACAAATATTTCAGCTTTTCTCTCAAAATGATGACAAATACAGCTGGATTTGTTAGGAGGAAAGATATATTACTGAAACAGGCACTGCAGATATATTTTTATATGCAGAATTGGCACAAAGAGAAAGATGTCACCACCCAAAGCATATTTTGGGTGGTCAGCTTTCTGCAGCAAGGTCTCCACAGCCAAGCAGAAGAGAATAACTGTTATACCACATCAGCTGAGCAGGCAGAATCACTATGACCTGGAAATGAGAAATTAGTCAATGCCCCATAATGATTAATGTCAGGACAGGAACTCCTAACCTAATTTTCACTACACGCCTATTTTTTTTTAATGTACATCTGACTGGAGAGCGGGAAAAGAAGCAATCTAAAGAAAACAAAGGAAATGAATGGTGATTATCTTTCTTTCTTTCTTTCTTTGAGCTTTGTTTGTGTTTTCTGGTGTAGAGGGAGGAAGAAAAGAGATAATGAAGGATTTTTATTTCATTTCCCTGATACAGAATGCGACACCTTGTAGATCCAAATTTCCCAGACAGCAATTTCTGTGTGACAAAGTTCTTAACTGCAGAAATGTTAGCTGGAAGGTAAGATTGGGACATACCTTGTTCTGCTCATTCAAGGCTGCCCATCCCTTGGAAATATTATCTGTTATCTTCAACTTTACAGCATGTTAACATCAGCTTCAGAGCAACCATGAAGTATATATATTTACCCCCTCAGCATCTGCACTGCTGAGTTCACTCTAGTGCAACAGAAAATCCAGTTTTCAGGACATTTGAAGAAATATTCCACAATGCCCTAAGTGCTAAAAACCAAAAAATTGGTGCAGAAAATATCCATTCTGGCATGTTAGTCACTTTTGATCACTACCCACAGGCAAATGCTAATGAACAAAACTGTCAGATCTACTGCTTTCTGCTCACATTCCTGAAGGGACAGTCCTCTTTATGATACACAGCAGACTCCTTCATTTGCAAGTGATGAAATTGGACAATTCAACTTTGTTGCTGAGATTGAACCATGCTGTACTTTTACATACTTAGGAGAGGGATACTGAGTCCTACCTTTTCCACACAGCAATGATAGAAAGGAAAAAACATAAAATGTATATACATTTATATATTTATATATACAACGTATTACTATATTCATCCTTAGATTAACTAAAACAGTCAAGGCTCTGTGTTGTACATTCTTTATAGTCCCTCCCACTGTGGTCTACTGACATTCAAAGCCTCCACCAAAGTCTTTGTAAAGACACCATGGATCAGTGATTGTCTTGACATCAAAAGCAAATACAAACTCTCTGAGGAAGAGAATGTAATATTTAATCTGATGATTTTGCTGTAAAAGAAATCATAATTGCTAACAGCACCAAGAACCAAGGGGCTGACTCTGGGTTCATGCAGAGAAAAATTATAAGTGGCTTAAAAATACAGTACATAAAACTGGTCTGAGTATATACATTGTGTCACAAAGGAATCAGCAGCTCTTTTCTGAGAAGGATTTTATGTTTTCTCTCTGCCATTTGTGTTCTCACACTACTCATGTTCTTTGTTCTTTGGCAAATCCGGTGTTTGCTGCAACCACTCAATTCTTACCAGAGAAGAACAGTCTTTATAGCCATAATAATTCATACCAGTTAAAGATTTCATTCTCCTGCCTCTTAAGTTTTAAGGAAATTTTTTTTTAGAGGGAAGAGCATGCTCAAATGCATCTTATACCTTTCCTTCCCCTTCACATTAACCTACAGAAATGAGTCCTCTCCTGTGTGGTACAAATCCTCTCTGAGGTCTGACAGACCAGAGCCAGCTGCCAGATTAGGAAGATGGCAGGAGACCAGCATCAAGCCCTCTTGAACAGATCACAACATTTCATTCCTTGCCCTGGAGCCCAGTTTCATCTATGCTGTGCTACTACATTCCAATATGATCCTGATGCTGGCTCATCATGAAAGAGTTCCCAAATGCAACAAAAACTCTAAACAACCCAAATTTGCCTCTACCACCTAAAATATAAAATCAGATTTGCATTTCAGAGCTCAGGGTTCAAATCAGTCAGGAGAAAGAAATTTATTTTCCCCCAGTCTGAAACTGTTTCAGAACATTGTCCCGGAACAATACTACTTTTAAAATAAATTAATCTTGTAGCCAGAAAAAAAGCCTTGCAAGTCCTTTTTTGCATATTTAAAACGCCAGGTAAATGGCTGCTTTCTAAAAGAATTTTTCTGAAAGGTGGAGGAGGCAGGAACAGAAAATATGTGACATACTCTGGGAACTTCCAAGTTTGAAATTACAATGTCTCTAAACATGCATATAGGAGAGAGTTCAATTGAATTAATGCTCAATATACTCTTTACTAATGTTAACAAAGAATCACAGAATATCTTAGGACTTGAAGGCACCATGATAAAAACAGATAAATGATAAACTGAAACATTGCTGATTGTGAAACAGATTGGCTGTGCTGAAATATGATACGATTTTCAATTTATCACCAAAAAGGATTTCAGGAGACCAACAGTGGCAGACCATACCTTATATATTGTACCACTTACCAAAATTTATTACTATTCTAAAATGCAGGGAGAGGAAGGGAATCTGAATCCTATGTAACTACTGGCTTTGGTTTCCATTATTTAAGGAGGAAAATGTTATAGTTAGTCTGCTGGCACCTCTTTCTCAGGAAAGGACTTTGAAAGAGATGCCTAAAGACAGAATAACAGTTTTCTGTTTAAAATACACAAATATGTTACACACACAAATGTCCAGAGGACACGTCAGTTGCTGCTTAGTAACGTTTTTGAAAAAAGATTGAATTCTGCTTAGCTAACATATGCATAATTCCAGGAATCTCATTAAACACCCCTAATATGATTTTACAATATTACTGTTCAGTGCCTGTTTCTCAACCATATATATTTCTGAATATAAATAGCTGATTGCAGATCATTTTGTAATAATAGAGCATGGGACTCTGATGTTTATATTACTTGTCTGTACATAAAAATAGTCCAGAGCTTAGTTATTTGGAATGGAAACACTCTTAGTTTGATTTACCTTTAAAGTATTCCTGTAAGCGTCTCTGACTAATTCCAGGTGGGGATAGGGTCTTGGAGTTTTATGCAAAGGCAATTTTTCTCATGAAAGGACTGCACAATTAATTAAGTCTTGGAATATTTCTGTCAGCTGGAAGTTGTATGTTTTCTTATCCCTGTGTAAGGATGAATAATTTCAAGCACAGACGAACAACTCTGAATTTCACGCAGCAAATTGCAAGTAGCAGCAGAATCACATCTGAGGGATTTTTAGCTTCTAGCACTTGTTTGACCTCATTGTCCCTTTGAAGTACATTTACCTGTAAAATGGCAGCTCGAGGCTGAGGAATTTGAAAGGGCTTATAATAGATTTCAAGGGTGTGTGTCCTATATAGCAAAGCCCTTTCTCTCATTAAAGGGCAGGTATCCACCTGGATTCCTTTCAGTAACATGTTTTGCCTGTGTGTCCCACAAATGGAAGTTGTACCTAAACCACAACACCTCTTTTAAGATGTGTGTGAATAAAGAGCTCTGTGAAACATCAGATGTCTGAAGGGCTCTAAAACATTTTACAAAAAACAAACATACACTTCAGAAAAATCATTTTTCCAAATGGAAGATGACTGAAAATGAAGCATGAGGACTGGGACATTTTGATCACCTTCAACAAAAATAAATATCCTTTAAGTCTAATTACACTCAGAGTTTAGTTAGAAAATAATAAAATAAGAATAAAAAAGGAATAGTGGTACGGCACAACCCAAAACTTATGCTAAATATTTCACACTAATTTCGAAATTTTTACATTCTATATTTATCTCCCCATGATTCCCCGTGTATAAATTATTGGTATTCCTCTCCAGTAGTTGTCTACCAGCCTGCTGCTGAAGATTCCATCTCTACATTTGAATAGTTTGGATTTCCTCAGCCAAAGTAGGCTGGGCTAGACTTCATAATTTAAATAGGTATTTTATACTAATCCAGATTATTTTCCCTAAAATGCTTGAGGAAATGCTTATAAACACTCCTTTACATTATCAATATGAGACAATCAGACAAGCAGTGAGGACCAAGAGTCCATTTATTATGTAAAATAAATGGATTTGCACAGTGAAAGTAGGATCTAGCCTACCAGCCTCTATTGTCAGCAGACTGCTCTTAGTTCCATAACTGAGAATTTTCATTGTTTCACTGGGTTATTCATTTGATTTATAAAATTTTGATAAGTGTGCCAAAAAATCCAGAACTCTGCTAGAAAATGGAATAATGGAGTTCAAAGACAGTAAAAGGCAAAACTAGAAAAAAATAGCATCTCAGATTGCTTCATCTCTTCCTTAGCTTCAGTAGCTCTTTAAGTAATGTAAATCTAGATACCTTGGAAAATAAAACAAAAAGCAGAAGGCAATTTCCCTCAAAGCTAGAAAATTTTAGAAAATTGTTAAAACAATATATTTGGTGACACAGTAGCACTGAATACTTTAACATCCATTAATGACATTCTCTTCCCTAAAAAAAAAAATAAAAAAAAAAAATTAATTTTTAGTCCTGGCATTGCAAAGGCATAGGAGGCAGAAGGATTATGTAGAAAAATTTCTTAGTGATCCTTAGAGACTGGCTATTATCTCTCTAAGTAGGTGTATTCTTCTGCTGAAGTTACCAGGACAGAAATATTTTCCACAAAACTAATTAGTATAGGAAACTTGTACTGTTTTCACCAGCTGTGAATGGTAAAATATACTCGTGTACTACTCTAGCTGTAGCCAGGCATGTGGTGGTGTGTATACTCTCAACCTGTACCACCATAATATGTTAATTTTCTTAATCATAGGAACTAATACAAATCTGTTCTGATTTCCCGTTTTCCAATGTACCAAATGTACTGAAATGTACTTTGGGTAGAGCCTATGGCAGTTACCCCTCAGAGTTTATTTTAATCCAAACACTGCTTTACTCTCCCTAAATTCAGCCAATGTCATCCTTAGTAATCATCACAGTGATTTCACAGTTGTGTTGAACAGGGAAGGATGTGACTGACAGTTGTCCAGAAGCACTTCCAAGGGCAGTATTTCTTAACTTTAGTCCAAAGCCTACTTGACTTTCCTGAAAATATCCAAAGGCCACACACTGTCATTAATACCAACCAAAAACATTGTCACCCTGATTTCCGCTAATTTAACCAAATAATGTTTAAGCTAAATTTGAAATAATTTTTTGCTATTGTTCCTTTTGATAGCATGAGAACAAATGTGCACATTGCCATGACTTTTTCACCCAGCTTGTGATAGCAGATAACTCGGCAGTTCACTGATCAGGAGCATCTTTGTGTCTCTCACTTGGTGCCTCTGGTCTGCATGGGCTGCTGACACACCAGCAGCAGCCCCTCACTTTAACAGGAGCTGCAGCTCATCAGGGCTGGATCAGCAGAGAAACAGAGATGGTGCCAGTGGCCATTTCAGCCACGCACCTCTGGGTGTGGCTGGTGTTGCAGATTGAACACTTGGTAATTTTAGTGTGCAGGGTTTGCCCTACAGGACTTCAAGCACATATTCCTCTGAAGGGATCAGATTTATCCAGTCATTCACCTTTTCCTGACGTAACAGCAAACCACGGGTTGTGTGGCTGATCAAGGGACTAGGTTTGAAAATACAATGCTAATCTAAGCACAGCTGCTACAGCAGATAAAATTAAGTGTTTCTTCATCATCATCACAAAGACAACTAATCTAGTAAAAGAGTAATCCAGTCAACTGAAACTGTACTGTGAAAAGTACTGTCTGACCAGGTGGCCAACACGGGGAGGATGGGAAAGCCATAGAAAACACCAATATCCATCAATCTAAATAAAAAGTTCCTCTCCTGTTGTTGCAGTAAAGAGAAAGGCTCTCTTATTTTCAGCACAACTTGTTTTCTGCCTTCTTTCTTTTAGGGAGTACATGTAGATCTCTGCAAAGCAATGGCTTCTGATTTAAATACATACCACTCAGTACCAAGTAACTACTGGACAAGATACTTCTTGTTAACAACCTGGATATCAAATTTCCAATAAGAAAAGCTGTCAGGACAAGATTCTTTACCATCTAAGTGTATTAACTGACTAAATGAAAAAGAACAGTGTGTCTATAAACAAGCTAATATATGTGGAGCAAACTAATATGTGTGAGAAAACAGCTTTGGCTAAAAGGATTTTCAACATAATTCTTTAGTTTTAAAGTATCAGGTCTAAGCAAACTATGGAGATTCATTCTTCCTCTTAAAAACATAGGGTATTTTGCTCATGGGGACTGTACTTTAATTTTTGATGGAGCCTTTCTAACTATTTTGGCATCATTGAAAGGACCTTACAATGGGAAAAAATATTTTTTTCCTTCTCAAATTACAGTGAGGACATATTCATGAGTGATCACTATGTTTTTTTTAGGTAGAAATCCTTTGTATTATACAACAAGGCAGTGATACAAGGCAAAGACCTTGAGGAAGGACTCACTCAAATCCATACTTCAGTTAGCATCAATATTAAATAGGGCTTAATGTGCAGCTGTTTCTTTCAGCTTTAATTCAATTTTATTTTGGTCAGAACAAACACTCTACAGTTGTAACCCCAAAATGCCATCTTTAATTATTCTCTGTTCATATTTTTTCCATTGTGGATGCCCAATTTCAACTCAGCACCTTTGCAGTTTCAGAGAAGCCACAGCACACACCACCCCCCTCCCCTTTTTCTCCCTCTGTTTTGTCCAGTCCCAGAATTCAGGGCAGCTTTGGAATAAGCTGACATGCAAAACAGTAATTATCCCTCAGTTTGCATGAGAAAATCAGTGGAAGACTAGAAATCTAGCATTAACTTAACCATCAATTTGTGCCCATGCACAAGACCCAGCTGTAGCATATGAAGATTATTATAAGAATTACAATATCCATTAGTGTTTTAGTTGTGCTGATTGACAGCCAAGTCTTTCGTGATTCAGTTGATGTTTGGTATGCACAGAGAGAAAATGATTACTTTGACATTCTTATTAATTGATTTAATGTTATTTTAAATGTTGGTTGTAAAAAAAATAAAGGAAAGGCAAAAAAAAAAAAAAGGCAGAAAAGGGAAAGCCTTCTTAGTAACATCTTTTGTGTGTCATTGGAAGTGACATATGTGTGGGGTTGGGTGGTGGAGGTTTTTTTAACATTTTCTAATTACTCTTTTCTTTCCTGAGTGACTGCATGTTTCAATTTCTTTCAAAGAATAAACTCCTTTATTTTACTGTGCTTAAGTTTTTCTGGCTCATGGTAACTGTTGACAATTGCCTTGCTTGAGACATCAGCCCCAAGATACTTTATAACAAGATACTAAGTGGTGCCACAGATAGCAGGAGAAGCACTTACTGCTGTGGAAACTGAAGTTGGTTAAAGATTGATGGGAATAATACTTAAATATTCTAACAGAAGAAAGGTGAAAATAACTCTGCTAAAAAAGTGAGCTGCATTTCAACAGCCTCCAACCTTACACAAAGACACATATGCAATTATTATATTTTCTGAGCAGTTTCTGGGATCATGTATTCAGAGTACACTTGTGATGAGCCACAATGAAGAATTATAACCAGACATATAAATCAGTCTTATTCAAGAGTTTCTTTTCTTCAACAAAAGAAAACCCAGCAAGATCTTTTCATGCTAAATACAGACTGTGCTAGATTCTTAAGTATCTAAAATTACAAAACAAAGGGAGTTTTCAAATGAGAAGAGAAGCAAACCTTAGTCCTATCCTCAAATGATCCTTGATGCCAGTGGGACAAGGATCTTATCCTAGATATTTTGCCACTGAGCAGGTGGAAAAAATGTCATAGCAGTATGACAGCATAGTCACAGCGCTCCACAGTTATAGGTATCAACTAAAACCACTTGAAAATACATAAACTGTTCAGCCAATAAACATTTAATTATACATCTTTTAGCTTCCAATCCTAATTTGTTTGCTAACGAGTACAGGTTGGTAATGAGTGGGAAAAAAAAGTCAAGGGAAATTAATGTAGCACATGCCTTGCAGTGGTACTCAATAGAAGATGGAATTTCACCACTTCAGTTTGACAGTCACAAATACCTTTGAGTTTTCTGTTTTGTATATCATCCAATATGTCTTTATGATACTTTGCTAGAAACTTTAAATACTTACGCGTCTTCTTGCAATTAGAGTTATATACTTATAAAAATGTTCTTTCCTTCTATTTTTTAATACTTCTGTGGATTATTAGCCTATTGCTGACTTCTTCATATATAAAACTGCAGATTTTGCAGTTTGCTTGCTCTATCTCTTGTGTTAGCATTATCTAAAAATGATTTGGTATTACAAGAGTTTTGTTTGGATTGTTTTCTTTGTTTTAATTTCTGAAATAAGACCTGTTGATACAGCATTATGCTGTTTCACTATTAATGCATATAGTGGCCTTTTAGATGATATTTTATGAGCCTCATAAAGGAAAAAGGAAAAAGAAGTTTCACATTATCTATTGAGCTGCTACATAGACACAGGGAAGCATTAAAACATAGCTACGGGACTTTACATATAATAAATTAAAAAAATAAAATACTGTTATTATGTAACTGCTAACAAGTTTTTCTTCAAGAGGTTGAGGTTTATACTACAATGAAACAGGCTATAATAAGGAAAATGGAAGTGCGTACCCTGTAGCAGTCAAAGAAAGAAGTAATGTCCTGAAGACACCATATG
This sequence comes from Cichladusa arquata, assembly GCA_026413545.1. Classification (NCBI taxonomy): domain Eukaryota; kingdom Metazoa; phylum Chordata; class Aves; order Passeriformes; family Muscicapidae; genus Cichladusa; species Cichladusa arquata. Next base: position 30,235,535 of record JAOTQP010001652.1, on the reverse strand, counting down.
CATTTTCAGGTATTTCCTTAACAATAACAGCTAGAAGAAATAAAATTATATAAAAAGTTTAGTACATGTTTTTCAGAAATTCCACATTCAGCAGATCTGATTCCAAGTAAATCCTGTATCTGCAGCTGAAGATGTGTGGTTTCCTACCAGGGAAACTTAATCATGTATATGGCATGCCACAAATATGGTAACAGTTCAGGGCCATTTCCTGAGACTAAAAAGAACCCATGCATAAATAAATGTATGGCTTTGGTACTGTAGTGTAATTAATAGTGACTGTTGAGCGTAGGTCAGGACTTCCAAAACCTTTGTGGCTGTTACAGTATCCAACAGAGACTGTGTTTTGTTAGACAGGAAACAAAAACAGAGGAGGCACGGTTCACAGAAAACTTACCTTCCTATTAATTGTCACTTTAAGTAGCAATATTTTAATCCTTACAAAGCAACTTCTTCAAACTCTTAATCTGGAGAAAACTAATGCCTGAGAACACTGTGAGTTTTTATGCATGCATATAAAAAACAAGATGCTGTAGTGATGAAGAACATATAAATGACTAACTATATAAATTTGCTGTGTGTCCTGCATGTCCTAATAGTAAGCAATACTCATATTTTTCCAGACACAGCAAGCTGTTTTGCTCATTGCTATGTTGCTGATGAACAACTCCCAGCTAGATTTTTATCAGGCTATACCTAACTGATTAAATCCAGACAGTTTGATTCTAAATTAACTGAAAGACATGTAATTAAATGTACCACCCAAGATGACTGATATTCAGCTAACAATTGGTTAACACTCGAGGCCTTGGAAAGGACCTTGAAGGGCACAGATAGAAGGAAAAAAATGCTAACCTAATTTCTAGTTCATGGGCTGACTGGGATTTAGGGAGATGTCCTCTTCTAAGAGGATCTTTACTATTTCCTTCACTTCCCCTCTTTCACAGTGTCTTGTTTTCCCTGGTCACTCCAAGGTTAAAACCGAAGTCTTACAAACAGCATGTAGCAAGAGCTAAAACTAACAGTGGAGCAGAAATGTCAAGGCAGTTGTTTTACCTAACTGAGAGCATTAAAGCTTCCTGCTTGAAGGGAAAGGCCTTATTTCAGTGGGAGGGTCACAACAAGTGAGCATACCAGACAGCACAGTGATGGCATATGGAGCATTTTAGTTCTGGGTCATTGGGCTCAAATCTGACCTAGCTTTTAGTAGCCAGTAGTAATTACCATCTGTTGACTATTAGTGGCTATATGAATTAGTCCTCTGTCTAAATCCTAGGAAAATTATTCCCTTTCACAGATAGACAGTATTCAAGATTTGTTTGGCATGCCTCCACCTTTTTGTCCCCCTGCAGGATGGACACATCTCAAGAAATCACTCTCTTTTCCACAGAATTGGACCCTACAGGAAGTATTTGGAGTTATTACAGAGGATGTGAGCACTGGAGCTCATTGTGTGGTCCCTGTTGTGCAAACAGAGGGAAACGCTCATGCTCCAGGGCTGCCAGTCTGGCCACCTTTTATAAAGTCGGAAACGTTAAAGCTAAAGAGGAGCATGAAAATCATCTCATCTAACCTTCACTTCACATGCCATACAGCAAACAATAATCAAATGAGAACTACACCCTTAAACACTGTTTGGAGCTGTAGCACTCCTGAGTTGTACTCTTTCACTCCACTGATCCAAGATATTACTGATAGAACAATACTTTTCTGGGTAAGATGATAAACAAAATATGTTACCATTTGCAACCTGCACTTTCTTTTGAGTCTGAATTTTTTCAACTACATCATTTGCTATCAAGAACCAAATACCATCAGAGACCTCTTTATGAGGTAGGTAGTAGATGCTATGATGAACTCCACTGAGTTTATAGCTTCTAACACAAGTACCTTTCAAAGTTCAAAGTCTTCCTGTGTGCTTTGGAAAGAATTTTAACAATACAAAGAAAAATTACAACTTTTTTTCCTGAAGGCAGCTGAGATTTATACTGCTATAATCAGAGAAAAAAATTATCTGCTTACTTTATGCCTCCTGCCTTTCTTTTTAGGGCTGTTAAGTCAGTATCTCGGTATCAGTGAATTAGAAATTATTTCACATCTTTAAAGTCTTTATGATATTGTAATTTATGTTGCAAGGCATGCAAAAGTCTTAATTCATAGATACCTTAATTTTCATTTAGCCTCCTTAATATTCATCAAATGAGGTCCCTGTATGAAGAAATCCAAATGTGTAGACTCTCTCCACTACTTTTCACCATTTCTCTGTTGCATGGATCTTTCTGGGATTATGGCTTTTCCAAAGAAAAAGTGGCTTTTCAGTGGCAGTAGATATCTGGATGACTAGTGCTAGTCCCTTCTTTTGCTCATAGTCCTCCTAGAAAAAAAAAATACATCTACTTATTTTAAAATACTAACTTCAAAATGACAGCGGAAAAAAAAAGGCCTACAAATATTTTTTTTGTGAAAGGAAGTTTTCTCCTTCCCCTTAATTCTTCATCTCTACAAGTGGCAAGTAAACTGCAGCAAAAATTCTTGCCTTAGTGCTTTAATTCTTTCCATTCAATATTGCAATGAGCTATCTACAGGATATTTCACAGAGTCTCTTTTAAAACTCATGCTACTCAACTCTAGAAACAGCTGACAGCCCAAACTTTTGCTATGTGGCCCAAAAGCAGACTTTGCCACTGTGGTGGTTCTCAACAGATTCTAGGCTTGTGGAGGCTCTGTTGGCAAAAGGTTTCCTTCAGCACCAGGGGAACGAAGGGGAGTCTTGGAAACTGAAGTGACCGAAACCATCAGCCCTCTAGGGCAAAGATTAACAACTACCAGTTCCAGGTCCTGCTAGCTCATCCAGCCCATCCTACAGATGCATGCAGAAACAAGAAGTATTTCTGTGTCTGTTCCATTGAAGGCAGAGCAAATTGTGCTGGCCTGTCTTCTCCTTCAGGTCTTTTCATCCCTTGCAGTCCCTTCCCTCAGCAAGTCTCAGAGCATCTCTAACCTAGTACATCACCCAGAAGACCATACATCCACCATACATTTTCTCTACTCTCCCTCCAGCTCCTCACCATGAAAGGGCACAACTGTAGTTTGCCATTAAAAACTTCTTTTTACTTTACTAGATTAAGCACTATTTTTCCACAGTCTTCTAGTTTCACAAGCAGCTGAGAGTCTTAATATCATCACAAGAATTTTCCTGCTCTTTATGTCCCTGCTGAAGGTGTTGATGATCTCTTAATCAAGGTAATTTGTGCCATGGCTTTCAGTCATCAACATGATTTTTACCACATTATTCAGACTCCTATCAGCCCTCTGTGTGATCTGTTTTTATTGCTTCAACAGAACACTATGCACGTTTTCTGTCCTTTTGCCCTCTACTGAATCTCTTGTCTACTGTTCTTAATGTCAGGAATGTTGAATTCATAACTTTTCTTTTTAAAAAGGAGAAACATCCTGTGCCCTATGAATGTTGATGCTGAGTGCTCCTGAAAAATGCTGATGTGCTCTTCTAAGTGATACCTTTTAACCATCAAATATCTTCACGCATATTAAATTACCTCTGAGCTTGCTTTCATGTTAGTTTGGAGGCAAGGTTGCTTTGAAGTGTTTTAAAAGACATTCTTTTATGTGTTGCAGTATTAAAAATGCAATGCTTTACCTTTAAAGGATGAGGAGCTTTCTGAAAACTGTCTAGGGGCTTTGGGGGTGTTTGTGTTTATGGCAATTGTTCCTGTCAATGTGTAATGACAGCTAAGTATTTTCTCCAGTGACTTTCACAACCAGAATCAATCAGGTAGCAGCATGAACACACAGCAGTACATACTCAGACATAAATTGATTTACGGGGTCATTACTTTTCTCACTAACTTAAGGGAGCAGCTCCTATTAGTGACACCAGGAGATGCTTGACATTCAACTGCTTATATAATAATAAGACATAGAAACAAGACTGAATCTTTCAAACTGATCCTACCAGCAAGTGGAAAATTACATTTAAAGCTGCTCTAATATAACAATTCAAGATTCTGGGGTGACCCTGATAAAGCAGCACAACTAATCTCTGGAGCATGTATTGTAGAATTAAACTTTCAATGGTCTACAATTACCATGAAATTATTTCACATTTATGTGTATCTGAAAAAAAAAAAAACCTTTAGGAATAAAAAAGAAATTCCCTAGGGCAAACATTCTAACTATGCATCGCTTATATAAAGTTGCAAATTCCATTAAAATTTGCATATATATTTATGGATCTCTAGATATGCAATATAATACCAAGACATTGTTTAATTTGTGTTTTAGTTGTTGATACCATTCAGAACAGAACTCCTTCTGATAGACAGAAATAGAAATATCAATGCTATGTCAACTCTGCATTCTAAGACTTTTTTAAAACCAAAATATTTAAGTGATATTTTACTGTTCAACAATGTTCATGTCACTTAATACCTGCCATCCCACTGTCAGACTACTAAGTTTTGCATGTTCTACTACCCAACCTATGTTCTGTACTTCAACATGAAAGGGGAGTCTGTCTCCTGAACATCAAAGGCTGACACTTCAGAGCTTTTATGTTACTGCCTGTGCTCCGCCTGACACAGTTGAAGAGAGATTGCACTGAGAGCTCACCTGGATCAGCTTTAACACTGCAGTTCTGCAACAGTGATGTTTCTTTCTTTACCTACCCCAAACCCTTTTCTTCAGTTCTAATGTTGCTTTTGGGTTAAGTCCATTCAGAACTTGCCACTGCTCTCAGATAAATGCAATGGAAATTGTAGGCCCCCATCAATGTGGCACATTCCCTCTTGCTGCTTTAATTTGGAGCTAGTGATGTCTCATGATAGACAGGTAAGAAGCATAATGTAGTCTGAATTCTCAGCTGCCATTCCTGGCTGTTCAGTAATACTTAATTTTTTTTTTTTTTTTTTTTTTTTTTAAATTAATGCATTCCTTTTTCAGGAATGAGTTGTTTCAGGACTAGAAAAACTTTTCAGAACAAGCTGTATTTATGGTGCAAAAAACAAAGCCTTAGTAAGATAAGGCATCCTTTTTCTGGCAACCTTCTCATCACTGACACAGCACAAGTGTGTTGGGAAAATCAGCAAGATAGTATAGTCTGCCCAATATTTACCTTCTTTAGTTTTCTGGATAAGTCCAGAGACTTGAATTTAAAATCCATTTTAAGTTTTTGAAAAACAAAAGTACAAAAAGCAGCACGATGTTTTATGTTTAAAATTTCCTGAAACTTCGAGTTTAAGGAAGCCCCACCACTATATATCGTTCAATTTTTGTCTCAACAGAGAAGATTACTTCACTGAAGAAGCTGAAGGTTTCACATATTTACAGATTTCTTTCATGGCTACTTTCATGTCAGGACCTTTTCCTTTGCCACTTTCCATCTTCATCTCATGCCTCATCCTACTTATTTTTTTTTTTCCTGTGTTTAGATCACATCTTTATAAGCAGTGTTTTCTTTTCAATAATAAGCATCTCCTTTAGCTCAGCTATGTTTACTGAAAGATTTTTTGATCATTCTGCGGCCACTAAAATAACTGAGATTTATCTGTCTTGGAGAGCCTGTATGAGATTGTCGTGTATATTAGAATAGCACTCTGGTGGAAAGGTTAATGCAAAAGCCTAGAAAACCAGAGTTTAAATTCCATTTTTCTGGTAACAGAGCTGCCATTGTGGACTCTCAGAGAGTACTCGTTGGTCTGTTTGGAAGAAAGGCTGGTAGGGTTCCTTAAGAGGCAGTCCTGAAAGGACGAGTCCAGGAAGGCTGGATATTCTTTGAGAAAATCTTAAAGGCACAGGAGAAGGCCCCATTGCACAAATTATGGGCTTCCCCCTGGCTAGCTCAGTTACTAGAAGGAAGCCCAGAGCCCTGCAGAAACGAGGTAAAAGAACAAAAG
>JAOTQP010001652.1:30200739-30212911 GCA_026413545.1 Cichladusa arquata | reverse complement strand
CAGCTCCATTGGCATGATAATGGGAAAAATTCTTTAAATTGACACAGTAATAGAAAAAACACTCAACCCCCAACAACTGCACAGGCTAGTGAAAGAATTTTGCTCATTTATTGCAATCTCAATCTGCCACATTAAAAAAAAATATGCTATTTCTCAGACAGAACAAGACTGAAAAGGCACATAGAGAAGGGTAAAGAAATGACATAATTTTTAAGTAAAATTTTTGCACAATTCTTTACACCTCAGTACTTCTTGACATAGCACTATATGTACAAAGCACCAACCAATGCTGTGAGGTACATCAACCTGCCATCAGACAAAAAATTAGGAACACAACTTAAAAATTGATTTGAAACCTCATTGGAAGCTTATCTGAAAAAAAGCTTTGAATCTACACTACATCAATTTAAAACTAGGCACACTTCTGTTTTCAGAGCACATTCATTTGTGATTTTACATTTGCAGAGCACAAATTTTGGGCTATAATCTTTAGTTGCTTCAGCAATTAAAGCTGCTGTGATCAGAATTCTAACAGTAGCTAAAAGTAATAAATATTATATGGCACACAGCTGAAGAACTTTATTCAACAGAGGTACCAAAATCACATTAATAATTTTATTATTTTAGATTTACAACTGTTAGCTTAGATAAAAAATCATTTTGGAAATCTTCTTATATTACTTTGCTTTGTGGCCCTGTTGTTGCACTTGAAGTGCTATCAAAGAATTTTAAAGATTTTTTTTAAAAAAACCTTGTGCTTCTAAATGGCTGCTAAAAGCCTGTGGGCATTTATCTTAGGGCTATTTTAAAACAATATGCTCTTGACTGCAGAATTCAGGAGATATTATGTGTATACAAAAAGCCAGAAAAGAATGGAATTGTAGAAGAATAAAGATGGAATAATCTGAATAATGGCTCTGGTAACCAATAATTCTAACGCGCCTGGTTATGTGTTCTGTTGTCATCTAACCATAAAGAGAATGGAGTACATCCGATTTCCCTTACTGGGAGCAGATGGATGCAGTACTGTTCAGCATCATCTACAACAAGCAATTGTATTACTATCTCATTTACATACAGTCTACATCACTTTTATTTTGTTTGGCATGCACACATTTTACAAAAATGCCCCAAAGAGGCAGCAGTGGCACATTAAGTGCTACTACAGGGAAAGATGAGGCATTCCCACCTGTTTCATCTTTTATGGTCCTCAATCTCACAAAGCCTTTGGGCTGTCATCCCAAACCTCTGCAGAACAAACAAATGTTTCAGTGTGGCAAAGCTGAGAACATGCTTGGGTGCCCTAGTAATTTGCTCTGCTCCATTTGTTTTTAACTCAAATCACAAAGGTCACTCTCAACATTAAAAATGTGGGCACTCTCTTACTTCTCAAACAAATAAATAATGAGCCACAAAACAGAATCAAAATTTTCATTGGCTTTCTAATAGATTTACTTCAGTATTCATGGAAGTAATACTTGCAAAAGGTGTCCTTTTCCTTCATTAAATATTCTTTAATGGGGTTTATTTTAAAACGATCCAAAGTAACTCAGGTCATAAGAAAAGCACACATACCTCAAAACTATGAATTTCTTCCGAGCTGTGAACATGTTTTACTTCTCTAAACCAAAGAAAAAGAGAGCACTTGTCTCAAACACAGAGAGGAATTCAGCCCTGAGTCCTATATGACACCACAAGTCAATACAAAACTCTGAAATGGAGGGTCTCAACTGCACCCACTGCAGGCTGCTAAACCATGAAATGACCTGATGGCCTCTCCCCCTCCTTAAAAAATAAAATACCTTTTTCCGTTTTTCCTGCTTCTTATCACAACCACCTACCTCTGCTCATCTGGCCAGGAAGAGCATAAAGAGGGTGTAATTGCTACCCCTGCCTGTTTGGGACTGCTGAAGGGCTGACTGCTGGTTACCTTTAATCACTAGCAGAAGCATGATTCTTCGAGACAGGAGTGTGTGACACACACACCACAGTTTCTTACTTCCCTTGTGCAGGCTACGTTTTGTTTCCTATTAAAGGAGAATGCACTAAGAAAGATGTGCTCAAAAGAAAGTCATCCTTTCAAAAGTCCTTCCAAATACAAAAAAAAATGATGAAATGGGAAAAGTAGTTCATGAAGAAATATGTTAAATCTTTTCAGAGAACAACTGAACAGGAAATAAGTGTTGGGTTGCACAGAGGAACAAAAAAGTCAGACACGTGATACGAGCACTTTCTGTTCTTTGCAGTGAATAGGAAGGGATCTGTAATCATGATAATTACAGGTTTAACCAAAAGCACATGCAAATGGAGAGGGGGAAGGTGGCAGTTCAATATTATTGAATTAAATGTCAAGTCTGATGGTTTCCATTACACTTTTCCACTAAAATCTTATGCATGCACTTAAAAATATGTACATTATGTACATGCAGAGGTTATCTAAAAATGTTTACAATTATCTGGACATTTGAGGAAACTGTGTTCAATTTTTTAATCACCTTTCTATCTCAAAAATCAGGTTCAGATTTTGTCTCAGTTGTTTAGTCAACCGATACTGCCAAACACCAATAAAATGAGTCAGTTATCAATATGGGAGCCTATTATTTGTCTAGGCACAGAATTTTCTGATTAATATATATTGCCACTGTCTTTTCAGACTTGGAGGTATATGAGGGAATCTTAATAGGCATAACAAACAGAGATATTCCCTTTATATTGTCTGGAGACCAGAAGGAAATCAGTTTCATTCTACTTTTAAGAAAGCATTCCAATTACTTTGTGGATACCATCATTATTTTACTAACGTTTAAACTGAAGTTATGCCATCCTAAATTATTACAACAGCCATTTTAGGATACACTTCTGTATCACTGGTATCAGTTTCATTGGAACATAGCTCAGACCACCCACTGCTCAAATAAAACCTTTGCCTTAAGTGTTGGCCAAAAGCGACTGCACAGAGCTGTGGCTGATAGATAAACTGTTTACACAAGATGAAAGTGCTAGCAAGGTCAGGAGAATGTTACAAAATACACACTCCTGTCAAAAGTAAGTAATTGAGATCAATTTATTAATCACAGGATGCTGCATGGCCAAGGATAAGGGAGGAATGTGGACATGGGGATCAGAGGACAGGTCATGACCAATGCTCGTGGAGGGCTGCAGTGAAGGTGGTTTAGGTCACATGCACAGCAGGTTTAGGTCAGCAGACACCTTCTGATCACTGGAGACAGAAATCATGTAACACTGTGCTGGCCAAAAGAGCACTGCCTCCTGCCAGGCATGCAGACACTGACACCTCAGTAGAACATCAGCCCAAGCAGCATCCTTATGATAATAAAGCTTGCCAAGCCTCAGTCAGAATTGTGGTATTCTCTTAAAGCAGAAGAGCAAGACTGAAGCTTTCCAGCTAGCATCATGCTAGTACCAATGTCCTGTTAGACCGTAAAAATACAACAAAGGACAGCAACAGCTTGTACAGTGCTTAAGAGTCAACAAGCTCTAAAACAAAAGAGAGATCGCTTAATGCCTGTATTTTCCATATAGAAGACAACATAAAAGAAATTAACTTAGACTGAATCTTATAAAATTCCAAGTTTGCTATTACGTATTAAAAAATACATCTATATATGCAACAGTGCATTGCTACTGCTTTGAGGGAAGCAGAGCAACTCGGAGGAAGACACTGACTAATCACCTTAAAGCAGAGTCTGTTGAAGTGTTAAACTATCTTTTAGCCCCAGGATTTCCTTCTGCTATCTAGTTATTTCAGCTCAATAACTCACGTTGAAAACCAACTAGGAGGTGAAAAAAGAGCAAGGGTTGTTTTCTCCATTCAGAAGAAAATAGAATAGTAGAATAAAAATTATGTGATAGCTGATAAGGTCGGCTACTTCTGAAATGCTGGGTATGTACTAACCAGAAACAACAGTTAATTAATTGCAGATAGCATTGCATTTTAAAATTTAACTTCTTCTCAACTATTGGACATATTTAAGGTAGATTTAAATGACTAATAAAAGCACCATGTAACTCATAAGCACTTTCATCTCCAGGGTAAATTCTATCCAAATATAGTCTCAAATGAAATACCAAAAATGAGTTTAAAATAAATTACATTCTTTACTTTCTCCTGTCTAAGAGATACAAAGTGAGATTGAAACTAGAACTGAAATACTTGGTGTATAGCAATTAATTTCAGTACAGACATTCACTGTTTTATTTCTAATCTGTCACCTTGGTGTTTTCAAAGTCATAAAAAAATCCTGAGTAAATATGAGAAACACTTTTTCATTTGGAGGAGAGGGAGAGGGGTTAATTAGAAATAATATTTTTAACTTATTCGCAACAGCCCTTCTATCCCTTCCATGCCAGCAGCAGCTGATCACAACATTTAACAATTCTTAACCCAGCCAACAGTGTTAGCTCATCTACATGCTGTCTAGTGTAAAAGTCATTGAGTCACTGGCTGCTGGCTCCCCTTTCCTGAAATGCCCTCAGTAAACTGCTTTCCCCACAGAAAACAATTAGATGTGAGCAGCAGGGCATCCAGGCCATTTGGAGCCTGTCCAATACAGCCTCACATGGAGAAGGGGGAAGTCACTATTCATTTTAATGCTGGCTGCTTCAGAGATGACAGCAAAGTATTTATTATCTGAAAGCTGTCAGCGTATGTAAGGAAGAGAAATAGGAAGCTGCAGTTCTGTATGTTTTGTGAGCCATAGTCACTGCTAGGGAAGTAATATATTCCTAAACTGTTTAAGCAGTGCATGTAGCTTAAGACTGAGGCAATTGTTTATGCATTTGTAATAGCATTACACACAGGATTATGAGTTAAGTGGTTAACAGATGGAGAGACAGAACTTTCTAAGTCCTTTTGTTAAAATTACCTGGATTATTCTTCTTCAGTAGCCAAAGAGATGCTTGTAAAAAGGAAATTACATACCTCAGGCTAAGGTTTATAAACTTGCACTTCAATCTACTATCCTGTATACAAATACATGAGATAAACATTAGGAGAGTGCAGTTATCTGAAGACTGCCTGCAAATGTATTCTCTGTTATGTTTATTCATAAGTTGACTTAAATCTTTTGCACTGATTCAATGGTAAAATTCATATTACTTCCACTGAGAACAACAGGGAGACTAGTGTTGCTGTCATGGAGTGGCCTAAATCCCACCTGAAGTCTCCACATTAATGCAGTGCATTTATCTATTTTGAAATTAATCATTTAAAGATGTTTTTTCCTCTAACTTCACAGATGATCTCTGGGAGTGACCCACTGATCTAAATTGTGTACAGAACGAGTACTAAAGTTATGTCATTGTCTAGATTAATGTGCAAAAACCTACATCACTACAAAACAATTTATGCAAGGCTTGTTATCCCTTTGACCAACTCCATTTTATAAGACAATAAATATCTACTATCAAAAGAATGTCAAAAACTATATGTTTGGAAGATGTACTTACTATTTCTTGGAATTTGACTGTAAGTCAGTTGTGGGACTTTCTTCATCTTTTTATTTGCCTTCTAGAGATTATGGTGTTGAGATGCTGGCCCCCAGTTTACCTGCTTGGGCAATACTGCAGATGTAACAGAAATATTGCCTGTCAAGGTGCTACAAAAGGTGAAGGTGAGAGGAAGACTTGTATTTGCTTTCAGGGTGGCATGCCAAAGAAGGAATTCCTGTTACCAGAGTCACAAGCAGGGAGAAAATTTTCAGAGTCTATCATTACAGAAGTTACTTGGCTGCTATGCAAAAGTAAATGTTGACTTAGTTTTTGTATTCTGAGGGCAATCTGCACCTGAAATAAGAGCAACAACTACTGGTGTATTAACACTTGTTCTTTATGGCAGGTCTGCAACTGTGGTCATCAACACCTTCCAGAGGAAAATAATCTCAAACAGATCTTAATCATACTTTACCAATATGATCAGTAAATTCAAAATCCTTTTTTTAAATTTTATTTTTGCCTTGGCTAGGAGTAAGGACAAAACCCAAAAGCCATTTCTGAAAGGGATTTCCCTTAAAGAGTGGTAGTGTAGGATGCTTTGAGACATCAAAGGAGAGAAGATACCAGAAGGAGTGGAGAGCACTTTACTAGGATGGCAAGGGCAGTTTGCCTAAGGAGGCAGCAACAGTGCAAAAAGGTTTATCTGTGCTGACATTCTCAATTCTTTAAAAATGAGGAACACTCTTGAACAGCTTAATCCCTTCTTTATATCATTAATTTCTCCTGACAAGACTTTTTCCTTTTCTCTTTGAATATCCAAACAGAACATCCAGCCAAGAACACAAGTTGCGTTCATTTGTTCATCTCATGCTCCAGAAGAAAATCAACTATCTTCCTACCCTGACCCTATATGAGCATGAGCCAAGGTTGCTCGTTTGTGTGTAGGTGTAAACAGATGTTTTACTCAGTAACTGGTGTCCTTGAGTCTTGTAACTCATTTGCCTCTTCCTGTGGGGATGTGATTCATAATACTCTCTCTGTCTTCCTTTCATACTTATCCAAATACATCAGCAGAAGCAGCCCCCAGGCCACTGGCCAGCAGAGTTGTGGACTCCTTCCTGTAGTGATTAGAGTCCAAAGGACTAGGTGGAAATGGCATTAAAAAGAAGATTAGTCTTCTTGATATCTCACCATCTTCCTCACTAGCCGAAAAGGGAGCAATTTCTTTTAAGCAGAAACTTGGGCACAAAAATTCCTCTTTATACTGGGCACCAAACCCACAAAGTAATCCGAAAGAGAAAAGAGTATATTTAGATGCTGGACTAACATGCAGAAAACAGAAGACAGCTCACCCTATCTCCTAATTTAAATTATAGTAAATTGCAGTTAATTTGTACAAATTCATTATTACAGAACATTAAAGCAAATAAAGATGAGACACAATCACAAATCCCCTTAGAAATTAAAATTCCTTACCTTGGAGCACAGTAATCAGGTCGTGACCTAGACCACAAAAGTCAACATTGTTGGCTTTTACTTTATTTTGGCAAAGGATTTTGAGTGAAGTTGCCAATTCCTTACATGGATTGAGCTGCACAGCCCTTTGGATCCTTACCATATGGCCCTTCAAATCCCTTCCCTCTCTGGGACGTGACTTTCTTCCAAATGCACTGCTGTAGGTGTTGATTTATATAAATGGTAGGGGTTTGTACCTTCTAGCCCCAAGAATGGTATATGAGTATATAATTTTTCATTTGTGTCAGATGTAGAAGGGCAGCAAGAAAGAGGCAATGCTCCACAGCTAAACCAGATGAATTTTCTCTTAATTTTCTACTTTGTACAGTCCCATCCTGTGCAGCAGGAAAAGAGGCTTCATCAATCCCATCCTCTTCTTGCATGCAGTATAATGCAGGCACTGCTCTGCTTCTTTCTCTCTCAACCCCTCCCAGGACAGCCACTAAACAAAGGTGATGTTGGAATGAGAAGTCCAAACCATTGCAACAACTTAATGACAGCTTCTCACTTTCCCATTAATGATGGTGGACTTCAAACAACCCTTCCCACCTCAGCCTCATCCTTCCACATCGCTGATACCCCAAGACCACTCCAGTGCCCTGCCCACAGACAGCCAACAGCACTTGTATAAAAACTTATGTAAGGAATTGTAAGGGAATGGGATACAGGAGATGAAGAGTTCCTTCAAAGAAAAGGAAGATTATTGTCTCGGTCAAGTATACATTTTACTTTGAGTCTACTCATGCATTTATAAGTACCTTCTGCAAATGACTTGCCATCTTTTTTCCTTTAGGACTTAAAGGTTACACTAAATGTCAGAGATGCCTTATATTAACTTTGATCTGTGTGTTAAAAATAAGTAGATAAATGGTGCTAAAGTTTTTTCATTCCAGAAGGATGTTGGGTGATATACTGCGAAGGTCAAATTCTGACCTGCACAACCCCAAAGCAGAGCTTCATTACTTCAGCTGTACATAGAGCTAAAAAGACCTGATTTCCTGGTCCCAAGAGACATAATGATTGACAGGCAGATAAATAAGGAAGTAGAGTTGCAAGAAATATGGACTATCTTTGAATTTAGAGGAAATGAGAAAAGCAGAAGGACCTTTTGGAGTCCAAGTTAAGTGTAGGCTTAAGAATAAAAGGCATAACATTAATAAATCTTCAGATTAAATAAATATTTAAGACAGAAGAAAAGCAAATTGCTAAATCATAAAGTGCTTTAAATTCAGATTAGAAAAGACTGCTCTTCAGATGAAAATATGTCTTCCTTCAAAACGGTATGCAAGTGAAATTGGAGGAAAGACAGACTGGCTCCCAGCAAGATAAATGTTTTTGCTTCTAGAGATACAAATGGATAAACTGCATTTTGGGAAAAAGGAAAAGAGAACTGATAGGCTGAAACATGGAAAATTAAAGGAAATATTCCTAAAATTTTGCCTGATAGGAAATAAAATTTTTAAAATCCAGCAACCCCCAACCGCGCATGACCACTTTTTAATATATTTACATTTCTCAACATACAAGCAAAAAATTATTTTTTCCTTCTGATGGCAGCTTTAAAGACAAACATGCAGTGGTAGAAAGTGCATAAGGCATTTTTTCTGTTCAGCATTTGTCAAAGAAAATTCCAAACAAAAGCTGCTGGTGATTTATTTTATTTTACAACATGCTGGTGATATAATTTTATTATATTATAAATATAATTCCATATACACCTTCCAGTGGAAGCTGTTGCATTTCTTACTTCCATAGATGTCACAAAGACTACATTGTCCCATTTTTGTATGTGTGTCTATCTATTCCTGGACACACATGGTATGCCTTCTGAAGGAATAGCAAAAAATTTCAAAATTCCTCATGACCTTCAGGTTAAATCCATCAGACAAAGTAGTAAAAGCTAACAGCATTTCAGGAAAAAATATTGTATCTTTGTTATTTATGTTTTCACAGCACATAGTAAAGTTATTTCAAATCACTTTTGTTGTGGGAACAAATTTTCTTACAATTTTTAATTAATAACTTGATACTATCTCTTTTTTTGAGTCACATACAGGTATTTTGGATAGGGTTGCAGGATGAAAAACAGACCTTGGAAAAACACAGATTGGCTGGATATGGCCATTTAGCCCTGCTATGGTACACAGCAATAAACTTACTATGGAAGTCTGATGCTTATTAATAGCAATCATCAGCTCTATAAATCAGACTAGACATTACCTATGTTGATCATGTGATCCCAAATGAATGACACATGGTCCTGGCACAGACCATGAGACGAGTGCTGTAGTCTGTAGATTTCATAAAAATATGGTAAATAGCACTAAATCCATTCTGTACAGAACAACAACAACAAAAAGTGATAATAAAGTTTTTTTTCAAAACTGGAAAGGTTTGCTACTCATCCACCAATCTAAGCCAAATGCAGTTAGGTGATATATTATGATCAATAGAAAAATGTGAAAAATAACAACATGACTGACATTTAAAGAAACCTCAATGAAATGCTTTTGCCTCTATGAATGCCACTGAAGCTTTTGTGGAGTGCCTGGCCACAACCACTATTTCTATCTCCAGTTTCCATGAAATGCTCTCTTAGTGCAGAATTTAAAAGCCATCACTGCAAAGGTTCTCCCCTTCCTTCTTCTCCCAGCTTTTACTGCTGAGAATGATGTCTTATAGTATGGATTATCCCCTTGGTCAGTTGGGATCAGCTGTTCCAGCTGCGCCCCTTCTCAACTCCTGGTGCACCCCCAGCCTCCTCACTGGCTGGGTGGGGTGAGGAGCAGAAGAGGCCTTGACTCTGTGCAAGTCCTGCTTTGCAATAGCAAAAACATCCCTGTATCATCAACACTGCTTCCAGCACAAATCCAAAACACAGCCCCATACCAGCTGCTGTGAAGAAAATTAACTCTTATAGCTAAACTCTCCACAAACCTCTTCACATTTTTTCTCAGCTTCAGTTTCAACCTGCCATTCACATATTCTTTACAACAGAAAAGGACCAGTTTAAGAAAGTTATGTCTTTTATTTTCCATTTCCTCCTGTATTCATTAGAGCTCTCTCACCCCTGGATTAATTTTCTATTTTTTTATTTGGTCTTTTTTTTTTCTTGCAAAAGCCTGCTGAAAGATTATCATCTTAATCTTGTTATTTATTTAATTTTTGCTTCTTCTTAGTGAGTGTCTGGTGACTGAAGACTGCATATCAGTGCCTTTATCCTACAAACAAGATAGTGACACTGGGCATTTGGAACTTGTACTGCTGTGTGCAAGGGCAGGGGCATACTAGAGAACGAAATAGAAGTTGGTGATCTACTTTTGCACTGAAATATATTTGAGACATGCAGGAATAGTATGGAAATTGCTGCATTTTAGTGAAATAAGAGAAGCCAGCTAACCAACATAAAACTCACTCATATTCAGTCAATCCAACATACCCTCTTCAAAGTACTCACAATTTATTTCAGAGTTCATAAGGGAATAATCAAAAGAAACAATGGCACAAACTATGCCATGTTAGCCACTAAGATTTAGCTGAAATTACTATAAACAAAGCTTCTCTCTTCCTCATGGCTAATTAAAGAGCAGTTAATTATGATTGTTTAAAAGAGACAATTTCCCTCAAAAGAAATTTCCAGTGGGAAAGATGAAGCCAACTTTAAAGAAGCATCTTGATAAATGATTTTCTGGGTGGGAATTTAGTTCAGTGAAGAAATATGACAAAATACAAAGCAGGCAAGATGTGCATCTAGGCTGGGGTTACTGTAGGTCTCTTTCAGAGCTCTACTGTTCCTGCCAGGGATCCATTTCAAAATGCAATCCTGATGTTATTCTACCATAAATTTTGCTACAAACTCATGTCTGATTTCCACTGTATTTCTCACACTTTGAATAAATGAAGTGGGAAACAGAACAACAAATTCTGAAGTATTCCTCAGGTGACTTGTATCAGAACACAGTATTTAATGAAGTGCCATAACAGGCAACTCTAGTCCTCTTTTTTGGAAGGACATCAAGCACTGGGGATGTTGGCAAGAGCATACATTTTTCATTTGAACACTATTTCCAGAGACTTTTTTTTTTACTTGAAACAATCAATCTCACTTAGGATGCAAACAGCTGTTCTTCATTCAACAGCTTCATCCAGAATAAGGGATTTTAAAGGACACATTTGGGGTATTTTTTGTATTCGTATGCAAACTGCTATGAAGATCATGACCAAAAGTAAAAATAAAAAAATAAAGGTCTTCCCTTGTGTGCAGAAGCAATAACACCACCATCACAACATTTATCACAACATTTCAGTTTTTCTGTTCTTCCTCAGTCATTCTGCACTGTAGTCAAATCCTATTTTCAGATTCAGGAGTTCTGTATGAAGGCACATTGTGACAATGTCAAATTGTTTTTAGGAAATGAAGGTTAGAGATTCAAACCATTTTTCCCCCCAATTTGCTCTTACAGTGTCATTTGCTTTGAAAATTTAAATAAAAGCAGTGAATTTGTGCCTTCCTAGAAGAAACAGGATATATGCTGTGCTCAAGGAAAGGAAGAGAGGCAGCTGCACATATGTAATCTTACTTCTGACAAACCTCTTTGCTGCTGGTTGAATTTGGTTATGTAGTCTCAGTATGAAGTAAACAAATTTAATCCAATTTATATTTCTCAGTATTTATCTATTGTTTTCAGTGTGATACACTGAATCCACCAACCAATTCAGGTTTTTCTGGGTAAAAACAGCAACTGCAGGGATTGCCAACTGTCTTTTCAAGGGGGAAACTGACCATCTCGTCTCCTCAAGAAAGGAGATCCTCAGGCCAAGGACGTTTTGGAAAGGCAAACTCAATAGCCTTGCATTCGTAGTTCTGCAAATCCAACCCTAAGGAACACTTGAAATCAATGCTTCTAAAATAAATTGTAAAAAATAAAATAATGAAAGTCTGATTTTTATTCATACAGCTATTCTCATTGAATCAATATTTTCTCAAGGCTTCCTGAAACAAAAGTATTTTGAAACATTCTCAGCAGAACTTTCACTGTGGCTACACATGAGGATAACACTAACATGCCCTTTGCAATAGAGAATTTGAGAACCAGATTGTGTGTAAGCAACTTTGAGAGCTGCTCTGTGGACACTTCTGAAGGCCTAGGCACATTTTAGCTAGGCCTTTTTCTCAAGTTCTAAGTATTTTTCTCAGGCCATG
>JAOTQP010001652.1:30164103-30200639 GCA_026413545.1 Cichladusa arquata | reverse complement strand
GAGGTGTCTCCTTCTCTGACCAATGATCTGTCTGTATTTTGTTTTGCACGAACTGCCTTATTTAAGGCAATGGCTTCTTTCAATAAATTGCTCTTTCTTGCTCTTTCCTTCACCAAGCAAGAGAGTGTCTTGTTGCTGTTTTTTCGCCGCTCCATAATCTTTCTCATGCCAACACTGCTCCTCGCTGCTTGTCCATTCCTCACCATTAATAGGCATTATGGTAGGTTACCACACACTAAATTCATTTACCAAGCATCAAATGTTCCAAATGTTAAGAACCTCCTTTATAGCTTTAAAAGGAAAAACAAACCAACTCCTTCCAATGACATAATGAATCAGCTGATACTTTAAACAGTTATAAACTAAAATTAGCCCAAATGTCATTTTATGTCCTACAGGGCAAATTGACTAAGAAAATTTAGGATTTATTTACTCTAAAATGCATATTTTAAAAAATATTATGTCAATGGTGTAGCAATCTCAAGGAAGTTTCACATTAAAAGGATAAAAATTGAGTTACTACTGCAATTACCTAGAAATATTCCAAAGACATTTTATTCAATGTCTTCACTATAACATTGCCTTTGCTGACATGATAACAATAAGAATTTTTAAGTAATTAATTGTCAATAAGTAATATGTTCAGCTCTGTATGGTCTTCCTATACAGCATAGCCAAGGCTATGGATTTTTAGTAATTAAATTTGTTCACCTCATGACCATCAGAAGAAATAGCAGCAATATAAGAAAGGCAAGCATATTAGTAAAGATGTCTCAAATAAGTCAGCTTTTGTCCATGAAACCCTTCAGAACATCAGCTCCCTAAAGGCATCTCAGTAACTGTCAACACCTGCTATATATTAATATTCTACTTTAGAATTATTACTCAAGTTGTCCAGGTTGCAGATGTGAGTCATTATTGTATTCTGTCTATTGTAATAGAAGTGTTTTCATCTTCACTAGCTACAGTTCTTTCAATTACAAAAGTGTATTGCTATTACTATTAAATTAATTGAAAATACAGCAAATGTTTTGTACAAATTTGAGCAGAGAGTTTCATAACTGAAAGGCACCTTTGGGTATTGCTCTCTGTCTAGTAGACAACATCCTGTATGATATGGCTCCTGACACGGATTTGAGAGATGGGACTATCACCCTGGGAAACTATTCTGTCTCTAACACTAAAGAGGTCTCCTGACACTCTGCTTAGATGTTGTATTGTTCAGATTAATTTTTTTACTCCCACGTGTATTCTTGTAACATGTTCTAAACAATCTCACTCTACTTCATGAGAATAACATGCCATGTGCAAGCCAAAATGTCTTTTTCATCTTTCCTTTTTCACTTTAACTTCCCTTCATTGCATTTCATTGTGTGGACACTTACCTGCCATGTCCCTAGAAAACGCTACTGTGGAAGGAGAGAAAGGAAAGAAAGCATACTTTTTATAGGATTTTATATTCCTAATGATTATTAGCATTCCTTGTATTTCAGATGTTGCTATCACACAGTAAACACCCTCTAACATACATGCATAAATTCAGGGATCCATTCCAGTAGTCACAACAACACAGGAAGAATTATTACATATGAAGGTTATTGAAGACATTCACACACACAAAAACCCCTGACATCTGTTTCTTTGTCTCTGACATATCACTTAATATTGCATTATTATGAGATTTGATAGGTTACAAATGAAAACCAGGAAAAACAATTGCAGAAATGGGATCCAAACAGGGAGACTCAAGCCTTGCTGATGTTTCCTTTTGCTGTTCACCCAATACCACTGTATTGTAAATACTTTTTGGCATTGTCACAGCTTGTTTCCTTTGTGAACTCAGAATGAAAAATCAGGGAAAATCAGAACATTTTCCAACGAGGAATAACTTGCAAAATGAATTTTCCTTTGTTCTTTTTGCTTTAATCAGACTTCATTCATTTGGATTCCAAACAATATTAAGCAGCTGCTTATTATTTTGGTTAATTGAATTAGATCAAGCAGAATAGCATTAAAATGTTGTCCCAGGCATACAGTTTAGAGCAGAAAAACTTGATACTGCTAGAGGGAAAAAACTCAACCTGTAAGAGCAATAGCTCAGTGTTACCCCATTTCACAAATGGGTGGTTACTCCAGATACACATGATTAGGAGCCAAAGCAAGCCATTTCTCAGGTTGTCTTCAGTTCTCTGTTTGAAGATCTCACTAACCAATGCAATTAGTCATCTAAATGTTCTCTAGGTAGGTGAAAGCAATACATCATAAAACATTTTTACAGAATATGAAAGATGCATTGAAGAAATAATATATCAGTAACAGTGCTGACTTTGGAGACTCCTTTTTTTTAATGTAATGTAGTTGTAGCTGTGGTAGCTTTATATTTTGCTTTTTGAGGCACTTTGTTCTGGGTCCTCTTTCTTATTTTGACTGACCAATTAGTAATCAAATCGTAGTCATCAATGATAAAATCAAAATCAGAGCAAATCCTTTCGTAAGGTTCTGCCAATCTGTATGACCAGGTATGTTAATGTGATATAACCCATCCCCTCCAATTATTCATTTCAGAATTAATTTCAGACTTGAACTCAAAGCAAAATTCTCCTCTGGTTACTGGCCAGGTCTATTTTAAGATTGAATACTTTCCTGAAATTGCACACACATATCAGGCCCCTAAACTCTGAGATCTGCAAATTTTGGCAGAACAGGACCATTTAATTATAAAAGTTCCAGTGAGGCTCAATGGTGACCAGTCTCTGTGGTGGTGCAGCACACAGTTAGTGCAGCACACACACAGCCAGTGAGGTCAACAACAATTTCCTCTGCTAGAATAAATTAGGTGTGCCACTTGCACCCCGACAGACAGTGTAGCAAAAGTGCAAAACTGATTCCCCGTGTGGATAAAGCTTCCATCCAATGATTTAATTTTTACAGTGGTTCAAAAGCAGTCTGCTTTAAATGAAAAAGAAACCTGCAATACTGTGTTAAGGATCTGATTTGGCTCTCACCCATGCTTAGGTCAACTCGCATTTTCATGGGTCTCACAGCAAGGCAATATTACTCAAATATGTTGTAGACTGTAACAAAAGGTCAGCAAAGAACAGAAAATTTGCTGTGTGTGCACCTACCTTGCTTTATTCACTTCAGCTTGACCTCCGTAGCTTGTATGTTAGGCAACCATTTTAACTGCTTTCACTCATGACTTTTTTCTCTCTTTTTTTCTCTTTTGTTTGTTTGGGGGGTTTTTAAGGACACAAGGAAAGCCTCTCACAAACTTACCTTACCTTCCCTCTTACCTGAGTGTGATGTTGATCATAGGCTTTGGTCTGCCACAGACTTAAAACTCCAAGAGCCTGTCAGCTACACAGAACCTGGACATCCCATCAAAATAACACTTAATGCTGAATTTAACATTAAAGAATAATACTCAGCACATCAGAAGCTCTTTGTGTAGTTGAGAAGAAAACTTTACTATATGCTTCAGAAAAAGTAATTTAAATCCAGTGACTTTGCCACAGTCAAAAACGTTTGTGTCAAATAGGAAGCAGAACAAGTATTATCTTCACCCTGGTGGGAATGTTGCCAGTAAATGCACTGTAACTGGATCTCAAAGCAGGAACTGCACATGTGGATAACCCACACTGCTTTTCACAATTTCAAAAATCAAAATAAATTATTTTTTCATTATTTTCTTATTGTTAGGCTAGTTATAAGGCATACTTCCCCTATAAGGGAGGAGTTCACGGCATATGTCATTTTTCATTACATCAGGAAAAATCTCCTAGGACTTGTAAATAGTTGTGTTTTTTAAAGGATCTGATAGCACCACGAGGCACTGACTAGGATCATGGCCAATGAGAAGATAGAACCCATATGGTCCATTTATCATCAAGATAATCATTAAGAACACCTTCTGCATTTTCACCACCCTGAAGGTTATGAGATCTACAAAGGAATAACCAATCAGAGAAACAAAATCAAACTTTACATTTAAAGTTATGGCAGCTACTCTTTTCTGACTTCTACATATTCCATATGAAAAAATCCCAGAAATGCTGTGCTCTAAAGCAATACTTTGATATGACCATAAAGAATCACCTTCCACAGGGTTTTGGAAATACACCGTAATGTGTTGCCCCCAGTCCAACCTCTTCTCCATCCATTCCTGCTGCACTATTTAACATAGGACAGCAGGATTTATACAGAGGCTTATACAAATCAACAATAACAAAACAACCCTTTCCAAAAAATAATGATCTTGGCTCAACCCTGTCATTATTAGAGTAATCCTGAAGGGAATAAGAAAGCCAAATATAGAGAAAAGAAAGGCTTTAGCAAACAGAGAGAGATAATATTAAGAGGAGACCAGAACAGAAAAGTGGAAAATAAGATAACATGGAAACTTGCATTTGCTCTCAGTCTCAGACTTCCCCAGATCCTTTTGATTAACCATGCCAGCAAGACACCGCTTCTGCTGCTGCTAACTTTTCCTTTCAGAAATTCAAGCATTGGAATTCCACCCAGCTGATAAATTATGTAAAACATCAAGAATATATGCTTGGGATTTTTTAACTTCAATAATATCTCTGCCTGAATTTCATAGTAAAAGACCTTGGAGAAAGTGTTTGTAGTTCATTACTTGATCAAACAAACTGGAAAATGAGCCAAAGCGACAATGGAGCAGCATTACAGAAACACAGAAAATATTAAGTTTTTGAACTTCACCTACATCAGCTATCTAAAAAAGAAAAATATGTATGAGTAATAACAGGGCAGTTAAAACAAGCAAAGAGACTTATACAGACATTCAGTTTTTATTTTTATAAAAAAAGGTCAGATTTATTAGTGCCAATGTATGTTCATAGAAGGAAACAAAAACTAAGCTAATTTGAGTAGCAACTTACATCAAAGGATATCAAAATAATATTTTTTGTAAGTGAAACTTAATACTTCATTTAAACTTGATTCTTGCAAACTAGAAGTCCTTGTTATCTGTCTATGAAGCCTTTAAAGAAAAGTTGCTACAGTCAAACAGGGTCCTGATAGAACTTGGCACATAAAGAAATAATTCCATAATCACACATACAATACCTCTCACTCTCCTGGAACACTCATTCATACAATACTTACATAATGCATATACATTATGACTAGAGCCATGTACGGCCTAAAGCACATAGAATATCTCAGTTCTAAATGTAACATATCTCTACATCAAAAAGCAGGTCACTGTATTTACAGCAGATGATCTCTCTCTGCAGATGGGGCTCTTGCTTGAAGATCCTTTTGTTAGTGTATGCTAGGATGCTCGAGTTGTCAAATTATTTATCAAATTAGGAGTGTATCTACAGGAAGATCTGTCTGATTGTGTGCGAGGATTCTAAGGCAATAATAGTAGTTGTTCCACAGGAATAGCACTGCCATTGCAACCTACTTTCCACTGGAGCAGTAAAGCCTTCCTTCTCCAGCTGCAGCCAGGTATAGTGAGACATTCATGATCTGCAAACTGTTGGCTCAAAAGTCTAAAACTTCTTGGTTTGTTTTTTAATGTTCATGGAATAGCACCATAGGAATTCACACTTGATATCAAAAAAATCCTGGGTCTGTTGTTTTGCTTTGCTTTTTTTCACCATCACGGATAGTCTTCGAAAAAAAAAAAAAAAATCTAACAAAAACCTCTTTGGGAAACTTGTCTTTTGGACACTACTTCAGCTTCATTTCTGAGTAACTGAATCAGGCAAATAGCTCATTCACAAAAAGGTCCAAAGAAATAAAGCTTAGCAGTGGTTTCAAATGTACTGCTGAAAACAAATTCTGTAGGAGGATTTCAGATAATCCTTGACCCTTTCTCTTTCTCATGGACACAGATTTTAATTCAGGACAGGTCTTCATCTCAGTCTCTTTCTATATTCAGTGCAAAATAAGAGCACATCATCGGATATAGCTTACTTAACCAGTAAACCAAATATTTTCAGATGCTTACACCAATAAAATTCAGTCAACTAGTGAATTGTCACTAGTGATGACTGATGTAACAGTTCAGACTTTTCAGTCATTAGTAAAACAAAATACTCTATAGATCAGTTACGTTTCAGAAGTAGGATTTTCCAGTTTCAAAACACTGATAACCTGATACGACAGGTGAATTTGTAAAAAATACAGAACAATGCAGGAAGGACTTCCCAATTCATATCTTCTTTCAAGTCCTTGTACACTCCGTACGCAGGATTCAAAGTCAAAGCAACTAGGTAGAAGGACAGTATTTTGAGTGTGTGACCTAAAAGAGCTTTTTTGCCTCCTAGACACCCTACAACTGTCAGAAGGAAGAATGGCCTACAGGGTCACTTCCTCTGAATGAAATTGATTGAAGTCACACACGGTTCTAGCAAATACTGGACCATGAAAAAACTTTTATATTCTCCCTGCATGCAAAGTCTTTTCACAAGCTCTGCAGAGACAGTCAAGTATGGAGCCTGCACATCATCTTCTTGACTATTCCACTGGGGTAGGTGATTTTCTTCTTTTATTTTTCTTCAGTCTCTGGTCTTATAAGTCAGATAGTAACTTCAGTTTAAAAAAAAAAATGACACGCCTTCCTCCCTCTTCACTGTGCGTTCTTTCTTTCACACTCTTCTTTTCTGGTATAGAGGTTCTTGTGTTATTTTTTGGTGTGCACACTATCTGGATATTTTATACTTCTGTATCGTATATGAAATCCCTTCTTGTTGATTGTATCATCAGTGTGAAAGTGAAGTAAAAGAGATTCCCCTGCTGAAAAAATTTCTTCTGGTGGCTAAAACAAAAGAATAAAAAGAAAAAAATTATCTGTCTACTCTGTCTATTCATTCACTAATTTTTTTCCTTATGAATATTTCCATTTTCCTGCTAGACATCATCATGTAATTCCACTGTGTCTCATACAATGCCGTCTGACATCATCAGATAGAATAACTCTATCTCATTGTGCTCCCAGTTTTAGGCTAGGAATTTTAGAGGCAGACTGAGGAAATAACCTAAACTCCTAGTTTTGCTCTAGTTCTGCTGGAGAAAGTGACTGGGCAGAACCATATACAATATTCCAAATTTAGATAAATAACAGAGGCCAATACCTATTTTCTATCTTATTCTTCACAGTCCTTACAGTCTCCTGTTTTATTATTGAAGCACGTTGATCAGAATTATCAGCTGAACTACCAAATCCTCCTTCTGAAGCTGAGAAGGTGATAATATCTACTAACAGTGTCTTTTTCCCACTCCAGTTTGGATCATTTTGCTTTTTATTTTCAATAGCTTTTCTATTAAATTGTATCTATCCTGTGTGGCATCTGAAGCCATTTATTTACATCTTATCAGAACCAAACTGCCACCCACAAATGCTCAACCATTTCACCCCAAGCCCCCAAAAGAAGAAAATAATTCAGCCCGTTTTCTTGATCGCTGCCTTCCTACTTGTAAAATACGGTAGCTTGCAAAGAAAAATGTTATTTTGTGTAAATTAGTAGATTTTAAGCTCAATTGTAGCATTTCCCTTAGAATATATCCCATACAATTCAAGTAGAAGCACCTTTTGTGCATCATTAATTAAGGTTCAAAAATGCACTGAAATGATTTAAGTCAGTTTACAGGTAACTTGTCTGAATGACTAAGATGTTTGATCCAGCATAGTGGCTGAAAAAAGTGACATAATTATTTAAGTGCTCCTGTTCATCTCATGAAGAGTCTTTGAAGCCTTTTACCTAGGCAAAGAGTGTAAGTGTGCTTGCACTGGCACACATGTAAAGAATTAATGAGGACTTGTGGGATCATTGCACCAGTTTTCACAAGGCAGGAAGCCAGGAGACCAATACAGGTCTAAAATGAGAAATAAGATACAGCATTTTCAGGGTGTCATCTGGCCAATTTCTTCCATGTCTCACAGTTAAATGTGTCAGAATGCATACAGGATTTCATGGTTTTATTAAGGCACATATTAATCACCCAAATTAGGAGCAAGGTTTTTTTCTAAAATCAGATTTAAAAGTCAATGTGCATGCTATAAATACTTCCCAGCTGCCCCTCCTACAGTAAAATGTGGCTCCTTTCCAATTCAAAGAATTTAATGTACTAATTTTCAACAATGGTACATTTCCAAAGCTGCTAACTTTTCTTTGTGTGCTGATAAACATGCCACTGCCAGCTGCTTAAAGCTTAACATAACATTACAATACTTTGGTTAAAAAATAAGTAAGAATATTTGTTGACGAAAATTTTTCAAGGGTGTGATTGTACTACAATCCTGCAAATTTATGCATTAAAATCTGAAGTAGATAATGTAGTACCTTCACTATAAGATGTAGTAACTGAATCTCACGACCCTCACCTTCCTCTGCCCTGCCTTTCTTATTCTTTCTGTAGAAACGAAAACTAAGAAAGGTTTATACCTATTTACTTACCCCAGACCCACAAAATCGACCAAGTCTCATAGTCTTATCATGACCATCAAAGAGCTCCACGTAATCGTATCCACAGTCTGCCTCTTCCTCCACCTCGAAGGTCTGGAACATTAACTCGACGCGGGAGCCGCGCTCAGCCACCAGCAGCCAGTCGCAGTCTGCCTGGACCGGGTAGTTGTTATCCCCAAACTGAGCATGGGAGTACAGGTCCTTGGCCTTGAGCTCAGCTTTCAACCGACCACCACACTCTAAATGGAGGGGGAAAAAGAAGAAGCTTATTCTGTGCAAATTTGTGCTTTCCTTTTCCCAGTCTCATTCAGGCTGAGCGCATTTTAACGCCACAAGGAGGTTAATCAGACAAGCTGAGAGCAAAGTACTACACAGTACGAATATAACTCCACCATTCTGAGTTTTCTTATATAAATGCTCTTTTATGACTGGAGAGATTCGAACACAGCTCATAATTTTCAAGTGAAAGACAAAGACAGGGATCACCAAATGTGGCTTAAGCAGTATGACAGTCTTTGGGTAGGCACTGGAAAGGTTCCTGTGGCCACCAGGACAGCTGCTGTGAGAGTACCCACATTTCAGTGATGACACTTCCACAGGAGTCAATGACACCATTTACATGGTGATAGGGGAGGGTCAGCTCCAGCACACACGTAGTCAGTGATTGAGTGCAAAACCCTTTTGTTTCACAGTACTGTCAGCTTTAACCATCCTGTGGCGCCTGGAGAGCCAGCTCAATACAAAGCTTGCTACCTTGCTTGCTGTGTACTTCATGAGCAGGTCTTTCTCTGAAAAGAGTGGGCTAGGAGAAAGCTGCTGCTACCAGAGAAAATCTTGTAGCTGAAAGCTTGTTCTAGAGGCAAGCCTTTGGCAGGAGATCAGTGCCTTTTGTCAAAACCATTATGTTGGCATATATCTCTATTTGTACGCAGCTGCAAAATGGATGTGGGGCTTTAGAGCTTGTTTATAACTGCTTGAAGAGTTCAGAATTGAAATATGAATTAGCTTTAGTGTATAACTGAATAAGGTGTACAACAAATAAATAAAAGTGTTATTAGAACCCAATGAAGAACAGATGAAAAGTGTACTTAAGAGGAAAAATACATTGTTTCCAAAATGCATCATATTTTCAAAAGGCGGGTGCAGGCTTTTATTTTACATGTATCAAGATTTCAATGCAAACAGAATAATTTCGTTTTGGTTTCTTATCAAGAACAAATAATCTCTTACAAGCACTTGATAAAAACATCAAGTGCAAATGAGCTTGAACAAAATACTGAGACTCACAAGTATAGATTTAATTTTTATAAATAAATTATCTGCATTTAAAAATATGTAGATATTATTTATTGATAATTTTGGAGTAACCTGAAATAAACAGCAAAATTCAAATCTTTCTAAGCATTGGTGACAAGACACTTTGAATTTTACTTCACAAACTCCACCCACACTAAACATGACCAATTGCACTATTATATGGTGAGGAGTCATATTTGAGCTAAGAGTTAATAATGGTAATGACCAAATCCTTACTTTTCAAAAAGAGTGGATTTTTTTCTTAATATGGAAACGAAGGAATAAAACCAGGAGATATAATTAAGGAAGTAATCTGTTATGTAAGATCAGTTCAATCTGAAATTTCAAATTTTTTGCTCTTAACAAATAAGAGCACATGATAAAACATTGGCAAGAAAGATAGTTCAAACAGTTATTTCTCATTGATATTCTAATGTACTGGTTTTTCTCCCTATTCTGAATTTCATCTGCTTCCTGTTAAAGTTGGGTTTTATTCTGTTGTTATTTTTGAGGTTTGTTTGTTTGTTTTTTATCTTTGTTTTGATTTTTGCTTAGTGTTTTGGTTGGTTGGTTTTTTTTGTTGGTTTTTTGTTGTTGTTGTTGTTGTTGAGTAGAGACAGAGTTGTGCTTTTTTTTTGTTTGACTGGACTCTTCCCAATAATACGAACATCTCCCTGCCTTGGACACCAAACAGCTGCAAACAAGAAAATATTTAATGAACTGTCTGCATTCTTTCCCTCTGCTTGCTACAGAGGACAGGAGCTTAAAGGAAAGTTGTAGCCCTACAAGGACAGAAAATGGCAATTCCTGTTCCCATGCCTTTCTCTCATAGATTATAGCCTCATATTTTAGAATAGAAATTACAAGCCAGTTTTTCAGTTTCTTAAGAATTAAGCTACAGTTTCAGAAGTCTGCATCCAGCCTGCACGACGAGGACAGCCCTGGGACACGTGGGACAGGCACAGAACAGAGCAGAGCCATGCAGCACTGCCTGCTTAGCCTTGGTGCCAGAGCTAACCCATCGTGGTTTCCACTGTGCAGGCACGGCTGCTCTGCCATAGGCAGGGTGTGTGCTTCTGACTGTAAGGGAACATGTCCAACTTGCAAAATGATGGTGATCTGGCAGCTTCAGTGAAAGACTCCTTCTAGACCATCTAAGGCACAAAACCCCTCATGTTTCATGACCTTTCTGGGGATTTTAGGCTTCTCACAAACATAAGAACAAATCAACCAGTAGTTTTCTGACTGTTTAACAAGTCAGACACTTGGGAAAACTTAAACCCGCACCATCTGAACTAATGAAACAAGATTATAAATTTCATTCAGCACTCCCACACTGAATTATTACAGCTATTTTGGAAGCAACACGGGCCTCTAAACTGAGTGACATCTGAGATATCCAAATCTGTTTGAGACATCCTCCCAACATTGACAGATATGTATAGGAGCTATAGGAGATCTGCAACCTCCTAGAGCAGTGGCTGGAGGCCAGGCACCATAAATGAAACTGTCCAGAAGAGAACTGGATGCCTGAGTTAGGGCAGACAGATCACTCCCTGAGCAACGATGTTTAATGTTCTGTCAGGAGCATTTTTATGAATTCCTCTTGGATGGGTTATGCTTTTTCTGAGAGGGGAAAATATGACAGGATCTTCTTCTAAAACTGTGTTGCACTTTCAAAACAGCATTTTATAAGTTTTGCTCCACCCAAGGAGCAAAATCTATCTGCAAATCTATCTGGTTTACTTTTTTTAACTTTACTGTATTTGCTGCTACATTTTTATTCTGTTTTCTGAAGTATTAAATGGAAATTTGGAAATTGGATAGTGCTTCAAACCAGAAAGTGTCATAGAAGGGAAATCAACATCATCGACAGCATCTACTGGAATAATAATTAAATCATGAAGATGCCAGGAATGCAGAAGTAGAGACAGCTCTGGGCATAGAATCCAGCTACTCATGCGCTGCTGTTGTGTTACACCAGTCCTTTCACTGAGTTCTGCCAACATGCCAGAAGTGACAGCAGCAGCTTCCTCAGCACTCCCTGTTTGTACAGCTATGGAAGATAGAACACAGCCTTGTCTACTTCCATTGCATGCCATCAATTTTTTTTTTTCTGGAAAAGATGAACTAAGGGAATACAATCCTCTGCCCCATACGCTCGCTAGGTATCTGTTCATTCACACAAGTGCCCTCAGCACAGAGGTGAAGTTCTCACAGAATTCTCACAGAGGATCTGAATTTGGCTCAAGACTGGAGGAATAGACTGCAAGACCTGAGCTGTCCTTCATTCAAACACTACCTCCAGGTCCATGCCAGTGATGAGGGTTCATCTCGGGGAGCAGTCTGTGCAACGGCAGCTGACAGAAATACATGTCCTCTCTTGAAGAGGTAAACTTTGTAGTTCTTTATAACATTCTTAAAAGCTGGGTAGATTATATTTTTCTCAGTTTCTTAGAAAAGCACGTGCTTGTCCATGCTATGAATGTTTTTATATTTAAGGCACATTAAACTCAGCAGATATGAGGGAAAATTCAGTAAGTCGTAACAAAATAAGCAGTCTTTAGAATTTAGGGAGTATTCATCTGAACTTTGTTCACATACTGACTGCTCCAATTCTGCAAACTGAAAGTGAGGACAATAAATGAGATAGCAGTTTTACAACCCCTGTTCTAGCAAGACTTCTGACCCTTAACTACACACCCTGAGGTAATTAAAAATGGGTAATTATTACTTCTATCTAATTTTGCATCTAAGGGAAAGTGTTACTGCAGTAGGGAAGGCAAAACATTGCATGCTTGTAAAAGGATATATCACAAGAAAAACCAACTGAATTACAAGTAGCTAAACTTTTCACTTTCAAGGCCCAGATCATAAAAATTTCATATGCTGTTGTTTACTGTCTTTCTCGGAAACAGAAATTAAATTTCTAAAGATTTTGAACTATTCAGAACAAATCAGAAGGAAAAAAAGACAAAATGCCAACACTGATATATATGAGGATTTTTTAGCTGAGCATTTCTTGACGGATACTTTGGGTAATATCATATTACATTAACAGTGACTCACCACCTTTAGTATTCTATTAATAACTATTACCTGTCATTAAACTTTATCTCCTAGCAGATATATTTATGAAATATTTTCTGAATTATTTATTGCCTGGATAAATAAGAAGGAACTCTGGAAAGTAATGACAGACATTGTAATTGAAGATTAAAATAAAGGCAAAAAAACCCCAAATCCCCTTGTTTTACTGCAGACACTGGATGTTCAGAGCTTCAGCACTAGAGGCCACTGTAAGCCAAGCAACATCTACACACTGAAAATGTCCAAAAACTCTCTTAATGCAATTACAAACCACTGTTTCCAACGTCAGTGACTTCTGCCAAACAGGAAAGTTGAATGGTAAATATGAAGAACATTATATTTTAAAGGTCCTAAGAAAGTCCTTAATGATGTTTTTTTCTTATTCTTCTTTGGTTTATCTTTCCTTTAAAGCCGTACAGGAAAGAAATATCTGTTTATACGAAGTACAGATTTTTGTTTAAATTAGATCAGCAAAGTAATGAAGGTGCATCACATATCCCAGTTAAGTGATTACATTACAAATGCAGTGAAAACATATTCAGTCTTTTATGAGCTCAGGTCATGAATTCTGAGGAACCTCATTTCTTATCTGACTCTGTTTCAACACCTTTTAATTTCTTACCTATGAGAGAGACAGGGAGAAAGGAATATGTAAAATATTAAAGAATACTTTCTGCAATCTCAGCCTTTTCCTACTGGCTTAAGGCTTCATTAGATACAGCTGCTACATCTGTGAACTCATCCCTTTCCTACAAAAACAAAAAAAAGTCTGCATATCTACCACTAAAGAACAATGGGAAAGAGCAGTTAGTAAAAAGCACATCCTGATTTCTGACCTGTAGAGTGAGTTGCTTGGAAGCCTTTTCTTTGAACTGACGCATCAGAAATAAAGCGGAGAAACATTTTGTTTCCAGTAGCAATGAGAGGATCTGGTATTTTATTGCCACATAAGCGCCCCAGGATTGGAGATTTTTCACTTTCCCCATCAAACACTTCCAAGTGGTCATAAGCACATTCTTGATGTTGTTCTATTTCAAATTCATTGAATGTCTGGGGAGAAAAAAAAGTAAAATTACTCATTGTAGGACTGTATTTACACAGTAGATATATATATATGTTAATATGTTTTAGAATAAAAGGATGCAGTTAAAATGACAGATTTAGCATTACTGCTGATACAAGCCTGAAGATTTAAACAACATTGGTCTTGAGAAAGTGGAATGAAAGTTAAGACACTTCAAGAGTGCATCATCCTTCACACAGAAACACATTAGAATCTTTATAACCAACTACTACCTATAGGAGAATATTAAATCTAGAATACTGCTGCCTTCCTGCTGAATTTGCACTGTTTTTAATATTGTTCCAAATTTCACAGAGCATTCACAACAGCAAAAAGTCAGAAATTATTGTTCCCTTGCATAGTTGAGGATTGATTGAAACATCTGCAAAACATAATGGCTCCGCCCCACTCTTTTTTAAAACCTACATCAGACTGCAACTAAAGCCTCTGAGAATGACTTTTCCACATGGAGGTTTATGCATGAAAGTTATATTTTCTAATCTATTATCTAGAAATCGAATTTTTATTATTACTCCTTAATGATGTTTCAGGCTTCACCCTTCATGCTTAGGTCACATTTTTGCTAGCAAAAACATGGTGAAAAATAACAAAATTGTGTTAATTATTAATTGGAGTAAATTTCAGGCATTTCCAAAAGGTATATTCCATGCCTGACAGAAACTGTTAACACACATACAACTAATACCTGCATTTCAGATATGAAAGAGTGTCTTCCAAGACTAGAATGATATAAACAAACTTATTTCAAAGGGACATCTAAGGTTTTTAAGATAAGACCTTTTGACCAGAGCTAAACATCAACAACAACCCTGAAGCTTAATATCTGGTAATTTCCGCTCATGTAAACACTGTGAAGCAATATACATCTTTGTGAATTTTGTATAGAGTAACCTACAATTTAAGTTGACATTCAAAATCTATTTTGTTGAACAAAATAGCATAAAAACACCAAGTGCATATGCTTTCATGAGTAGTCAT
Organism: Cichladusa arquata; assembly: GCA_026413545.1. Lineage (NCBI taxonomy): Eukaryota > Metazoa > Chordata > Aves > Passeriformes > Muscicapidae > Cichladusa > Cichladusa arquata. The sequence goes on along the minus strand of JAOTQP010001652.1, from coordinate 30,185,753 downwards.
GTAGCTGACTGTTTATTTTAAAAAAAACCAAAAACAGAAAGCCCCAAACAAAACCCCACAACCCAAACAGAATAGGATTAAGGAACAGTAATTAAAGGGAATAAAACTGAACTATCAAATACAGAACAAATATCACAATTAAGCATTCTCTCTGGTACACCAAAACAAATCTGACCTACCAAATCGCTTGTGGAAGCCTGAGAGTGTGAAATGCGATGGTAATTAATATTAAGAGCTGACCTAAAGAATATGTGAAGAGCTAACACAAATTTTTTTTCCCAGAGAACTTCAACATTCAGAATAACACTTGTTTTTTGTGAGGAGCTGCGTGGTGCAGTGGATGCAGGTTCATTTCACTGTAAAAGTTTGGGGTTTATATTAAGAGACTGAAACTGCAGAGGCAATGAAAACAGCTGTACTGCAGTCACTCCTGCTGCTCTTAAACTGTGGTCAACCATCCTACTTTTATGATGCCAACTATGTGTTGTCATTTATACCCAAATAAAATCTGATGGATTAAGAAAACCCCAGAAAGCTGAGAGACTAATTCTCAGTAAGGGAGTTAAACCCAACACTGAGTCATGCCAACTTGGAATCAATGGGATCAAGAGGCACGGTCCAAAAACAGCCTGCATAAGTTATTTTCCTTTTAGAAGCAACTTGTATCTGTTTTGTTCACTTCTCACCAGCATGAAAAATCCCCAACAAAACCAACACTCTCCGGGAAGCATATCTCATTATGAACTGTAAGGCTCACCTATTATTTTTAATATTTGAATTCTCACTGGGATTCCTAAGCCTGCAGAAGCACAGCCCATTTTATATTGTGTCCCTTAAACATGACCAGAAGAAGTCCTAAATCTGTTGTGGGTATAGCAGTCAATTCTTGTTTTTTAAAGGAAAATCAGATCTTAATATGCATAGCCTTTTAAAATCTCAAAACACCTGATATTTTAAAACACCCAAAGACAGTCTCTATTTTTTAAAAATCAGCCAGTTTCTTACTGATTTGAAAGAGGAGAACTGGCACAAACTTCCCTGAAAGTTAAACATAACGGAATAGTTGCTGCCAACAGAGTTCACAAATCATCTAATAAAGATGGTAGTATAATTAAATCACATCCTCTCTTCCTGGGAAAAATACTTTTGAATTCCTACCCCGTCATGACTATTTTAACCCCATGTCATTTGTCTCCTTAGTGGGAATGGTGCTCAGAAATGTTACACTTAGCTTCCAGCCCTTTCTATCTATACCAGTCAACCAAGTAGATACACTGGTGGCACTTTTGGACAGCTGCCTGGATGGGACACAAGTCTGTCTCTCATGAACATCTGGCTGATTAGCTCATGAAAATCAGTCTCTCTACTATGTAAATTTTCAAAGCCATCTTCATCTACTTGTTTCATTTAAAAATTCTGAAGTGCATATCGTTTTTTTCACAGGCTTCTTAATTGCACCAAATACTTGAATTTAGCCCATTCAGGAAGAGCCTTTTCAGTGATTAGCAGAGTGAGGGCAATCACAACAAAAGATTAGTTTCCATACACACAACCCTCTCAAAAACGAAAGTGCAGCCTCATAATTCATGTGGTTTGTTACCCTGAAGTAACCAATGCTCTTCTTGTTCAATTTGAAGAAGAAAACTATGAAAAGTAAACTTAAGTACAGTGTGAAAGAAAAAATAATGATCCGTTGTGGAATTATGGTATAATTATTATTGATATGGGACCTTGCTCTATTACACAACTTAAAGATATTGTACACACAGAATTTAGTAATTGACCCTATTGACTTGCACAGAAGAGCACATCTCAGACTCTAAATCATGGAGGTATTGTTGAAAACTCTATCTAGCAAAATTCTGTCTATTTTTCCAGTTCAATTGGCGAAAGCCAATTTAAATAAAAACCTTTTCTGTGTAAAGCAGACCATGGAATATTTTGCTGAAGATATCTGAATGTTGGAATTTTGCCTGCTGTGGGTATAAGCATTGGAAAAGCATTTACAACCTGTCCGGATTTAGTTTATTCAGCCAGTATGAAGAGTACTCGCTCAGAAGCAACAGAAGGAAGGCTGCCTGAATTAGAAACCTATTTTTCACCCTTGCATGGTGCAGAGCAAGCACACCACTCATTCTCCACCAACAGCATCCCCTCCACTACACTACAACTGTTTCACTTTTGGTGAGCAGGGATCAATACAGAATCCCACATCAACACCAGTAACAGGAGTGGTTTAACCCCAGGCAGCAGCCAAGCCCCACACAGGCTGCTTGCTCACTGCCCCACTAGGAGGACTGGAGAGAGAATTGGAAGTGTCAAAGGCTGAAAACCTGTAGGCTGAGATAAAGACATTTTAATAGGCAAAGCAAAAGCTGCACACACAAGTAAAGTGAAACAAAGAATTAATTCACTGCTTCCCATGGGCAGGCAGGTGTTCAGCCATCACATGGGCCCCATAATGGGTAATAGTGATTTGGGAAGGCAAGTACTATCACTCCAAATACCATCCCCTTCCTCCTTCCTCCCCCTGTTTGATATCCTGAGCATGATGTCATATAGTCTGGAATATCCCTATGGTCATTTTAGGCTACTTGTCCTGGGTGTGTCTCCCCACAGTCACCCTCAATTTCCTTGCCAGCAGAAATAGCTGCTGTTGGTTCTGCTTAGCAATAATAAAAACATCTCTGTATTATCAACACTGCTCAGCACAAATCCAAACCACAAGCCCATACCAGCTCAAAGCAAAAACCCCACGGGCAACAAGCTAGCCTACAAGCTAGCTAAGCTCTGCTAGGCCTGTCTTTGCACACCAGAACTGTCCTCAGCCAGCTGGACACAAAATTCACAAGTCTCCTCCAGGCTGTTCTTCTATTTATTAAAATTTGAAACCACTTTTAAATGAGAAATCCAGATTCTCAGTAGTTTTGTATCTTTTTCCTCCTCAAAAAACAGAACAGGAAAAAAGTGTGTGTAGAGGACTGTTCATAACTCAAAATGTTGCTTTTTCTCTATATTGGAAATTGTGCAAATGGTCTCTGCCATATTTGCCAAAACTTTGCATAAGTTTTATGAGTTGCAACAATGATATAGTAAAGTCTGACAGGAGGAAAATGTTCCTCCTTCCTTTGCTGTACAGAGTATTTCCAATCACCATAAACTTAAATCACAACTCTATGATATTGAGTAGTCCCTGTTAGCCAGAAATAGACAGGAGTCAGCAAGTTTTTAAAATAGTTTACCTCTGGGATGCAAACTGACAGTAGAGTTTAGTAACAGTTTCATATCATTGAGCAGTCATTTGAGAAGCTGATTTGATGGAAGAAAAGCTAAAAAGGAAGGGAAGGCAGAGACTCACCAGTTTGACCCTCTGCCCAGGGGTAGCACTGATTTCCCACGTGCACTCCTTCCTGCTGGGATACTTATCAGGCCAGTTGGGACTCGTGATGATGCCGTTGGGACTGTGGATCTTCTGTTCACATTCAGCTGTGCCAACAGTGATAGCATCAGTTAGTCTGGGGATCTGCATTCTGAGGTTTTTGCCAGGGCAGCCACTAAGTGGAAAGGATCTTTAGGAAGATAGGTAAGCATGCTTTTCAGAGTGCACAGTCATGTTCCTCCCCTCAGGCATGTGCTTTAGAGCATTAACCCAGCATGTTTCCTTATGGATTGTTGTGAAACATACACTTTCGTTTATAATGGATGGCTTTTCTCCAGAAAAAGTCTTATACAGGAATAAACACAAGATAAATATTAAAAATTAATCAAGTGTTTTCCTATTCCCCCCATCCTACAGACAAGTAAGTGTGTAAATCCATATGAGAAATCTCACTACTCCAACTTCAAAAGAAATTTCTTGAACAACTTTTTTTTTTTCTTCTTGGTAATTTTCACTGCAGCTTCAGAGCAATCAATTTGATTTGTAAACCACAGTTTCTAGCTATACATATACACAGTTTGAGAACAACAAAGACTAAACTGTGAGTATGAACAAAGAACAACTTAGTCACCGACTCCACAACTAAACCACTGGTACCCAGAATTAAAAGAAGGCATTTTTCTATTTAGTTTTAACAATCTCAAATTGCTTTCTAAATATCAGAGAATTATTTGAAAAAACTTTTGGAGTAGGCATGTAGCATTCCAAAACCAGTGAAAATGCAAGTGATTCACAAAGAGCATGTCTTTACTCTCAGATTAAATCCATGCTAGAGACGTTACAGCAGCTCAAATTACATTGCACATTTGAGGTTCATTTACAGAGAATTTAAATTCTACTTAAGTCTAAAAGCCTATTGTTTTCTTGAAGGTAGTCCCACCTTGAGAGAGCCAAGAGGAAGAAAGATGCATAGGGCTTTGACTGGAACTTGGGTTGTCTAAATATGTCACCTAAAAAAACCCAGAAAGGGTAGATATGGTTTCAAACTGGCTGTGAGGAAAATAACTGCTCCTGATAGCAGCAAATCACAGGTTTACCAGGCTTCTGTCCAGAAACTCTACCCCTGTGTTTAATACAGCCTGAGATAAATACTTTATCAGAGCTTTAAATATTCTACACTTCACAGAACTATTGAAAGTAGCACTCCATGCCAGTGATCCTGAGTTTTCCTAACTTCATTCCTGTGGACCTCGAACTCAGCCCACACAAATGCTGGGGATGAAGGAGATGGGACAGGGGAGGGATGTTGTAGTGCTTAAGCCCAACTGTCTAAAACCCCATTACCAAGAACTTTGTTCCTTTCTTTTGTTTGAAAGGAGAGCTGCAGAAGGCTTTCCGTGAGCCTGCTGTGTAACCAACCACTGCAATGCCTTCTACTCACCTTCCTTGCAGTCGTGTTTGTTTTCGTGTAGCACAAATCCGTTCCGGCACTGGCAGACGTAGCTTCCTACTGTGTTAATGCACTCGTGCTGGCAGCCTCCGTTGTCCTTTGAGCACTCATCCTTGTCTACAAAGCAAACAACAAGCTCAGGTGAGCACACAGCTCCCAGCACACCTTGCTACCCGGAGGAGCATGAAGCCTGAGGCCAGGGCAGGATAAGCTACAGCACAGTCACTCTTCCCAGAAAGGCACTTTCCTGCCTTCCAGTCACTCTTTGCTCAGCCTGCAGCCTTGCACTGTGGCACAAAGTCTGTCTCATCTTTCTAGGAAATGAGCATTAGTTCCTAAGGGAGAAGAACACTAGTAAAGCAAACAGGCTAGAACAAAGGAGGTAAGAGATTCACCAGATTTGACTCTTTCAAGTGGTCTAGCTGGTAAAAGTTTAATAAATATCCAGTTTTATTTTAGTAAAAAATGGTAGTGTAGTTTATGGACAACCCAGCTTTGTGCAAATTCCACACTTTAATGGTGATATCTTGAAAGGAACATATAGATCGGAAAAGACTTCAACTTCTACACATTAAAAAATAAGAAGAGAAAGATTTTACATAAGCTTTTCTAATAAGTTGGGCTTTTTTCCCCAGCAGAGTGACAGTGTGCTTTGCTTTTAATGAATCTGGACATTCTAGAACATCATAAAAAGAAAAACATTTCATTGAAAGAAAAAAAAAGAAATTGGCATTAGTTAGTTCAAGAGCTACAGTACAGCATGCAGTTCTGTTTATTAACATATAATCCTTCAAAAGAGCTTTTAGTGTGTTAGAAATAAAGCAGAGTGTAGTGGAGGAAATATGACCTGCATTAAACAGCTACAAATTCATTGCATGGACAAAAGCCAAACTAGATTAACAGGCTGTCATTGTAGCAAGAGGCCTCTGCTGCCACGCTTCTATGTCATTCAGCTGTTCTTGTTTTAGGTGAGGCTGGTCCCTTTAAAAGAGGCAGACTGCTCCTGACATGTGTATACACATACATGCATAGAGGTGTGCACATGTGTATAACTATAAATGTATACACACACACACATAGGTATACCTTCTTAGCATATATATATGTGTATGCTTATATATATATAAACACACACATATTAAACCTCCCTTATATTTTACTAAATGTAAATTTCAACATGCAAAAGAGAGGAGGAAAAAGAGTAAAGGAATTTTGGTCATTCCTGGGGTCTGGTTTTTGTGGGTTAGAATGCAGAGCATTTACCCCTTTCAGTCTTATTTACCTTGGAAAGCAGCAGTTAACATTATCTCCAAGCAAGGTAATGTGATATTTCAGACTTCAGCAGGTATAGCAAGAATTTCTGTAGATTAGAAGCCACTATGGATAATTTAAGTCTCTTTTCATTGTCTTACTCGTGCATTTTTCCTCTGCTCTTACTGATGCTCATATTCAGTAACACAACAAAGGAAGTCTGCATTGCAATTGCATACATGTCATCTTCCTCTGCCAAAATATATTCAGCACTTGACCCGTTGACTTGCAGGTCTTTCCATAAAAATCAGCTTCTACTGATAATACAAGATGATAGTGTGCATTTATGGCAAATTCTGCAAGTCAAACCCAAGCATCCACTGCATTTTGTACTGTAAATCTCAAATCTGTTTGCACTAAAAGTTTTTGGAAGCTTTCTGCAAATGTGAACAGATCTGAAGGTTAAGAAAGAGTTGGAAAGATAGATACCTCTTAGAACCATACATTCAAAGAGATACTACATGTCATTTTGATGATGAAAGGAAGCATAGAAGCTCCACAATACACTGTTTATGCACCTTGCAAAGTGAGTCCCTAAGTGACATAGCAAATCTGCAATTTCCAACCAAAGTCATCATTTTGCAAAAGCAAGCACTATCATAAATTAATTCCACATTGCAAGTGAAGAACAGCAACAAGCAACTAAGAAATTAGAACTAATATGAACAAAAACCTTCAATATTTCCCTCCAAGAGATTAGTTTGCAATTTTCCACCAGAATAACAAAATAAAAGGAAGGCAAGCTCAAAATGCTTTCAAGCTAGGCTTTCAAGTACGGAGTTGGTGCACAAATTCTTAATAAAAGCCCTGCTCATTTTCATCATCCACCAAACTCTGTGAAAACACTGAAAAGTATTTTAACATTAGATATGCTTCTATTCTGTAAAATAATCTCTTAACAGACAAGTGCATAAACAAATAGTCCCATTTTGGATGTCCTCAGAAATAAAATAATGGACAGAAGGTAGGACGGAGAAGTTTTGGAGCACATTTGAACTACAATAATTACTTGTACATAGTTAATCAAGAATGCAACTGTTGAACAAGCCTTCCTCACACTTCATAATTGAGAACAGACTTTCTGTCAAATTGATTGCCCAGTTAAAAATTTGTGAAAAAAAAAAAAAAACAACAATTAGTCTGTATTAGTTACAAGAACAAATGTTTTGCCATATAAAAACAAAGCCATTTGTTATGCTGACAGATGGAAACGAGTCCCCCCAGTTTTGAATGGATACTTTCTTTCTTTTCTCATTTCAGTACTCGGAAGAAGGAAAGATCCTTTCTCAAGAAAATAATAGATTTAACCATTCTGAGGACAAATGGTCGTACCTCTGAAACCCTCAGAGGCCACCAGTCTGTGAATAATACGTACTCGGCCTGAAGGGACCTGTATCAAGTCCTTGCAAGATTCAAAAACAAAAATTTTCTCTCTGCAGGCAGCTTTCTTGTCTGTGGAAAAAAATGTACCAGGATGGCACCAGAGATGAGTTTCTGTTCAAGGCTAGAAACATTCTAGCTTTCTCTTTTTAACTGCTCAATGAACCACCAGCCAAGAAAAGACATCCCAACAAACCTCATTTCTACATTACATCAAAACTCATGTATATTTTGAATGTGTATGCAAAGAATCAATCATGTTTATTTAAAACAGTGAAGTAAGTCTGAATCTTATGATAAATGGAATCACTTTAACGTCAAACTATAACTAATTGTTAGGCTATTTTCTCAGAAAGATCACCAAAAAATAAATAAGGTTATTTAAATATATATATATATTATTATCTTTTTGGAGTTTTTTAATACTTTTCTAGTCTTACAGGCCCAGCAGAGTGTTGAGTCCTTCAGGGACTTACTCCTAGGTCTTGGTCTTTTAACAAAAGCAGGAGACAGAGGAGAAGAGAAGAGACAGAGGAGGACAGAAGAAAGACAGAGGGAGAAGAATAAAAACCTAATTATAGGAAGTTTTTTGTTTAGAAGGCTAATATCCAATTCCAAGACTTCTTAATAAAAAGGCTTTAAAAAAAAAAAAAATATATATATATATAGTGACGCCCTAGTTTCCCCTCTTTATCTGAGAAACTTGATTCTAAATATACAATATTTATTCTCAATATTTATTCTCTGTTGATCAGCTAGATCCCTGCAGAGACTCCTAACTGAGCTTTCTTCAGAACTGTTCCATCAAATGTAAACTTTACAGAATGCTGAAAAAAACATTTTTCTCACTTTCCAGTAGCACCTGTCTGGCTGTTAGCACTATTTTACGGCCAAAAATATAATTACATGTTGTCTTGTATCAACATAAATACCTTCCTAATGCAGGTCATCTGTTGCCCTATGTCACTGTTTGCTTTCACAGTTTATCACAGCAGGTTTTAACCACCCAAAAACTGCTTTCTGTCGTCTAAGCTGGAGCTGGGCCATGCTTTCTCATCTCTAGCTGTGGTGCAGAATACACCACCAAAAGAGTTGCTGAAGGAAACAAGCAAAAAAACCAACATTTCATCAGCTGAAAAATTATGTCATCAACTCCCAAAAGTCAAAATACTTGAAGTCTCTAGTCTGCTCTTCACTGACAGATCAAGAGTATATTTTGACCATATTAAGGAATTCAGGGATAAGAAAGTAACAGTGTTTTCTGACAGTCTTGCTATGTCTGATTAATTATTTGGAGATGCTATCTTCTTTTTAGATACTCTAAGTTCAGAAGTTTGATTTTTTGCAAGAATTACAAAATTTCTGTTTTAATCAGAAAACAGTGTCAAAGAGGGAAAGCCAGATGACATAGAAGAATAGAATCTGCTAGAAATTAGAACAAATGGAAGATAGTTGAAAAAAAAATAAAATACTCATATTATACTCAGGTATTTGAACTCATATGAAATGCTGGCAGGAATACGTTCTGAAACACTCAGTAAATTTATACACTAACAGATTCAAAGAGTTTTTATATCAAACTTTCTTTTCTTTTTTTTTTAAGGAATAGATATATACTATAGCTAGGACATATCACACTTTTCTATTCATTAAAAAGCACAATAGTTCAAAATTATCTCTGACTAAAGAATTTATTCTGTGATCAATAGCATCACTTAAACATTTATTTTTTCAATTACCTTGTGAGGGAAAGATAAGAACATTTCATCAGAATTGAAATATACAAGGGAAATATTAATTCTGAAGAATTAATTCTGAAGAATACAACCTGATGCTTTGTAATCCATCCTCTAGCCTAGTCTTTCCCCAAAATACAGCATTGGTGGAACCCACTCATTTAAAAAATGTCACTTGAGCAAAATAAATAAACACATATGTGAAGATGAACTATTAATTTAATGAAAACCAAAATTTAACTGACTGTAGATATATAAATGACCAGAAAGTCCAGAAAACACAAATTCTGAACCATGGAGCTTATATAAATTGCTACACTATCATTGCCAATCTTATCTGAAATATCTGTAAGATCTTAAAAAGATTTAACAAACACCACTTGCAGTTTTTAGAATTTGAATATGTCAATCCTGTAAAAAGTCAAAGTATGTGACAATTCCTGCTGGCACAACTAGACCTACATAAAATGACTAGTTGTGTGCTTCTAGGAGAAAGCTCTGTTGTGTGCACAAATGTATTTACTACAAATAATGATTAAACCTTGAATGCTTCTTGCTAATGCGAATCATAATTGTAAATGTAAAAAGTGTTACTATGGGTAAAGATGGATCTTTGGAAGATTATGACCAGAGAAGCGATTACTAGGAAAGAGATAAAATGTTTGCTGTGTTTTTGTATGAGACACAACACCTTTTTTCACCTTTCACAGTTGCTTAATAAAATCATCCAAATAGTCATAATAAGAAAATACTGCAAGTCTAAACTGTTTGCCTTGGTAGATAATTTTTCACTTTCCAAACCACATCCCTTACACATGATACAGATTCTTATTAGTCATAATTATTGGTTATTAACAGTAACCAATGAAATATCATTTCATTTCAGTTTTGATAAAATATTTTAAGCAAGTAAATGCTAATAATGATAGCATATTTTACTACATCCTAAGTGTTATCAGAATTCTCCAGATTCAGATTTTTACTGCTATCAAAAAAACTGGGGCACAGTTCCACTCCCAAATTCTTCTGTTTGACATCCTGTTCAGGGAGTGGGCAGATGGGATTGGTGTTTTGTATTATTTTACACAAGGTAAGATGCCTGTCCCTACGTGTGTGTGCAAACACATGGGAAAAACACAAAGCAAACCTTCACTAGGAACGCCGAGTGGTCTCCTGCCAGAGCCGGGTTTCCATATTCCACCCTCAGTGGGTAATTGCAGGGGCCATTGTTGAGCAAATATTTCCTCACATCTTAAGCTTCACTCAAGTGCAACTTTATTCAACAGTGTAAGACCTTATAGGATATAAACTTCTACCACTCTGATCTCCCTCAGTAAAATTGCACTCATAAATAAAATGACATGATTTTTTTACAAGATCAAGATCTTAAACCCTGTTCTGCAAAACATTAAGAAGTGCAAAGTTTGGCACAGATGTACCCATAATGTTAAACAAATGTTGTACCACAAAGTGGTAATTTCCCAACAAATGGAATATATTAAGAGACTTGAGTAGAAAAAAACCCAAGTGTACACAGTGTGCAATTCGTATCACTTTACAACTGGGATTTCAAAAAATGGCAATAAAACTCAGGATAAAAGAAACCTAATAAAAATATAGAAATACAGTAAATTTTCTTTTGTCCTCTGTATCTCGCAAAGTTAACTTGCTTCTGCTGTTATTTAAGTATATATAGATATGTTCCATCTATTTTCTAAAGGCATTACAATTCAGAATGGTATTCTAAGACAGGAGACTGCTTTATGTTTATGTAAATAAAACTAATTCAAAGCTACCAGGAAAACCATTAGCAAAGAAGCCACTCATTTTCATACCAAAATTGTGGTCGCTCCACCTAGTCAGTGGACAACCAGAGGCACTCAGAGGTATGCAAGGGTACTTTTCCATACCTGAGAAGAAGTGTGCCTTGAAGCCTTTCTTTGAGACAGTGTTGTCAGATCGAAACTCAATCCGCATGTTGTTGTACTGAGAGGTGATAACTTCAGGCACTTCTGTACCGCAGAACTTTCCGTGGAGTTTGGAATCGGAAGAAAGGCCACTGCGAATCTCCACGTAATCGTACTTGCAAACCTGAGAAAAGAAAGAAGAAAAAATATTTGGCTAAACAAAATAAAAGCATGAAGCTGTTTAAAAATGCCAGAACTCTGATGGTGTATATATATTGCTGGTGAATAGTAAATTAACTATATCCTTCTTCACTTTCTCCTGATTCTGAAAGCGTTTGAAAATTCTTAGATTTGTTGATTTTAGGTAAGAATATTTTAAGGTCTCTAACACATAGGTATACTATGAATTACATTCAAATCTGTACTTTTATAGATGCTGACCTGTGTTTGATATCTAAATTTCAAAATGCTTAGAAGCATTTCCACTTAATTTAAAAAGCAAACATTCCATTGACAGTGGACTAAAATCTAGAAACATTCATCCTAAAAATTATACCTGTCTGTGTGCTATAAACCACATACCTCAAGCCTACAAACCTCCTACTGCTTGCATCTCAAGGATTTTTAAAATATTAATTTCCACTTAGAAATTTACAAGGTAAGTTTTCACCATTACATATTTAAGATATATTCATTTATTTCCAAATATATAATTTTCCACTATTAAACCCATGTAACTTTCATCAACAGTAGCATAGCTATAATTTGGAACAGGACGCATGCCATTTTCATTAAAAGGTTAAAAATAAAGTAATATAATGTAATAAAAAAGTCTTATGCAAGGCCTATTTCTCATGATAATACTTTCAATGCATAATCCCTTGGTCAACTTAAAGCCATCCACCCAAAAACTTCTAAGCTTCTTAGGCTCAACTATCAATCATTTAATCAAAAATGTCCCAGTTGTCTGCAATTAATAGCTTAAGAGAACATTGGCCAGGAGGATTCATATAGAGCTTATATTGGTCCATTAAATCCAAGTTGTATTTGAAAAATTGCATTTTCTAGGCAAAAAATCTCAGGGGAGCTGGAAGGGAACAATAGAAAAGGATGTTTTGGCCTTTGTTGTTCCCTCTCTCTTTGAAAAATTGTCATAATTTCCAGTTGGTTTTAATATAATACATTGAAGATGTAGATTAAATTTTTATTGTTATCGGTAGAATTTTCAGATGTGCCAGAGTTGAAAAGTGACTAATTCTGCCGAAACTCTTTTTGTACAGTGTAAAGAACATAAAGATTCCTATACCTTGAGTTACTGCCACATGCTGATCTATATTAATTGGAAGACATATTTATAATAATGCATGTGATTTTCAAATATAACTCACTACATTGATAAATCCCACAGATTTCAGCAATATTATAGTGGTGAGTTTTTATGGTTGCATAGCTTTAAATCAGAAATCAAATGTATTTTCAGATAGGTCTAACTTCCTCTATACTACTCTGCATTGAAAAAAAATTACAAGTCAAACTGCACAATGTGAATGTAAAATATTAAAATCGTAATAGGGTAAAAGATGTATTAAATTTGGTTCTAAATGGAGCTCCTATAACAAATTCTAAAAAATAGAGTACTTGATAAATGTATGCATTTTATGTCTTCACTCAGAAAATATGTTAGAATTTTCCAGATATTATATGTTTCTTCTGATTTTTCACAGGCATCAATCCTTAGTACTACTATTTAACAGTATGAAGCCGAGATTTAGTAGCACATGACATGATCAAACTCCAGTTGTGATTGTTGAAACAGATTTAGAATTTTTCTATCTGCTTATGTAGCATGTCTTTTATGACCTTAGAAAAGTGATTTATCTTCATTACATGCCAGGTGTTTTCCTTGCAAGTCTTGCTCATGTACCAAGAAAGTGCAAGAAAAAGGTTTTTATGACTTGTTCAAATGGTAATTAAATTTTAATTCTTTGGGACTTTTAAGTTTTTATTACATCTCTTGCAGTTCTAGTAATAATGATTACAGGACATTTAGCAGTGAAAACTGGAATTTCATGGACTTGAGAACCCACTCCAAAAAATTATGGGGGAAAAAATCTCACATTGTTGCCTCTGAAGATAATATTTATGTATTTGGGAGAAGCCATGGCTGGTTTTGTTCTTAGTTATAAATTAAACTCCAGCTTTTGTCCCTTCAAACACCTCTGCCCAAAAGGTGGGAAATCTTTATACTAAATACATTGCTAAAAATTTATTTAGTCAGAAACAGCATCCTGGGATTTGTGTTCTTAATGCCATGTAAAGAATGTGCATGTAAACCCAGTGGTTACAGCATGTTATGGCTGGAGTGTGGTGAGGGAATTCAATGATATGACAGAGAAATGCCTACGAAGCAGAACAAAAGCTGAAAAGGATGTTGAAACCCACATTAATGCTTGTTATCCAAAAAGCACTGCAACCCCCACCCTTTTGTTTAAAGCTGTAAGGAGCATCCTTTAGCACAGGGAGGGCTTGCCCTACTCTTCCTCCTACCTGGGCAGAAGATCCCCCATGCCTCTGGGGACTGCCCTGCTCAAAAACTGCTGCTCTTCTATTATGCCTTATTTCTGGTACTGCTCATTTCAAAATATTCCCCCAGTGAGATACTTGTAAGTGCTTTAAATGCTCCCTCACTCCATCACTAACCACAGCTTATGTGTATTATTTGTAGTCAGTCTGTAAAGATGATTTGGTTTCTCCAGATTTTCTTCTCTTGAATTCTTTCCAATATGCTTCAGCCCCATTTGCTCTGTTTTATTTTGTTGATAAAAAAGTCAGCTGAGACTCAGCAGAGAACATTTTTTAAAATTTCTTGTAATGCATATACATTTAAATGATATGTAAAAGAGAGCTATTCTTTCCATGTTTGTTTTGAAAGAATCCAGAAACGGTCCCAAAACGAAAACAAGAATATCCATGCTTATTGTCAGAATATGAAAGGTCAGTAAGGGTTTTATAAGACAATATCTATTTTCAAATGCTGGTGAAACCATTTAGCATGTAACAGATTGTGCAGCTCTTTGTTCACGGTTACTTACTTCATTCCCTTCTAACTCAAAAAACTCAAACTTCATGGAAATTCGGTATTGCGTCGGGGCAACCACCTGCCACACACAGTTTTTGTTTGGAGGATACTCTTTTGGCCACCCTGGTGTGGTTATAGTCCCATTTAGCTTTGTCAGGAGTCCTCCACAAGCAGCTGTAAAATTAAAAGAGAATATAATTTCTTGACTGGCAGTGTGTTTTACTATAAACAGAAGCACACTGAGAAGAATCAGTCCTCTCATTGCTTATATGCTGCAATGCCCAGACAGACTAATCAGAATCTTGCTTTATCATGCTTGGTGCAAACAAAGAGAAAGAGACAACCCCTATCTTGAACAGCTTGCAGGTTTGTGAGCAGAGATAAGTTTCAGGACTACACAAGGCGTTATCATATTCATTCTTTTCCCTTCCTTCCAGAGACTCTGCTTATTCTCTCCTAGCCTTTCCCATGCAAGTCCTCTGACCTCATTGCCCTCCCCAAGACCTTGACCACCCCTCTTCTGACAGAGGAATACTTGAGATTTGCTCCTCTCCTTGATTATTGATGCAGAATCAGCCTTACCTGTCTCAGCTCATATATCTGTACATGCCTCCCATAACCTACTAGGATAGGGTCACTTCTTTGAAAAAGCAGTCACGTGCACTTCAGTCACAACTACTTTTGCTGAAGCATGGACGTTCAATTAAAAGAGAAAATGTCTTTTATTTCCAAATATATGCCAAATAATCATCTCCATAAAACAGAAAAATACTGTACTATGTTCTTGAATGCAGTTCAACTAGCAAAGGATAAACTCGTTAATCTTTTCCATCTGTGCAATTTTATTTTTTTTAAGGAAAGTAATGGGATTTAGAGAAGCTCTCAATCACACTCTGCTACATTGATACCATTACAGCACTGTGACAGCACTGGAAATCATCCACAAACCGCTTTGCAAAGAGGTGAAGGGGGGAGCTCTACTCAACTGCTCTCTGCTAACACTGAATGCTTTAAAAACTGGCTATTTCAGACTAGCTGATGATCTCACATACTGCATCTACTCCATCAACACAGCTGGGAGAGTTCACTAGTTACTGTGTTAGGGCTCATTTTGTCAGTTTAGACACACACCAGTGTTTCTCCTGGTCCCTAGTTTTTCATGCAGCACACTTCTTGGTGCACATGTAAAAGTTATCTGTTGGGAACGGGCGGCCTAAGACCCTGGGTCACACCTCAGTGTATCAAAAAAGACCAGACATACGTTTAGAGTCTGCACCCAGATGACACAAGCTGCCTCCTCAAAAGATCCAGTCTGGATCAGAGCAACTACTGCCAGATTTTAATTTCTGCTTTTGAACATTGCTTTATTGATCCTTGAGGCAAGGGCGGGAAATGTGGAAATAGTGAAAAAAGAAAATCTTAATGCTTTCTAATGTGCTGCCATTGGTGGGGACTTGGATTAGAAGACCATAAAGCAAATTTCTGTGGATGTCAACACTGCAGTGAAGTACAAGGCAAAGTTCCTGACCTAGAGGGTTCTACTCGTGTGAATTAATACAGCTAGCTCATTTTCCAAAGGCCCAAACTGTAATGAGGAAATAATGTTCACAGTGACTACACAGTAATTTTGATTCAGCAGTCCCAAGAGCTATCTACATACAGTGAGTGCCACCTCAACTGGAACAAACACGTGCACACTTTCAGGGCTAGCTCAGGGGTTTTGCACCACACTGCACTGCAGTGCTTAGAGTGACTTCTTTTGACAGAGTTGCTTTAC
Source organism: Cichladusa arquata (assembly GCA_026413545.1). Classification (NCBI taxonomy): domain Eukaryota; kingdom Metazoa; phylum Chordata; class Aves; order Passeriformes; family Muscicapidae; genus Cichladusa; species Cichladusa arquata. The sequence goes on along the minus strand of JAOTQP010001652.1, from coordinate 30,169,734 downwards.
TGTTTGGGTGCCAGGAATGTATCTCTCTTCCATTTTTCAGAGGCAGATAGAAGAGTATTCTTAAAGACTGGTAATCTTCTCTAATATTCTGACTTGAGTCAGCAAGTAGACTAAACTCAATTCCTTACATGAATTTGGGCTGATGATCAAAAGCCCAGAGATCAAACCTCTGTCTTCATGGGCCCCCCCGCTTAGATTAAACTTATTTTCTTATGGTCTGCCTAATATGCAAATAAATTATTTTTCCAGGGTTCTCTTTACTTAAAGGTGAGGGAGGGAGGACCTTGCTCTTCTAGACCTGCCAGCTTCTCAGGCACATCCCAGTTAGAGGTGGTCAGAGGGATAGTTAAACACCGTGATACTGAGAAAGTGGCACACTACTCTGCTGGTAATTGTCTCCTTGAGAGACTTTGCTTTAGTGAGTATGAATTGTGTAATAAGTGGTAGGAAGCCCTGCTTTGCGCCATTCCTGACTGACTAACAGCAAAATCTGCAAAATGAAATTGCTGACAGACATGGGACGAAAACGGCTCTGGCATCGCTACCAAAAAGACAGCACTGGTTTTCTGGGCTGGGCTCCGTTGACCTCATGCTGCTCAGACAGAGCCTAAGAAACATGTAGCATTTAATTCAGGCAATGGCACTCTGAGAGCTTTAAGAGCCCATAAAGCAGCAACACACTGTACCTTCACAGCTCTTCTTGTCAGGACCGAGCTCGTAGCCAGGATCGCAGGCGCACTGGTAACTGCCCAGGGTATTCACACAGCGCTGCTCACAGCCACCATTGTCAGGTTTGGCACATTCATCTTCCTCTGCCAAGACAGGGAGGAATGCAAAAATGTGTTAAATAATTACCTTCCTCAGCTGTAACTGCTGGATCAACATTAACCCAGAAAGCTGTATGCATGCCATTACAAGATGCACTACATAAAACACTGTGGCTGCTGACTAGAGGATTTTCAAATGCTATGGAGACCTGCAATGGAGAAAATAATTTTTTTTTCCTCTGTAGGGTGTGGGTGTTTGGATGTTTTTTTTATTTTGTGTTTTGTTTTTTTTTTAACAATATCTACTGACAGCTGCAGAACTAATTTATAAGCACTTTGTGTGCAGCATACAGTAATTCAGACAGCCATAATCTAAAGATCGTACAAAGTATTGAAGGAAAGATTGAAAATCCACAGTAGGGTCACTTGAAGGTCTCTTTATCTCCCTCAGAATAAATCTGTACATTATCCTGAATTCATACTCAAAAACAGATTAACAGAATCCTCAAATCCTAGGTTTTTATTCTACTGATATTAAAAGGAACAAGATGAATCAGGGCTGGGGGAGGGAAAGGAATTGTATGTTCTCTCTACTAGCTCTGAAATATACCCATGAGATTCATTACTGAAATATTCCTCAAATGCTGGAATATTGTTTTCTTACACCAGGGCAAGAAATTTCTCAGGGAAAAAATCAGAGCTCCTACTCTTATGCCTATGGCCTTCAAAGTTATAATTGTCTACAATAAAAACTATCATTTAGGATTAGAAAAACTATGGTTTCTTTTCTGGTGGCATGACCTGTACTTCAGGTGTCGTCATGGCCACACCACTGCCAGTGGCTTTAACTGTGCCACTGGCAGCACCATGTGCAAACTACAAACTTCCCATGCATCAAATGCTTCAGGTACAGTTGTATGACACCCTCCTCTCCCCAAAAAGCATCCATAACTGAAGGAAGACTATGAAATTATTGCTTAATATGATTTCTGATCTGGGTTTTTTTGGTTTCTTTCCCTGCATACAGAGAGTAATAAATTTATAAAGCAGACCAATACAGAAAACAGATTAGAAAGAAACTGACAGTATTTAGGAAAAAAAAAAAAAGTTGAACAGGAACAGAAAAGAGTGCCATTTCCAATTATGCTATTTAACTTTATATTTGATAATACAATGTAAAACAGTGCCACTTTTTTACAAAATTAGATATGTTTCAGAAGTTGATTAACTGAACCTAAAGACAGTAGAAAGTTGTGCTGAGTATGCTTCTTCATTCTTTGGACACATTTTTACTAGGAGATTCAAAAACCTCTATTGTTTTGTTTTGAATAAATTGTATGCCCAGAAAAAAATATTCTAGAGACAATACAGTCTGTTAGTAAAACAAGATTGAGAAATATTTTTAACATCTTTTCATAATTTTTCTAGTCCAAGAAGAAGTGATAAATTGTTCATAACTCCCAAAATATATTTTAACACTTACCTTTAAAAAAGTTAGCTGCAAACCCTGCTTTGTTAACAGTTCCATCAGAAACAAACTTCATCCACAGGGTGTTAGAGGTAGATCTAATGTCTTCTGGCTTGTCATAACCACAAAAGTGACCAATTAAAGGACTGTTCTCATTTGTTCCATCTCGGATTTCCAAATAGTCATATGCACAGTTGTCATGTCTTTCAATCTGTAAGAGATAATTTTCAAAATTACTACCTAACTTGATCATAAATATCAAACATCAGTCAGAAAATGAACAGAATTTAAATTTTTCAAGGTTAAGGTTTAGGGTTCAAGCAGCAGGAAGATGAAGAGCATCTTTGAACAGATTTTAACTACACCTGTTTTCTACACAAAAGACATATTGAAATGTTACTAAGGACACAATAGTCTAACTGGGAAAAAAGTAACTAAAAAAGACATGCTCACCTCTAAGCTTCCTAGTGTTCTGTTAAACTTCTACTCTCATCTCAAGTAAAGTCCTCTTTCCTCACGTACACTCAACTAAAGAAGATTAATGGCTCAGCAACTAAACAGGTCAGAAATAGTCACTGTTTTATCAAGATTAAAAAGCTCAATTTTGATCAATATGATAAGATTTTTAGAATCTCCCTTTATTCTACAGACTGAGCAAAATTTTGCACTTGTCACTGTTCACTGATGTTGCAGGACAAAGATTGTGGTGCATAAGGAATTTGATGCAGCTGAAGAATTAGATCCAAACACACACCTAAAATGATCAGCTCTTAAGTAGTCAACAGAACAGAGGACATAAAGAAACTCATTTTTCTGTGGCTGATGTGTCTAGTTTCTCTTGCACAATTCCTGATTTCAGGTGTCCTCTTTTGATTTTCTGGGTCAATGAGTCAATCTTTGCTGTACTGATGGAGAAACCTACTGAAACCAGAACACCTGAAAATTACCCTTTCCATTTAAGCTTTCTGCTGGATGATATTCAAACACAGACTAATGTGTGCATGTCTACTTGAGTAGCAAGCCTTGTGCTCTTTACATAATAGTATTTGCAGAGTCAATCAGAATGGGAATGGCATCAGAGAGGAAAGCAGTAGCAGCCCAAATATAACCTTGCCTGGAAGTGAGATAATTTACAATGCTTGTCTTTATTGAGAGTGTGTCGTGCTCAACAGAATTAAAAACCTTCTTAGGTTGGGTCATTTTACTTCTGGAATACTTCACATCACTCAATCTTATTTATGAAAAACTTAACTAGATCCAAGCATTCAAAAATAATTCCTGTAAGAACACTCTTGTTCAATGAATGGGAGGAATTGGGAGGGGCAAGTCTAGGGATGGAGAGAATGGGGAGGGTGACAGGATCACTGTCAGGCAGAAGGGTTGGAGAAAGCCTCAAATCTAATTCAGCACATCCACATTCTGTTAAATCAATAAAGAAGTCTAAACTAAGCCCAGAAAAGTTTACGTTTTATCTCCAGAGAGTTTTTCTTGCACCTAAGCTTCACAGTAAGTAAAAGTATCCACTGGTTCTCTGCTCTACTTGTGCATCACGACCAACATGAAGCTCAGGAATCACCACAGACTAAGGAGCTTTCACTTACCACATTAAGATTTCTTATGTAAGAGGGAAAATTGGGGAGAAGGAACTGTTTGATTTTATGCCATTTTAGTGGCGTCAAAATATGGCACTTACACACAACATTTATCCTCTTTCCAGCTTTGCAATTCTTCAGGCATTTACATACATAATTTTCTCCCACTCACTCCTCTGTCACAAACCTTATTGCCATTTACTGTAATTTCCAAGATGTTTGCTTAGGAATTGCTTTGGGACAGAGTTTCAGAATGAGTGATGAAAATTCCAGGAAGATTTGGGATGCAACCACCTATTGCTGATTTTAGTGGCAATTGTATGCAACTAATGCAGTACATGAGCACTGCTAAGTTTTTGACAATACCAATTCCAAATTTTCATTAATCTAAATAATAAACTCATGGCATATGTTCCAATTTGAAATAAAGTCTGCCTTGTTGTCTCAGTAAAAATCAAGAAGTGAACTGGTCCAAAGCTCACGAATATCAGTGAAGGAATTGTGCATTTTCCCCACACATCTGTGGTCATTTCAGTACTCAAGACATATAATTAACATCAGTTTTTTCCATGTTTCCATTTTTTTATGGGCAATATGGAAATTATGATTATCCACCAGCCCAGTGTTATATGTGCCAAATTTCCATTGAGGCAAATTAGTAATTTCTTTCCTGAGGATCACTTTATTTTGGGCAGAAGAGAACAGCTCAAAATACTATTTTTATAGGACTAAGTTTCTAAACTTCCTAAGACTATAAGAGTCAACCAACTTGCAAAGTTCTATTGAGTTTCCAAAAAAAAAAAAAAACCCACATTTGAAAGGTGGCTTTTCTACCGTACTCATTTATATTTAGTTGACTGCTTGTGCAAGTGATGCCAGAATTATCAATATTAAGGGATTAAAGTGTTACACCCACATATAACCTAACAGATAAGTATTGCTGTTTTGAGAAATAACTGGTACTTGGTAATCAATGAAAGAAAATATTATAAAATGTGGGGTTTTTATCCATACCTCAAGTTTTAAGATTATGTGGTACTATCATCTGGGAGCACTACCATACAAAGGTCTATTACACTTGCAATTGTCCCTTATTCCTCCTGCTTCCTCCTATATTTTCTATCTTTCTTATTCTTCCTACTTCCTATTTGTTTCTTGAGGAAATTCTCTTCTAGTTAATGAAAGAACCCCTGGTGAGTCTGCTTGTAGCTGGACTGATCCCATAAATCTTGTTCACTGGAGCACTAAAATTTCACAATGTATTCATATGATATTACACGTTGATGAGAAGAAATACGTGGAATGCTAGCAAATGAAAAAAAATATAAAACAAACATAACTAATTTTTTTTTTTACAGAAAAATGCATTTCCAACAGGAAATTGAAAGATAACTTCAGCTCCTGAAGGAGGAAACCTCAAATTTGAATGGCATCAGAGAACTAAGTTGAGAAAATGACAGAAAAATTACTAAAGCAGGCACGTAAGAGCAGGAAAATACTATTAAATCTCCCAGAGAAATGGCAAGCCAGAGATATTCTCTGCATCCCTTCTCAAAAAAAACACCTCATAGGTAGTTTCAGGTTTAGAAAAACAACAACAAACCAACCAAACCAGAAAACCCCACGTAAACAAAAACCCACGTAAAACCAAAAAAATACAGACTCCAGAATACCTTTGTCTTATAGCACTCCTCCAACAATGAAAAAAATTAAGATAAAAAAATAAAAATTAAAACAAGCAAGCAAACAAGCACTCCCCTAAAACTAAACAAACAAAAACAAAAAAAAAAAAAAAAAAAAAAAG
>JAOTQP010001652.1:30070398-30163928 GCA_026413545.1 Cichladusa arquata | reverse complement strand
GCGTGGCAGAGTGTGGGGGCTGCCCGCCCGGCCTTTTTGTTTTTTCTCGCGCGGCCTTAAGCTGCGGCACCGAGAAGTAGAGTGTAGACTTCAGTCATAAAAGGGGCATATATGCCTAGAAAAACCAGAATATCAGATACATTTTATTCTTTGATTTATGTAAAAATAATTTAAATGATTGCTATCGGCACAGAGTTTAACAAGGTCACTCAGTTGAGGGAGATTAATATGAATCTGCTCTACAAACCTTCTGGATTGTGTTAGCTGGTGAGACTGCTTGCCAAAACAAGTTCTTAAATTAAAAAAAAAAAACAAATAAACTAACCAAAAAACCCCTGCTAATTTTCAAAGTACAATATTAAAAAGGTGACTGTAACAATGAAAAAGATGTTACCAGTCCCAACATCTCTACTTTCACACAGACAGTGGAAATTATAGCAGCCAAATAAGAAAGTGTAATCCTGCACTCAGTGGAAAATGTGTTGCCCACAGCAGGCAAAACAAGATGACTCACTGATACAGTTTGAAATTCTCAGTTTCCCTGGTGCTTTCATTTTAGAATGGAGGTTATTTATACAGTTATTTTTTACTAGTATTACAGAGGGATAATGTGAATTCCTCTTACTTAACTGTACCTTTCAGAAGACAGAGAAGTAATTTTCTCACAAACACACTGCAATAACTCTCTGGCCTGACATTTACTTTCTTCTATCTCAGCTGGCACCAAGAACTGTGATTTTTAAACAACTTCTTGTTTTACTGGGCAGTGCACCAAGGATTCAGTCCACAGAGGGACTCAGTATCAAAATCCAGCACACCTACCTTCAAGAGCTGGGAACAGAAATGGAAATTGGACCCAGTGGTGAATGTCCAGACACTCCAGAGCAGTTCCCAAAGCAACTCCCATCCTCAGCAGGGAGCCCAGGGGATGAGTCAGTAAGAGATGCCACAAAGGCAGATATAACAATCTTGTGCCTGTCTGGGGCGCCTCATTTGGTGCTCAAGGGCATCTTGCCACTCTGGAATTACAGCTCAGACTCTCCCTGGAAAAGTATTTCAAGTCCCTACTGTTGGAAGTTTTGTTGTTTTTTTTTTTTTTCAAAACACATGAAGTATAAGCCCCAGCTTGAGACTGTCCCCTGACTATATTTCTCCTCAATTTCCTCTTTCTTCTTATGAGGTGTTAGTCCACATGTTTCACCTCTAGAGAGTGCCATAATACTAAACAATCTGGAGGAAAAACTGGACATTGCTCCCCAAGGCCTTAATCACTTGTCTTCTAAAATGTTCTGTTGTTTGCTGGTCCTTTGCTTCGAGTTATTTCCTGTGTGGGGAGGCACAAGCATGCCATCTTCACACTTGTAAATAGTCCCTAACTTGGTGATTAGAAAAGTGTCCTGAAAGATAGGGAGAGATGTACATTTGATTCTCCCGGGGGTGATATTGAACTGAGGTCAGTTCAAGCGAAAATGCATCACATGTGTAGACCATTGCTGACCAACTGCATCCAGACCAAATATTGCAGCAAGTCTTTTTTGCAGAGGAATAGGGCTATTTCCCTTGTCATCACGTAAAAAAATGCTGAGGACCAATGGCAGACTAGATAAGCTCCATAACTAGTCAGTAAGTTATATAAAAGGTACTCAAAATATTAATTTTCAACAGGGCTTAAACAAAGAGACTAACATACTGTGGTAAGTAATCTTGAACTAGGTCATTCAGACTCAGAAGATCAGGGGAAGCTGATCTTGTCTGCCCTAGAACTGATATTAATTCAGGACTTTTTTTTAAAAAAAGGGAAAATTAAGTAGTATCTATGAAATTATTAAAACATTCGTAATTGCTGATAAAGTCCCAATCCCTTATTATCTCACACGCAAATCTTTCTACCAGTCATAGCAAAAATGTGCCATAACCCTGAAGCCTGTCTGCAAGACTAAAGTGTTCAGGTTGTAAATTAGAGCTGTGTTTACCATACCTGTATTTATATCTATGTACAACATAAAGCAAAAAAGTTTAGATTTTTAAAAAGTGTTCCTCATGCCCTTACTGCTAAAGCATACTCAAATAAAATGAATTAACTCAAAGTATGCTACTAAATTTATCCATAAAGTTCAAGCTGGTGGATTGTGTAGGAATAAAACAGACGTGAAATATTCCTTTTTCTTTTCTATGCAATAGTTGACAACTGTTTAGCAATGTTATGCACAGCATGATGTACAGCAAAAACATACAAGTATGACAACTTACCACATCTTTTTTCTTTCCTTACTAAATACAGGTTTGTGATCTGAATATTAGTTTTAGGGTTTTTTCCTTTCAAAGCAGAAGCCAAAACACATATGGGTTTTTTTTTCTCCAGACATTCATTCTTTTTTGACAATCAGATGTAGCAAGTCCTGATTATCTAACAGAATATTGAAGTAGCCTTCCTGAGCTGGATGATGTACTTGGTAAAATGTTACTATCGTCAGTAACTTAAACATTCTAATTCAAATATAAGAGATAACACAAAAAACATTTAATTTTGAAAATTTTTGGGGAGAAGAAACTTTCATGGATTCTGGAGTGAATTTTTCATAGAGAATTCTTAAATTCATTCACTGGTTTAATAAATATTCCCTTAAATTTCACTGTCACTTAGCCACAAGATGCTTGTCTGAGATTAGTTAAAAGGTTTTACCTCAAATGCTTGAAAGGTTAATCCTACATTGTAGTTTTCTGACACTGTTATTTTCCACACACATTCCTTCATTGGTCTGTAGTCATCAGGATAATTGGGAGACTGGATCTGGCCTTCATTTTTGTGGATTTCACCTCCACAAATAGCTGATGAAAGCATAATATTTTATTGTCAATAATGACATTTTCTGTAATTTCCCCATGCCCAAACTGACATTATATGCTCCCATTTTTTAAACTAATAATAAAATTGTTCTGGAAAATATGTAAAGCTACCAAGGATAAATTATTGAAAACACAATTGATTTAAATCATTATATGTATTTCAGTTAGCAAATACAATTTAGCATTTCTAATAGCTCTGAATATGTCTACAGTGTTTAGAACAAATTTGTAACCACAGATAATCTGAATCAATACATTTTACAGAATATATTTAAAGGGTCAAAATAATTACATTTTTGCTCATCCTTGAAATATACTTAATAAGCATTCTTCATTAATATTTACAAACCTTTAGAAAGAGACAAATGAAAGAAAAATCCCATATTTTTTAATTATTTTAACCTGCAGTTTATCCTATCAAGACTGCAATTTGAAGAAACAGTTAATATAAATTAAAAAATATTTTCACAAAAAATACAGTTTCTATTTTAAACAGGTGAATGTTGACTTGCTAATATACCCAATGTGCATGGGCACCTTTATTAATTGTTCCCAGAGTATATGGAAAGTATAAGACAGACTTTTCTTAAGGATAAACAGAAAGTACCCACAGAAATCTTTGCAAACGCTGAGCACAAGAACATGCGCATTTAGTTAATTAAAGATGGGTAAAAAATGTTTATGATTATTATCAGTGATTTCTCTGAAAAAGAGCTCAGCTGAAATCCAGTCACAGGAGTAGTTTCAAAATGCCCTGTCCAGCAATTTAGAATCTACTGTCTCCTAGTGGTAAAATACTAATTCCATATGTTAGATTTGGTGGGGAATGATTAACATCCAAAGGTAGCTGGTTAATATCTTTCTTCCATAATCAATTCCTTTTTAATGCTGTAAGAGGCTTACCTTCATAAACTGCTGCAAAACCTTTCCCAACCCAGTTGCTGCTGCTGCGGAACTCAATCCACATCCTGCTGTCAGTGGATGCGAGGACTTCTGGCAGTTTGTCACCACAAAACCTGCCTAAAAACATGCAACCAGTAACTGCATTTTCTGCCGCCTCTGAAGCCACATGCTGCAAACATTTATACAAGTGTTTAACGTTATAAGCAGGAGTAGCAGAACCAACTCAGTGGAACTATTCACACACTCACGGTTAAGCACACGTGTTTCTGCAGATCAGGACCTAACACACAGTGTTTTTATTATAAAGCTTTGAGATCTTTTTATTGCAGTCAGGCTCACAAGTCTAAGTAAAAAACCTTAGGGGAATTAATGAAAAAAATTATTGCTAGAGATTGTTTCTATACCTACAAACATACGCATTTCGGAAGGGGAAAGTGAGTACTAAGCTTAAGAAACACAATGTAGGTCACAGCTCATTGGGCCAAAGGGCCAAAGAGATATAAAAAGTAACATCTAAATGACCTATTCTACATTACCCCCCTAAATTCTGCCTAGGTGGATAAAATTTCTGTTTTTCCAGTTGACAGGAACAGGAGAAGAGGATAATTACTGTCTGGTCTTAACTGTTTCTTTATTTTCTGTTCAAGGCCAAGAAAACAGACATCCCTGTTAGAGACTTGTCCTCTGTACCTGAGCACAAGCATTACGGGAGGTGAAATCCTCCACCAAACTTCTGAATTAAAATAGGTTGGCTGCAGCTTTTACATTTTTGTAGCAAATCAAAATTAATTCATTATTGCTTTGCATGTCCCTTCTCTGCAACAGCAGGGAAGGACACACAAAGAACAAATAGAAGCAATTTACTCATAATCTTAAAGATACAGGCACAGAGCTTGTAAGACAACTCTACAGCAGGAGCATGTTCTCATCACATGGCCTATGGATTTCCTATCACAGGCTCTACAGATTTGTCTGTAAACTACTTCCCTATTTCTCTGAAAAAAAAATAAAAATAAAAATAAAAAAATAAAACAACAAAACTGGCAGCTTCATAATTCAAGATCCATGAGCAAAGCAAAATCTTGCACATTTTGTAATTGGAATCTTTCCACATTTGCACACTGAATAAAGGCAAGCTGCAGTGAAAGGAAGGCTTGAGGCTTGCAGTCAAAGCCATTTAGAGGGTTTTTCCCCATCCCCAAGTTTAGATACATGCTAGACACCTAGAACCCAAGAAGTTTGTTGTGGGCTCAACAGCAGGTCCACTGGGCCCAATGAGTGTGCTGCCCTGGGAGGTGCAGCATTTAACAGTTGCATACCAAGCAGAGAGGATTTTCTCCAGTAGCCATCTCTTACTTCAATATAGTCGTACCAACAGAGACTGCTCTTGTAAAGGTCCATGGTGGTAAAGTTTAAAACGATCTGCAACCAGATGAGAAGGCACAAATAAATCATGTGTGGTAAATAAGAGAAAAACAAACAATCTCATCAACATCCTGGAGAACTGAAGCCAGAGTAGCCACCTATAATGGGATTCCTACTATTTAGACATTTAATTATCTTCTCCTCAATTATTTCTTTGCCTAAGTAAAGTTTCTTAGGAACAGGAAAAGTTATTTTAATCTTATATATTTGAGCAGATTCAAGACAAGCTACTCACATTTAATTGCTCATAGGGAGTTTTTTTACGAAGAAATAAAAGTTTGAGGAGGCTAATTAGGTAAAATATTAGAGCAATGTAATTTTAAGTATGTTACTTGATAATTCTACTGCCAATTCCTCTTCCATTACATTTTCACTATAATCAGCACTACTATAATCAGCTGCAAATGAAAAAAAATTAAAATCATTGTTTTATTTTGGTTTGTGCTTCTCCTACTACTGTTTTGACAAGTTATTTTACTTTCAGACACATAAATGCTGACAATGTTGGACAGTACGTATTTCAGAATTTCAGAATATTTCAGAAATTCTGAAACAAATTTGACTATTAAGAAATGTCATACAGTCCCTTAAGATTCTTAATGAAGCTATAATAAAGCTTTTTATACAGAAATCTGAGTTCTGGGCATTTCTGGAACTTTTGAACTTGGACTCCCAGTGTTATTGAGAGTATCTGTAGACAGGCATATTTTCAATACTTATTACCAGGACTACCCTTATATTAAATTACATTACCCCGTTTTAGAAATATTAATAATATACTGCCATAAATTTACACTTTTAACACAGGGATAGGATTTGTCCTGATCACACGTTGACATAATAGCTACAGCTTAAACCCTGACTGACCGGGATAGTCTTAGCATCATGTCCTGCAGTTACAGGGATCAGTCCAAAGAAGCAGATTAAAAGTTATTTGTATTTTGTATTATAAAATCATTTCCAATTAATACCTTTTTATTGGATTTAGGTGAATTTGGAAAAACAATCTTCTTCAGAAGCAGTTCCTCAATGTACATAAATAAATATATCAAACTAACCAAAATTCTTCTCTATTCACATTTGAGCATAGAATTGGTATCATCTTATCCTTGATCTAGAAACTTGCAATTGAAACCTGCCATTATAAAACAAACACAAATTTCTGCACAGTAGCAGATACCTCACACTGCAAAAATACATCTCCATGGCCACCTATGGAGCTGCTGTGAGTGTCAGTTGAAAGGAGAGGAAGTTACCCTTAGTCCAGATGCAAGGAAAAAAAAATTTAACACCATAACTGGAAAAATGAATCCAGACAGTCAAGTAAGATGGTTTAGTTCCATCTCAGACTTCTTCTCACATGCACCCTTTCATGGATATTTAATCCATGAGACATTTTGCCTTTATTATTCAGGCAGTCCTTCAGGAAGATGCACTGAAGAAATAAATGCACAAATAGTACCAGAATTCCAAACCTACATATTTATCATGAGAAATATGAAGAGCTGGCTAAAAGTACAAACATTCATATGCTTTACTCTGCTTCAGTTTTTTAATACATTTCTAAATCCTCTTTCAATCTACTTCAGAGGATGGCAGAGAGATCATTCTCTCATTCACACAGCAATTCTCTGTCCTTGACAGAATTTTTCTCCTTCAAATCTTCCTTCAAATAAAGAGTCCACACCAAGTACAAAACTTTTGTTCTCCTCAAATCACCCACTTTGCAATTCAGATGCCCTCTAAGCTCCTAGCTTCTTTTTTTCTTGAAACAAAAGTAGGTATCTCTGTTTGTATTTAGCCATGCTGCTTGAAAAACCTGCTGCCCTCATCAGTCTTGCCCTTTTCCAGCCACGCCAACTTTATCCCCCATCTGTGCAGTCAGAGGGGTTCAGAAGGGGGAGCCCTTTCTCTTTGCCCTGATGAAATGCAGACAGCTGCAGACAGCAACTAACCCAGCTGGCTCTGCTGGAAGCCAGCTACAGAAGCCACAACCTATACCTGCTTCATTGCTTCAGCTCCTTAGAGCCTGAGAGGTCTCTCACCAGTTCAGCCACAAGTTTTCCTTTTTCCATGACACAGCTGAAACATCAGATTTCGTCTCTGTTCTTTGCTTGGAAATTCACCTTTTTCCAAACCTTAGTTGCCAGGACACAGTTAAGAAATGAATGGTTTCACTTAGCTGTGATCATGTCAATGTCTCAAAGGGCTGCTATCTAAATGGAAATGGTTAAAATTTAATGAGCCTCCTCAATGGCCCTTACTTTTGAAACTACATGAAATAACCTTCACAGCCTTTTCTCACTCTGACATGCCAAGGTATTTGATGATACAGCAATTTCTTAACACTCACCAGAATTCATTAGCTGTACATAGGCAGAACCCCCAGTTTGTCACAGCATGATTTCTGGTCATGAACCAAACAAGTTTAAACATATTTAAGATTCTGATTTGCTATTCTGCAAAGTATTAAATATAGCTACAGACAAGGCAGAGCTTGTTCACGGGGACAGAACAGCTGAGAGGCTTCCCAGGAAAACAATCAATGGGTATTTGTCAGCACAATTAAAGAATTATTGATTACTCAGCAGATTCGATTGTGCTACTGCAGCTTCCAAGAGAATATATCATACCACCTACTGCCTGAGAGGAGAAAGCAAAAAATATACAACAAACACCAGTAATATGAACCAAGATTTCTGCAGGTGGCATTTTTTTACCCATATGAATCAAGGATTTTTCTGGCCTATTTTATCTTTCATGTTGAACATTAAGGAAAATTGAAAAGTAAAGTAACCTATTCAACAAATCTGATTCAAATAAAACACTGGCACAGTTGCAACTCTCCCGATGCCAATAAAATTTCTACACACCAGAAGGCAGGATTCACCCTGGCTGGGGGCATACAGCATTAATAACACCATCCTCCCTCTGAGAATTTTCCATGTATAAATATACTGAGTACAGCTTTTAGAGCTGCACTTTACCATGTAGTCTTAAGTCTCGAAAGTAAAAGGTGAATGGACTACCTTGTTTTACTAATAAGAACACACATGCTTTGTATAGGCTTGGCAATTTTGATGCCTTGTCAATAAAGGGAATTCTACAACTAGTGCATGCCACTTTAATCCCAGCCTTCATTAAATTTCTGGGCATCAAAGACGAGAAGAGTCCTTACATGCAGAAAGAAGCATGGATAGAAGTTGTCCAAACCGTGCTCATACAGCAGAATGCTAAATCTCAATAAATAAATAGAAAAGAGCTAGGCAAAGCCTTTTCAGTTTATTTTTAGGTGACTAAAATGCTCACTGACCTTTCAGAACAAGACATGATGCACTCACAGGTACTCTAATCTCCATACAATATTCCTGAGATTTATCAGGACCAAAGCAGCAAAGGAACAAAAATTTGAATAATTTTCCTTTTTCCTTGATTATATGAATGTTTTATCACCATTTACTGAGAAAAACTTGGATCAAGTATAATGCTTGTCCCAGGTGTCATGATATATGAGTTAGCTAAGATTTAGATCTCATGGTTGTAAATAAGGTTCTTTATCTCAAGGCAACGGGTATCCTATGGGAACAGCATGGACAAAACAGACTTCTTGACACTAGCACAAATATAATTTACTTTATTCTTGCTGAATTATATTGGGACTAGAGAGTTGGAGGTAATAACAGTGCCCTATGGACATGACATGTCACGTAAAATTTCATCTAGAAAATTACTCTTTTTCCCCATTTGGGGCAGCAGTTAAATTGGGAAAGGAGACAGTCCTCTCACGTTGCTGATTTCAACACAGGGGCTTTCACCCATTAAGATTTTTTCCAGTATAATACAACTGCAGTGGTGGTTACAAACTCCAGACGTTTTTTTATTATATTACAAATATATTATTATGACACTGATGTCTACACATAGGCTTACACAAAATTGGAGTATGCTATAAATACTTAAACATCAACACTAACTTACACATTAGTATTTTTTTCAATAGCAAATAACTGTAGATGAACACACTTTTTTCATTTTTTTTTTAATGGAGCAGTGGAAAAAATGCCTAAGTTTCTGTTGTTATCACAATAATGTCTAAAACGAAAAATAATGGGGATATAAATTTACTATCTAGAGCAATTTTCATCCTTTGCACAAACATTCTCTTATTAATCTCTTCATTTTTTCCCTGACAACCTGCTGAGCCACCCTTTTCCTCCCAGCAGAGAGTGTTTAGTTTTCCTCCTGTCTCTGGCTCTTGCCCAGAGGAGGGCAAACACTCTCCAAATGACTTTGCTTTCATTCCCCACAGTAGCAAATGCCCCCACAGCTTCTCAGGATCTATTAGAACATCAAGAGTATATATTCGTGGTGTCTACCAGGACCCTGACCTGAAAGAAACATGGAACAAAGCGATACAATCAGGAGAAAAAAAAATGTCCAATTCATACATAGTGGGACAATTCTGAGGCAATGACAGAAATATCCAGGGGAAGTGCTGGGTCTTCCTATTTGAACTTGCCAGTAATGAATCTGTTAGATTCTATATTTCAGTCTTTGGATTCTGCATTTTAGTCTTTAGTATTTAACTGCTTGATATCAGCCACTACTTCATGTAAGGAAACTTACATCCTTTTTCCTTCATATTTTGTCTCAGCTGAAGCTTTTTATCACTCCTTCTATCCTTATTTGTTTTGAAGCAGCCTGATATTTGAATAAATATTGAGTCAATAATTTAAAATAAGATTTAGCTAGCACATTTTGAAAGTGTACAGAAGAAGGATACATTCTGCATTTACTAGGATAGCACACTTCTCTCTCCAAACTGCTCTCACCAAGCCCATTTTTTCCCCTCTCTTTTTGCCATAAAATTGATTCCCAGAAAGTAAAACTACATCCACTAGAACACCCACAATAACACTTTATTTACTCATTATTATGGTTTCATTTTAGAATCATCTTATTGAACACCCAAAGAACTTCCCTAGTCACAGCCCAGCTATCAGCCCATACAGCTCAGTCAGCTTGCCTGAGCCCATGCTGGAAAATGAACCATTCAGGAGCCTGAATCACCTCTTCTACTTTTATATTGAACCACAAATTGAACTGGGAGCCAGTTTTAAAGGGAGTTCATGGTGCAAACATACAGCAGATTGAAATCATGCCTTTATTTCACAAGGACACCCTTTGAATTGATGATGTGGTTCTAATGTCACAGATCAAAGTAAAGTCAATAATACATAGTCCATGGTCCCATTTTTTATGACATACCATTATTTTCAATTAATATGCATTTTTTAAACTTAAAGAAAAAAGCTAAATAATCACAACATTTTACTTTGAAAATAGTATCTGTGTCTAGCTAAAGGAATGTTAAAATACCTTCTCTCCTGGGGTCACAGAGATTCTCCATATGCAGTGTGTGTAGGAAGGATAACCATTTGGAAATCCAGGAGAAGAAAAGTTGCCTGTAGAGTCCTGCAGTGTTTCTCCACAGGCTGAAAGAAACAAATTACAGTAAAAATATAAAATTTAATGTGCCTAACGGGGAAAAAATGCATCTTTCCAATACCTACTCAGAATACATTTAACTCACTGCCGATGCAGAATGGAAAATAAACTAGTTAGTTTACAATTTATTCAAAGCCATGATTTTCAGCCAGTCTGACATTCATTCCATTTTATGCAGGATGCTTTTATTCCATGAACTATTTCACTTGTGTGCTGTCTGCTGACATAACCAAAATTAAGGCAGTCTTAAAAATATCATTGCTGTCAATCAACTGCAATATTATACATAGAACTTTTTGGCAATTAGAAAAAATGTTAGGCATCCTTTAAGAACTAAAACAAATGCTAGCCCAACATGATTTACATCACACTGAAATTTTGTCAGTGGTTCTATTTAATTTAGTCCTTTACCCACATGAAAAACTGATCTGACCCAAACTCACTCATTTATGTTGGCACAGAAAACTAAATCCTATATTCGACAGTCTCTTAGCACGAGTGATTTGTAGAGATATGAGCAGTAAAAGCAAAGCAAATGTAAAGTCTTAAAATACCAAAGGCTCCTATATTCTTAATTATTGAAGCTTTTAGCACCCTTCTACTGCCTGTCAATCATGCTGCTTGATGCTGGTGGATGCTGGGTAACAAATCATCTTCGCACCAAAATACAATGTTGAAAGTTACTGCTGCTCTCCACCATTAAAACTGATTTTGGCAGGGTGTTACACCTTGGTTGCTCATCTTTTTGACCTCAATCAAATTTTTTCACCAACTGATTTTGGAGGTGTAATAAAAGATATGAATTTGATATTATCTCATGACTAACAGTGTAAACAGATATTCAGTGCTTTCAAATTACAGGGCTACCATTGCCAGCAAGTGAACAACCTTGCCATCAAAATATCAATGAATTATAAGTGTTCTGGAAAATCTTTAAATAAAAGAGGACAAAGGAAAGGATTTCTTATGACAATGACACACAACACAGCTGTAAATGTTGTTTTATTAAAATGCATCTAAGATGTGATCAGACAACTGCACTGGTGTAAATTACATTCAAGGCATTAAATATGCTCTCCAACACTCAAATGATTATAATGATGAGGAGAGAAAGGAAAGATGAGCCTCAAGAAGTGTGATGGCTAAAGCCACCACCACTGTGTCCTTTAGGAAAGAAACAGGGAAAAAAATTCCTCCCTTTATTTAAAAAATGTGGTTTCAACTTTAAAAAATTGCAGGCAGCCACAGCAAATGAAATTTCTGCACAAAACCTTTTCAATGAAAAAGCTGTCTCTGTTATTAACAACAATTTGTTTTTAACACACCAATGAATGCAAAGTCATTTAAGTTGCAGAGTCTGGGTTCTCCCAGAGCTGGTGAACAGTGCCATAGCTTACAGAGCATAAGTAAAGCACTTCAGAAAAAGCCAACGGTGAAATTATTGGAGTAGAGGACAGTAGGGCCTAAAGATGGGACACCTACAAGAATCCAAGTACTGCTCTCACCCCTTTTAAAGCCCTCTCATTCTTCCTCTCATGCATGGTTTCAGTAAAACTACACTGGAACATTCCATGCTCCATATCCAGAAGATGTGTCTAGACCTAAAAAAATGGTTTTTAATTCGCAAAAGGAGTCGTGGAACTCTTTTCTCCCCTCAGGAATTAGAGAATAAAGCTATTTAATCTGAAAATTTACCTTATATCGTTATTAAATTCCTGGGAGCTCTCTATCAAGTTAAAATTATTTTCAGAAATATCTCAAAATTTAACAGAAGCATAAGAAAACTTATAAGTAGATGGTTTCTACTAAAAGTTAAAAAAATTAAAACTTATAAAATGCACTTGGGCTTTATGTGTTTTGCCATATTTATCTTTTAATTTTAGATTCTTGATGACTCAAGGGAGCTATAACAGGAACAGCTTATACCAATCAATAGTTGTATTAATTTTCTATGGGATCTGAGCTCTAGGCTGGCTTCCAAAGCTGCAGTAGACAGAGAAATATTTGGGAATTTCTCGTTGAAAAGCACATTTATTGGCAATGGCAAACAGTTAAAATTCTATCACTAGAGAATGTAAAGGTTTTCTTTGTATTTGGGCTGCAGCAACTACAGTACTCACGATTAGGCTTATAAAACAGAATATTATAAAATTTTTTACTGTATAATGGTCCACTAGTAATGAAATCCACTTTGGGCGAAAAATGTGGAAGGAAAATCAGTGGTAAGGGCCACTTATTTAAATTCCATTTCATACTTATTTTAGTATATTTCAAGTCAGAAGATACCAGTTCCAACTTCAATCTCATATGGCTCTGCTTTATAAAGCATTTGTACATTTTTATTCCTTTATTAATCATTAACATTTGCCAAGGTTTCCTCTGATGCTTTTCCCCCCTTTCAAACATCATGCCTTATATCAATTTTACTAGGCTAGACCACTTGCAGAAATGCCACTTTAGCTTTCCCCCCACACTCTCTCTAGCCACAAAAGCCACTCTCCTCTGTTTTACAGCTTGAGAAGGTTAGACATCTAATAAGGCTTTCTGTGGTTAGGAGAGGGAAACTATTTTTGCTTCTCCTTGTAAAGATTAGCAATGGGTGTAGGCAGCAGGTAGATTACGTGCTTATACAAAGCAATTCCCACCAGTGTACTCTGCAGCAGTGTTTAATTACACAGCCTGTGTATGACACCTCTCTGGGCTGGCCTGCACACAGGGTCAATCCCATCAAGGATTACTGTGAAATCTGCAAATGATGGAGCCCAGATCCTACAGCAGACAAAGGGAACCAAGTCTCATTCCTTTGTACATAGCACTAGCAAATGCATACCATCATTTATGGCTAATTTGAGTTTACCCTTTTTCTTTAAATTCTTTAACACTTAGACACTATACATATATGGCATATAAAGCTGCTACAGAGCCCTAAAAATATCTAGTGCTGGTCATGTTCTGGTTAAATCAAAAACTTAAATCAGTTTCCTGCAACTCAGGGTCTAATTATTGACTTGATTTCTCTTTATAGTTATGGGGAAACTGTTTAATCCGAAAACCCTAATTCTCCTTTATGCAGTGAACAAAGGCTGACTTCTGAAGGTGAATATTCTTTTTGAATCTGATAGGGATGGCAGCAAATCAAGCCTGAGGAACAGTGAGAACAGCATAAAAAAGAGACAGGCTTCAAGCTTCAGCCTTCATCTGCTCTTTTCTACACACACTGTCACAGACCCAGGCAATCTGTAAATTTGCTGACCTTCATCCATCCACCTTCTTTTCCTCTAAACAGATTTCTCAATCTGAGACTCCTTTCCTATCCATTATGAAGTCCCACTCTACCTACTTTTTTTTTTTTTTGTTCTCTTTTGGCATATGAATAACTTCCTCCATCATTTTCCTAATTCTTCTGCTCCTATAAAAATATATGCAAACGTTAACTACAATTTTTATATAAAACTATAGAGGCAGACCTGTGTTGAAATTTTAGCAGCTAGAAGAAAACACGTTTTATCACTCAGACTATCCGAAAACCACTGTAATACATCCGACCTGGAAGTTCAAGTTTTATTCTCAAATACCAAGACACTCAAAATATAAAATCAGATTGGCAGAGGAAGAACTTCAACTTAGTTGTTTTCTTTCCCCTTATTATTCCATAACATAACAATATAATTAGGTTTTAAAATGTAACAGATCCCTATCAGCAATTACATTTTCCTTTTACAAAAATCCTAAGGAAAAGTTAAAAACAAACCAAAATTGCTGTTACTGCATTTTAGAGACCTGGAACTTACCCTGCTGCTTAAACACAGGTTATCAAATCTCACTCTCTGGCTTCACCAAAACTGTTTCTCGGTTGATAAACCCCTTCCTGAATAATGACCCTAAATATCCTGACTAGCTGAAACACCCTGGAAGGCTCAGCTGCTTCCCTGCTGTGAGGATCACCTGTATTTTCCAGCAACCCTGAGCTCAACTTGATGTTCATGGGCCCCAGAAAAAGACTTGAGCCAACAACTGTTTGCAGAAACAATTAGAACTCCAAACAAAACATGCACAATATTATAAAATCCTTTATCATAGAAGAGTGGGTCTCTGGAAAATGCTGATTAAGTCATTGTTTTCTGCATTTTCATTGTATTGTGTTTAAGGCAGCACAAATGAACCTATGAAACAATGCAGATATTATTAAGGATTGATATATTCACTGCTGCTTTGTCAAAAGCAGGCATCATGATTAATATCTTTTGTCTGAAATAGGAAATAAAACATACTTCCAAAACCAACACAGTATTGGGGATTTTATTGCTTTACACTACCATGATCACTTGATTCTTTACATAAAACCAAAAGCTTTATGTCTGTCTGAATTTTCAGTTTCAGTATTTTCTGGAAAATTTATTAGAAGAAAAGTACTGGGCAACTTTCAGAGATTTGCTTTCTTTATTGGATTCAGTCTGGTTATGTTATTCAGCCATGCAGCTTCTATTAAAAGTATTAACTGAAAAAGAAAATAGCATTTTAAATGTTATGCTATTTAACATTTGTTGAAAAAACTTCTTCCTTTTCTTTCTCTTAAAATTCACTTTCTTTTATGGCGTGGCTCATCTAAGTAAGGCTGAAAAACCAAAGTGTTTTACCTCAAAATTTGCAAAGCTGGGTGCCAGAAAAGGAGCAACTTTTAACCTTCATTTTTATTGTTCATGTGACCTGTGTTCACCAGCACTGCAAAAAAAATCTTACTTTTCAAATGCACACTGCTACTGAACAACCACAGTGGTTTTACAACACTGTGAAACGAACTTTCAACAAGACTTTCATGACACTGAATGAAATTACAACTCACAGTATGTTTTCATGGCATGTATGAAAAGAATCTTTTCTCTGAACAACTCTTTGAACATTAGCTCAAAATGTACATTTCATCTTTTACAGTTCTGCAAGTGCATATGAGAGTATTATATAATACTGAACAGTCGTTAATTTTATTTCTTTCCTTTTTTTCCTTTCTTAAGTCAATATGAGCATAAAATACTACCTACTTGCACAGTGGTTTTACTTTTATAGACTATTTTTCCCTCAAAATTTGCCTTTTATCAAAATATATACATATTCTTTGTGACTATGAAATTGTTGCTCTCTGTATGCTTTCATTAGAAACAATGCTGCCAAGCATGTCATTATTAAAGTATTTTCTGTACCAAAAGGAAAGAGCAAAAATTGTTCCCAAAGGAACAGTTGTTGAAGAAAAGGTGTTTAAGTGGTTTCTGCTCTGGCAGGCCCAAAATCTCTGTGCATGTACTTGTTATATACAAGACTATGATTCAGTGTACTTACAGCACAAAGGAAAAGTGTATTTCAGCTGTACAGTGTACACCAAATGCACATCAGAATCTCCTCACCTTCAGTAGATCCCATTGCTGCTGGCACAAATTTGAAGCAACTCCATTACTTTAATGCTGATCCCTCTCTCTAGTCCCTTTGTATTGATCAGTTGGTTGAAAGTGGCAATGCATCTAAGTTAAAGCATTCCTGAGATGTCATTTATCCCCATGAGGAGCAGCACAGCTGTCAGACTATCTGGCACAGAGCTGGAGTGTCTAGCCTCCCACAAGGTTCTTGCTGGTAAATTCTGGCTGAGAGATGGCACTTGTGAACTTCTTTGGTTGACACCAAAGGTTAACAGTAGTATCAGCAGTAACTAGAGCTTTTCCTTAGAGATTTCCACCATTCTGGCAGCACTTAGTGAAGAGAGTGCTAGAGAACAACATGAACCACAGGGTTAACTCTGGGTTACTCCAGGCTCACTACTGATGTCAGACAGCAACTCTACCAGACTATTTTGAGATAAAAAATTATTATGCATTAGAATTATAGGATGAAAGAATTAGGGAGAAGATATTAAAATTGTAAATGCATCTCTTAAAACTGTAGAAATTTTGTAGTAAGAGCTACTAATCTCATCCACACAAGAGTTTAAAATTTAGTTGTCCTCACTTCTTTTTTTGACAAATTTTAAAAAATTATAATGGGTTCAGAGCTGAGTACAATAATTCATTTTGCTCCTTCTGCACTCAACTTGAATTCAAATAAAGGACTTGAGCCAGTATGCAAACCCGAAGTGATATTAAACCTCTTTTTCTAGTTGTTGAACAGCTAAGAAAAGCAGATTGAAATGTCACTTTAGGTGCTTTGCATTCCAGTGACCTCTATCCATAAGATTTTTTATGATTCGATTCCTGAGCAGCTTATGTCAGTTGCCAACACAGAAAGAGAATAATGAGCAGCTGACTCAAAAAGTTTATCATTCCTCTTGAACAACAAGTCAAACAGTTGCTAGTATGTGGTTTTTGTTTGTTTGTGGTGCAATACCTGGACATCTATACAGCTTTCTTGCCTGTGCAATATCTCCTTTACTTAGACGGGTACGCTGGCCAATGGCAGGTCGTATACCATTGTCATCACGGGAAGGGAGAATGGTATCCAGAAACATGCCCCTAAAAAAAATAAAAATAAAAATAGACCCCAAAAACCCCTATCAGGTTTCTGTCATAAAACTGAGTTCCTTGAATGCATACCTGTTTTGTATTTCTGGGTATTACATTTGGCATAAATAAGAGGGTAAAATACAGAACTTTAAATGCAGACAACATGCCATAAAATCCCTCAGCTTGGCAAACTTCATGCAAAGTTACCAAGAAAGAATCTTTTCTCATTACATCAATTAACATATCAGCTTTTATATTTCTGCTAAACAAGAGGAAGATCTCTTACTACTCTTACTACTTAAGCTATTGCTATATTAAAAAAATAATATAAAATTGCATAAAAATACATAAGTTAATCTCTGCACAAAATTCTTAATCACAAAGCCCTTATTTCTAACAAATATTTAATGAGAAGTCCTATAGTCTGACTTACATGGGAGAGCGGATAAAGTCAAACACATTTGCCAATCATGATTCTGTCAAGGGTTGTGAAACATTTAACTCCACTCTAGCTGCTGACACTTTCAAAAAAGAAATGCTTACTTGCTAGCCTTTACTTGCCCCACAATAAAATATATCAACTTACCATATGTGATTTTAGTGACATTAACCTTAAATGACAAGACATCATAGAGGAGTACACTTGTTCCAAATGTGCAGTTTATTCAAAATTTCCCAGATTTTAAATATGATCTAAAACATTTTGGTATTCTCAAATTAATTTTAATATAGTAAGATATAAAACTACATTCTATTATCACATTGCAGAATTTAAAAGCCCTCAAATCCCATAAAATAGAAATTAACAGAAGAATGTTTCTATAGTCTCTTTTTATTTAATTTTTTTATAGTCACTTGTACATCTGTAGGGATTTAATTGAAATGTAAACCCACTACTTTCAGACATAACATAGATCCAAAAATTAATGAACAGTAGGATCTTTGTAGTTAGGAATACCATTTATAAAAACATACTGGTTTTCAAATTATAATAAATGAACTATTTTGAGTATTACAGATACATACTGCTCTCTTTATCCAGTTAGGTTTTTTGAGGCATCACTAGGAATTCTGTAAGACAGAATCATCTCAGGGTGTTACTCTAAACAGTGAAATAAACTACATATGGCATGAATCAGTTTCTAGAACTCAGGCCCATTATTATTTAGAAAGTGATGGCATCTATAAACTATAATTCTATGTTCCACTGAATTTCAGCACAACATCAAACTGATGCTTTTCATACTTTGAAAACATTCCTCTCTTGAATGCCTTAGCGCTTTAATAAAAGAACCTACTGCAAGTTTCAATACAGCATGAACAAATCATCGTGTACAACTAGAACTTTGTGATGTTTTGTGATTCCTGCTCCTTGCCCGGGTGAGCAGAGTCTAGTGAGCAGCTGGCAATACGCCTCACTGCACATGACTCAGGCTGGCAGGATGAATTAGTGCAAACCAACACCTGACCTCAGGGGTTTGCTGGCTGCTTTTAGACAGGATGAAGTAACAACCCCTTGTACCTTGGGGCAGGGCATGCCTACTCATGGCACTATCAGTTTTTGCCAGCTTGGAAGGTGGTGAGATCAGGCCAACAAATCAAATTACCTTGATGTTGTCATTGCCCTAGGACTTGGGGGGGGGTTCTGTCTTGTTCAATTACTCTATTTTATACAGGTTCTTTTAATCTCTTCCTTAAGGTAATGGTATGTGCAACTGGATTAAGCAATGTGACTAATAGCTACCTCATGTGGCTCATTCCCATGCTCTTCCACGGGTGAATTATGTGTATGCTGAGTAATGCAGCTTTTGATTGGACTTTTATTTAATAATAAAATTTATATTGAGAGAACAAGCCAAACAAATTTGTAAAGGCTGGTGAGGTTTTAGTGGCCCTCAGTTTATTTCAAAGTGTCAGACTGTCTAGTTTTTTTTCCTTAAAATGCATGAATTGGAAAAATAAAATAAAATTTAAAAAACACACCCAAGCACATAACTTTCCAAACTAAAGCTTTTTGTTGGGTGTTTTTGGAGGTTTATTTTAATTTTACATTACTCTGGTATTTTTAGAGAATAATTAGCTGATGAAACATAATAGGAGACTGGATGAATGCCTCCTTCACTTTTTCTCCAGAGTAGGGCTGACCTAGGGGACCAGCTCATTGTACAGCTCCCCACAACCCTGCATCCTTTCAAAGAGAACCCCAATGAGTTACTAAGGAGCTGAGAACAGATCAGCCTGAAACAGGACAGAGCAAAACCAGCTGAAGTCTTTATTATAAGGTTTTAATGACAGTAACAATCTGTACAAATAACAGAGAGGAGACTGCAGCCTCTGTTATAAATGCCTGACTGCAGTCCTTCACAAAGGCTGTGGCTTGTGTGGTAGACGTCCAAATAACCTGTGCTCTACCTGCATAATCCATAGTTATGAAAGTCTAAATCAAAGGAGAGTTATTTGTCTTTCAGAGAACAGATCATGTTACACATAACATTCCCAGCCATTTCACTCATTTGATTTTTCTAAATTCAAATTTTTGTGGACACAAAAAGAAAGCGTGTATCATATAAAATGATGTTTCTAGTTTATCTTGTCTGAAAATCTAAAGAACTGAAGCAAGATCAAAAGGCTGCTTTGAAATTGAACAGAAAAGAAATGCACTTTCAGCTATAATTAAATTATTTTGGCTTAAAATAAACAAGCTGTGCTTTGACTGCTGTAGGAATACTACATCGCAAGGGACATTTTAAGGGATTTCAAAATACTTCAAAAAGCATCGTTCTTAGCATTCACAGACAGGAATAGAATTAAAAGTCAAAAGGTATAACCTGAGACTCCAACCTTGAGAAGGTGTTCCTGGCATAGTGCATAATGCTGTCAAAGTCATATGGTTCCCCGAGGGAGTTCACCTCTCCAGGCTCCATCTTCAAAAAGTTATACTCCTGACCTACAAATGATTGATAATTATAGATTCTTTAATATCTTTTTCTGTAAAGATCAAATCCAAACAGGATAAGAAAACCAACAAAGATCTTAACCTAATTACTCACTAACATTCAAAAATCTTTGTCATTTGGGAGAAAGTGTATGACTTCACTATGCATAATATAAGGACAGACATCTTCTGAAACACACATCAGATTTGTATATTGTGCTTTAGAAAGACTAGTCTCATGCAACTGACACATAAAGGCCTTACACATCATGATGTGCTTCGTGTAAAGTCCATACAAATTTCTGTTTTGATTCTTAATTCCTAAAATAAATAATTTTGACAACAAAGACTCCAGAAGAACCCTCCTCACTCATTAGACTGGATACTAAGAGTCTAACTGGATGCTAAATCCAGCACTAAACTAATGGATACTGGAGACCTTAGTTCAGCAAAGGCTGCTCTCTGAAGCTTCTTGTAATGTAGACACTACAAAGTCACATTTTTGAGATCCAGCTGTTGCAAATTAACAAGAGCAGAACAGGAGAAAAAGAATTACACTTCCTTCATAATTCCATACCCTAAGTTCTTTGACCTAATCAGTACATTAGCAATACAAAGCACCCCTTAGTAATTCATATTCCCAACAGAGTCTTGCAAAAAAACCCTGCAGTGACATTAACATTTTAATCAACATAAGCTGCATAATATAACAAAACCCAAATGAGTCAGTGGTCATGAATTCCTGATCCATTGAGTGATTCTCGAGCTCATGCCACACCACAAGAAGTAGTCTCAGTCAGAAACCAGAGAGAGAACTGAAAGGGAGAGCA
This sequence comes from Cichladusa arquata, assembly GCA_026413545.1. Classification (NCBI taxonomy): domain Eukaryota; kingdom Metazoa; phylum Chordata; class Aves; order Passeriformes; family Muscicapidae; genus Cichladusa; species Cichladusa arquata. The sequence continues at coordinate 30,142,995 of JAOTQP010001652.1, read as the reverse complement.
GGTGGCTGAGAATGGCACTACAGCTGATTTTCTCATCATAGTAAAAGAAAAAAGGAAGAGCTCTCATGGCACCTGCACAAGTCAATAATACAGTGAGGCAAGAAAGAAGGCTCAAACATGCATTCCCTTTCAGGACCTTAGAGACTTGAGGGAGCTTGTATCAGCTGCCAGTCTCCTTACAAGTCCTAGATCAAGTGGCAAAATTCATTGTATCTCAAATATATTTTTAAATATTTTCTAAAGAAACAGACAAATGATGATTTCTGATTTCACCCTTTTTGAGCATAAAATTCCCGTAAGTCAAAATCAGTGTGTCACAAAGACCATACACATTTATGAACATTGCAAATGAAACACACCTACTTCCCCTCCCATCTTGCCTACCCAACACAACCAAGGGAGGAACAGCTAGGGTGGCAAAGAGCTGACAGCCACAGTTTAAAGTTCTCAAGTTCCTCAGATGCTTTATTTCAACAACACTGAGGTCACTGTGCAAAGCTGCATGTTCTGTAGAGTGAGGTGAATAGCGTGTAACATGCAGCTGTGCCTGTTTGTGACAGATTCAAAGTCCTTCACCTTACCTCCCAGGTCAAAGCCTCTTGAGCAGCTACAGACATATTTCTACTTATCATTCACCAAAGCCTACAAGAGAAATGCCCTTCCTCAAGCACAGAAATATGACTTTTAAAGAGCCTTAAGAGCAGTGGCTTCTTTCAAAGTTTTTGAGCATGATTGTTATTTTGCTCCTTCTAGCTCTCTATTTTAATGGCTTGCTACTTGGCCAGACCTTTGGAAAATATTAGACTAGAATTTCAGTATTTTATTTGTATATCAACTTGAGATCAGGCAAGGTAAGAAGAATAGCAGGCATAAATGCTATTTCAACTATTCAGCACTCATTTTCAATTTGAGCAGATGAAGGAAACACCAAAACCAAACACATAGGGTTTTTTTCTAAAATAATTATCAGAATATCTCACCAGGTTGGATGTTTTCTCTAATTATGGTGACATGGTCATCACGGTCTGGTCGTGTATGTTCATGCCAAAAACCTATCACATGACCCAACTCATGGACAACTATGCCAAATTTATCACAGTTCTTGCCAATAGATATAGCCTGAGGACCATTTCCCCTTCGACCCACATAAGAACAGCACCTGTAATTAAAACACAAACACAGATGAAAGTTTTCATACATATCTCTACCAACTACATAGCAAATTCAGTTAAAACATGAGAAAATAGTATATAAAGATTCAGCAGTAAAATGCAAGATGTAATTTCAGGTTTCTCTAGTCAGACTCTAGATCTTCTACAAGAACAGTTTATTATTCAAAATACACATGAATGTGGCTTTTTAATATATTATTCAAGGTCTTAAAAGATGTCAGCTTTGAACAACAGAATTCTCACAGTCATGACAATCTATTCAGTCATTCTGTAGAGTAACACAGGAACTTGTTTTGAGCAAAAGAATAAAATTAAATGATGCTCTGATGACAGCACACACCATCATCTCTTTGTGGGTCATTGATAAAATGTTAAAAACAACAGGTTGCAGGATAAGCCCCTGTGATACTGCACTTTCAGTCACAGCTTGAGTCCAATCCATTTACCACGACCCTTCAAGCCCGACCATGAAACCAATTTTAACCTATTTAGTTTTCTATTCACCTATAATCCTGCAAAATCATCTTGGAGACTCAACACATTTAAACACATTTGTTTAAGCCCTGGAATTTAATTTGCAGTTAAAAATCTTTATGATCTCAATACAACAAATGATGGCAGAGCAAGGGATTGATGAGAATAAAGTTAGGATAAGCATATATAATTGTAAAAAGTCAGAAAGAATGCTTTTGTTTAGAACACTTTAGACACTTCTGCAGAGTCTTTGTTTTTGGCACTGTGTGGAAACTACAGAGAAAACTTGCAATGCAGAACTAAAGAACATTAATGATTATTTATGGCTTAAAACAAATCAATAGGTTAATAAGACCTGAAGCTGTAGACTATTGAGCATATTTCCAATAGTTTTAACATGCCTATTTTATTGACTTCATACACATTATATGATTTAGCCAGAAAATACATATTTGGTGACCAAAAAATTTCTCTATATATTCAATATAGTTTTTTCATAGTGATACTTTGGAGATGAACAAATATAAAGAAAAAACTGAAAAAGAAATTATTCTAAACAGTACCTTCTGTGATGTCTCCTGCTTTGCTTTTATTGATGCTATTGATAACAAGGGCAAAATAATAAAACAAGATTTTAACTACAGTTTCTCTTCCTGTCCTTCTTACTTATTTTGGATCAAATGAGGGACCAACTTTTTAAGTCTGTGTTTTAGATCACCTATGGAAGCTATTAGTCTTATTTAATAAATTAGATTTTTAGGTGTCTGACACAATAATTTGACATTTTACTCTTACAGTAATAAAAAAGAAAGATTGAGCATTCTCAAATGTTTAATAACTGAGGGCACCTCATCTGACACATTTTAAAGATAGCTTTTTTCAGAAGAAAAAAATTAATTGCAATCTTTTACATAGTGCTCCTCTAGGCTGTCTAACATTGTAAATCTAATAAATCCCAACATATTGGGAATTATTTTTAATGTTAACCAGCTCCTAAAAAGCAAGCAGCCAGAGGGTGAGAGTTCCCTCACACTGGTTACTTGACAGATTTCAAGTACTCTCTACAAAATATAAAGAAATTTATTGAGTGTTTCTTTACATGCCAAGGAAAATGGAATTAACACCAAATCTTAAAATAACAGCAGCAGTTCACACTTAGAGAGGGTCATTAGGATCTGTTAGGTTGAATGTCTTGTCAAGCACACTAGATACATCCAATTAAGCTACAATTTGCTTCAACAACTGCATTGAGACAAAGAATAACTAAAATTTAAAAATCTATGAAGTAAATTCATTTGTAATATTATGGGTTTGACAAAAAGCCAAGATCTCTGTGCTCTTGTCACACCCCTTAAATTGAATCAACTGGCAGGTTTTAAAGCTCATCTCTTTAATCTTTATTGCACCAGACAGCATTTGGAGACAGTAACTATTTATGAATCTCTAATTCCATTTAATCAGTCTAGCTGATCAGCGATGGTGAGCAATGAGAAACAAATGACAAAGAGAAAGTGAAATGAATGGAACAATATGCTCATTCTTTTAAGTAATACTATTTCACAACTACTGTCAAAAATACTCTTGATACAAAGGAAGAGAGAATCAGATAGAGTCAATGTTGTCCTTTTTTTAAAAAGCTGCACCCTTGAAAATGTGACAATATAAAAATCATCATAGGCTACGATATCAGCTTGCCATGGCACAATGAAGGTGTGAATGAATTTCATACACATACTAGGATGGTGTATGGTCACTTTTATGTTGCACAAAGCAAAAAAAAGAGGTTCACAAAATTTCCAAACAAAATCTCACTCAGGATGCAAAGCGTTTTTCTTGGTGAAAACAGCTCTTTTAATCACAGATATAACTCCATCTATACAAAGGAGATACTGGCTATGACCTGGCTTGATGAATTTGCCTTTTGTCAAGGATCAGGATACAATCATGGTTACCAAATGTTCTGATTCACTGCCCTAAAATGATGCGTTGTGATGGCAGAAGTGTCTCCTGCCTCTTCACCTGATCAGTGGAGATGTCCATCCCCATACTACAGCCAGCACTCCTCAGCTAACAGCTGTCTATCCCAGTGTATTTACATAAACCACCCCTCACCGTTTGTGCCAGCATACCATGCTCCAGCCTGGGACAGCCTGTGCCTTGCTCACACCCTCCTCAGGCCACACCTCAGCCAGCAGGGAAGCTGTGCCAGCTGCCGTGGGGCAGGAGGAGTGCCAGCTGCCAGGGCTATTTAACACCTGAGAGCATGAGTCAGCCCTTCCCTGTGCACAGGTTATTTAGCACAACTCTGGTTTCTTCTCATTTTATAAGAGTGACTGAGCATCTCTTATAAGATGTTCTTTAGCTGAAGTATGCTACAAAGGTGCACCTCAGACAACAAATTTACCTGTTTCACCAACTTTAAGAACTTGCCTGCAATGCCTTTTTAATATGCTAGCAAGTTCAAAAGAGGTTAAAATATTAACCTGTTAACTCAACGATGTTTGGGGAAGCATATGAAAGAGATTTGATTTTCCTGTATCTCAGACAGGTCTGTCAAATACTAAGACAAGAGGATACAGTGGCAATTGCAATAAGTTATCTGAATTTTGTCATAAAAGTTGTTTAAGTCTTCTAATGGAGAACAAATTGAGATCAAAGGCATGCTAACCTATCAGCACAATATGAATAATTGTTCCTTTCTTTTTAGTTCTACTATAGAAAAAGAAGCTTGATCTTGGAGTCAAGAATATTTCTCAAAACAGTGTGACTAGATGCTATCCCAATATGCTGACCCTTTTTTGGCTTTGCATACAGAGAAGTATACTGACTGAGTCTTCGGGCCCTTCCAATTTGATAGGAAGATTCTTATTTTCTTATTTTGATTCTTATTTTCACATCTGCAGCTTATGGATATAAATTACTATCACTAGAAAACTTCAAAGTGATTCAGCTATATTAAAAAAACATATTTTAATAATCAACTGTTGTCAAACTCAGGTTAAATAAAGTAGACACGATGAAAAATAATTATAGTTTACAACTTCAGCAGATTAAATTATTCCTGGGAAGGCGGGATCCGGCCGTAAAGCTTTTGACGTTTTTCCAAACTGCCTGTAAACAAACTAGAGAAGTCTGATATCAAGGGAGATATAAAGCTGGTTGGAATATTACATGAAGTTAAGACAGAGAAGACACTTTTTAAACTCGCAGTCATAGAAAACACTGTTAAATGCCATGAAGACAAGCAACTTTAAGAGATTATACAAGAGATATGGAAAGGGAAATAAGGAATTACTCGACGTCTTAAGATGCGCAAAACCTGGTAAAGATTGGAACCAATGATGGGGTGTCTGTGCTGTGGAAAGAGCTTTGGCTCTTACTTGGAATAACATCCCAACCCACCACGTGCTGGACATGGCAGCTGTTAAGAAACAGGCAGGCACTTGGGTGCCTAAGAGGAAGGAAAGACCACAAGCTATATGAACTAGCTCTTGCACTGGCTCAGCAGAAGTTAACAACTCATCTGGACAAACATGCCCTTGTTCTGGGGCTATCAATTTCAAGAATTATGTGGACTAGCAGAGAAGAATCTCAAAGAGCAGTATGACTGAAGGCCTAGCAAACACTATTTTCCAGGAAAGATTAAATGAATTAGGTGTTTTCTAGTCTGCAAGAATGTAGAGCAGAGGGGGGACTTAATAACAGTATCAAACTATGTAACAGACTTCTTCAAAAAGTAAAAGGAATTTCTTTTCTATGGCCGTAGGGAAAAAAGTTAATGTCCTTTAGCTGGTATATGAAATACTTGGTTTAGCTGTGAGAAAAAAAGCTGCACAAACTTCCTACATTTCTCATGTTAAGGATGCTGAAGGAATACATATAATACTATAACACTATAAGGCTGTGAAATATTCATTTCTGCAGGTTTTTAGAACGAAGTTAGATAAGTGTATATCAGCAATGATATAGGAATAGCTGTTTCTGTCTTAAGAATACATTTAGACACCTTTCTAAGATCCCTTGCAGTCCTATGGGTCTATGATAATCAGAATTTATCTCTCGTTCCCTGCTGATATGGAACCTCTCAACTTTAGGAAAGCCATGTATCCCTTATAACCAGCTGCTATATTTCAAATATGCTTTTTTAATCACTGCCCTTCTGGGATGATCTTCCCATGAACTGTTTCAAGATGTGATGCATTATACTCCAAAATATCCTTATTGTTTACAAAGGCTCAGTAACACTTCACTTGCTAGTGTGCTAATGCTGTCATATGAGACTTTCATAGATACTGCCACCTGAATTTCCACATATATGACTATCCACTCTGTTTCATTTAATGTGTTATGGTTTGACTGTGTGCTCTTTGGGGCAGCGTTTATCATTTAGCTTTTAATTTCAGCCGTGCTAAGTACAATAAAGTCTCCACCATCTGTGAATGTTAGCTGCCATGGTAGTACAAACAATACTGACACAATGTGCTAACAAACCAACACAGCAGGGTGCCATGGGAAAGAACTGAAGATTACTTTCAGTGCGACTGGCCGTGTAGCAGAGAGTGTTTGCAGTGGGTTTGGTGTCACTTTAGTCTGGGCTCCTTCCGTGGAAAATCCCACGTCAGCACTGGATGCTGGTGGGTAGTGCACAGTTCCTGCTCACCCAGAGGATATGTTTCCCTGTTCATCTGGATCTTTCTGAAACAACTTGGGGATCCCCAGAAAAATCATTCAACTGCCCCTTCTGTTTGGCCTGGCTGTATTTCATCAATGGTGGACTTTTCATAGCCACATTCTTCTTTAGTTTTATTTTAAACTTGTTACAGCTTTGGTAAATTATTTTTATTTTGAAAAGTACACTTCAATAAAACAATGTCAATGATAAAGAATAATATAGACGTTGGAGGTGGATACTGAGTGTACTCCAACCTTCTGGTTAAAGCTGGTTATAATTCAGCCTTCCCCTGGAGTGATTTGATCTCATGAAACATCAAGCATTCTAAGGAACAGTTCTTTGGCTGAAGAGATTTTTTTGTCATTTGACTTTGGGTATTTTGAAGTGGCAGAATTTACATTTGGCAGATATCCCCATAAATATCTTTCTAAAGTGCCTGAAAACACATCCTCCACACTCTTCTGTTTAAATTGCTTTCTGCCCCTGTGAGTGCAAGGGAGCCGTCATGATAATTCTCTGCTTTACATTTGTCTTCCAGCTGTGTGTCAGTATCCCTGAACCTTATTTAATGGGTGAATCTTCTCTCACGGGTTGCCCTAACTAAAATAATACCCATGCTGGCTCAGAACAAAAGTCCATTTCATTTGGCACCATTTCCAAGGAGGGTCTACAGCAAACCTATAGTGGAACAAGAACATGACAGGAAACCATAGAATAAGATCCCCTGCTGCAAGGATCTGTGGCTCAGAGACTTTCAGGAGCAAAGGCAATGCCTTTCAAAAGTAGTCTAGGAGTAGGTTTTATTATGTTGTCTTATTCCTTCAGAAGAATACAATGGGTGTTTTAAACAGACAATTCTACTTATAATTTTGGAGGATATAAATTGCCTCTAAATTCAGGATCATACCCACAATGCAAGGAGGTCCCAAAACTTTTTTTCACTACCCTATCCTGTTATGATTCAAAAGCAGACAAGCAAAGGGCTCAGTGACCAGGAAGTCAGTAAGATGGGGAGCTGTTCACTGCAGAGCCTACAGCGCAAACAGGAGGTGACTGTCAGAAGTACAGAATTTCCACAGACAGTGTGCACTCTTCTTGGGAGATGAACATGGTGCATGCACTCAGGAAGTTCACTGAGCACTATACAAAATTAAGAATTCTGGGTGGGATAAAAGGCAAACATAGCTGACTGAGGCATTTGTGAGCAGTAATATCTGAAGATGGAACATAATGATTAATGGAAAGCTGAACTGAGGAGTAATAAAATCTCTTCTGTTCAGTTTTACACATCAGTGACCCAGAAGAAGGAATTTACAAAATGGCCATAAATTGGGTGATTCAACAAATCCAGGCAAGGACAGTCTAGCGATACGAGAGTTAAAATTACCAAAACCAACAATTCAGCTGGAAAAAGGATGCGGGGTAGATGTCCATATTTAATTCAGCAGTAAATACATGACATGGAGGAAGCTAAGAATAAACAAATGATAAACCTGAAATGCCTTTAGAACAACACATATGAATATTGGAAGCATGACGGAAAGCAAAAAATAAAAGTCATATCTATATGTGTATATATTAAGGTAATAGACAAAAGAGGTGCAGCTTTACAAAGTTACCACACATACCTGTTTCAACGAACTTTAAAGCCAGGCAGAGCACATGCATCGTTTAAATGCAGTAATTATCTGCTCATTTTCCTGCGAAGTACACATTGCCTTGTGAAGGCAAAGCTGAGGGCGGTGGCCAAAGGCTGAGGGTGGGACTGTGTCCCCCAGGGGCACACTTACCCGCAGGGTCTGTAGGTGAACACGATGTAGCTCTCCTCGTCGCTGCGCTCGATGAAGGTGACGCAGGTGTGCTTCTCCCAGTGCCGCATGGCCTGCTTGAACATGGCGCGCTGCGTGCCTGCAGGAACAATGGCAGCACCTGCAATCACAGATCTGTCCTCACTGCAGCTTCCTTCTCACCAATACTAGGAATATGGGCCTGGAAGCAGCCAGTTAACCACGAAGCCCTGTGTGTCCCAGTAATCCCATGTGTGGCAAGATTCCAGCTAAAGGGATGCTCAGGCCATCAGTTCATCACAACATGTGTGCCTAAGGGGGATAACACTGCCTGACACACCCCAGTAAATATAAAACCTGCAATAAAGACCATGACTATGCTACACCAGAGGAAGACAGCAGAAGAAATACAGCGTTGCTTATGTGCCTGCATCAGCACAGCAGTCACTAAGCAATTTCCCAGATGAAACTATCAAGTGAACCACATTGCGGGAGAAAAAAAAGAAAAGCAGGAAAAAAAAAAGAAGGAATAAAATTGAGTAACTTTACATCATAGCTTTCTATCTAGTAGAAAGAAAAAATAATTTAAAAATCCTACAGCCTTCAAGTCTGTACACCAGTTTAAATAAAGCTGTTATGAACACGGACCAGTCTTCCATTCTTTCATCAAAATCTCTCAGAAAACAAATGATCCACCAAAAGTGGGAAATTCAGAACTTGGTAAAAGCACATGTAGATATTTGATTTAAAAATGGGAAATGCATCCAGAAAAGGTCAGAACTATCCCCTAAATGCAGAAGCATCCAGGCCAACTCTCGGCACAGAACACAACTTCAGAGAGCAGAGCAATGTCGTTTCATTGCATGACAAAAGACAAGGCTTATTGACATAGAGGCAGCATGTGAGAATATATCTGTATTGCTTCTGAGCTGAAAATCCACAGAGTAGCATTATTTGTGAAGAACATGCTAGCAGAAATACACTCACCTTGCAGGTTACAACAACAGGATATTTAAACAAACAAAAAAATCTAACCTTTTTAAAGCTTAAAGACAACAAAACCTGAAAGCTCGAAAAAAAAATAAGTCCAAATCACATCAGATTCTAAGAAATAAAGGCTATTCCATCCCATCTTGCCCTTTTCTTTTATCTTTAAGTAGTTTTTTTCTAAGCTTTAGAATTTATCTTTCATTATGAAAAAGGTAAAATCTTTAATATGGTGCTTTCATTTAGTTTACTACGATTATTTCAGAAGACAGTAATCCTAAAGCAAAGGTCACATTTGATACAGTACTATGTAAACACCCGAACTGAAAGCTCGATTGTAGCTATCAGTTTGAAAAGAATGACTCTGGTTTCTGCATATACGTGTGAGCATTTGCATGTTTCTTTGGTTTCCTGTATTGTCATGCACAAAAATAAGATGGCTTTTCATATATTTTCCCCTATAGCTTGGCTTTCCTTGCTCCATTTTTGTTTTAAATTATCTCTTACATCCACATTAATATTGATCCATTTACATTTTTCAAGGATAACAAATGCTTTAACTTTTTCTACAGTTTTCTGCCAAAAATTTTATATATAGGGTAGCCAGTCTTTCTTTTTGTCATATACAATGTGTGTGTGTACCCATCTGAAAACCCAATTGAGGAATAACAAAACACATTTGGGCCAGTTTGTTAAGCGAAATCAGTTTAGAAGAATACCTGTTACACCAGTTAAAAGAAAGATATCATTGTGCTAAATACACTTCATTTAAAAAAAGTTCCTTGACATTCTGCTGCTTAGACTCATGGAAACAGATGTGCAACAAGAAATATATTAGGTAAAGAAATAGAGTTTCCCCTCTCTAAAATGTTCTTATACATTTTTTATTATGTGGCTTGCCTTTGAAAACAATTAGGTATGACTAATATTTTCAAAACAGATGTACTTCAGGCCTGTTCCAACATAACCCTTCTATTGAATTCCATAGCATGACTTCACTTTCAAAAATTTAAAAAAAAAAAAAAGGGAAGAAGGCAATTTTAAAAAATTATCTTTCCTCTTTTCACGCAAAGCACAAAGCTTACCAGTGAAATTTCCACCTATTACATATGGAATGACACCACCTGGCCATATTCTTTCTGTTCGCGATGTAGCAGCTCTGGGAAATCGGTTTTTCTCATTTTTCCCTGAGAATTTTACAGTAGTTCTTCCTTTAGATGTATTATTTTGCTCAAAACCTGCAATGGGAATTAAAACACTGAATCAGATCACATACACACGTGAAAAAAGAGAGCAATTATTTTCTAGCAGGTCAAACCCAGGTTCCTTTATGCCGTTTCAAAGCAGGACATTGCTGTTATATGACAGTTAATCATTGCCTAGTTTTCTGAGAAAGACATAAAATCTGAATCTTCATTTTTTTAATATATCTAGAGTAACAATCTAGCACATATGTTTATCAACTGGAATGTGCATTGCGTAAGTGCATCTAAATTTTCTCATTGAATAAAAATATTTAAGAAATCACACTCCCTGTGGTTTTGGTGGTGTTTTTTTGCATTTTTTTTTTTTCTGGCTTTTGCTTTGACTTGTTTTTCTAAATAAATGAGAATTTTTCCAGCAAAGAATGAAAGACTTTGGACAGACTCAAACTAATCAAGGCATTCACTACCCCTTTCATTTTTACTGTATGATCTGGAAAAAGCAAGTACATTACCATCTTTAAAGAACTGGACAGTAAGAAATGCTACATTTTTTATAAACTAACATTTGGAACCCCATGGGTAGGTTTTCCTCATGGCTGGAATTTCTTTACAAAAGAGAAAAAAGGTCTGCCATTTTCAGGGATACTACCACCATCCATCCTACTACAGACAAATCTTTCTACATCAGCTGAAACCTACTGTGAGAACAGAAAAGGATAGTTAGACAAGGACTTGGACACCAGAACAGGTGCTTCTTCTGAACAATTTCTAGGTTAGTTTGCAGATCTGGGCAGCTATCAAAATGAATCCTTCAAAAGGTGGTTAACAAATCCTACTCAGTGCAGTTGAAGCCTTATGTCTTATTCCTAGTGGAAGATTACATTTTCCCTCTGTGAGAATCCCCTGTGGTACCAGCTGCACTTAAGTGTTAATGACTGTGTCAGAATCAGGGAGGATTCCAGGGCAGAGTCATGGTAAGGAATGTTGGCATAGCCCCAAGGCTGAGAGAGCAGCACTAGGAAGAAAAGGAAGAAGCTACAACAGGAGGCAGGGAGGCAGCTCTGATGCAAACAATAAAAATAGGTAAAGCAAGTAACTTATCATTGTAATTAAGTGAGTGTGTAAATGAGAATTACACAACAAATTGCACACAAAAGTGTCTACAATATAGGCAGACTATTTACAGAAAAGCTATTTTTACACCTAGTATGCAGTCATTACTGAACCACATCACGTTTATTTAGACGTTTTACCATTACAAATCCTTTTTACTGGTGCTCTTTAGAGGTCTAAGCAAGAAATTTATACCAAATTGCACCCAAAATATGACAAGAATTTATGCAATACTAAAATTTTAATTCTCTCTTGAAGAATTAAGATTATATATCAAAGCACCTCTGCAAAAGCAGCTGCCATGCTCTGATTAACACAATGTGGTGCAATTACAATGGAGTTTCACATATTTTCCTTTTTGAAGTGAGGTTTCACAGGACATTAAAGTAATGTCGTCTTGCATCAAATATGGAGTGTAAACTCAGCCAGAATTAGAGGGGCTTCCACTTCTCTGTGCTGCTCAATTCAACTGCATTCATACTGACAAGAGTATTATTAATATAAAAATATGCTTGATCAGCATAACACACACCACAAACGCTTCAAACACAGTATGAATCATCAGAATACCCCACCTGGATCCAGAAAAAAAGAAACAAACAAAATTAGCAGCATTGCATCATAGGCTACTTGCAGTGAAAGACACTGTATTAGTTAAGCTGATAACTGTGAACACAGCCATAAAACAAAGTTAAGCAGTTTTTAATACGGCATTTAAAACTATGTGGTTTAGCTTTCAGATTTCATGCTGGAAGAACTCTAAGAAAATGGAACAAAGAGCTAATATCTTCATTACTATTCTTGCACTAATAATTTTGTAATTTGTTTTTGCCAGTAGTAATACAAAATCATTAATGTTCATGATACACTATCACATCAGGAAACTTGCTAATTTAAACAGTGAAAATACCAGCTCCAAATCTTCTTATCCTCTCTATAAGTTGATAGAGGGCACCTCGTTTTTTTGACATTCCATGCTCTCCAAAGCCACCTTCAAAAGCAAAAGAAAAAAAAAAAAAATTAATTTTTAAAAGTTAAAACTGTGGAATATTTCATGTACAGAAACTATATTAGCCTAGAGAGGCATCCTAAAGGAAGCTTCATATTCTTTGATAATTTCCATAAAATGCAATAAAAACACATGATTAGCTGAAATTTTTTCTAATATGCATACCATGAATGCAAACCAACTTGTCTTTGTTATTTAGACAAGTTGTGACAATTACATCATCTAATTATTATTTGGAGCTTTTTTCTTCCTGGTGACCTTGACATCCTCAGAGCCATATTGATTGACAGCTAAAAGGGGTTACTTTCAAAGAAATTTCCTGAATGCATGCCATCATTTTCTCATTTCAAGGGAGCGGAATGAGAAAAAGCAAATAGCCAAAGTTTCATCAGAAAACAAACAAACTCAGCAAAACCGAGGCAAACTTAATATGATTGAGTTAGCCATTAAATATTTCTCTTTGCTACCATGCAAATAGATGGCAATGCACTTTTAAGGCTTTGAAACATCACTTGCTGGTTTATATTGCAGTAAGACCTGGCAGGTATATATACATACATGTCAGTGTGATTACAGCAGTCAATGAAAATCTAAGCTAAGAAGTAGTTTATATTAACATTTACCATGTCACATACAGAAATAAAACACATTTCTGGGTTTACTGCATACAGTCTGCTACTCCCTTCACACATAAACTTTTTGTGGCTACAAGTGGCTTTTCAAACACCAGTAAACCAGAAGCAAGAACACTGACTACACTACATGAGTCAATTAAATAGTTTAGAATTGTTCAGAAAGTTTTGTGATTTTACAGGTTTGCAATAGGTTGTATTTTACAAGTCACTACTAATTATAGGACAAGAGAGTTTCTAAACTACTTTTACAACTAAAAAAACAAAAAGATAGAAAGAAACAGACCATTAATATGCCCAGCCACCACTAGAAAGACCTTTCCCAACTTTCCATAAAAACTCTTAATATCTAAAGTAGAAAATATATTTATTAAACAGCAACATAAATTCATATTGCAGATGAGAAAATTCCTTATAAGGTAAGTGAGTGTGTGGCTGCTCAGTGAATAACAATGTGCCTAATTATTTGGAGTATGCTGTCACATAGTTACTGGCTCCCTTGAGAAAAATTTTCCAAATTTTTAAAAACATTTTAAATAGATGAGGTAAGACATCAACACATTCCTTTCTAAAAAGTTGCATGGTAACTATAACATGAAGTGTAGAGGAGATAACATTGACCATCATTAATGTAATTGTCTCTCATGTTGACATTCATTTTATAAAATAAGGCTCATAGATAAGCATTCCAAATAAGTATTAAAAAATCATTATAACCATCAACTGTCAAACATAACAGAAAACCCCTAAAGAATCCATTAGGTACTTAAAGAAAATATTATACTATATTTTTAAGGGGAAAAAAAAAAAGACTAATTTCTGTCTTATTGCAGCCCATGCGCTTCATTTAGTGAAAAACCAAAGAAAAAGTCTCTCACTTAACTAAGCTATCTTAGATGACTATAACTGTATATATGACTATATATGTCATATCTTATATGACCATGCAGCCTTGACAAACCATATAGACTAAAAAAGTTTTAACTCTTATGTGCTGCATCTTATAATTCAGGCAGGATAAGGAGGATACTTTTGGCAGTTTGGACTTATAAAAATATACACATAAAGGTTACCACTTTACTGTTGTTTATCTTTACAGTGATCATGCATTTTGCTTGGACAAAATGAAAAATAAAATGACAGAGCTGTCCAGGCAGATAATCCTTAACAAAAAGGAGCAGTCACATAACGTGAATCAGAGCCTGTGAGCCTCAGGATTTTAATTAGAGTTGCAGTAACAACTGTGGCTCCACCACTTCACCTTGATGGTTTACAACCAAGTACCAAATCCTTCTACCTGAGTCTGTGAAAATCAACAACAGAAAGTGCTCAGAAACCAAGCTTACAATTCATTGTTATTGTATCTGTAGATACAATTTTGATAAAATTATGTTTTCTAGATTACAGATATTGACCATTCCTTTTATTCCTTTTCCAGTTGCTACCTAATATTAATAAGCTAGTTGGCAATTTGCTCTTTTGGAATTAGGGGGAGATGAGCACACAATTCCTAGTTTACACATCAAGAATGTTGTAAATTTAGAAAAATAATTTACATATGTGAAGCTTAAAATTGACTTCTCCAATGATCTTTTTGGAAAGATCAAGAATGTTGAGGGTTCATTGAGAGCAGTTATGAAGTCATTAACTTAAGAGAGTTTGTTCTCCAAAGCTTAGTCCCACTGATCATCACAATTGCATTGACTTTAGTTGTGCAATAAAGGTAGAAAAAACTGATCCAAAAGCATTAGTGATACTTAACAGGGTGATTCAATATCCTGAATAGGATGCCATCCACAAGAAAAGGTAATGTGCATACCACATAACAGGTAAGAAAGGAAAAAATAAGTAATAAAATATTAAATATATTTTTAAAACTGTTTAGAAATGTATATTTTTGTGGGGCAATTAAAAAAAAATAACTTTGCAGTTAAAAAGAAAAAGTAGAAAAGCAAGAAGAAATAAGAGTCAGCAAGGCAAAGAAATCACTTGACTGCAGCCACTTTAAGGGGAAATGGTCAGTGCTGTTCTACATTTTTCTAACAAAACTAGCACCTGAGATATCTTCAAAGATAATTAAAATTATTTGTTTGGAAGAAAAGTGAGCAGGGACACCACTAATTCTATTAACATTTTAAAATCCAGTCCAGATCTAGAAGCGATCAAAAGTTTTCATGTTTTGGAAAAACAAGTGGGTATTAAAGGAGATAAACTTTCAAGTTGTCATAAAACCACTCTAATCACAGCACCTACCCAGAATGAGTAAAAATATTTTTAAATATATCAACATTGAAAGCTTAAATTCAAAACTGCTTCTTTGGTCTGAAAATTTTTCTCCGCATATTAAGAATAAGTTATAGTAGCTCAGTCCAGGCACACATAAAACATGCTTAACAGAAAAGAAATTTCAATAATAAATTTTTATGTTTTCTAATAGCATTTTTTCCAGACTTTTCCTCAGTAAGTTGGCTTTTTTTTGTATCTTAACCTGAAAGTTTACAAATTCTCAATTAACAATTTACAAATCACAGCATAAATATTTTTAGACATTAGACAGACATCCATTTAGGCATGGATTATGTTTTCTCTCTTGCAAACAGACATATTTACACATAAATAAAATCTCTTTATCTATCTGTCTGAATACCCAGCTGCCTCTGTTAATCAGATTGCAGCTTCTGTTACTAATGCATTTTATGCTAACAATAGCATAGAAATGTGCATTAAAGTGTCAAATAAAGAGTTGGTTTTTTGGACAAGGCAAATCTAGCAAGGATTACATATTCTAGTGTTTCTTCTAGGTCTGGGTAAAGAACAGGATGACACAATAAAAAAAGAGTAAAAGGAGGTGTTGCAGTGCCAAGCTTCCAGTTTTGCAATGCCAGGATACCACATATGCTCTCCATAGTGTTTGGGCTCTGCTATCAGGAACTTTCCGTGATTAAATCAAAGCTTTGTACAATTTCCTTTCCCACACGACCACCTGCAGAGCAGACTCTACACTTCCTACCAGTTTCTGCTCCTCAATTCTACAAGATATTTTTAAACAGAAATGCTGGAATAAGATTAAATGTTTTGCTTTACCTTTCCCTAAAGCGAATCTACAGTCTTTGTTTAACAACTTTTCTAACTGCAAACTAATGTTATCCAAGACATTACACTGACTTCCCACATTTAAAACACAAGATTGCCTTGCATGCAGAATTAAGTAACAGGAAAAATAAATTAAAACAAGGTTGAAATAGCATACCTGTATTGTGGCCAAGTCTTTCGTTGGGGTGCTGCGTAAGGTCAATCGTCCTGTCAATTTGAAAGATTTTTAAGTCTTCATCATCTAAGGCAATATCTCCCCAAAAGACAGCTTTAAATAAAAAAGAGCTCAATTTAATTGAAGAATTATTTGGACAATAAAGCCAATCTGAAGAATATAATGCTATGTTTACAGCCTTTGGGAAAGTATATGACAAACATGTATTTACATCACATTTATTTCCTTACTGATCTATATTTTTATATGAAGAAAAAAAGAAAACTACCTAGTAAAACACAAATAACTTATTCCAAAATCTTAGTCTATTTGGTTTCTTTGTACATTACCTAAATTCAATAACTTAAATGTACTGTCATTCTATTAATAATTTTTAGCATGTAGTTTTCTCGATGTAAATACAACAAAGCATAAAAGACATTGAGATGTGAACATTTAAACTATGAAGAAAAATATATACATTTCTGAGAAAACACAACCCAACCCTTAGATTTCCTAACATCTTTCTGAAAATAGTAATTATTTGAAGGAGTTTTTATTATGTTTCACTTGCTTTCTATATTATATTATGTTTTGCTCAGATAACTAAGTGTATCTGTTTTCTGTTAAACTGAGAAAAGAAAAACCCTTGATTTTTTATTTTCCTCTCAGTGTATTTGCATGCTTTCCTTTTATAGGTTATCTCATCTTTAGGATGCTTTCAAATTCTTTACTTTTCAAAGCTCCAATCTCTCTTTAGCCTTCCTTTGGCCTTTTTGGTGGATTTCTCCTTCTCTCTTTTTCTTTTGCTCTATTTACTTTCTATTTACTCTCTTTTTCACTTTTGCAAAGTTAACTCATCTTCCCTAAGCTGCCTCTACAACTCAGTGGACCATGATACAATCCGACTTCCAAGAATTCGGGGTCTATAACCTCAGATCTCCACCTATTTTTGCTGAGATTTTACCCTGAGATCTCCCTGCCGGTTCAAATTTAGCATTAAAGCTGAACTCAACAGGCACATTCTCAATTGCTGTGAATGAAGTCAACAGAGCATGTATCAGTCTACAGGAGCTGAAAGTGGTTGTTTATCATCTTTATCCAAATTCCTCCTTTTCCTGCTCCCTCTATCAATAGCTCTATTTTTTGTTCCCACAGAGTGACAAAACCCCTGGATTCAATCTTGGTGTCATCCTTTCCTTCTTTCCCCCTTCCAGGGAGACATTACTTAACTGCTTGGTTGTTTGTTCCACAGCTCTACAGCAAACTGCTTTCTTCACTTCCCACAAATAAACCCTGGTCCAAAGTCCAGCTGTTACCAAATCAATCTCTCATTCAAACTGATCCTAAGCATTATTGTTCATTGTATTATTTTCCTCTGTTTTTTATATCATGCTTTATAGACCACTCATCAGGCAATATCTCACCACAGTAGTTTCATGTTGCTGGCAAAATTTACCCGTTTCTCAGAATGTGATGCTCACATTCATTGGTGTTGAATCAAATTCACTTTAAAAAGAGTTTTTACTGAAGCAAAAAGATAAGTATTTTCAAATAACTCCAAGATATTGTATTGCCTCCTCCAATTTACATGATTTTTCTTGAATACAATGCAACTCGGAGAAATTACGTTGAATGTGCCTTTAGCCTGCCTTGTAAAATACCTTTAAAACACCCCCAGATCATCTCCACAATGTTAATAATGAAATTATTTAAGAATTTAAAAATTTACATTTTCAATTCAAAACATAACCAACATTTTATGTCTCCTCCAAATATTAATGTTTCCACTTAAATAATTTTTTACACAAGACAATGGTTCTTAGAAACCACAAGCCCTTGAGACCATTACTGAAACTGTTAAGTGAGCTCTAGCACATTGTGGAACACTATCCTTCCAAGGGTCACTATCCTCATGCTCACACTGGACACACTGGAACATCATTCCTCTAGCTAATCTGTTCTCACCAGTGATGGCTTTACCATCACATCAAGACACAAAACCACTGACAGCTCAAGATGTTTGGGTCTCTTTTCTCTTAAGCTTCTAGGGAAAAAAAATCTCAAAGTATCAGGGTTTTGAACAGTGAAGGAAGAAAGTCAGTAGTCTCCATCTCGTTGAGTTAAATATTATTTACTTTTATAAACTTTTCTAGAGGTTTCTCTTATGAAATGCCATTCATAACTGGGACCTGTGTATAAGCACATGGAAAGAATGCAAACCTGAACAAACAGAACAAAGTTGTAAGAGGAAGAAACTATTAACATTTCTGTGGATCGAAACACAGTGTGCCCCAGTGGAGTTCACACAGATTGCCCACACCAAAGTCAATGAAGTGCTAAAGCTTAATAGCAAGGCCATCTTTCTTTCCTGGTGAAATTGAGAGTTAACAAAAGGAAGATTCCAAATTAACAATGGATGATGCAAAAGATAGCCCATTGACAGAAACACATTAGCAGAAATCACTTTGGTTTCTCTATGTAATACTGATGTACAAATAGGGAAACCCAAGGCAAATCAAACTTCCTACTGACAATAAAGTAGAAAAAAACCTGGAAATATCTGTGCTGGTCCTGGTGATGCATCTTTATCACTTTTAGTACTTCACTGCGGTAACATTCACTTAAAGAGGAAAATGCAAATAGAAAAACAAACTAATGTGAATTTGTCTTACATTAAAGTATCAAGTGTGTACATATCTAAAATATACCTTAGTGTTCAGGCAGTGTGTAGCAACTTTGTTGCCTCAGGAAAAAGGGCAATTTTTGTCAAACATCTGGAGCATTAGCTAGTTTTTGATTAACAACAAAGGACAATAATTTAACCACAGTATTAAAATAATGTGTTGATATAAGTGTCACGTAACTATAAACAAGTAAACTATCAACCAATAGCAGCCACTTTCTCTGACATACTAAAGAAATATGAGTGAGCACCAACATCAGAAACAGATAAGATTATTTGATTAAAATATATGGAAAGTTTGGAACTTACTTACTTCAGGCCACTGGCTCATTTTACTCAAGGCAATTCTGTTTTGTGGAAGGCAATAAACATGCCAAAACACAGAAACATTGATAAAATGATCTCATTTGACTTTAGCAAGAAGCTAGTAAGTCTCACTTTATTTCTACTGAACTAAACCTCTGATCTTCTGAATTAATTTAACTTTACCTAGCAAAAGAAACAGCTGTTAACTGGATGTTCTTTAATTTCAATGTAGTCCCAGTAATCAGCAACTGAGACAAAAATGGAGTTGATAACTCTTTTTTAAAATTACGTCTTTTTTTCCAATGAAAGAATTGCACTGAATATTCTGCACTGAATGTTAATTCTGCCCTTCAAAGCATAAAGTAAAGCCTAGATAGAATTATCAAAAAAAAAAAAACCTTTAAAAATTATCCCCCATAACTATTAAAAGTATCCTTTAATTTTTTGGAATGCCAGTTTAAGTGTCAAAATACTTTGTAACAAGAGAAGACCATAGTTTTATCTCCTGCCTTAAAATTTTTATGGCCTGAAACCATCTGAAGAAGTCACTCCATATACTTCATCATGTCACAAACCAATGTTAATGTTACAGAAAGCAAGCAGAGGATTGTTTGGGTATGCAAGGCATGATGTTAAAGGCTTTGCTAAGAGCAAGTTAGGATTAAGAGCTTTAGTAGCTCCCTCTAAGGAACTTCTGACAGCCTTCATCAGTTCAGTGTTCACTCATTTTTCACACATATTTAATTCATTTGTTTCATCTGGAAAATTAACAAGAATCTGATAATCAACTGACAAGGCAAGGAAACAAAACTGAAACAAAGAGATAGCAAAACTTTTAAAGTGATCCAAACGGAACTTTACTTCTAGTTATTTCAGGTTGTGTCATATTATCCCTTATTGCACTTATTTGATCACAAAAACTTGATATTACAGATGGCTTTTTCACTTAATTTGAAAATGCAAGATTGACAGTGAACTTAAGAAATATCTGTTGAAAATCTGAGACAGTATTAATTGCAGAGAAAAAGTATTAAAAATAGCTTTTATGATATAAAGGTTCTCAAGAAGAAAGAAAATGGGCCTTTTTGTCCAATACTTGGTGAAGACAATTCCTTGGCATACCAGATTTCATGCTGGTTAGTTTTTATCTGTTTTCTATTTTTATATGTTTTACATGGCCCCAACAAGCAATTACACAAATTCAACAGAGAAAATACACACATCTGTTTCAGAAAGGTGGATAAAACATGGTTATGCAGTAAAGGCGTGTTTTTCTGTCACAATGGAGAAGGATTTTTGTGGAGCTGTTAAAATAGAGAAGACACTTAACCAGCAGATGAAGTTCAGCTTTCACACAACTCAAAAGCTCTCAGATAAACAACACCTTCAAAAAGGTCTTAATTTTATTTGAAAAGACAAAGCACTGCCATGTAAAGCAGCTAAGTTTGCAACCTGTAACAAATCAGCTCACAAGCACAAAAATAAACAGGAAAATAAGTAGATTGTAAAATACATTTTCCATCCAGAGAATCACACCTTAATAGTGCCACACAAACCATATTAATGGAAAGGAATATTAAGATCATCTATAAACTAGAGGTGAAGCACAGGAACTACAGCTACCCTCTACTACTTGTAACAGGATCTACTATTTCATGAAACATAATTAGTATTCATCTGAAAACTTCTCTGTGCTAATCTACTCTCTCCCAAAAAGACTGTCACCATGAAAAATACCCAGTATTCTAAAGGAATAAAATATGTTATTAAGGACAGGAAAGAAACATAAATAAATTTATAAGATAATTTTCAAAAAAAAAGAGATTTAAATGATTTTATGTTTATAGATCTACACACATGGTATGAGTCAATGAGCATATAGAGTGAGAATAAAAACGTCTTTCACAACTTTCAAGATGTCTGGAAGAAAGAAATTATTTGCTTAAATACCATAGGGCTGCAATATGTACTAGAATGGCTCATTCCAGGATTTGAAATATTAATTAACATATATGTCTGCAAAATATAGAAAGGAGTATGTTCTTATAATTGCAATAACAAAATTATCTACTTCAAGCTTCCTCTCAATTCCCCCTACAATTATTGCTTTTTAAACTCAAGTCATAAGCAGCCATTTTTTTATATAAAATATACTCCTGCTAGCACTCATACCAGTATTAGTAATAACATAAAATGCAAGTAAGTCGAGATTTCTGACATTTGTCCCTACAGCACAGCTGAAGAAAACCAACTTGACCCTAGGATAGGTCGGGAGCACTCAGCTACTCAGCAGAGACCAACACAACCCAGAAATCCTCCCAGCATCTGATTTGCTCTGATGACTGAACAGACTAGAACCATCAACAGAGACCTTCTCAAACCAAGGTGTAAATGGTGATCTTGTCATGTGAGCAGAAGCAGAATTTTGGCAGGGGGATTACTTCTATACTGAGAAGACACCAATGAAAGAATTAAGGAAATACTAAAGACCTTTCAAAAGCAAAGCCTCAAATTCAGGTATGGTACTGGTATGGGAGTGCAAGGCACATAAAGTTTGTGCTTTATCCCCATTGCAAAATTTGCCAAGAATGGACAACAAAAAATATTAAATAAATGAACTGCAAGGCTCAACAAGGAAATCTGAAGAGCTCCTTTAGCATCCTTAAAGGTGGGATGCCCAACACAAAGCAAAGCCTGATAATTCATGCAGTAGGAGGTGCCAGAAAGCATTCTGGACAGCTTCAGGACAGGTATTAATCTAAATCCACATGTACAGCAGTTCTAATTAGCAGACTCTTCTATAGTTGAGCCATTGAGCACTTCCCTGTAACAAAACAGCTATGTGCAGTATATTCCATCTTGGTGAGTCACTCTATTCCATACAACCCATTCAAGACTTACACAGCTGCCTCTAAATCTGAACAGAACAATTGAAAGGTTAAAGCTAGGTAAAGACAAATTTACCACATTACAAGGAAAGCAACATAAACTAATATAACTAATCTTATTCTGTATTACCATTGTCTTCAAATTATTTCGGTCTTTCCAAGATTTTCAGGTGCAATATACTTTTTCTTAGAAATTATCAAACTGAGAGCAAGACAAGGGAAATAAAGAGCAAAAGATCTTGTGTACAACACTGCTTGCCAGACCCTGAACTCTTTCTATCATTGTTCATCACAAGTGCTACCTTCAGTTGTAACTGTGCAATACATCTCCACGTTGCCATACAGAGCTCACAAAACTCTCAAGAGAATGTTAATTTAATCAAGTGTTGAATAATTATCCAAATCAATTTGCCTTTTTATTGGACAAAAATATGGCAGAAAAAGGGAAGCTAGGTAAAACTTTAGCAGCATGAAGTAGAAGACCAAGGTAGCCTATTTTCGAAGACACATCAAAAAAAAGTTAGCTATTTCATGATTTTCACCATGCAGCATTTCCAAATCTGCACAGCTCTAAGCAATTGTCACAGAAATAACAGATATGTACTGAAATAAATTACATACTTGAAAAAAACTCTCATAGGCACACCTGAAAAGGGATGTAACACCTCCGACAGGCTGCTTCCATGTTTCCACATAAATTATATAAAATAGCAAGTTCATCAACACTCATACCAATTCTATTTTTCAAACTCACAATCAGAAAACCATTTTATCTAAGGAACATATCATTTTCACCTCTATCAGAAAGGAAAATAATGATGGCAGAGTACTTTAGACATCTCCAGACTGCACACCAGTTAGAAATTCATTCCTCCATTCTTTTGAATGTGGCATCCCTTGACAACAGCTCACACAGATAAGCAGAGTTACCCAGAAATCAGCTAGCTTGTATGTGGTAGTGATGTAGCCTTAAAAGAACAAATTGTAATGCAATTTACTCAAATATTTTATGACACTATTTACACATTGACAGCATTACCTGCAACTCACCAACGTCATCTACTCCTAGAAATCTTCCCAGTGTTGCCCATGCACAACACTTTTGGTTTCCTTCCTTTGACCATGTGCTCACATTTATAGGTAGGGTGCTGGCAAGGCAACATCCCTATTGGGATATTCAGATGCAATATACTTTTCTTAAAAATCATTAAAATTATAATAAGACAGGGCAAATAAACAGCATACAACAGGGAATTAACTCCCTGTTGTTGTTTCCAAGTTACACTTATGGAGCCCAATCTGAGGTATGTACCATTTAACTACAGCCACTCCAAGCTATTTTCCAGGAAGTTACTACCAAACTGACCCAACTAGGACAGCAAAATATCCAGGTAGGACCTGTCTGTGGACACAAAAGCAGCTACAGAGCCAAGGGTAGAAGAGAAATAATTGCTGGAAAGCCATCCACCATCCTACAGAGTGAACTCGTTCCAGACAGCCCTTCCAGGAGCACGGCAATCACATCACAGTGCAGGTGGGCCACGGGGTTAGTGCCATGCAGCACTGGGGCATGTCCTGACTTTTTTCAAAGCAGGAAAGAAACACCTCTGATATACAGCAATACTCATAGAAAATTAAATAACTGTGACTACTGTTGAGTAGAACCTTCCCTTACCAAAAAGGACATTTGTAGATCTTGATCTTTTTGAAAGGGGACACTAATTTGGTAAATAGGCTTCTTCATGGCACAGATAAATCTCAATTTACAGATATCCATTTACTCTGAGTTAATTCCCATTTTTACTTTGTTCTTAATTTCAAAATAGTGATTTTTTTTTCAATTCAATTTTCCTTCTGCTTTGTTTTTTTAGTGATTATTTTTGTATTTCTTTAAAATTAATACCAAAAAAAAACCCCAACCCAACAACAACTTCAAAAAAGCAAAGACAATTCTGACAGAAGTTGCAGTATTAGGTAAAAGGACAAGCTTCACTCCTAAACTTACTGCAAAGTGTTTTGAGGACAAGTTCATCAATATTGCAACAGCTACTCTGTGAAAGGTTTTGTTCTTGGTTAAACTGCTCAGCCTAGCAAGCTTCCTGACTTTCAGTAATTATTTTCTTTTTTTATGCCAGATCGTCATCAACTCCACACATGCTTTGTAGCTGGTAATATCGATTCCTCATATAATGAGTTGACCACTGAATGCAAATTACACTGCTCAGCAAACAGTAAAGTTGTCTGCACGGTTGGCAAAACAAGCAGCTACATGGAGAGCCTCCTTCACCACTCACAATTGCCTCAGGTGAGATATCAGCAAAACAGAGCCACAGAGAAAAAAATCTCAAGGAGACTCACTTATCTATCCTACCATTAATATTTCTCATAATTTTCTATTACCTCAAGTTTTTAGTATGCAGAAATAGTTAGAAGTTTAATAAAAAATAAACTGAAACATAGGACTTTCTTCAGAGCAGTCATTAACCACTTTAAAAGGAAAGACTTAGCAAGAAACCAGTGACTGTTGGGAAGATCCACGAGTGCCAAAAACATAGGGCAAGCACAGCTAATGTTTGTTACCACAGCAAATGCTGATCTGTTTCATATGAAACCACATGCAAGAAAACCATCATTTCCTGGGCCTATTACTCCTTCTGCCACCAAATAGCACAGGGAGTGGAGAAAATAACTCTCCATCTTCCTGGGAGAGTGCTTGTAACCCCTAGCAGAAACCATTGCAGCAATATTAGCTGAACTTCCATTTAGTGACAGCTGGCTGTGATTTCTGGCATAGGAAAAGAAGGCTGGCAGGTCATGAGGGCTGTTTTGCTATACCCAGGCACCTGCTAATGCTGACTTCTTCTGCTGCAGCTAGCTTTACTAAGGAAGCTTGAAAAATACACCAGGGGAAAAATTCAGATCTATAATATCACAACAGCCATAATTATCCCAGTTAGTCCTGTGTGACCACTATGATACTATAATATTTACCTCAATTTTACTTTGAAACTCCATTATCCTTAGCCTTAGGGTCAAGATCTACAAAATTAATTATATGGCTAAGCTGTCTTACAATAGAAAAAATTATCACTCTTAAAGTGAAATCATTTTTTAAATACTGAAAACCCATAAACATATAGGACTGAAAACAAAAAAAAATGTATTTTGTTCTGAAATTAAGAACAGATTTTAATTATTTAAGTTACTTAGATACTGGGAAAATGGATAACTTCAAAAATAAGCCACATATAGATGAATGGAGAAAAATCCTTGTTGGAAAGAAAGTTGTCAGCCTGAGTGTGCCACCTACATGAAACAGCTGCTGGGGCTGAGACAGACACAGCAGCTGCCACAAGGCCTCCCCAAAGTTGCAAGCCTTAGACATTTTCATTCAAACACCAAGAAAACAGAATATCAGCACCAAACCAAGTGAATTACAAGCTAACAGATAATGCATACCACAAGCCAAAAGATTAGTTTAAGTAGCTAAAAATATAGAAGTAAAATCTTGTATGCTTTTCCAATCTCCAGACTTTAGAAAAAGAAAAAAGGTAACTTTCAAACCATTTAGTGGAACTGAAGTATTATTGAATTAGAAGGATTTCAGAGAATAAAATCCCTTTCACAGATGAAGAACAAAACTAATAAAACATCTATACATAAATAGACTACTGCTGGTATGGGGCAAATCAGATTTGATCTCAACTTCAATTTAACATCCCAGCCTTTCAGTGGCAGTAAGTTACAAAATTAAGTAAAAAAATTCTGATAAGATGAAGGATTAAATTTATATTCACTAAAGAAGAGTAGTAGTTCCCTGGTCTTACACCTTTGTAAGCATATTTCCCTGGGTGCTTTCTTCTTCCACAAACACCAGGCAAGTCAGATAGGAATGGTTCCCCCTGAAAGAATCCTGGAACAAGGACAGCGCAAGCATGACTACAGCCAGCAGAGCACAAGCACTGCACATCAGCCCTGAGGGGGAAGCAGCAGCAGCAGTCGTCTGGGAGAGGAAACATTAAAAAAAATATTAAAGGAATAAATACTTAGATAAGCTATCTGGCTTTGGTAATACCAGAGTTCAAGGAATTCCACAACCATAACATCTTTTCTTTAGTGTTACAGGTTGTTATGATGGAGTAGAAGTGGATAAGGAGCTCAGTAACTAGGGAGAGAACTCCCTTAGTAATTTTGTTGTGCTACGACAATAAGAGGCCACAGCAATACTTTCTTTATAACCTGGCATTAGAACATAATAAGCATGTCACAATAATGTTACAATAAAGCAGCACTGATATATGTAAAAATCCTCCCTTTCTGTATCTTTTCCTCATCTATGGGAAATGAAAAAAAATGTAGTTCATTTTCTCACAGACATAAAATCCCAAGTAGGCTAAAGTAGTACCTTGAAAACAGAAAATCCTGAATAATCATTAAATGCAACCAAAGATTTATACAGAAAGCCAAATGGCACAGAAAGGAAAGTGCAAATCTAAGGGATTATCTGGCATTCAGGATCAAGGTTGTCATCATATCACATGAAATAAATATTGCTCCATTTGCATCATCTTATGTTTAAACATGGAGAATTATTAAACTGTATATAAATAAACCCCTATTATAGGTTTCAGAAATGATTTTCATTATCAGCTCCAGCTTCCTGTTTCCATCATTTTTGTCATGAATCTCACTTAAGTCATTCCATCTCATATTTTAGCACATCATTCTGCAACTTGGCTCTGTGGAAAAGACAAGGAAAGAGACTAAATAGCTCTTAATGCTGCTTTTTTTGGCAGTGATCCAGTTCTTAATACAGTGATATCTGGGTATTGGACCAAGGCAATTCTACAATTCTGTCTTCATATTCAGTAGTTGCCTTCTACCATTTTTTTTTGCCCGAGTACAAATTTTAGTCAATAAAGCTAAAAAGTTGAGGCCTGACTCCTTAACTCTGTATCATCCAACTCATGTAATCATTTCAAACGGAAATTATGAGTCTCATGCATCACAGCTCTTTTCCTTGCTTGCCTCTGAATACTGTTTCCTCCCTCTCCCTCCCCCCACATTTGTAATTTAAGTGGTTGGATTTTATTTTCCCATGGAGACTCTTCACAGCTGCTGATTATTTTTTGGACACAGCAAGTAAAAGAGAAAGTGAAAAATTATCCTCACAGTTAGTGAGGTGACAGTAAATGCACAGTGGAAAAGTATTGATGTTGTCCAATGCCTAATACCAAGTTATTAAGTAGAATTTAATATTTGATGTCTCTGATTCTTACATAGCTTAATAATCTGAGCCATGTTAGCCATGAGAATACTTGAGACAGAACTTATTCCATCATTGCAATATTTTGCCTCTTGGTGGATACAATGAAACCTCATTTTATCTTTGCATTTATTTGTTTGCTCTTAGAAAGCCCTATTCAGCATAACAGCATAGCATAACATTAGCATAACTGCTAAAAGCTTTTTAAATCCTTGTTTCTCACCAGTAAGGGGTATTAGCATTTTGCAAGTACTCTGCTGCAGAATCTCCACCCCATACTGAAGAGAATTACAGCACCGAGTCCACACTTACTCATTTCCTAGTTTTTGGCACGGTGGTAATTCAAGAGTCATCCACAGAACTCAAGCGGGGGAGGTAGGGGAGAGGACAATAAAAAAAAATACACAACTTCAGCTTTCCTTTGCAAGACTGTATTTATCCCCAAACTTGTGAGGCTGCAACAACTATTGCCACCCCCAGGCTGCCACAAATTGATTAGGGTAAATTGTGCATATTTACAGTGAGATTTACATAAGGACTTCCAGTTTGCTACTTGTTTGCAGCTGATTATCAGGCTGATGCATCACAAGCAAAATAAGATAAAATCAATCCTATGGTGAGAAGTACCTGAGTCCCATGAATTTAAGTACAGATCATTCTGTGGTGTAAAATGGTAGCTACGTGAAGGTTGCAGAATTCACAAATCTTAAAAGAAAGCACAGTTATACTTTGGTTAGGGTTTCTATTTCCATAAAGTCAGTCTCATGCTGATCCTCATTTTATAGGGCATTTTAGCTTGCATGTCAAACTGGAACACCAAAGGGCCAATTCAAATAACAGATCCCAACTTGTTCTCCGTGTCAATTATTCTTCTCTTCTTGCCTTCATTAAGCCACTGCAGCTCCTTATGTACTGCTCCCCAGCAGATTTCGTGTGCTCCTTTCTAATAGCAGCCCATATGTCAGCAGGAACAGCGTACCAGGGTCCATTTGCCATCCCACTCGCAGACACTGCTTCTCCCTTTTCAGCTACAGCAGCCTTAATTGTAGCTGCTGTTTGCATGAATGCAGAGAAGACAGACACTAAGTATTTAGCTTTTTTTAATGGCTTTGTTTCTTAATTAATAAAGATGTTACTGCCTAAATTAGTCTCGGAGTACTTTCAGATGTCTTTCAGTACAATTCAGTGGCTGAAACAAGGTACTTGAGCCAAACACGATGTTTCTAGCCAGCTCACCCTGGGCTAGCATGGTCTGCTGGCTACGAGGGCTGTGTCTTTTGACAGCAACACAGTGGTGACCTTAAATAACCTCTTAATATATCTCTGGAAATAGGAATTACACAAGATGCTGAAAATACTAAGCTTCTTTCAAGCTCAGAGAAAATACAAATATTTAATATAGCTAACATTCAGAGCAAATATGCCAAATTAAATATTAAGGTTTTCAGAGGACTGCTGTTTAGCCTATGGCATTAGGGGTCTAATATTTCAAATTTCCTTGACTATTAACATTTTAGAAATGGAGAATTGTAGTAGACTCTTAAACTCCTAGATGACGTTCTTTCTTTATTTTGCTATGCTTTCAAAGCAAACTATTCAGAAATAAACATGAATATGTAAAAAACCAAGGAAAAGCAGTTGACCAAGTAAAGAGCAGTCAGAGAACATGTTACTGTATCACTTACCCCTTAAATAGACCATATGTATTATTGCTGTGTTTAAAAACCATTTTCATTTAACTCTTGGACATGGTGCTGGAGACAAATCCGATACTATCAAAAGGCATACTCCTGTAAATATTTAAGAGACTGGTGTTCCACATGTGAGAGGAAAAAAAAGCCAGGCATAAAAAACATATGCTTTCTTCTACCCACTATCTCTTCTCATATGAATTCTGGTCTGTATATCATAATCCTTGATGTCCACGTTTCTCACGTACAAATTGTGTCAGTACACATGCTTGTTCTAAGTGTTTCCCCAAGTTCATACTGGAGTAACTGAAAATAGAATTCCTAATAGAACAAAACAGAAGGATTTGCTGAGCCAGTGCCCTAGAGCAGAGCCCTTTAAGGCATTGGTTTTTGAATGTGAGAGTGCTCAAATAATACAGTGTATTCTGGGACAGGTAAGATTTCAGGCCAATCATCCTGGGTCACTCCCTATTTTTAGAAAGGAAAGCTTTAAATTTTCTGCTCACAACTAAAATATCCACAGACTGCCATTTTACAAAAACTATTATAAAACTATTTTTATAAAAGATATTTGAAGCTCTTTAAGGAAGACAGGAGTTCAGCTTGTGGATTGGTAGCATGAATACTAATAGCATGCTTCAGTTATTAGAGAGCTGTAATATCAGAGCCCTCTTGTGAAAATCATAAGTTATTCAGTTATTAGATATTCCCCAAAAACTCAGATCCCAAAAAGAAAAAAAAATTATCATAACATGACTATTACTGATATAAATACATTCAAGTGGACCAATCACCCAAATGGCATATAAAAATTAATCTAGAAAAGTGTCAACTAGAAGCACCTTCACTACTGTGAAAATCAGTGGCATTTATGATTTGTAAATAATTCTTGCACTAGTTCTGAAACTACATTTATTTCTATCCCTGAACAGGAAAAAAAAAGAACAATATTTAAAGAGAGTCAGCTTTTTATGCAAACAGTAGAAATATATCACCAAAATCTTCTAGAAATGTCATACACATTTTCAACTGAAGGACTGACATTAATCTTAGAACTAATACCTAAAAAAAGATATGAGGCAGAATAAGGATAGACAGGAAATTGTCATATAATCTACAAGACATAATGTGGGGGGAAAAAAAAATGAAAAATCCTGTACTACAGGACTTAATTGCTTTTTTTCATGGCAGACAAAAGTAGGAAGCACAGTTTTGGGTTGTGCACATACCAGAAAATTGTGGCATCCCCATCTTTGTGGCATTTTGATGAATGTGTTGGAAAATCACACATGCACAAGGGACACTTCGGAGAGCAGTAAATGACCTAACACAAAGGTTGAGAACAGAA
The DNA here is from genome assembly GCA_026413545.1 of Cichladusa arquata. Lineage (NCBI taxonomy): Eukaryota > Metazoa > Chordata > Aves > Passeriformes > Muscicapidae > Cichladusa > Cichladusa arquata. The sequence continues at coordinate 30,112,512 of JAOTQP010001652.1, read as the reverse complement.
GACATCTTCATGTGCTAAAATGACTTCATTTGTTTTCATAAAACATGGGAGGAACATCTGTCAGGACAGGAAAGTATTCTGAAGCAACTTAAGGCGTGAGAGCTGAAACTGGCAGGAAGGATTTGGGGGTTGGATTTTTTTCTCTGAATGCATGTTTGGCTTCAAAAAAAAGGTACTTCACATTTCTGTGACTTAGAGAAAGTGAGCTAGAACCTTAGAGTGCAAGACTGCATAGAAAGTATTGCAAGGTTCCTACAAATCTCGAGAAAATACAATAAATTAAAGACCTATGGAGTATGGATTTTAGGAGATTAAAAGAAAAACTTACAAAACACATACCAGTGTTACTCCACCTGCAATAGTTCAGACCATTTGCAAGAAAACACCAAAAAGTTTCTGACTTACTAGAACCAATACTTCTATTCCCAGCCCTATATCCTGAGTGACTTGATTGACCCCATCTATCAGTTTGGGATATCTCAAGAAGTATTTATTAGATTTTCACTAAAATAAGTTATCTTGATAAAAAGAGACTAACATCTCAAGGAAATAAGGTGCTCTGCTAACTCCACAGGGATCTTCCAGTGCTTACAAAAGACCTGAAAGGTGAAATGCCACAGCCTTTGCTGGCTCCCCAGCCTGTGCTGAACGAAGTGCAGTGCTCACTGCTGGTGAGCTGATGGTGCCAACCAGCCCCACCTGGCAGGGCCCAGTGCTGCACAGCATCCCACTGTGCCTGGAGAGCTGCCCCAGGGCATTTCTGGAGCACTGCTGCTCTTTAAAGAGCACTCCTAGCCCCCAGACTCAGCACGGCTTCATGTGCCACTACAAAAACAGCATCTGCCTGACTATTGTCACTAGATCAGCAAATATGTTTTTTTTCAAATTTGGAATAGAATATTATTAGTTCCAGCATGAGAGTGTGAAAATAACCTTTCTTTCTAATGATTATGTTGTTTTCTATTTGGTAAATGGATTTTCCCATTATCCATGTTTCAAAAATAGAACTAAAATCAAAGTCATTATTTTGGCTAATTTGTCTTATTGGAATTTTCTTTTATTAAAATTGGAAAACATAAACAATGAGGGAGTAAAAGTAGAAATTATAAAACATGATAACCTAGCTTATGAACAGTATACCTTTTATTTTCTTTTCCATGTTACTTTTAGTTTCTCTGTGTAAGTGTCAAAAATAAAAGTTCAACCATATATTCAATCAAGATTTTCATGGAATACCCAGAAGTTTCCTGCTTTAACAACACAGAACTTAGCAATACAATAAAAAGATTTCACTTTGAAGTTCTGTTAACAGAAATGTGCAACTTGTTGAGCTACTGAATTCAGATCCCTGCTGGCACACCAACTTTATTGTATGAACCTTCCCATAACTTATTAAGAACCATTTTGAAAACAATACATTCCTTTCACTGTTCCTACTGAAACCTTTTATTTTGAGTCTTTCAGTTTGAAGCTGACCTTTCTTACTTGGCTTTAGACCTATTTTTTGAAAAATAGATTAGCATTACCACTCAATTTTCATGAACCAATACCACAAATACAGAGACCATTCCTACCATAAGAGTTTAAAATACATCAAGCCAGAGAGCAAAATTTTGTGACAGTGTCACTGGAATTCCTACCATGCAATAAAATTCTTTAAGAGCATTTAACTAATCACATCCTTCAATAACAGCAATCATAGTAATAAAAGTAATAATAGTAATAGTAGTAGCAATAATAATAATAATAATAATAATAGTAATAGTAGTATGTTAGGATTGCAGTCTTACTGAACAGCAAGATACAGATAGCTTAAAATTACTAGCAAAGTAATGAAGATAAGTGGACTTTTAGAGAAAGGCATGATGCCAGCTGGAGTCAACTTATCAGAAAAACTTTACACTCAAAGATAACAATAATTACTCTAATACTTCTAAATCTCTAACTTAATAAAAGAGGGATGAACTAACTTTGTCTTTAATTTGTATCTATATCACACTTTTATGTGAGAAACTAAATGTTTCTTCCATACACAGCTGAAGCTGTTATCTTCATATTACTACCATTAGTTAAAATCATTCATATTAAATTGATTAAAATTGCCTTTTGACAAAAGAAGGCCCAATTAAGTACAAAGAATTATCATTCATCTACATCTATTTTCTTGCAAGTTATCCCTTAGCTCAAAGCTATACAACTACTTTTCAACTAGAAAAATAAAGAGAAGCATTTATGAAAAAATCAGCATTTGGCATGGGGCTATGGTAACTGTACACAATGAGAGAGACAAGTCCTAAATGCAGAGTGACCTGGACTTCTTGCTAAGCTGAAGCCACAACTGTCCAAACCAAGAGTTAGCAGCTAACTCGGGTTCATTTTAGAAAACTCATACATTCAGAACAGGGGCACGCAGGGGCATGCACCTGTGAAGAAAATAGATCACATTATAGGAAGCAGGTGTATCCTAGAAAACAAACTCCCCAAAAGGATTGTTAGTTTGCATGACACACAACTCAAAATCAACAGTTAGGTTCAACAGCAGCCAAGAAGCAGAGCATGCCTTGACTGACAACTGCGAGCCCATCCTTTCACTGCTCGTACCTCTGCCCACCTCATCAGATAAATATTAGGCACGTGGATCAAACAGAACCTGCTTGGTATCTTACCAAGCTGGCAAGCAATGGAAAACAACGTGGGAGAGAGCTGGGAAAAAGGCCAGGGTTCACTAGGGATGCAGCTGGACAGAAACGAGAAATTGCTAATGATCCACTTACCAATACAATATGGAATTAGCAGAATGGTGAGTAACCAGGCAAACATGATTTTCGGGGCAACATTGTTGCCCCAGAAGTGTAAGCTATTTCAACAGAGAAGTGGTATAAAAGAACAGTAGATATTTCACCTGTCAAACAAATTTAGTAGGCCATTGGCAGGACAGTTAATTCAACTTTCATATAAGCTCTCCCAACAGAATGCTGACAGGATGAAACAGATTCATAAGGTATTTGGACAAATGAATTTTCAAGGTGCAACAAGAGACCTAAGGAAGTCACTATATAAAAAATGTAACAGAAACAATATTAAATTATTTTATCACTATTAAAATAGTAAAGAGAATAAGTTCTTTCACTGTGTGACTTCTCTAAGTCCCACTGACAAAAGGCTAAGAAAACAGAAATTGATAACAGGACAGATCAAACTGGACATTACACACTGTTATGGAATAAGGCATACTGGAGCTGGGAAGGTATTTACAGTATAGCAATGATCACTAACTTTATTAATCATCACTCCTCTAGTTTTTGTCTGTAGGTCACAAAGAATGAGACTCTATTCCATACTCCAGAAAAAAGTGAATTGCAAATACACTCATTGCCATCTTAAGATAATAGAAAGCAAGGAGATGGACAGAATCGTAGTAAGCAGTCAAAAGTATAAATGTTTGGTGTGATGGTTACAATAAGTGGATTACCAATTCAAAATACTCATTTTATGGTTACTGAACTCCAATCCCTGGGTAAAAATGTAAGAGAAACAACTGTCATTGCTCTACAGATCCCATTGAAGAGTAAAGCCTCTCCTTGGAGGCAGCACAAAAGACACAGTATTTGGAAAAGAGACAATGAAAAACAAAATCACTCTTATATGAGTTCATCAGAAGTAGCAGCCAACAAAAGTTAAGTAGCTTCTTAAACAAAGAAAATACAAACATTATCACATTCTGGAACAGCAAATTATCTCAATTTCAAGAAAGCTGTATGTAAAACATATCTGCTTGGGCAATCAAAATAACATACCCTAATGAGAGATGAAGCTCTAATAAGCTTCATCTCTGAAGACTGTGTGGAACTTCTTTTATCTCTTTCAGGGGATAAATTTCACACAATTTTTTAAATATGAAGGTCACATATACACTTTCCAGGGCTTTCAGAAAACCTGTTCTTTGCTGTCCATATCTTATAAGTAAAGTTCTTGTTGTAAAACATTTTGATGTTTAACAAATGAAGAAAATGCAGCCCAGCAGTTACACAAGGCAGTTTTCATATGGTGCTTTAATTGACACACACAAACTGACAGAACATTTTCCCTCTCACTGCTTAGTGAGAGGTCAGTACAAACAAATTGACCAGACAGCCTATGTTTCATGGACCTGGCTTCTTTTGGCTGTCCTTGATGTTTTGCAGAAGAACTTAGCTTCACTCAAAAGCTTTTTAGGATATTTGTGGCAAGCAGCTAGTCAGTGAGCATTCTACAGCTCACAACAAAAGCTGTTGCCACCAAAATGTGGCTGTGCCACTTCAGACCAGGTTTGGTACCAGCTGGAGTAATTTTGCATTATTATGATCAGCATGCTTCCCACCACTTTCTACTTCAGATCTACAAAATACCCTAAAAACCTATATAAATTCTGAATTGAAAAGACAGGACAATTTCTTAACATCTGGTTTCAGTTGGTTCAGATGCCTTGACAGAAATTTACATTATTTTTCTGAACGGCATAGGAAATGACAGTGAAGATTCACAGTAATCTCATGATCCTTGAGTTTAAGGTAATCACAAAAAAGACACACATAACAAGATTTGACTTGTGGTAAAGTTATCTGAAAAGCAAAAATCTCTTGGCTATACATGATGGACAGATAAATGAACAGTTTTGATCTTGTGTTTTTCCTATCATTCTATTTGATCTGGCAAAGTCATCTGTCAGTGAAGCAAAAGCAGCTTTCAGGAATGGAATCTTTGGTATTTTCCACTGGGGCAGAACTAAACTTCTGAGGCAATTCTGTATTATGATAATCAATGAGGTGAAATTTAACATGGAGCACTGTACAAACGATATTAACAATGCACCACTGAAGAAGGTATTTACCAAAATCGCAACTCCCAGAAGCACCCTCATCTTCAGCAGAGAAATACTAAAATGAAGCAAAAATCTCATGTCTGCACCTGGCAGGAGAAAGAGAAAGGCTGAGTCTTTGGTTTGACTAGTTTGAAAGAGAGTGTGACTTAGGTTTGGAGAGAAAAAAAGAAAAGAAAATCCTTAACAGAAATTCGTGTCACCATAAAAAAAAAAAAAAAAAAAAAAAAAAAAAAAGAGCAGACACAAGAAAAAATGTTGACCAAGTTTTAAAACATAACAAATTCTTAGTGATAGCTAGCTACTGGAGATAAATGCTTGATTTCCTACCAATGAATATCAGCTAGAGTACACTAGTGTGCAGCTATGTACACATCTTTGCCAACACTTGCATCCCACACTCCTTGCTTCTTTAACAGGCAAAAGCACACTGTTACCACAGGTAGGCATGCTGTGCTATTGAATATTGTGACTTTGACATTATTCAGAAAAATGTAAAGGCAGTTTGCTTTCCCAATAAAATTTTTGGGGGGGTTTTTTGGCTGATTTTTTCCCCCCCCTCTGAGCACATAGAATTTCTTCCGTGCTATGAAAACATTTTGAAAATTGTCTTTCACTTGTTCTGGAATGAAATAACATTTTGTTCTGGTCTTACATAATATCTTCTGCGTGGATATATAACAAGACTTTACTTGTCGTAAAATGTCTTAAAAAGCAAAACACTCTTGGAGATCTATAGTGAAGTATTTATTCAGAAGTACCAAGGAGTTGGTTTAATGGTGTATCTTACATTATAGAGTCAATCTGTCAGCAGACCAGATACTTAAAAGCAGCATATCCTGCAACCAGTTAAATGGTAGCAATTTTTAACATTTCGTATACTGACTTCTATTCCATTTCTATTATTTCTATCCTCTCTTTAATTACAGGGAAAGATTACATCTGAAAAATCAATGCCTGCAGGTAAAATACAAAAGTTAAATTTAGGTACAAGTTATGCAAACACAGAAAAAAAGACTAGTCCCTACCAATTATGTTTTAAGGTAGCAGGATCAATTTTTTAATCTTCTACATTTGGACATTTTAACGGGTCTTTTCCCATTTTTCCACTCACCAGACAGGGTATATAAACATCAAGAACAGTATTTTTTTACTTTTTCCCTACAGAAATCTTTTCAGCAGCACCAATGGCTAATTAATTTTTCTTCCCTGCTCACTTGTATATTTCTGCACAGTTTCCATAAAACTAGCTCTTAGTAGGAAGCATGAATGAAGAAGAGTGTGTGACATTTACAGCTAAGTGGCAGGATGCAGACTACCAGGAAAAGATAACTGAAGTCCATGGTGAGCACTTAAAAAACGTAAGCCAGTTTGGCAGAACCTGACACTCTGCTGCAGTCGGGAAACTAGATAACAAAAGGTTGGCAATGTGCATTCTGCTCTTTAATAGAAAAGATAGTATCAGATAAGCTGACAGCCAAATATTCACATCATGTCTTTCCTCACAATAACATGGACAGGAATACCTGGCAATACTAAAATTTAATGGTATTTTGTTTGGAAGAAAAATTAATCTGAACTGTATGCTCAGATGACCTTTCATTTAGATAAAATTGAATTTAAAAACTACTCTTTCTGAAAAGAAAGCAATAGTGTAACTCATTAAGACAATTTTCTGTAAAAATGATAAGTATCTAACCATTGTTATACATTTCACCACTATAAAATGTAGGACTATCTCACTAGTAAAACTCAGTTTTCTGCCAAAAGACCTTAGCTAATGAATTCAAGAAACAGATATAACACTAAGGCTGTTTTGCAAATAGAGCAGTCTTCATGGTAATGTTTAGTTTTCCTTGTACCTAAACTTCATCAAGGGTGCACATTTGAAACGAAAACTTTGGAGGAGCTGAAACTCTTCCATATCTCCCATGATATTTCACCTAAGTTAATCTCTTAAAAGAAAGGTAAAACAAAGTACTGCACTGTGCTTCCTGTTTTGGGGCGTTGTATTGTGATATAACTATGATTAGGGAAAAAAAACTCTACAGCAAAAGAATTTAAATTTAGATGTAACAGATATACAGACACTTGAAATCTTTTCTATTGTAGGATTATTTTTGAGAACAAAATAATTTGCAACATTGAGGATTGCGTCATAATATGCTTCTATTATGTATTGTTACAAAACAGGTAAAAATTATTTTAAAGTAATTTCCTAGCTTTTACTTTAAAACGTGAAAAGTCAGTTTCTAGCAGGGCCAGCAACAAGGACCATGTACCCAACATGACAGGTTTCATCCTGAAATTACAGCTGAGCTGCAGGAAGTGAATTGGCAATGGAGAAAAGCCTTACCCAGAGAGAGAGATGGCTCATGGAGCTGAGTGCTGCCTCCAACGCCACTCAGGGGAGCCATGGCTCCATTTATCCCACTCTTTCCTCCCACTCTGGAGGTGGGATCTGTGCCACATATTTGTGCCCCCAAAGGAGGGAAAAGAGACTGTGGTTTAATGGAGAAAGCCTGTCAGGCTGGCTGCTTCTCCAAATTTCCCAGCAACTGTGAGAGCCTTTTCTCCCAGGAGGTATTCTGAGAGGCTGATGGAGCTAAGGACAGGAGGTAGGACTTCACTAACTTGCTTCTCTCCAAATCATATTGCTCTATCAGCTCCTAGCATAATGAAGTCTAGTGCTTTGGTGGCAGCCTGGGATCCTCGCCCTGGAACAGCCATGGATTCAATCATGGATTTGGCAGGCTCAAACCAGTTTCCTGAGAAAAAATCAAGTGAAGGGAAATCTGGTGTCTATACTGAATTGTGTAAACTCAATTAAATCTGAATAAAATTGGATTGGAATTACCAAAAAATGTGGTTTTCTAGCTCCAAGGTCTTTTTCCCTCCAAATTTCAAAGATCTGCAATGTAATAGCTTTTCTCTATCCCATCCTCCCACAACAATCAAAATAATCTTAAAATACCAAAGGCAATATCAAATCTACAGACGAGTGTAGTAATCCTCTCCAATTATAAAATTATGGCAGTTGTAGAAATTTGCATTTGAGGATTGTGGCCCTCACTCTTTAACTCTGCAATAAGGCAGAGGGCAAAATGGACAAATGCCAAAACACAGATTAGTGCAGGTGACAGTTCACCTCTTCAGCAGCAAAGCTAAACCTTGTTCTGAAATCAGTAGCTAAAATCCAGTCTAGAACCTCTTGTGGTTAGCAGACATTACTACTTAACTATGAGGAAGCTCAATTACATGAAGTGCATTTGTGAAGCTCAACCCACAACATCCAGTACACATGTGCTAACACTATAAATAATTGAGTTTTATTGGCAGGTTCATCAGAATCATCATCACAACCACCTAGAACTTCCATGTAAGGCACTGCATGCTCTGCATTATTTCCTAATACATACAAAAATAAGAAAAAACAAAGCTACAGTGAGAAATTTATTTGTCCATACATTTTGTGTACCTAGCCTGGAACCATAGTGTAGCTAATATTTTATCCATGAGAATTTTTGTACAAAGGTATAAGGAAATGGGGTGGGTTCATTCACTCTTCTTTGATTATATCTACTTAATAGCTTGAAAAATTTTGTAAGAAAAGTCAAAAAAATATTTGCCATTTATTTAAGCCACGAATGTAAGCATTATTCCTATCCTTGGCTTGTTCTCTTCTAAATGCTAACTATGAAGTACAGTTGGTGATTTACACAGTTCGTAGATTCACACAGATTTTGCAGATTTGTCTTTTTTTGCCCAAACTGATACTTGTGTTCCAAGTAACTGGTGAATGGTAGAAGAGACAAGCAGACGTGTGGCTATGAATGCCCAGAGGACTGAAAGCAGTGATATCCAACTGAATTGTAGTCTTTCCTCAACTTTCATTATGTCTTAACATTTGTTTTGTGCAAATTTTTTTCAGCACAATTTTAACTTTGTGCTTCAATTTGATGCTTCCATCAACTCTTTATTCTGAAACTTTGGAAGTGCATACTGTTTCTTGGATTATTTGAAAATATTAAAAAACTTACCTGATTAGTTATTCAAATTATCATCTTTCATGAATCCAAAATAGTTTTGAAATCAAGAAAATAGTAGTTACTGTCTATTACACAAAAATAGTATTAAGTGTGGATCAAAAGCTAATTTCCAGGAAGTACGCAACAACTACATAGAAAAGAAAGTTTCATAGAAAAGTTAATGCCCATGTTATGTAAGGATGGCATACACACATTGAGGAAGCCTTTTTTTCAAACTTACTGTTATTTGCTATACATGCAAAATCTGAGCATTCATCAACCACAAAAGGATAATATACAGCTTTGCCTATTACTTGCTTTCTGTGGCTTAGTAAAACAGTTTTTGGAGCTACCATACTGCTGTTACTCCTACCACATGAATGAAAATGGGTTATCCCACAGTCCCACCCCCCCAGCCACATGGCTAAGCACCTTACAGTCTACAAAGTGCCATCAGCTGTTTCAAAGAGCTCTTTGCTTCTCATCCGCTTCTCAGGATGAGGAGTTGGCACTACTTTTTTTTAAAGTCTTGGGTTGTCTCCTCTTTAAAATAAAACATTGGCTATTTTTATGAAAAGAAGTGCTTGTTTCCCTTCTTTTTAAGAAAGAAAAAGTGTATAGCTTTTGCCATATCACGTTTACTTTTGCTACGCGGACAAAACTAGTGTTGGAGCCAAGAAGAAATGCATAACACAAATGAAAGCTGTTGAGGAATAAATTCATAATGTTTTCTTTAACAGCATTATCTGTTTTTTAAATTGAACATTTATTTTTCATAAGTGAGTGTGATTGCGGAGCACACGAGCCAGGACTTATTTCCACTGACTTAAGAATATCTTTCAAAAGTCTCTAAGTCAAATGCTGAACCTCTGCTAAATTACTAAACAGGAAGTAGATAAAAAAGAGGGAACTTCCAGGTATGCCTCAGAAGCTCTATTTGAACATCTCCTCTCCATTTGTGTGAATTCCAATAACTGAAGGAACTTCAAAGTACCCATCCAGTTTTGCAATAGTTCATCTCAACCATTAATGAAAGACTTGACTCTCAAAACAGACATTTTACAGACCAGTAAATCTTTGGAAAGAGTGCCTCAATACCATTTTTATGTCTTGTAGCCCATTCTTCAATGTAAAAATATCAAGGCCTACCAAACATGCAAAAACAGGAAAAAGTGAAAACCAAGGAAAAATTTTTAAAAAAAGGGTCACCATGCCTGCAAAGTGAAGAAACATCCAGTGCACAGATATTGTGCTTCCAAACTGCTGTCCTTTACAAGGAAAACTCAGAAATAAAAAGTATCTGTCTGTGTAGTACTAAATCCAATACCAGTTTTATGTGAGTCCACTTGGTAAACAGGCATTTGCACAGACAATTTCAATCAAATAGAATATCTGATCACTTACTTGGGAAGTTTAGCTGTTCCCTCCAACCTCAAGAGTATCCAAAGCACATCTCACTTCATCATACACATCTAGACCCACTTTTCCAGCAAGAAGAAAGAGACAAACAGGCACTTCAGGCCCAGGCCATGCACCCATGTCTAATGCAGATGTCTAATATAGTGACTGACTCATAATGCCACATCTCTCCTCAACTCATTATAGCAGGATGAGGCATGACCAATTTAAACTAAACACCTGTCTTTTACAAGGCTGGCCTTAAGGAAGATAAATTCTATCTTGAGTGTTACTAATGCTTTACCACATTTTCTTCACAGTATTTTTCAGGTGCAACAGAGAAATTGGATGCAGAGTGTTGTGCCTCATCTATTCTTGCAACATAACTACATTCTCCAATGAAGGCACAAATGGCAATGTAACTCATCTTCAGACAAGTGTGGCGTTCGTGCAAATTAGGAAATGCAAGGCTATATACACATGAGCAGGCAGTTTTTAAAATGAAAATATAAAACACCCTAAAATACTGTGTTTGAGTTAAAAAAATATCACTTCATTAAGTCCCTATAAAACAATTCTGCACATTTCAAGATACAAGTTACCTCTGTTTTGTCTATTTATATATTTCCAGGATTTGAAACGTTAACCTAACAGTGTACTGAAACTGAGGAGACAAAGCAGTAGCTTCATTTATTATTACTATGCAGTAACCCGAATATTCAAAGATGCTTGCCAAAATTATGTCTTAATCTCCATCAAAAGACTAAGACATAATTTGCACAGGGGACTGTGCAATTACCACTTACTTAGGTAATTAGTAATTTTGGCAAAAAAGGTCCACATGTGACAGAATCTTCCCTGTAGATTCTTAGACCAATTATATAAAAGACCAGACAATTACAAACTTGAAAAAATACTGAGTATAAAAAGTAGCACAGTTAATTTAACTACTTGGATTTCTGTAATTGCTGCAAAGCAAAGTTTAGTACAGTTTTATTTTAAGCCCATATCTTGATTCAATTCTGAAATTAAGTAAGCCACACATAAAACTGTGTACATTAGAAAAGTTTGTTCTAAGGACCTGTCAAGAGTTTTACCATTTACTCCAGTACTTTCAGAGTCATGAAGAAATAGTGCTCTCACGGTTTTCCTGGTCTTTCATTGATTGCTAAGTAAAAACAGGACCAAAGCAAATAAATCTGAGCATGGGCTATGTGATTATTCATTCTCCCTGTCATTCCCTCTCTGTTTGAAATTGGTCCAACTTGCTGCTTTCCAGACAAATTTTAAGCATGCTCATAAACATTCACTCCAGGGACTACTTGCCTGAACAAAACTGAAATCTGAACAAAAATCTGAACAAAACTTTCAGATCCCACCAGCTCAGCTCCAGAGAGCTCTTTGGTCTCTCCTGACATGCTGCAGGGCAGCTGATGCATGCCCACATATATCTTTAATCTCATGTACAAAAACCCATCACCTCAACAGATCACAGCACAGCCCATGCCTATTTTCATACTTTTAGCCAACAAGAATACACACAACCACAGTCATCAATTTCTCTCCAAAACAATGTTAGGACTCACTATGAAGCTGAAAGATGACAAAAATTGTGTTTTCCTCTGTTCTTAAAGCTTCTGAAAAAGGATCTGAATAGCAGCAATATCCCAAAGTTTAAGTAAGGCTTAAGAGACAAGAGTATTTCTTAAAAGACTTAATAGAATCTATTGATATCTCTGGGTACTAGATCATACTTTTCTAAAAAATTAGCTGTTGGTTTTCAAAGAAACACTGCTCAGCCTAATTAACATTTAGGAAAGTCTTTACCATCCTTGGACGAAAAGCAAGTTCTCATGCAATTTATGATATCACACCAAGTCTTAAATGGCAACACTTGAATTACTTTAATTTAGAGAATAACTTAACATATCCACTAAATTACTAATTTGCCTAATTACAAGGAAGCATCATTCACTATGCCACTAATGGAAGATAGATTTTAAAATGACACACTCTTCTAGGTGAGACCATTTAGTTTACCTGGAAACTATCTCCAGGAGTGCAGTACTTCAAACCAGAGCATAAAACACTGGTTGTTGGTCTTCTTTTTTCTCTCCAGAAAGGTATTCTGCAATTAAGTGCAAAGACCAGAAGCTAAAATGCTTAATCCTTTTACAATTACTAATCCACTTTATTAAGAACAATGAAGATATTTTTTTTCTTAGGCATATCAGGCAGGAAAAAGCTAGTTCTTGACAAGCAACACCAAGTTCAATAAAACTCCATTTTCAGCTAAAAGAAGTAAAATGAAACCTCTTTAGACAGTGCCTTAAGGCAATAGTTTAAGACACATTTACTTAATCAGCACACCTAAACAAACTTACTTAATTATTTCTCCATTACCAACTACTGTGAGAATCCTTAACTCGATAATATTGTAAATCCCTGAAAAGAAAGAAGCAAGTTGAAAGGCAAATAGACTAGTGCATAATTGACAAAGGGACTAACATTTAAAGAAAGGTAACACCAAAAATCAGGAAAGATAGGTATAATCTCTAGTCCCTCAAAGCAGCAAAGCATTCTTACTGCTCCAGGAGCAAGAGAATTAAAATAAATATGTGAGAACAGCCAAAACACAAACAAAAATCCAAAAACAACCAAAAACCCCTCCAAAATCAGACAAAACCCAAACAAACCAGAAAACCACCAAGCCAAGGACTTCACAAGACAAGACTGTAGTGAGTTGAAACTGAGAAGGCACAAGACATGGTCGTGAAGCTCAGCATGAAAGGATCCCCACCATCACCTCAGCCCCAGTGTTAGCAGCACTGCCCCCAGGTTTGCTTCCTGCCCAGAAAGGCAGAGCTCAGGGGCAGCTCCAAACCTCTCCAGACAGGTACACAGGCTGGGGGACAGCCCAGGCTCTCCAGGATCAGTGCCACTATCTCCATGGGAGGAAGGCACACGTGGAGGCTGCAGCACTCCCTCCATAAATGCCCGGGAATTAACTCAATGCACAGCAGCTGCAGGGGGGAAAGGAAACGGGAAAAATAAAGCGTGTATGGGACAGAAATGGCAGTCTCAGCTCTAAGGAAAGCTCACCATGTCTGTGGGATTTAATCACCTGTTTTAAAGGGGGACAGAGATGAGCAGAGTGGAAAAGATGGGCTCTAACCCAAACATTACCATAAGTGATAAATAATAGGGACTGGAAATCAGAAGCTCCTCCATAGTGGGCAACAAGCTCTGAAAGTTTCCATCATTTCAAACTCAGTGTTGATAAGGGTCAAGAAGAAAAACCTTACTTTTAGGAATGTTTGCTGTGATCTGTTCCTTGAAAAAAATGACAGCTATGGAATGAATCAAGTAACTGCTGTGAAAAAATCATCTGTTCTGCAAAAGGCAACTTCTCTGCCAGCTGGTATTTAGAAGACAATTTCATGTGAAGAAAAACAAAACATAATTTACAGAATATATTTATCCAAATTCACGAAAAGGTAAAATGTATTTATTTTCCTGACTTTAAACAATTTATCCTCTCAGACACATAAACCCACCAGTATCACCACTGATGGCAATTTCTAAATCTGAAAAATATTCTTAGAAATCACGTGTGGATTATCAGTGCCAAAATCCATCATGTGGATCCATGAGAAAAATCACCCACTGGCCTATTTACGAGGAATCCTTTCAAATTTATTCCTCGGTGAATACCTAATTAGAGTGGTATTCACTGTGATATATATCTGACACAGAAAGAGCCAGATCCTTCTGAGATGCACCTTCAGTGACATTTGAAAGATATACAATTTTATGACCATTTCTATTTTCATATTTTAACTTAATATTTATCCTTTAATTTAGTTGGATTTGTCCCTGAGCAATTTGAACTAACTGGTGACATTCCTGCCTACAGCAGGAGGTTTGAAACTATATGATCTTTAAGGTCCCTTCTAACCCAGGATATTCTAAGATTCTACAATTAGTAGTTAGCTTCCAACCCATTTAACTTTGTCTAGTTTGTTCTACAAAAAAAACAGAAAAACCCAACCAAGAAAAAAAAAAATCAGGATTCCAAGGGTGAAATTTACACATATTAAAATAAACTTATTTTATTTTTATCTTTTAAATACGCAAATAGATTGAGCTCTGTATATAGCTATAAAGCACAAATTTTACACCTACAAAGCTCAAATTAAAAATTTGTTCATGTAAATATTTACTTTAAATTCCCACTAACCGCAGAAATTTATTCCACAAGCTGTTAATCAGTGATTCCAAAACAAAGACGACTTCAAGCTCGATCTGAGAAACACAATGCAGAGAGGGATGTGTAATCTCTCTTTGAACCAAACACCACACATCCAGCTAAAGTACTGAGATAAACTGTGATCCTGCAAATAGTTAGTTACAAGAACTTCCAATGGAACTGGCCAGGGATGTCAACAGAAGCTTTATTTATTGACTTTAGCTAAGTGCCACAAGACAAAAATCTGCTTATCTTCGTTGATAACACGCTTAGAAAGCCAGAGGAACCCGACCATGCCCACCACTTCAATTTGAGAGCACTCGCCAGGCCCACCTTAGCGGCTCAGATAATTTGGCTACAGCTGCAGAGCAAGTGGGAGAACAGGCACAAGCACAAGCTTAGCAAACATACAGCTATGAACTTCTTTTAAAGTGGTTAGGAACAGAACCTTTTGAAGCATCTCATCAGGCCCTTATTCACAGTAAAATCTTCTGGTTTTCAGCTAAACTGGATCAAAAAATGTTTGACAAATAAGTCTTCACTGTAAAAATTAAGGGGTTTACTGAAAGCACCCATGTAATTAAAAGACTTAGACTACTTTCTCATACCCATAGAATAACAGATTTAACTTAAAGCACATACTGAGAGTTTTTATAATGAGTTGCTTCAATAATTATACATTTCAGCTGCTTTCTCCAATCTTTCTTTGAGTTTGTATAACTAATTCAGCCTTGTTAACATTTCACACACTCTGCCTTATTCAGATTTCCTCTCATTCCAACATGGAAGCATTGCTGATAGAAATCAGACACCTAAACAGAAGCTCAGATCAGTGTTTAGTCAGCATGCTTTCAAAACATCTCAATTCTGAGATGCAGTCTTTACAAAGCATTTAATTTGATCCAAAATCAAACTAATTTAAATTTCAGTGGAATTGCTATCTATGTTCTCTTTACTCTGCCAAATCAGGCCACCTCAATCATAGCATTCAGTCAGTCTTTCTCTTGGCTTATCCAAAAGAAACCCCTCTATGTCCTAAATGGTAAGCAGGTATATAACTAAATATTATAAAGCTCAGCTGAGAATTGTATCTCACAAATCACACCAATGGATTTTCAATATGTGTTTTGTTGCTCATATGTTCTAAAATTGAAAGAACTCATAAAACTAAATGCTTGTGGTAAATTAGACATTAAAAAAAATGCAACTCTTCATACATGCTTGGTAAGAGACACTTTTTATTCAGCTGGGTAGACAAAAATAAACATATTTCTTCACAAATCCTACTTCAGAAAAATCTTCCCCATCAGAAAATAAGTTATGTATGATGTCACTGTGATTTCACTATAATGACCCAGTGCTTCACATTAGGGAAAAATAATAAATTTCCAAACCATGGAAGCTAAAATAACATTTGATTTCATACTACTTCTTCTCTCATCTAAAGCCATTAAGTGGCAACCAGTTTATTATCATTGCCATTAACTTTTAAGATGCTTTGTCCTCCCACTATCCTCTACAGAGCCCCTCAGTGCATAAATGCACAAAAAGAAATTCAGCACTTGGCACCACTGACAGGTAAGGGGGAGGTGGGCTGGCAACCTCTTCTTTCATGCCAGATCCATCCTTAGTTGTTCTATGAAAGTAAAGATAACAAACCTATTTTAATCCATAATTTCCTACTGTGTTTTCAATAAAGCACTTAGGAGAAGAAACTTCATAGAAGAACCTTCAATTGTATCTGAAACTGTTGTTTTAGCAATTGATTTGACTAATTAATGCTGTTTACACACCAGGTTTGCTGGAGTTCTTTGCTTTAAGAATGTTATATGTTGATTTAACTAGGAAACATTAGCATCAGGTGCTCTTAAATTGAAGAAAGAATGTCTAAAGAAGACAATGCCTTGTTTGAACTGATCTCTAAAGGTAAGTGATTTAATCACTACACATTTCTTGTGTACACAAGGCCTTTGTGTTACAGCAACCCCCTGAAAAGGGGCTTCAAGGATATGGAGAGAAGTTTGATCACCAGGAATCCAAAACGAGCTGCAGATTAGGTACACAAGGCATTGTTTGATTACTCCCTCCTAACCAGCTTCCTCTATGCTAACAGCTCTTAGGACAGTTGTATTTGCATGACAAGGAAGAAGAGATTTTAAACTATCCTGTGTGGAGAAGAAGTGGATACCTATTATGCCACTACACTGAACTAAAACATTACAACTTAGGCAAGCCAAGGCAGGATAGGCTAATATGTTTTTCCAAAATCTATGCAGCATCACATGAACACACATAGAGAAAAAGAAAATAAAGGCTTTACTCAGAAAATAATTTATATTTAGCAAAAGAGATTTCATTTACCACAGCCTATGCCTGAGCAAAACAAAAGAATATCTTTGTGAAAGAAAATTTCACATACAAGCAATCTGAATAATGAACTTTTCTCCAGTTGCACTTGCCTTTTTCTGTGTGGATGACAGTGCACATGCTCCTGGTATAATGCCTTGAGAGAAAACCACAATTCAGTGAGGCAGGGCCCCACCTCACTTCCTTCGCTGACAGGTGCTTGAGAGCCCAGGGCATGCAGCTGTGGCTTCCCCTCTCCTCCTGCAACACTTAACACTATTCTCACCAGCTGCTGGACAACCCAGGCTGGCTTGTAAAGTGCTCTATACATACCTCCTTTTCAAATTCTTAGGTGTTTGAACTTCACAGTGGTTTGCTTTCAGACTGCCCTGTAACCTTCTTTCCAATTTTTTAATAGCCTCTTCAGATTTTATATTCATGTAAAAATATGAGAGATGGGTTTTTTTAATCTATTGCTTTCTCCCTTACTGTTCTATTCTTGCTTGAATTTTCACATTCAGATCAATAAGATAAAAGTAAGACTTCTCTTTCCCTTTTTTTCCTATACCTTCCATCCCTGTTCCTGTTTTCTCACAGATTTTTCTCTCATGCTTTTAATGTTTCTCCTTTCACCTCACCTTCCCTGGTAATCAATAAAAACCATCTAGAATGCCTAACAGCAGAGGAGAACCTCCTTTCTTCATGCGGGAAACAGAACACTGATTTAAGTGTAAGGACACACATAAAATGCAGTTTAGCCCCTGCACAAGTCAATGGGCATAAATTCCAATTCTTCTTGCTACATCAGATCATGACAATTATTATCAGAGTACATTCCTGTCTTATATGCCTCTTCTCTTTCACTTTCCAGCAGATTTTCAGAGGCAAGACAGTTTCCTCTAGTACAGAGATATACTTTACCTGAGTCTACATGAAAACTGAACATTTAAAAAACAGGCAAAATTCTCACTTTTTTCTTCTAAGGTATTAATTCATGAAATATGTCAAGTGTTTTCTGTGTGTCATGGCTGCCTTGTTTGTCTTCCTTTCTAGGACTGAGCTGCATCAGAAGAAGGGAAGATGTAGTCAACTCAAAAATGAAGCTACCTGGGACAATGGACAGCATTAACAAGGCATTTGACATAATTTTTTCAAGGTTTTCCTAACTTTGCCACATATCCTACATTAACTGAGAGAGGTCAGAAATACCATACCACCAATACCTTCCTGGTGTGACTGGGAAAATTTCTTGCTTTCTGCAGACCATCCCTTATGGATAAGGCAATCAACAAACTTCTGGAAAAAGATTTTTTAAAAGCTTATGGAGGTTTTATTGTCTCCTGTGTGATTTGCAGATGGGCAAACTACAGTTCTTTTGATGAAGGTAAAAATGCCAGTTTCATTTTTGGCTCTTCCCTGAACTCCACACCCACCTCTGGTGTCAGCTGTGGTTGTGGGCGTTCAGTTTGATCCAGGGTTTGGCACTGATCTTCTACAGCTCTTCAGTACTTGCATATTTGGGTATTTTCCATCACCTTGTTATTGCTCTGAAATACTCATTTAGCTTTTTACATGAGCCAATTCTTGTTTAATTTACTGCCAGAGTAAAAAACTCAAGAATCTGGACTACTATTTATTTATTTGACCAGACCACTTCACACAGATGGGCAAGGTGCTCTACAAAGAAACAGCACATCATGCCTTAAACAGGGATAGGTAGTACAGTTCTCTTGCTTTCACACTTGATTTTGTATATGTAGTGTTTTGTTTTCTTTTGTGACAATTTTTTTTGTCTTTTGTGCAGTTAAAAGGGGGTTTTCTTCATTGTAAAAAGCAGCTTCTCAAGCTAAGGAAGACTAGGAGGAGGGGGTTCTGAATAACTAGGAGGAAAATAAGTGTTTTAAGCAACTCACAGGGATTTCAAGAATATTGGATAAATATCCCACTTATAGAAGGACAGAAAAGAAAGTATCCAAACCCTACACTGCAACTTGCATAATGCATCTTTCTAAAGAGACAGACATACAAAAGCAGAAAACCACAGCATTTGTGAGCTCCATTTACTTCATTAAACCACTGAAAAATTATTAATATCAGTTTCATGGAAATATACTATTGCTGAGAACCTGTTCTGTCTTTTCTTTTATGTTTTTCATCCAATACACCTGCCCACAAACCAACATGACTTGTAAAATAGTTCTGCTCTATTTCACAGACCTGAGCATCTTAGACAGCAGTGGAACTGGCAATTTCTGGAATAAAGTATACAATAACATATTTCACAGAAGCTTTGTTTCCCACCTAGAACCAGTGTTGGAATACTGCCACAAGAATGGTAGATATAATTTGAGCTTAAGAGACCAAATCACCCAAAGCAGCTCCTAACAGAGCCCCTTGAAGAAATATTCTAGCCAGAATTTCCATTTTTGTCAATAGCAACATATTGGTATATTGAGTCACCAAAGATGATCTTCCAGGCCAAACATCCATCTATACAAATATAGAATTTGCCTGGGCAGAGTTTACAAGAGATCATTTTTCCAGATGGAGTGCAAGATACATTTCATTTGAGGCCCTCAGGTGCTATAGAAACAAAACCATTTTTAAAAGGTCCTATTTTTATCCCTGTAATGGTATGAATAAGGTAGAATAAACAACTAGGATAAGACTGCAGACAATGTACTTCACAGCAAAACACAGAGACACAGGGAATCTGTTCTTCTCCCTTTGAGCCTTCAAATGTCATCTCAGGAATCACACCTTCATCTCAAAATTCTTTCATCCACTACATTGAATTTCTTGGACTCAAGTCAGACCTAACTGTGAAGTTATAAGTAGCAGCTGTCTGACCACAAAGTTAGTTAAAATGACCAAAAGAAACCCCAAACAACTCCACTGACACACATTACCACCTGCCTCACAATGTATTTTAGGCAGTGTTACCTATGTATGCCTCTAATGATTTACACTGCAATCCAGTGATACCCAGTACGTTACAAACAGTGATGCTGACCACCATAAATTTTTATATTAGGTCAGAACAAAAGTATTTACAACAATTAATTGGTTACAAGTAACACAAAAAGACAAATTCTGGCTGTATAAAATCCAATGGTAAATTTCTCCCAAGCTTTTAAGCTAAGACTAGAAGTGAAGTAGTAAACAGACATCTGACCAAGGCTTCTGCCTCACCACACTACTTGTATTGTTTCATCCCATACAAGCCAGTCAGCCTTTATGAAAGTGCCTTCTACAACACCTAAAAACATCTTCCTCACTCATAAATCATTCTTCAGGATCCTAACTCTTCAGGAAGCCCAAAAACCTAACACTTCCATAGATTCTCCAAAAACAAGAAAGTAAAAGAAACTTTTTTGTTCCACTCCTTCTTCCCTGCCACCATCATGGGAAAGGTCCCCCATGATGATTTCCCTTCCTGCTAGCAGTTCCTCACGGCCATGCAGGCAACAGATCATCCACCAGCCCTTTGGGATCGTGACATCAGCAGGAAGGAGTTTCTCAGGACTTAACAGGCAGAAATAGTAAACACCTACCTGCACTAATCTGGTTATTTCAGGACCAACTGTGTGAAAACCAGGTAACTTCTGAATACAGAAGATGATATAGTAGGAGCACATAACAGATTCTTTCTGACGAGACTAAGGGCTCATCAAGTCTTGCCAAGTTTAAACCCTCAGGGCTTAAGGCAGGGAACAAGTTTCCCGTGTGATAAAGAAAGAATCAATTCTCCCCCTCTGTTTATAAAATAACAGAGGCAGCTTCCCAGACAGACTCCATATACCAGGTGCCTTCTTACATTCTAAAATGGATAGGAGGAAGAAAGTATACTTGGTCAGCAAGGTGCACTAGAAAGACAGAAGATTGCACTGGCTCAGAGGCTCACAGCAGCAGCAGACAGGTCTGCAAACTCTGCTGAGTGCTGATGCAATGCTCCCAGCTGCACTCCTGTTTCTTCCAGCAGCTGCCCCAGGTACAGTGGGAAAGGAAGAACCACCTTCCCCCAGCTGTCAGAGTTGGCAGCAATGCTAAAAGCTGACTTAGAAAGATTTGGGGGTAAGGAATGAAAGATGAATCAATGCAGCATTTCTCCTCCAGGTTTTGGCTGCCACAATCACATCACTGTGCCTGAAAGCACCATGTATAGCTAACATACATCAGTAAATTCACCTTTTTTTAACTTTAGAAGATGTTTCAGGCTCCCTAGACTTCCTCTCCAGTACAGGCAGCTGAATATTACATTCTGACTATTTTAGTGGTCAAAGGAAAACACTTCTGTCCATGGTTATTTTTGAAAGTGAAAGGAAGATAAAATTTAAACCAAAAAATCTGTCATATTCACTTCTGCTTTAAATATCTCTAGTTTACACAATAGTTCTGAGACAGCAAAATGTACTAGTAGAATATATAAAATAATTGTTTGAAAGGAAACCAAGAGCTTGTGTAGAAGGCATGCTTCAGTAAATGGATAATGTAAAGACTTTTATTAAACCGCTTTTTTGTTCAGCAATCTTTTTCACTGTTAAAGTTATTAAAAAGCTTTTACACTATAAGTTGTCAGCATTCTATAGGAAAAAAAACCTGCTAACTCAATATGAGGCTGTCATAAATGTCAGTGCTAGTCTGACACAGGACTAGTACTTTTTTTCCCTACCATTAATTAAATTCTCAGTATGACAAAATACACATTGCAAGAGCAAGTGAAAAAAAAAAATACAAGGAAAGTAATGAATGAATCAATTCATTATGCATGTATTCACTACTAAAGTCTTTTTTCTTCTGTTACTTCCCCTTCTAAACCTTCTGATTAAGCTTTACATTAAGTCAGACAAGCTGTCTCCTACGAGTAATGAATATAGGGGTTTCACTATAATGATATGCCTTTTGGTACACCATCACTACACAACTACAATTACATTTTCACCAGCTAGATGATCAAGGAAACTTTGGTTGTGCTTTCTGTAAAAAAAAATTCCATGGATAAGAGGTAAAAAACCCTGTGAAATGGCAAACACATTTGAAAGTGAAATATGTAAGCAAGCAGACAGTCATGTATATGTGCATTGGGGTTTTTTGGTTTTTTGGGTTTTTTTTTTTTTGTTAATATAATGTAGAGTGCTGGTTAGCAGCTTAATCACTTGAGAGCAAATGATTATTCAGCATCAATAACCCCAATTATGAGTTGTGATTTTTTTTTAATTAAAAGTGGTTAAATAACAGAACAGATATAAGTTGAGGGAAAAAATATTAACAATTGTTTTTTAATAAATCTGATTTCACATGCATCCATACACTTTTTTCTGTAACTAAGAGGACTTTAATTTGAAAAGCTCATTAGATAAAAAAATATTTTCCTTAGCCCTTGTAACATAATTAATTTCTGATTTGCTGGTTTCAGGTTTAAGTAATGTATACAGCTCTAGGTTAAATCTTTGGACACCTGTGAGGGAGGAAGAACAAAGGAATACTCCAAGCCTCAGGGAATTGCCATGTTCTCCCTTTTAGCAGTGAGATAAAATCCTGGAAGATTCTGACAGAGATGCAGAATAGCACCTGCATCCAACCCCATACCCTCAGAAAAATCAGTGAGTTTTCACTTATTTGCAATTGTTGCTGCTGAATTGGGGCCTGAAGAAGAAACTGCAGAATAAGAGAGCAGATGGAAACCCCAGAAGAGCAGATGAAGAACTGCCAAGAGTGACTGAGGTGAAACAGAGCCAAATATTTTTATCAGCTCCTAAAAGAAGACGTTTTGGTAGTGAGATCAGAAGCTGAGCAGTCACACCAAATTATGCTCCAACCTGAGATGAAAGTTTTAGTTTCCTTCTTCCAGCCAGTATAAACAATAAAAGAAAAGAAAAACATAATAGGAACTTTTCTAAATATATTGAACAAAACTAGAGACAACCTCATAACTTGCAAGCTCTAGAAGGGAAGTGCACTGGAAAACAAAATAATACTGGTGAGACGGGAGATGCTACACAGCAATTCTGTTTCACAAATGTGAATGTGGTTTGTAAGATTAAAGTTATTTTTCTGTTATTGCTTATCGGGTTGTTTTTTGTGCTGATGGAAGGCGAAGGTCAGACCTACTCTACAGAAACTTTACCTGATTATTCAGAAGTCAGGGTTCAAGCTTTTATTGTGCTGTTTCCATTAACAAAACTGCATCTTGGGCAAACTGAAAGGTGACGCCTGGTTCCAGACTACTGGTGCACAACAGCCTAACTCCCTGAGGTGCACTCCTGGGAAGGATGTCTGTGATGGGCTGAGAGGGCAATAAAAGCTTTCAGAGGCTGCTCAGGAATTAATGTGTCTAACTAGAAAAGAAAGAAAAAAAAATTGATCTGTCCAAATTTTCATTCACCAAAAGCAAGTTTAAAAGACTGTGTTCCAGAAATATCCCCCTAAAAGACAAGAAGATAGAAATCCTGGAATTCATTAAAGACCTCTGTTAAGTATTTTAACAGACAAATCTAAAAAGGCTCTGTACACAGACAGAAGCCTTTTATTAATTAAAAAAAAATTAAATTAAAATATTTATTGTTCATCAACACCAAAACTGTGTATTGTCCTGAGTGGAAAAGGAGGAGGACCAGTGTGGAAGACAAAATGTCCTTGAAAGTGAGGAGCTGTAACACTCAAGTTTGAACATAAAACTATCTGGAAAAGTGACTAAACCGTAGAGAGGGACCTTTATGCTTTAGAATACACAATTTGTACCAAAACCTGTCCCTGACATCCAAAAAGAGTGGCCAGCTGTGTGGAACCACTTAACTGGGCTATAATGAATTCTAGCTTTTCTAGGAATTACCTAACAACTACATAGCAAAGGCATCATTTCATTTTCTCCCTTCCATCCAACTTCTCACCCTCCTACAGCTCGTCCCAGCCTGTTACTCAGTCCACACTTGAGCTTTTTCCGTGCTCAAGTTTTGAGAGGTTGAGCAACAGGAACTGCTTCCCACAGTGCCAGACCTTCAGAGCCCCCAGGAAGGCTCAGATTTATGGTGATTTCTTCTTACTCCTAACCTCTGTATAGGAGGGAATCTGAGTCCCCAGAGACACTGGGCATTGGCAGCGGGCAGCACAGGCATGCTGCTTGCTGCTGCTGAAAGCCAAGAACTACACAGCTAGATCTGAGAGCAAGACCCTAAATGACAGGTATGACACAGAAGCAGCTAGCTGTTTCACTGGTTATCTCGCTTGACATAATGCAACTGGAAGTATTTTTTGCAGAATCAGAGTTGGAAGGGACCCACAAAGACTGAGTCCAGCTGCTGGTGCTGCACAGGAACACGCTAAGAGCCACACCAAGTATCTCAGACCACTTCCCTGGGGAGCCTGTTCCAGTGCCCAACCACCCTCGGGGTGAGAAACATTTTCCTAAACCAACCTAAACCTACCCTGACACAACTCCAGGCCATTCCCTCGGGTCCTCTCACTGGTCACCATGAGAAGAGATCAATGCCTGGCCTTCCCCTCACAAGGAAGTTGTAACTGCAGTGGGATCTCCCCTCAGCCTCCTCTTCTCCAGGCTGAACAGACCAAGTGACCTCAGCTGCTTGGAACACTGAAACAATACATTCAGGTGACCAAGTCATTTATGTCCTTCCACCTTTATCAACATTTTCACTAGTGCTTGCAGTTCACTTTGGAATGGCTTGTTTTGTAGTAACAGGAGCTCCTATACCACAAATATTTCTGCAAGAACAGTAAATGGTTTGAAACAAAGACATACTTTGTTTCCAGGAACAATCTGAATACTGCATCGATCAGTAAGCTTTTAAAGCAAATCATCTTCAAATGCAAAGTGTCCCCCATACAGATTTTACTCTGCTAAATTTAATATTAGTCAGTTCTGTAAACCAGTGAAGAGGCTTGCAAACGCTTCCAAAAGATTTTACCTAGAACACATAATGACAGCAAGTTCCCATTTTTCATTTACATTACCAATTTACACTAAACCTTCACAATTAAACCCAAGTTCATGCACTTCTTCAAGTTACAGTTGATCTATCAAACTGTTTCTGTGTCAACATATAGTGCAGCTAGTTTAATTGTCCTTATGGAGCTGACTGAGAGTGAAATCCTGCTTTGTTATCACATTATGTTCATTTTGACAGCACAAATGATGCAGACATTTTCTAATCAAGACTTGCTAATGTTTTAGTACAATAAGTATCTCAAGTCTAAGTTGATGATCTAAAAAAATTCAAACTGCCACAGCTACCCAAGCATGTAAGAATTAAAACACAATGTCGTTTATATAAGCAGCAACTGGAACAAGAATCCTAGAATTACCATTTCTTACTTCTCTCCTAGGTTTGCTTTGAACAGAAACTTGACAGATCTAGTCAGGGCAAACTTCAACAACCTGCCTCAGGCAGCCCTCTTTGAGAATATTTTTAACTCAGTTTATACCTACAAACCTGTGATGCACTGGCAAGCTTTCCTCACAGTCACATCACTGGGTGTACCAATATTGCATTTTATTACTAGTTATATCCACACCAAATCAATCCATAGCCAGTCTACATAAAGAAACACTACTCCCTCTCACAAACTTGCCATTTGTCTACTCAAGACCTACTTCATCCCATATTAGTGTCAGAAAAACATCAGGAAGAAATGCTGCCCAAACTTTATTTATTTATTTAAAATTATTTGTGAAAACAAAAAGAAGTAAAACACAACAAACTCAGGAAAGCAAAACTCTCTGAGGTAACTTATAGATGTGGTATGAAATCCTTAGACAAATATTACATAGTGAATACAGATATTAAACAGCTAAATAATATGATGATATGCAATAGTGGTAAAGCATAAATACACCTGAGTCCTTAAAAGGTAAACCTTCAATACTGGACCCAAATCCTTACTTTAAAAGTAAGGATGAAAATAATATAAATAGTTGAGCCAAATTTTGTCCTGTTAGTTGGACAATAACAGAATTTTTTAGCTTATATTTTTTTCCAGAAAGAACATCTACATTTAGCTATAGGAATTCATTTAGACCACAGAAGGTAAGCAGAGTTACTCTTGCACAAAAATAAAAATATGTGAATTAAAATAAATACAGAATCAAAAGAACTTGGAAATATGTATTTACACTGCCTTCTGCACCTTTAATGTTCTCTCTCCTTGGAGTTTAAAAAATTCCTCTTATTAGGAAGGGTGGGGTTTTTTTTTTTTCGTTTTTTATATGTAACTATGAGACATATTTTTAAAATAAATTCTTAACTACAGATATTGAAATACATCATGTTAGCAATACAAATCAACATTTCTTCACCGTGTTAGTTGAAATCTTACATTTTGTGCCATGAGTGCAAAGGAGGAGGAACTTTTGGTGGCTCCTTACCAGTGACTCTCAGAAAACTGTGGATAGACACAGAAGTCTCTCCTTCTTTCTCGGAATCAGGAGGAAATAGGGAAAGGATGTCCAGGACAGAACTCTTAGGTGCAACAGAAAGGACAAAGTTTTATTGCTGCTCAGGGAGAGGAAGCAATGAGAATAAATGAGACCTCCCAAATTTCAACTTTCAAAATCATGACCTTAATATCAATAAACTGCCATAAAAAAGGAAGTCTCTGCTTTCCTCCTGTAGCCAATGGATAGAAAAGGCCACCCACTATGCCTCCACTAGTGCCAAGTCTCAGAATGCACAGGTACCAAGGTTGGGAGCACTGATCATCAGCCAAGGGCATTAGAAAGAAAGGCTAGAAAGCATTTAGCCACCTATAGAAAGGAGTCTGAAGACAGACTACAGGATGGGCTGCCATGATGAGCATAATCCAGCAGTCCTGCTTCCTTGGAAATAAAACCAGCAACCTCAGCATCAAGCCTGTATGGCACAATTGCATCCCCACACGAAGCTGACAGTTGTTTCAGTGTCAGAAGCATTGTTTCACATCACCCTCTGTGCTGGTACACCATGGAAGTCATGCAGAGTAAACTTGTACTGAAATTCAGGAAAGCCTGAACAAGGAACACACAGTAAAAACTATGAGACAAACTAACAGGAGAAAAATATAAAACAAAACAAAACAAAACAAAACAAATGGAACAAACCAGAACCTGATCAATACTTTCTTGTTGAAATATACCAGTGGCATTAAGCATTTTCTGTACTTTTTTCCAAGTATGCCAAACATTTCCAGCTGGACAGCTGCTTGTCACCCTTGAAAGATGACACATACAGAGCACTAACTATGGTAAGCATTTCCCTGCTCCAGAGAATTAAACATATTTTTCTTCTTGGATGCAAAACAAGACAAAAGTTATTAAACACTGTCCCATACATCTTCTATTATAGAGAAAGGCTATTGGGAAATGGTGTATATTTCGCCAAGTTTCCTTTGAGTCAGCTGCAAGGTTCTTGTTTGCCAAATGTAGTTAAAATAGAAAGTATAGAAACTGACAGTAACAACTGAATCAAAAGTTTGGTGCTGCAGTTTTAATTAAAATCAGAACTAAGAGAAAATATTAAAAGTTTTGTGGGCTAATATGTATGTTAAAGAAACCTACCAAAGACCAGAAACAAAAAAAGAGGAAAATTTATTTAAACTCCTCTCTATGCCTAGAAAATGGATCATCTACAGCACTTAATAAGATGTCTGAAATTTGTTTTATTCTATATAGAAAAATCCTTACTATATTATTTTTATGCTTTACCATAAAACTATATTTATAACTTTAGCACATAAACACTAGTTGATGTGCGAAAACTATGTGAGGAAAAAAAACAGAAAACTGGAATGCATATCTAAAAGCATCTTATTTTACACATGTTTCTGGTACATTTTACAAATGCTACACTATTTTCATTGTAGTAAAACCATTTACCAAATATGGAAATCCTGACGTTCTTGAAGCTCTTTAACATCCCATGGAAGCTTACATTAATAAAATGTCAATGCAACTCTTGGTCCCTATGAAAAAGAATTTTTCAAGATGTACAAAAGGACACCTGAAGCATTACAGTATTCCTCAGCTCTCTAAAATTCACTCCAGCAGCCCCAAGGAACTACAGCAAGTACCCTCCAGACTCAGGGGGGAGCTGCAGGATTTATTCCGGAGCATGGCGTGGCGTGCAGCCAAAGGAGTCGTTTAGCAGAGTTTTTGGCCAAGCAGGAAAGTGTTCCATTTCTTCTGCCATTCACTGAGACCCATGAGGAAACTGAGACAGGAAGTCAGGCTTCCAGATAATAGGAGTGTTCTTAATGATGTCCTTTGGCTCGCAGCACAGAACAGTTCCTCTATGCTCCCCCTTGCTACAGCATCTTCTCTCCATATAATTTCCTACTGTAAAGGAACAGCAACTGCAAAAGCTTTTAAAATTAGTTTTTTCTTTGCACCCAATTCAATAATTACCCAGTTACCTCTTGACTCCACGGTAATGGATTGTTGAAAAAAAAATACATTCCCAATAAGTTTCAGTAAAGTGACCCTAAATATAATTTTTCTTCAGCCTTAAATTGTGACTTCATTGAGGTGAACGCCACCACGCCATTCATCTCATTAGAAGTAACAGGAGATCCTGAGAGGAAGTACAGCCTGAGTGAAGAATTCAGCCTTATACACAGACTTATTCACCCTTATGTGTTTCAGCACATAAACATAAAGCATTTAGTATTCATGCGTAAAGGTGCCAGAACACAAAAGTCAGACAACACATGAAAACACTCATATCATAAAGGGAAAGAAACCTCCAAACAAAACACCTTCACTGGCTGCTGTGGGTCCCTTCCCAGAGCATAGCTCCCTGCTGTACAGCCCATATCACAGCCCATCTAACACAACCCAGGGTCTGCTCTTTTACATCCCACCTGTTGGATCTGCTGTATCCCGCAGCAGGATACAAGGCAGTGCTATTTTAGCTAAGATAGTCCAAAGAGATGAAATTCAAAGTTTGCAGGGAAGGTAGCTACCTTTTCTTAGGCCAACCTCACAGAAAGAAAAAGCATAACAAGCATCCTGACACAAAATCTTTGTAAGTCAAGGCATTTTACCAGGTGTAAGAGTTATTGAACAATCCACAGCAGTGTCCAAAAGCAAAATCAAAATATCTGTGCAAGAATAATTAATCCATATTTAACAGAATGACAGGTTGGAACAAAACACCACAAGGAATTTTGATATGTGTATCATTAATTTAAAGTCACTACTTTAGCAGCAGATACAGAGAGCAGTTTGTTCTGCAGAAAAAAAGCCCTCACAGAAATTTCTGCTGGAAACCATCTATGACTGCAGAGGGCTCAGTACAGAGTAATTCACCTATCATTTGCATCTCAGTTTTACCTGATTACCTGCCTTTGCCTTGGCAAATAACCCATTCTCTATGACTTCTCTAAGCACTTATCCAGCCTTAAACACTGATGCCTGTGACTGCTCAGGCAACAAGCAGGATGGGAAACTAAATCCAGAAGTGATTCTGAAGAGGGCAGGAAGGAAAGATGCAGTGTGTGTTTGGCTGTGCCCTGGGGGCACAAGGGATCCCTGTAGCTCCATTAGTGCAGGAGCAAATCTTGCACATGCTCCTTTCCAGCAGACAGCTGTACAAAGGGTTTGTTTCCATATCAGTACAGCACAAAAGGAATCACAATTGAGGAATTACACAAAGAATGGGAATGTTAACTTTTTCCATTAGCACTTACTAGTGTATCCAAAATCTTATCCTGGTCTTTGCTGATTTTGATCACACATCATCTGCTTGTTGAAAGGAGAAAAACATTTCTCCACTGATAAAACCTAGGATATTTTAGGTCAATGAAGTCAAGCCAGATTATGTGAGCAGAAACCAAGGGTCAAATACTTTTTCTTCTTCTGTAAGATTATGTATTTAGAATTAAGGATTACTATTTACATTCTTTTTTGGTTTTTGTTGTTTTTTCCTTATGGCTATTATTTAGTCTGATGTTGTTCATAATTAAGAAAGACAAAATAATTGGAAAAACTTGATTGTAAGTGTAAGCAATTGAGGAAATTTTTTGATTTCTTATACAAAGTTGAATCAATGAATCAGTAAAAATACATAGTATGTGATGGAATGCTGTGCCATACACCAAATAAATCTAAGACACGTTATTAAAAATCTCAAAAAAGAGCCAAGAAAAATTAATGTTGTTCAAGTTGATAAAGATTGTCATGACTCTAGCTGGCTCTCCACATTTTTGATTTAAAGCACCACAGAATAGCTTGCATTTCTCTCTAACATTTTAGCCAAAAGATCTGCATATCTCCATAAACACGTTACTGATCTAGGAGGCATCTTTGTGTTTGGCTCCCTTCCATAATGCAAAAGGAAGCGTATGTTATAAATTCCCTCTACTCATGCTTCACTTCTGTAGACACACTGACTGTGATCTATCAGCACTACAATTCATATTTAATTCAGCTTCTTCCAAATTAAAGGCATTATGAATGAAAACATTCAAAAAGCTTGGATTAGGTTTCTGTATTTTCACCTGCATTTCATGTGTGAAAGGGTTTCATCCTCAAGAATGCAGATAAAAACTGGAAAAAAAACCAGGAAACCCCTCTGCTACACTCTCTGCTCTCTACCACTCCTGCAATTTAGTGATCAAAGGATCAAAAAACTGTAGAAGATCAATCTTCTTATGAAGGGGAAAGATTTTTCTTCTTACTCCTTTCACTTACCAAGTAACTCCAGAAAACTCTGTAACTAAAGCCAAGAACTTTCTTCAACAAGAATCCTCAGTCAAACCTAGACTCATTTATCACCTGCAGTTCTCACTCTGGCCACGATTTAAGTTCAATGCACTGAAGAAACAACGTCAGAAAGAAAACAGAAATTTCCAAAATACAAAAGTAACAAACTACATGGTTAAATGCAAGATTTGCACAGAGTTAGGCTATGTTGTAAGGTCACTCAGTTCTATACAACAATCTAGAGCTTTTCCAATCCATCCAAACTCCATATAGCTGTGGGGAAAAAAATAAAACTTTCTGCTCCCTTCTTATTTTGCCATTAATTATTTCTTCAATTTACTAAATAAATGGGGATATTAGTACCTCCTAATGTTCCTCCTAGTTTCCCAAGATCTACTTAGCTACTAGCAGCCTCTGCATTAGAAAATATGTTAATCTGGGGACATTGTAAATCACTGAGGAAACTTTCAGGGCCTGTCAAATGATACATGATTGACACCAGTTTCACATGCCTGCTGTATTTTGTAACAAATGGCTTATTATCTTTGACTTTACATTTCTTGAAATTATGCAGATAAGGAACTGTATATGCAACTGCAACCATCATGTTCATCAGCATCTTTAGCCATTTATCAGATTGCCCAATGAATAGATTATTCAGCTATGAAAAGAAGAAACCTGTCTCTAAAGGTTGAGAAATTGTTGCAGTAATCAAAATCCAGTCTTATCCTGAGGCTTCTCATAAGGGGAGAAAAAGAGAAAATCAGATGCTCTTCAAGCTGCTGGATTTTTTTCACACCCCAGTCCAGCAAGAAAGAACCTGTAATCACAAGGTCACTGAATGCAAGATTTCATTATACTCTTGTGTTAGTGATGACAACTACAGAAGCTGGGGCAAAAATCCAACTGCCTTCACTGATGTGCCTGCAAAGCATGTGAGCACATGCATACAAGTAAGCCATAGCCCAAGCACACAGAAGTACATTAGTCAGCCCTGCTTATTACTTATTCACCTATAAACATTATCTCTAAAGTAACTGGAAACACTCCCACTGAGTCCAATGGCCTCTAGGTCAGATTTACACACAAGTTACTTTGGCATTTATAAGTGGGGGAAAAGCAAAAAGAAGAGAAACACCCACACAATCTGTGCATATGACTTTAAAGAGCCTCTATAAATACTTCTGTAGGCATCTATGCTTTATTGGTAGCTCCTTAGGTAGTCAGGTGAGCTTGTGCATACATGTGGTTTATAGATAAATGTGTTCAAGTGCTCCACTGAACACATACTGACAATCTATAAACATAGGTAAATGTAGTTTTTGTCTTGTATGCTTGCATATATTCATTTTCATCAACTAGAGTTGGTCAATGTGTTTACAGTGATATTGACCTTTGAAATTCATTCACATCCCAAAATAGCTATATTGCATTTATCTTTTAGGCATGCTACAAGACATGAGTTTTTGAAATAGCACTTAGGGAGGGCTGAGGAACAAAGGAACTGCAACACTGGATCATATCCAAGGTCCTGTCTTTGACAGCAGTCACCACCAGCTGCTTCACAGAAAGAAACAAGAATTTGCAGTAGATAGACAGGCATAATCTTGCCACATATTGGGGTTCACCCTTGTTTCAAGCTATTAAATACTGGCTTGAACTCTGAAGCCTGAGATATATATCCACTGGAAAATCATTATTGTTACCATTACTAAGTATCAGCCCTCCAGATACCTCTGCTGCCTCTGTAAATGTCATATCATAAATCCAAATACTGACTCCGTGGAATCCTTTAGCAGATTTCAATGTAAAAACAAGTTGAATAAAATCCCCACATCTCCTAGTCTCTGTTCTGAACTTTCCACTTCAGAATTCAACAGACTAATAGAAGTACAAACAAATATCTTCTATTTTGTCTTCCTGTATAATTTCTGAAATTGTTCATGTTTATCCTGTTTCTTTTCTTTCATTTTTCTCTTTGCTAACTTGAACATCTTTTTACTCTGTTTTCATTAAACAGTTTTTTCCAACAATGTAATCTTGGGGGAATTAAATACCCATGCAAGCCTAGTTCCTTAGCAATTTACAGGCTGAATTAATATTTTTTTAATTTTTTTTTTTCAAGCATAAAAGATTAATCTCTGTAAGTTATTAAAACATAATGCAATTATGGCATATCAGTAACAACAGAAAAAAAGATTCCACAATTCAGTCCTGAATCAACAGTCTTGAAGAGTTCCATAGTTAAAGACTGAATAGTTCATATTACTACAAAAGGATGGGCTGATAGACATATCAAAGATCCTGGTACTTAAATGAAGGTCATAAAAAATGGGTAACATGCCTTCAACGTGGTGCTGGCAATTTTTCATGGAAACACACTATGCTCTTCATTTGAAAAGGGCAAAGCAGATTGCCAAACACAAAATACCTAATTCAGCCATTTGCCTGTACATATATACAAGGGATGAAGTACAGAATTATAAGTGTGGAAACAGTTGTAAAGCAGTGTGGCATAACCCACCTACAAATGAAGCTGAAGTAAGAGCATGATTGTAAGAGAAATGTTGAGTAAGGGAAAAAAGCAAGTACAAGAGATAAAGAAGATGTATGCAAATTTGTTATAAATATAAGG
Organism: Cichladusa arquata; assembly: GCA_026413545.1. Taxonomy (NCBI): domain Eukaryota; kingdom Metazoa; phylum Chordata; class Aves; order Passeriformes; family Muscicapidae; genus Cichladusa; species Cichladusa arquata. The sequence continues at coordinate 30,079,305 of JAOTQP010001652.1, read as the reverse complement.
ACATTTTACCAGATGGAGAAATTGGGCAGTTCATCGTCATGTTCTCACACCCGCAGAGTTGTTCTAAAACTACTCCTTGTGAAAGCAAATATCATTCACTCTGCATGTAAACTGTTTAAATAAATCTTGATATTATATAAGAACTATCTGGAATTATTTTCTTTGCTTATCTGAATAAATCATCCAGAAACATCAGAATTTCTGCCTTTTGGACACTCTTTGGACAATCACTGTGCCCTAAGCAAGATGCTTTATATTTTTGGGATATATTTATATCTTTGGGAACATGGAAAAGCGTTGAAGGTCTTTAGTGCTACAGTGCCCATGAAAGCAAGAACATACCTAACTAGCACGTATTAAAACATCAGACACCAATGAAATGGATTTTTTTTTGTTGTTTTATGACAATTAAACTTGTTATTAGAAATATATTTAACTGCTGCTACCAGTGTGAGAAGAATGTAACTCATCTGTACAGCTAGTTTGATACAACCTCCCCAGCTGATATCCTTGTCCCCTCACTTCTTATAAGATCTGATACTTAAGTTCCACCACACAATTTACAATATCCAAGAATCACAATGTGGCTGGAGAGGTGCTGGCACCTTTCAAATGTAGCAATGCATCTCTCTCATTCAGTTTCTGTAGGAAAAGACATGAAATTCATGAGGAGAGCAAGATAGAAAATTTCCAAAGTCAATGAAAATGCACTGAAAACGAATTTTAAAATAAACATTCTTCCTTTGCAATTTTGTGTTCTGATTTTGCTGATTATTTCCTGATCAGGCATCACTTATAACCATCAAAATGAAGGAAAAAAATTCAAAATCAATTCTAGTCAATTATTGATGGTCCTTTTTATCATTAAAGTATATATAGCAAAGAAACTGGTTTAATAAACGCTGCATATCCTATTAGGCATTGTATTTCACACACCTCAAGAAAAAAAATAGGAGTTATTTTAGAATAATATTGATTTTTTTGTCATTTTAGTCTTGACAATCTCTGTTTTGTAATATTGAAGAGAAAACCCACAAACCTACACTTTGGAGCATTAATGTTCTCTAAGAGCTATCTGATTGTGCTCAAATATTGTCAAACATCTGATTCTCACTTACAGTCACTCACCCATTTGCACTTGCAGAACCATTACTCAGGCAAAACTCCCCCCAAAAAGCCACCTGAGAGTGTCTGTCTGAGTGGGAGCTGCCTCTGTAGCAGCCTGCAGGAGCACTCACACATGGGCTGCACAGTGACACTGTGGATGTCCACAGCACAGCCTCCACCTTCACACTTCCCAGCCCAACCTGTTCTGCTGCAGTACTATTTATACAACCTCTGCACTTCCAGTACTCAGAGTGCTCCTACTCCTGCTGATCACCAAGGGACTGTCTTCACATCAAACCTTGATGCTCAGGTGCGTGAGTCCAACAGAGATAGAAGGCTCCTCTCTGTGTTCTGTATAAACATTTGTAGCTGGATATTTCAGGATTGGCTGTGCAGTGCTGAACAGATCATTGCAGCCCACTGCGCACCCAGCACGAGGCCTCTGAGAACACGCTGGTCACACACAGCCCACTCGTCTTTCTCCTCCTCCTCATTTCCAGCTGTGTGCACAGGTGCCCAGTTTCTCTGCTACAGAGCTATCAAAGCACTAGAAGACAATCTTACAGAAAGCCTGATGATGAGGTTGGAGTTATATTTGGAGGGAATATATTTGGAGTTATTCTCTCGTAAGCAAGAGAATAATACATCAAGGGAGGAAAATAGGGAGGAGTAGAAGACTGGCCAGACAGCACAGGGAAAAGCTGAAAAGCAAGTAAAAAGTATATTCAGTGGAGGGGGAATCCAGAAGCAAGGGAACTTGCCATAGTAACAATGAAAGAAATTACAGGGAAAGAAGTAGAAGATACACAGCAGACACAAAGAATGAATATGCATTAAAACAGATTAACAGATTGGCCATTAGCTCTCAGCCAAGAAAAATATCCTGACAAGACAGAGCTAAAAATACACAAAGATTTCTCTAGTCACACTTCCAGTTCTGTTACTCTGAAGAGATGTACTAGGGAAGTGGAGAGACGTTGCTTCTGGTTAAGAATGTAGGGAATGGACTGCATTTAATAATGACTGAAGCAAGTAGATTAAAAAGATCCTAAAGAGGCTGAGAAAAGTCTGAAAAACCCTATGAAATGCTGCTCATCCAACTGAAAGCTTCGAAAGGCCAAAATTTAGTTCTGTTCTGTAATACTGCTCTTCCAATGTATCTTTTCTACAGACACATATTAAAAACAAAAAATATATACCATAATATTTTTCCTAAGTTGAAAGCCAGACTATAAAAACCTATTTCAGTTCAAGGATAGATACATCTTGTCTAAACAAAGACTGGAGATTTCTTCCATTATTCATTCACTTTTATAAAATTTAGCCTACTATACTGTATCCAAGAAGGCAAAAAAGAAGTCTTCCTTCTCCACAATGTCCATTGTGCTCGTGAAAACCAGAAATTGACTCTCTGATCCTACAGCTCTTCCATTTTACAGACCTTCTGTCACTACCACGCACCACAGACATGACTTTCTCTCCTAAAAGAAGTGAATGAAATTATGTCATAAGCCTATCAACCCTATTGTCCAGAGGGGCAATCAGAATGACATAAGGCAGACATCCAGGTGTGGTGAATGTTTCAGAGTTTGCCTTGGGGACTTGATTCCAAGCTCAATTAGATTTGTCAATTAGACTCATTTTGTAGTGATGTAATACTGCTCCTTGCAGTTTGACACATTGGACATACATTCAGAAACAGACACCTATGGAAAGTGGTCTGCACATGAAATTGAGCATTTGGTGCGGAAGGATATTCACAATGCTGAAACATAAAACATATTCATTTAATGTAGTTTTCCCAGAGTTTCATAGTGAATTAATCTTTTCAATGAAGCTGAGGAGAAAAAGAACTTTATGTTCTCAAAAATCTCTTTCAAAGGTGTTGAGATACCACATTTAAGGGCATAAAAGATAAAACAATGGTGGAGAATTCTGGGGGAAAAAAAATATTTAAAAGCTAAATTTGTCAGTAGTCTTATTTACCCTATAAGTTTATCCACAGCAGGATGGAAACCAGTTGGGAAGAGTATTCAGAAAAGCTTGTTTCTGTTTCAGCTGCCTACACTATGCATTTACTACATGAACAGTCACAGTTCTGTCAATCTGGCAAGTGATATTAGCAACACAACCTCTATATTAGTACAAACTGCACAATATAGCTTTAAGAGTCTACTACATGACTGAACTATAAAGATCTTGATCACCTAAATCATGCAACAGATTCAAAAAATATAATCAAAAGTTTTAATAATTTTCCTATTACCAGAATGCACAATTAGAATGCTCACAACTGAGCACATGTCCCAGAGCACAAGAGGGAAACTAAAATAAAAATGTAGCAGTATAGAAAGCTGCTGCTACAATATCAGGAAACAATAGTTAGACTGCAGCTACAGATAACACTGCATAATAATTGCACTCAACATTTACCATCAATCTTTCCTGTTCAGCTATTTTACAAACAAAATATATTACTAGATTTGATGCTTCAGTGATGTGGGAAATAATAATTTCCCTGCTATGGACAATCCAGACTTTTTTATTATTATTTATAAAGGTGCAAAGTAAACAAACAAGTTCCTTAGATTCTCACAGGGGGGAGAAATGGACATGGAGGACAGTCTGTCTTAATTTTCTCTAATTCTCAAGCAGGCAGGCATGCATACATACAGAATTTGTTCTTAGTCAAATAAACGCATGCTAATAAACTTTCAGCTGAAAATTTAATTGTTAGTCTTCAATTTTTTTTGACACTTTTATCTGGCTTCACTGAGGGAAAAAAAAAATAAAAGCAATTCAATCATCATTTGAAAGGAAAAAAATCCCAATTAACTGGGTTTTGGTAGGGGTAGTAATCCAAACTAACTGCAGTGAAAACTGTAAAAGTTTCAGTGATGTTTTCCTTGGGAGAATTTCCCCTAGTGCAAGACAAAATTTCTGGTTTAAAAAACAAACTAACAAAAAAAACCAGATCCACAAAAGAGAAAAATAATAGCTCAAGGAACTCAGCTTCAAGCTTATTCCCCAGACCTTTAACATTTGTTTTAGGAAGTGAAATACCTCACAGAAGAAATGCTAAAAGAGACTTATCTAAAGACAGTCAGCTGTCCAGAGGCTGAAACAGTGCTGTGGCTATACAACAAAACTAAGACTTCTTGACTAATCTCCCACAGTTTATGGTATTTTAATTGGAAGACCACACCAGAGTACACCCTCTTTTTTCATGTGCTTTGTTTTGTTTTAGGAAAACAAAGCTGCTGAGAAAACAAAACAAAAGCCTTCAAAAAACCTTGAATATCAACTAAGTCCAGGCTATGAACAAGATTTACAGGATGGGAAATGATTTTTCAAGCCATCTCACTCTCTATGTTTCTTAGCAGATATCCTGAATAAGTCATAAACTGTGGTAAGAATGGAAAAAAAGGAAAAACTTCATGAATCCACAGATAATGCAGGTGCAGGCTGCAGTCTGAAAAGTCTGATGATGCCCCTTGAAATCTGAAATCTAACTCAATATATTCTTCTTTGGAGTGATATGTGATTATACAAATGCTGATCTGTGTCCTTAGATTTTGAGTATGGCGTCCCCAGTTTCACATCTTCTGGCAAATTAGATCTTGAAGATGAACTAAGAATGCCTTACACTTGAACTCACAAAGGTGAACACTGAGGGCAACATCCTGCAGAGAGACACAAGGAAATATCTGAGACACCAGAAGCACAGAAACTGTGTTAGATCACATCCCGCTGTTACAGTGTGCCAGGATTCTTGTTATAAGGAGGAGTAGCATGACCCAAAATTCACACACAGGTTAAAGGTCTGCAGACAAACCCATGGGAAACCACACAGCTCATCAAGTTCTTCTGCACAATGTCAACAGCTTCCTTCCAATGGTCGTGTCCCCAACAGCACCACATCATCTCTCCAGGCCCTTCAGGGCTCCCAGTGTACTGGCTTCACTACTGAGACTGTACTTTGGGGTTGTTGCACAAAATACCTGCTGTTTTAGATGCAAATGGCAACATCAGTTCCAGAAACACCTCCTAGCTCCACAGGCATCTGACAAACTCCTATTATCTGTAGATGTTTCACAAAGCTGGAAATACTGTAAGAAAATGTACTTTTCAGCCTCTATAGCATCCCGCACTGTGCTGCTCCTGCTGGGAACTTTAAGTCAAAGCAACAGTGTGACTCCAGGCACATTCACTAAAATGATCCCTTCTTCATGAAAATGTTAAAACACACATATAGTATCCATAAAAAAATCCCACAGAATACCCATAAATAACCCCTCATAGGCTGACACAGTGTGTTTCTGGTAAATTTCTGCACTTTTTTCACAATAAAACAAGGAGAAAGGGACCTACCAAAAGAACATGAATTCAACAGGGGTAGGTATTTATGAAGAGATGTAGAATTACAACTTATCTAACTATGGATCTGATGTCTCATGTGCAGTGCTTTCTGTCACAAGATTACAAATATAGTCTATGCGGTAAAAAAACCAAGCAGCGAACACTACTCACTGGGGAAAATTTGAACGCAAATAACTTCTAAAATACAGGTGAAACAATCTTGCATCAGCATATTTGGGGAAAGGTCAAATTATTCTAGCATGTCTAAAACTTGCATGGGTATCACTGGAGTTTTTGAAGTATGCCACTAGGTAAAACCAGAAATTACTTCAGGTGCTTGTTAAGTTGCAGAAATTCACTTATATCTGGTTCCTAATAGAACACTGACTGTCCTGACCAGCCTGAACAGATTTAAAAAAAAAAAAAAAAAAAAAAAACACTTTAACAGCCTCAGCTGCAGGCCCTCAAGATGCAGTAAAAGCAAGTGTTAATTATACCTACAAAGCTTGCATACCTTGAGTGTTATCTCAGTAAGAATTCTCTTATTTTATCCTGTTACCTTGCGCATAGAGTGACACAAATTTGAGTGTGAACGTCTCACACCCCTGAGTGTGAAGCCTGGCTTTGTCCTTCTACAGGGCCTCACTGTGGAACCCATCCTAATGGCAGAGATCAGTAAATTTACTCCTGGGAGTCCAAAACCCACTCCAGACGATAAGAACTGACCTAGGGGGAACACACACCTGGAGTATGCTGCTAAGAGGCTGAGCACCCACTACTCCCAGCATCTTTGATCAGGCACCAGTATTTAAAGGCTGAGACTAACGGAGCCTTTAAGGAAGGTCTAGCAGGAAAAGTAAATTGGGAACTACTCTTGGAGGATCAGTTTCATTGACATATGGAGTTCTCAAGTTTTTATTAAAAATGATGGGTACATGGTACACACCAGTGTGCAGCAGTGAGGCACATTTTTATTTCCGAAGAACTGTCACACACTAAAAAGCAAACAAAAAATGGATTTTTTACTGGATAGATAACCTCAAAGTGACAGCTTTTAAGACTAAGAGGAACTACACACAGGTAAAGCTTCATACACCTACCCATCTCTCATCCCTGTAGTACCTATGCTTCCTATACTTGTGAAGCAGCACAAGTAAGAACTTCAATAAAACGCTTCCATGGGCCAAATTTTCCAAACAAATGCTTCTTTCTCCAGGCAAAACAAAGTGATGGCAGAGAATTGGCAATGCAGATCAAATTGCAGTCTCCTACTGTTGTCTTTCTCTCATGCATAACCTCAAAACACTAAGTATCATGAATTATAATTGCTAATTATTCCCACTATGAAACAAGAATCCCACAGCAAACAGAGTAAATACGCATTTCTCATTATATAAAATGATGCATGTGAATATTCCTAAAGAATTTCAGACCAGAAGAAAAGAGTTTAGGTTAACAATGACCGGTTACTTACACTTATTTGTGAGTACTAATTGAGGAAAAAATAATGTTTTGTTTGCAGTTGCTTCTGTTCTTTTTGAACTTGAACATTCTTCAGTTGTAAGCAAGTCAGACCTAACAATTCACACTTAGTAACAAAATATTTTTGTGTCTAGAAAAACGAAGTGTCTGCATATTTGGCATATATGTACACCACATTCTCTTCAATAAATTAAAGAAAACCACACAGATGTAGTGAACACAACCTTTGGCTGAACTAGTTTTCAGAATATAAAATAACTAATTAATGTAAAAGAGGCTGCTAGAAAACTTGAGCACTTGTTTAACAATAGAGCTGTTGGGAATGGACAACCGCTGCTGTTGTTGATAATACATTGGGGAGGATGAAAAAAGCATCACACTTGTCTACTGAAATACCAGTGAACCTGGTTCCTGAAGTCAGTTCTTGTTACTGATAACTTCAATGCGTGAAGAATTGTATCTGGCATTAAAGAGGCTGCAGCCCTAAATCAGTAGGATAAACGTTCTAGCAAACCACTGTACAAAGTGAGAAGAGGCTGTAACTCAACTCTTCCCGCCCAGCGTAGAGAGGGATCTGTCAGGCACCGAGCCCCGGTCGGGCTCTGGCAGCGGGACCCGTGGGCTCGCCCGCTGCAGCCCGGCAGAGTCTCCCCGCTGCGCACCCCGCCGCTCGGGAGCCGCGCTCACCGCATCCGCATCCACATCCACGCCCCCGGGAAGGGCTGCCCGGCCGGGGAGCGACAGGTTGGGATGGAAGACGGCGAGCGGGAGGCGGGGGCGGGCAGGGTCCCGGGAGAAGCCGCCACCGTCCGGCGGAGCCCGGCCCGGCCGCTCCGCGCTCCCGCCTGGCGCTGCGGGCCGGCACCTCCGAGCCCCGAAACGCTCCTGCAGCTCCGGGCTCGGGGCACCGCGACCCCTGGGCTCTCGGCCGCCACCGGTGCAGCCCTGCTCGCCGCCGCGCCCCTCTGCCAGCCCCGCCGGAGACCGCGAGGAAGTAGGTGGGAAGTCCCAGGAAAGCAGGTCCTGGGCACCTTCCCCAGCCGAGGGGGCTGGACGCGGGGCTCCGGCTGCGCTCGCCGCCGCTGCCCCGGGAGGGAGCAGGTGAGCCCGGGACTCCCCCCTCACGCACCCCGCGTAAATAAAGCCGAGACAAAGTCACCATCTGGGGAGGGGGCGGGGAGCTGCATTAGACGTGGAAGTCACTTACCGGCTTTGCAAGGATCCTTATAATCTATCGCCTCGGCTTTATCCTCTTCAGTGAAATCGTAAGTGTAGTCATAATCAAGGCCAGAGCAGGACGAAGGTTTCGCGCAGACAGTCCACCCGGCCAGCCACAGTGCCATCCTCCAGCAAAGCATCTTCATCCTCCCTCGGGCGGAGAGGTTGCGAGCAGGGCGAGGGTGAGCTAGGCGGCCGGCTCTGCTGTCCTCGCCGGCTTGGGAAAGGAGGGTAAGGGATGGAGAAACCATAGGTTTTGGCGGAGGTTGGTATGTTTTTCCTTCTCCACCTGGAGGCTCTTCCAAGAGACGGTGCTCCCTAGGTAGCCCCAGTCAGACGGGTGCGACACAGAGTGAGGAGCATGAGCGTCGCTGCCCCCCCTGGCCCTCGCCGGGGAAAAGTCGCTGGGTGTGTGGGTGGGCGCAGGGGGTGGACTCAGCCCGGGAGATCCTGTCTGTCAGGGCTTCCCCTCGCCTCTGTCAAACCCCAGCCAAACTTCCCGCGGAGGAGGAGGCGGCGGCTGCTGCTGCCCGCGTCCCGCTCCGCGCCCAGCCCGCGCTCCTCTGCGCGCCCGCCGCGCCGCCGGCCGAGGTCCCGCTGGTGCTGCCAGAAGATGGATCCGGGCTGCACATCAGCAAACTGCCTCGGGAGAGGGCAAAAGAGGGGGAAAAGAAAAGAAAAAGAAAGAAAGAAAAGAAAAAGAAGGAAGGAAAGAAAAGGGAGTGGGGAGAAGGGAGATCG
>JAOTQP010001652.1:30031178-30063429 GCA_026413545.1 Cichladusa arquata | reverse complement strand
CCCCCCACCCCCCCCCCCCCCCCCAAAAAAAAAACACAATAGCTAAAAGCTGTTTGGTTTGAAGTTTGCAGTTTGTGTTTACAAGTTGATAAATCATTCAGGATCCAATTCTCAACTTAGTAAGACGCTGCTCCTTGTTCAAAGTTGACAGCAAATTTACATTTGACTTGTATCAGAGCTGATAAGGGTCACTTATCAGTAATAATTCTAGATACTGGTAACTGGTGAACATGGTTTCTTTGGCAATTCTCTGATAATGTAAGTGTAATAAAATGTAAAAACTACATTACTGCTCCCAGACCTGCTCTTCTATGAACAAATGTTGCTGTTAGACTCAGAAGTGACATTTGTTATTAGACTGACTAGGTGTACAGGGTTAATCTTACCCTCCAGTATTCAGCATCCTGTCGCATACCTGGGAGTCAGTGGATGATTTTTGACAGAAGAAAGGCTCTAATGAGCCTGATCTTGAGTGACTGCTGAGCATTTTGATTTTCCATTCATTTCTAGAAGACGAAGCAGCTGAGCACCTTGACAAACAGGAGTCACTGTTTTGAGCCATGTGCCACTCATGTGCCATGAGCCAGAGATAAAAAATCTCTAGTTTAGTTTACATTGTAATTTATCATTTATAGCAACTCTGGCACTTACTGCAGGAAACATGTAGCAGTGACACTGAAGGTAAGGAATCAAAGCAAATAGACAAGCCTTGCCCTAATTGGGTTGCTCCATAGACACAATGTATTCTAACTGAAAATAAATAAGGTCTATCCCCAGCCCCTGGGAAGAAGAATGGCAATTGTCTTACAGGAAGCAGCACGGAACTATGATACAAGCACTATCAAAGACAGAAATATTGTCCTGTAGTTATTAGAATTGTTTTAGCTGCAGTAATACTCATAAAAGTTCTCTAAACAGCAGAGAACTTTTACCTTTTTCAACACTGTCTAACATACATTTCTTATCAATACAGGCAGTAACATACCCACTGAATTTTATGGTGCAGTTATCAAAAGAAAAATAAAATCTTCATATACCTAAGGTGTCTTTCTTGGCACCTTTTTCTTATCTTCAATGTCATGAGATCATAAATGTCTATGGCAAAACTAATTTAAATGCATCTACATTGTCCAGCCCTGTCCAAAATTATTTGCACTCTGCTTATTGTCAATTCTTCTTTACTACAATAGAACATTTTCCAGCAAGAGCTTCTTTTGAAAAAAGGCACTGATGCACCACGCAGCAATAATTAATAACCTCTGTCTGGAGAATTCAGGGATTATATTGGATTCTAAAGCTGAATGCTCTTTTAGTCACTAAGGTGATAGTTTTGTGCAGGCACAATCAATATTCGCTGTAAATAATACATATTTCACAGTAATTACACCCTTATATATGGAATACACATGTGTTTTACAATTTGAGCTTAACTTGCAGCTTAGTACAATTTTCCTACAGCATGACTAGAGTACTAATCTAAGCTCTTGCAATTCATTTTTTGCCCTCCTATTTCAAAGCTATATAATTTGCAATACTAGAGGTGTCACAGGTGACTGACTAGATATAGCTGTTGTCAGTTGAGGGCACATATACATGAATACTCAATATAAAGGACCCAAACTAAACTCTGAGACCAAAGCACTTCCAAAATTAATTCCAGAATCTGGAACCAGCATTTACATAAAATTTTTATCTTTCCAAGAAAAGGGTGAAAGAGGTCTCAGGCACCACTTGTGCATGCACAGTTCTGTGTTGCATTTAACAGAATCCATTCTCACTGCAAAAGCAGTGAGGATTTTCTGAAGAGTTGGATTTATCATACATTCTCCAGACATCTAGGTTTGTGTTTCCCGTGTGCTGGTAGGAATGCCCTTGTCAGATTAGTCACTGAAGCCCTTACTTTATGAGTACAGGCTTAAAACATTGAATATATGAACAACTCAGAATCTTCAAGTACAAAGCATAAGAATCAAGGTGTACATTTGTATTACTGTTTATTATTATGTAGAACTACTAATAGGCAAGATTTATTTTTTAAGTGTGCATGTGCATTTTATTTGTTAAAGAATTCCACTTGCTGTATAAAAACTACACTTAATTTCCAGCATCTAAAAAACTCCCTACCTTTGTACACCATAGCCAAATTCGTATCTGTGTGGATTCTCGTTTTCAGTGAGTGACATAAGTAGCAGTGTGCAGGACAGACATTACAGATAAACTTTGCACAAAATGCTAGCAGTGAAAACAGTCAGAAATACTCCTGGTTTAAGACTAACCTACATTAAAGCAATAGATCATGACCTCTAAATGATTCAAGCAGCCTTCATTTTGTGAGAAAGTCTCCTGCTACTACTTTTCCTCCTTTTTAAACCTATTTTCTTCTCTCTGTATTCCATTCCTGTAATTTGCTGCAAATATGCTGAAAACCATTATTTTGTCACTCAACTCCCTATAGAAATTGATATTGTCAGTTCATTTTTATCTTTATAAATAATTATTTCTTTGGTGTCAAATGTCAAACTATTGAATACAGGTTTTTATATTTGCATATTTCATTTGATTTTTAATACAGTTGCTTGATGTATTTGTAACAAGTTCTCTACTCCTGTCCAGGTTCCATTTACTTTAATGAACAGATCAGTTTGCCAATTGTCTCTATCAGTAAATTTGGATCTTTGGTTGTTATCACTTGTTACTTTTCTTTCTGCAGCTTTCATTGTCAGTGTCACCGCAGGAAGAAAATATCTGTCTGTTTGGGAAATAAAGATATAGGAACGTGTCTGAGATTTGGTTTAAAAATTAGTGGCAAACTAGAGGAAGCTGTCTTCTGAAACTCAACCTGTGATTATATTTTAGTATCAGAAAATTTACAAGGAACCATGTTGAAGTAGCCTACATTAGTTCTTCAGACAGTGTACACGTAATTGAGTTAATAATGTAGTTGTCAGAGAAGTGATAAAACACCACAAGCAAGGATTCTGTGTGAAAGAAGAGACTGGTACTTATAAATAAAATTTATTATTAATTTTCAACAGTAAGCACTTAATGAGTATAATAGAAAACACTCCCTGAACACGTCTCCTGTTAATCTCCAGGTTAACATCTGCAACAAAACTAATCTCACCTGTAGCAGCGATAGACCTTTTTTACAGATTACCCAGCACATGTAGTTAATAGTAAGCAGATGGGGTCCTCTTCCCAGACTCAGCTCTCCTGTCCCGAGCCAAGCTCGGTGCTAGCAAGCGGCAGGAGCGCCCGGAGAGCGGGCAGCGCTCCATCCCGACCCTTGGCGTGTTTTCCCCCGTTCCCTGGCAAGCGCTGGCCCTGGAGCTAAGGCGGTGGCACCCCTGCCCTGGAGCGAGCAGCGATTTTCTGGCATCCTGCGACCCCTAGTGAGAGCGGGGCCGCCCCTGCCCCGCGAGCTCCAGGTGGCGGGCGCAGCATCTCCCGCGGGATCCGCGCCTCCCCCGCTAACCCACCGGGGGCTGCTCTGGAAACATCACAACGCGCCGCCTTCGGCAGCTTCGGAACAATGCGCTGATTGTCAGGCAACTCCACAAAAAGTGCTCAGAGTAAACTCTAAGGGCCGCCGAGGCAGAGACAGCGCTCATCTTCTACACGCCACCCCAGGAAAGGAAGAAAGAAAGAAAATTGCCGGCTCCACTTCTACTTAATTATCCCCGTGTAAGGCCTAAGCCTTTGCAAATAGCGACCATCGGTAGGGAAACGTATTTGCTTGCCTGCTGGTGCTAGGAAAACATTGTTGAGAAGTTTGTCTCACAGCATGCAAATTCGCAAGCTAAGCTTTTTGCTGTTGTCATCATGCTCAGATCCACCAGAACAATGGAATTTAAAACAATGATTGGTTCTGTTCTAAACACATACATGAATTAAAAGCTGAAAATGTAAACATGCAATTATTGAAGAGGAAGGGGTATTTCTAAACTTGGTTCAGTTCCCTCAGCTAAGATCAGGCAGGTATACGTGCATCAGAATGTGTTTGAATATGCAGACAGTGCTAAACATCAAACTGTTTTGTGTACAGAGACATACTGTACACACACTTGTAGGGCCACAGCTACAGTAAGAAATTAATTCCTCCAATTAACAAATAAAACATGCAAACAATCCTATCTAACGCTAAAAATAAACACGCCAAAACTTTAATTTTGTGATTATACAATAGAAATCATAATACACATAATATCACTTCACCAGTGGGAAGATCTTGACAATCTTACTGGGGAAGCACTGTTATTTGTCAGATTAAAAGATTCCAGGATATGAAATGCACCTGGTTTTCAAAGACACATATTAATCTCTTGTGATATATTCATTTCCAAAGAAGCAGTAGAGGCCTAGAATGAGGGAGATTTATTCAGTCTTTTACAGCAAAATAAGTATGGCTTGTCTTTGATTGATAGAATTGTCTTCTGATTCCTAGCTTTCTAAAACCCACTAAACTCAAATTCAAGCCTTCTAGTCAGTCTTCCTAGAAGTTTCCATCTGCTTACAACCAAAACTAAAAGATCTTCAGCAGTTCAGATTTAAAAGCCTACTTTGAACTCAAACAATTTTCTTTGAGAGTTGAAATTCTCAGATGTTTGAAATTCTCCCAGAGGTTTGCATAATGGGAGCATGGATAATATGAATGTTAGACAAGCCTGCAATTGCCATCTCCTATTTTTCCAAAGTTTCTTTTACGTGTTTTAGTGCCTCCTATCCATTGCTTACTTTGCTAAATCACCACTTTAAGCAACATACTGTCAAGCCTATAAATTGCCTCTGAGAAAATGACTAGTGTGAAGAATTCATTGTTAGTTATGCTTCTTTTATGTATTTAAAACACCTATCCATTATATACTTCAAAGGAAAGAAAGGAGTTCACCTTTCTGCAGCAGCATGGTGAATATCACAGCTTGCATAACCCATAATAGTACATTAGCAAACAAATAGTCAGTAAAAGAGCTGTGTCTTTTTTACAAAATCTTAAATCTTTCCTCAACCTTCTGGGCTAATTTTTCCTTAACTTTGCCCCACGTATGGACAACCTACTACACAGAAGTTTTTGTAGAACAGTTTGGCTGAGCAGAGAGGCTGCAAACCCTCTAAATATCAATATAATCCTGCTGTGTCACACTGGGAGAAGGGAGGGCAAACAGCCTGTCAGAGGCAGTAAACCTCATTCTGTGCAGCAATGTACATCAGGCTGAGGGCTTGGTTCAAGGCTATTGGGTCCTTCACTGCTGCACAAATCAATTTGTTTAAAAATATTTTTATGCAATTGGAAGTATATGTTACTAAAAGTAAATTATATAATTTTTAAAAGCATATAGTTTATGCTTAGATTTATGTATCTTATTTACTGAAGACTGATATAAGCAGAAAATAAAGGTCTATTTTTTTTCTGAATCATCATAAAAGCTTCCTATAAGTCATCTGTTCTTTAACCAAATAATTCTGGAAATTCTCACAAAAAATGCAAATTGTAAGTTGATATTTACATACATTCTCTGTAGGTGTCAGCATTGCTTTATATTGTTGTAGAGAACTGTATTTTTTTCTTCTCAAAGAAAGATGACATGCAGACTTATCATTTTCCACATGAAAGACAACTTTCACGCTGCCAGTTTTTCTTCTACCACCTATGTCAGACCAAAAGATTCACTACTATATTGCATACATACAACCAAGAAAATGTACAGGAAAAACCTACATTGTTTTTCTATGCACCCATTTCAAGTTTTAAAACTTTATTACTGTAGTTATTTTTCAAATAAATATCAACCATATAGATGTAAACACAAGGTTCATGTAGGCTTTGCAAACGTTTCTCAAATGTTGCAAGGAGCAACAATTCAGTTAAATAAATGCTAAATAAATTGTGAGTCTGCCTTCTTTGCACAGATGGTGAACTGGACCCAAAAAAGTTCAACTTTCAAGTGGAATTCTCAGAAAGCCACTATAGGGCAAGTATTATTTAATACTTTCATTCATAAACTTATTATACAAAAGAAAATCGACCACTGAGATCTGCTGATAATACATTGTTGAGATGAATTATCCATGCAGAAGAGAATTGTACTACCATACTAGAAGTGAATGACCTTGGAAGCCAAAGTAATAGTAATTGGATGAAAATGAATTGTGAGAAGTACAAGGTCATAAATAAAGCATAACAACAAGAATTGTTTCTGGGATCTCAGGCATAAAGAGTTATTGAAGAACGATATTAATTAAACAGTCAAACAAAATTATTATCAACCTTATATACCATGAAAGAAAAACACAATCCAAGCATCTGTGAGGCAATATATTTTCAATGAAAAAAAAAGAAACATCGATGACATTATTACAAGCTCAAGTATGTATGAACATTACTTGAAATGGTGCATATATTCCATCCTTTTTATCAAAGGAACAGAGAGCCTCTTTTCCAGGAGGCTATTAAGAGAGCACTTCAAAATAATTTGAAGAGATATGTTAGCTTCCTATAAGAGCAGTGGAAAACAAATTAACTACATAAGAAAAAATCAACACAAGAAAAAAAATCTACAAACTGCTCAAGAAAGACATTAAATCTGGTACAGAGAGTCTGACACCACTGCCCAAAGGGAATAATAAAGGAAGAAATCCCATCTACTTTTCAAAGAGAGTTCAAAAGAGAACATATGACCTGTCTGCTTGGTCTGAGTGTGATGGAATCTGTGTCCCAGGGACGCCTGAGTAGGCCATTATTTCATTTGCATTACAGGTTTGAACCTGGTGCTATACCTTTATCTATTGACAAAGTCAAGTGCTACTTACAGCCATTGATTGTGGGCAGTCTCAGTTGGTCTAAGTGAAATGGAACAGATGAGAGTTTGTGGGTTTTTTGCAGTGATATTCTCAGTCTCTACTTAAACTGGAATTATCCTTCTTCACTGCAGGTGAAAAGCACCTTGGTTACAGAGACTTCTCAGCCACTAGCTGGCTCACAACCAACATTTTTGAGTTAGGGAATTTAATTTAGATGAGGATTTCACATTGGGCATTTACTTAAGTGAAGTTTTATCCATGTATTTCTATACATCCACACACATCCTTTAGAAAACATTTCTTCTAAAGATTTGTTTACATATACCTTTTTGTCTTCTCTGGCCCCCTCACACCACGTCTCTAATACATTTGTCCATAAAACTGTAGAGCTACACTGACTTATTTTTAGGTCATCTCATAAGTACTTAGAAGCTCCTATTAATGGCACAGCAGAATGCTGAGTTTTCTATAACTGTGGCTGCAGAATCTTGTCTCTATCACAGATTTGCCCTTGGGCTGCAGAATAAACAAAGAGAGTATTTATAGCCCTTCTCATACAAAGAGATTTGATCATTCAGAAAGAAGGCAATGAATTGCACAGAATTTTCTATATCCCCAGGCTAAGTACTAATCTTAGTGTTAAGGAAAAGCTGATGTCGCCTGGTCTGTCACAGTATCTGCATTTGTACATCTCTGGGTAACAATGGGCCAAAAAGGTTAACTATTATTTTTGAATTAATTTATTTCAACACAGTCCCATTGTCATGACAGATTTAGAAATACTGGCCTCCACCTGAATTACATCAGATTGCTATAGTTGATACAGGATATAGGAAAAATCAAAGTAACACTTCTCAGAGTTCATCCAAAGAAAGTTTTAAGGAAACAGATGGCTCTGACCATTTGGAAATGGCCCATAGCTATTACACTTAATAAAAGAAGCTGGAGATAAGGTGGAAAACCCCCACTCCTTTTTTTTTTTTTCAGGCTGTAATTTGATTCTAACCTAAGATTCAGAAGATTAATGGAAGATTCACAGCTTTTTGTACATAAGCAGGAAATCAACAGAATAAGCTCTATGACTTAAGTGGACTTCTCAAAGTCATTCTCTACCCTCTAAATCCAATATCCTTGTTTTGGGGAAGTTTGATTCAAGCTACGTCTTACAATGTGGCACCCAGCAGAGCTTTGCTTTGTTGAGAATACCCCTGGCTGGAAGCCTCACTTACTCAGCTGGATTGAATCCTCTGTGGCTCAGGCTCCTTGTGCTGCAGTGTCAGAGATATTCCTCTCTCCCTCCGTGCTGAGTACACACACTTCCATGCTCACAATCACAGCCACATCCGGACCCTCCTCTACCCTGGAATATTCTCATAAAGCTCAGTCTTTATTATCCCAAACTAAGGTTGATTGCTGTAGATAAAAACTTAAGTAAAAACATCCGATACAAGTTTATGACTTTGCCTAACTTCTATGATGAATAACCACTCTAAAAGCAAGATAAACTTTTATGACTTTAAAATATATTACAATCCAGCAGAACCATCAAATTGATCTCACTTTTTGTTACCTTTTCCTTTATGGCTTGCTGCAAATCCAAAATCCAAATTCTTATTAAAATTTTTTTTAAAGGATTTAAATATTCAGATCCTTAAAACAAACTGCTAAAAATGCAGAGCAATGACATATTGGATAAATGCTCAAATCCAAGGAAATATTTTTAGGTTACTGATATATTGCCATGTACATGGCATTTTGTCATGTAATAGGTGAGGAGATAGTGAAGTATTTGTTAAGTAATTAATCATTTAGAAAATAAGAATAAAATTTTGGGAACCTCAGGTTGATTTTCCACCGTAAAACAATAAAGTGATTTTCAGTTCAGTTACTTCAAAGCATGAGGACTAGAAACCAATGATATCTTATAAAGGTGTGAATCCCCTTATGATCTATGGCAAAGAGATCCTGTTTACATTGGTGAAAGGACAGAGTTTGAAGATGTCAGAGATAAGGAGGAATTTTTTTTTCTTATGATACTATAATTTGAAGAAAAATCATATTCGCATTTTAGCAATAATTCATCTGAGCAGACTGAAGCTTGCAGTGCAACTTTTAAGTGCAGTGTGGATCCTACTCTTCATTGAATAGACCCTTCCTAAGTGAAACCTATTTGCACAGGAACAGAGGCCAACTGGATTACTTCTACTTGCTCAAGAATGAAGAAAAATTAATTCTGACCACATCATTGTAGCATTGGCAAAATTGATGTCTAAAAGTAGGTGTTGAAATGGAAAGGGTAATCACAGTGAGATACATGGAGAAAAGACCAGATGCAAATTGAATTCTTGAAAGCTGGTACACCACTTTCATTTTGGTTGTGATTTTGAAATAATCCCTTACAATGAAGAGAAACTAGATTATGTCAAAACCACTGTAAAAGAAAACAAGTTCTTCACAGAGAATTTGCAGCTACTGTAGTAGGATATAGATCCGAGTGTCAAAGATAAATGCATAATTTATCATTATAAATTGTCATAATAAATTAGGATACCTCTAATTAATATGTTCGGTAGCTTGCATTACTATTTCATATCCATATATGCCAAAGACTAACTTACTCCTAGTGACTTTTTCTAGTTTTCTATTTAACATTGACTAAATGTTCGATATGTCTATACAGATAAGTGTTATTAATACTCCAAATAGCTACAATGAATGTAGAATATGGTGTACTGAAAGCACAAGATACATTTATACAACTCCCTTGCAAAACAACTTTTAATGTGATTGCAAACTACATTTTCCCTAAAGTGCAAGAATAATAGTAATGACTGGGTTCAACACTTTGTTTCATATTGGTAGTATAGAATGTGGTCCCATGCCCTTAGATTTCTCAGGAAATTAGATGTTTTGCTTTTTCTCTCCCAAAACAGTACCTCATAGGATCTTTTTGGCAAAGACAGTGACAGAAACTCATTCTCCAGAGCAACACACAGTTTCCTCAGCTACGAGACCATCCTTTCTTTTCTTGACATCCCAACTCATTCGAAACACATATCCCAACTTCCTCAACAAAACTGAGATGAGACTTGCAAACAACAGACTCTTTCACTGTGTTGTGCTGATTCATTCCAAGCACTGTTCATCCTGCACACTGAATGAGGCATTCCTGTGGGAAAACAAAGGATGAGATCATGTAATTAAAGACTATCTCATAATGTACACAGGGATTGAACTACAATGGCCTCAACAGTCTTAATTCTATTTCTTAACTCTTGAGTGATTTAGAGGTTTCTGTTTTCTAAATCAATAGTTATGAGCAAAGACATTTTAAAATAACCAAGAACTTCAAACAAAAAAAAAAAAATAGCCACATGGAACCATACCAGCTACTGCTTCATGGTATGCAAGGAGAATTATCAGTGGATCCAACTGGAGTGGAAAACAACAACACTGCTCCTTTTGTTGAGCATTCTATTCTCAATTTGCCTATCCATAAATGTTTATATGTTTTCCAGAGAGATTTTGATTTTAATGTCATTCTGGCAGATTAAATTATTTTCAAATCCTGGCCTCTGATTCCCACCAGCTCACAGGCTTGCTTACTACAGAAGGATGCTGATGAGTCTCTTCATATTCCCCAAGCCCACCTGACAAACAGAGACCCTGACCTTGTTCTCAGCCATTTCTCTTCTGAGTGCTCTGTCAAGCTGGACACAGATTGGCCATTCAGTTCTGAAGGAAATTCAACTTCTCATAGGAATTCTAATTTATAGGCATTCTGTTTCTGAATCTCTCCTAAAATGGATGTCATTCTCTCTCCCTCAGCACAAGTCTCCGGCACACATACAGCTCATTTGGAAGCTGAAAGCCTGAAACTCAGGCATTCATTGTTCTTTGGCCATTCCCAAGAGCTGGATCTTCTGCAAGCCCTGACAGCCATCCCACAGAAAGAGATTATTTTGAAAAAATATCCCTTCTCCCTGAAACTCTAGATCTGGGAAGCATTTTGTTTTGAAGCAGCAGAGGAACAGATTTCAGATGCCAATGCTTCATGTTTTCTGCCAGGCAGCAGCACAGGCAGCGCTGCTCTCCAGGAGCAGGAGCCCAGGGCAGTCCTAGCACAGCCCTGGCACAGCCCCACAGCACACCAGCACCATGGGCAGGAGAGGGCACTGGAAACAGGGCCCATCCAGGCACTCTCCAGCTGGAGACAGGGCTGGAGTTAAGGCTGCAGCAGGAAACAGAAGGAATGGAGCTAAGCAACACACTACCTCAAGTTCACGGTGCAGCAAGGGAAGCAGGGATGGATGGACAGAGAGACCCAGCACAGCTCTAGAAGGGGCTGGAGTCTCAGGTCTGAGCTTTAATGGAGCCCCAGGGCCTGTAGGCAGAGGTGTGGGGGTGGGGGTCCCAGATGAGGCTGCTCAGGGACCCTGACCCCTACTAGTGCACTTGGGCATGAGGAATGTTATGTTCAGCGCTGGGGTTAAAACTAGGAATAGAAGGGTCTTCAGAAGCTCAGCACATTCAGTTGTTTTTCAGTCTGCAGAGGAGAGTGTGAACTTTAATAATAATAATAATAATAATGAATAATTCCTATTTGTTCTTTTTCCCCCCATATTCATTTGGGGCTTTGTGGCTAATATCGTTTATTTAAAGTATTAAATCTTCCTCTCTTTCTTTAGTTATATTTTGACTTATATTGGCTTCATTTGTTTGTAGCCATATCCTTCCTTTCTCTGTTCTTTTTGTCTCCTTTGTTCATATTTTATGTTTGTTGAAATGTAAACTTCTGGGGACTGCAGTGCTGAACAAGTTCCTCAACTCTAGTTGAACTCATTAATGTTGGGAACAGGAGCCAATGGAGCATAAAGGATGTAAAAACTTTTGTTCCTCATTCCTGGACGTTTTTCCATCACGTATACTTGGAACTCCACCTCCAAGAACCATTTCTAAGTTTTTCTAGGGTGAAGAACAAGTGGTGAGTAGCACAGGAACACAATAAAGCATTATGGCACTGATGGTGAAAAAATGTTCCATAATCATTTGAAATATGAGGGCATATGAGGGTGGTCTTTCTAAGAGAGTGCTGTTTCTTGAGTTTTGCCAGAGCAACTTTTTTTAAGGTTTCACACCAGAAAGCACCGTCCTATATTGGATAATTTCTGACACAAAAGGTAGCATATCATAGTCTCAGTTGTGTTCTGTTTCCTTTTCTCTGTTTAGGAACCAAAAATTGCTGGCAGAGCAGACAGGAAACTCTCAGTGTGGAAGAACTTCACTGGGTTTATTGATGCCATGCCACACTGGACTTCAGATGCACTGAGCATTCAGAGCAGTACAGATACATTGTGAGAATAAAACAGTTACACCAAAAAAAAATCTATTTTTACCTGTTACAACAACAAATTGCCCCCAGCAACACAGTTGATACATATCATCTTAGAGTAATGGGTGAAGCACCAGACTACTCTGCTGGCTTCACCCCTGCTGTTACTCACTGATCTCTCCCAGTAGAGTCAGATGCAGACAGTCATGAACTAGTTCACTCACTCTCTGACCAAGCACCACACAAGATTTTATTGTCCCAAAATTCTTCAGAGATTCAGAAGCTGACCCTCTCAACCTCTCTACGAAGCACATCCAAGCAGGATTTACAAGCTTAGACACGGTTCCCTGCTAACATGGTCTAAATGCTTTACAGACCACTGAGTGAACAAAGTGGTGTCATGACTTATGAGCTTGTACTTGGACAGCTATCCAAGTGCTAGAAAATCCAACCTTAATTAAGTTGTTAAAACAAGCTGTTAGAGATGCAGGATTTGACTGCTTACATAAAATAAATTATGCTGGTTAGATAAGTATGCTTATCATAGCATTTTTGCATATCTTCATTATTCCAGTGGACTGTTTCCAATCTAGTAACATATTTCTATAAATTTTCACTAAAGCCCGAGATACGGAGCAAAGCACTCTGGGCTTTCTAAGCAAGAAGATGATCAAAATTCATAAATATGCATTTAGTAATTCATTCAGCCAGCTCTAAATGGAACCCTTTATATAGACTTTTGAAAACATTCAGGATGTGAGGTGAGTTCATTAATGTGGTAGAGCAGATTTGGAGCAGCCGAGATTTGGAGTAGAGCAGGAATGATCAGCTTCGTCACTGCTGGTTTTACTAAAAGATTTTTCTGATGATACAAAGAAGGACTGAAACATCTAAAGAACTACTGTCTTCCTGGTCCTCTTTCTGGTGCAGAGCCTGTTCTTGGGAGAATTTTGAAGTAACTGAACTATAATTCTAATTAGAAATCACTCACACTAACTCAAATTAAATACAATATTGAAACTGTTCAAACACTTAATTATGCATAAAGCAGTGAATATATTTTAGTGATGAATAAATCAGAATGAAATGGGGTGGAGGGCTTGGAAGAAAGTAAAATTCCCTTGTTAATAGCAATTCCACTGGAGGGCCATGAATATGATCAGAGGACTGGAGCACACACCTACCCTGTGAAGAAGAGCTGAGAGAGAGGGAGTTGCTTAGCCTGGAGAAGAAAAGGCTCCTAGAGATTTTGTGACAGATGGTGACTTTTACCAGGGCCTGCAGTGACAGCACAAGGGGCAGGAGTTTCAACTGAAAGAAGGTCGGGTTTAGATCGGCTGTATTTAAATCAGTTATAAGCATGAAATTTTTTACAATGGAGATGGTGAGGCACTGGAACAGGTACCCTAAAGAAGTTCTGGATGCCACACTCCCAAAAGTGTCAAAACCAAGTTGGATGGGTTTTGAGCAGCCTGGGATAATGGAAGGTGTCCCTGGCCACGGCAGGAGGCATTGAAATGAGATTATCTTTAAAGGTCCTTGCTATCCCAACCATTCTGTGATTTTCAGAATCTACTCTCTTGACTTATCTTTAAGCACATGAGATTTTATATTAAATGGTCATGCTTGTTTCTATATACTTCGATAATGACAAAAACAATTATTTACCACTTCAACTCATCTTATGCATTTAAATTAATAAAACAATTTTCTTTAATATTATAAATATACTTTAAATGTACACTATTTATAAGCTCCTCCTTCTGAGATCAGTCAATACTTAGCAAATTTTGAAATGTAACTCTGGGATATGTACAGTGCACATCTGAGTTATAAAAAATTCTAGTATGTACAAACAGAATAGATCAAATTGTGTTTCAGATATTGAAATGTAGTCTGCCAAATATAAATAGCAACAAACCTCTGAAATTTGACTAAAATGTAGCAGTTGCTTAGTGTTCAGATACTGAGTTAGAACTGCTAAGAGAATTTTAGCAAGACAATAAAAAAGCAGGATTTCAATAAATCTTCACCAGTTTTCATGGCTGTGTTTTGATGCAAAATCCGTGTTAGAATAAAAAAATAAGCAGCATTATATTCCATTTTACTTGATAAAAGACTTGAAAAAAGGCAGTATCCTAGCAACTAGACATCAGAACTTTTCAGTGCAAACACCTCGACCCTTCACTGTGTCAAGCAATAAAAAGAGAATAATAAAATTCCAAACTTCCAATCCTAACATCAAACCTGAAAATAAAGCAGCTCAACAATACATAGTAGATTTGAGCTCTTTTTTTTTTTTTTTCTGGCAGAAGTATATGCTGAGACAACTTCCACAATACAGTTCTGTGATTGATAAGGCCAGAGAGTTTTGCATTCTTGTCCATTTAGGTCTCTAACTGTGACTCTCTAAAACTTTATTGTATAAGGTTTCCTTTTGATCACTTTTGTTTCATATGCAACAACTACCTTTTTCTGGACTTGTTCCTCCTATCTAACACAAGCTGTCAAAAGCCCTGGTTGTGGTCCTCTCCTCAACCTGCTCCACCCTAAAACAACACAGACTGTCGTTAATACATCAGGATACTTGATAGTATCAGGGAGTACAGATCCCTGGAACATCTAAAGAAAGTGCCAGAAGTGGGCCACATGTCACAAACCAATAAACTACATAGCATTTTATAAAGCCAGCTGTATAATAAAAGTACATTCATTTAATGTCTCTTCCATGCTTTCAAAGCACTTACTGATCTAATCAAAAGAAACTCTATCTCTAGCTTTATCATATACTATTGATGCCTGTTTCTAGAAGACCATCAAAAGGGCTTTAGCTCTGCAAACATTACAATACTTTTTCTGGGTCTTCTATAATATACATTCATTCTACTCTTATTTTGGGTACTTCCTGCCTTGGTTTTATTCTGTTGCCATAAGAGGGAGAAAAATAAAGTGATATGGACAAAGAGGCTGACACCAGGATGCATTTCATCTGCACAGTAATCAATAGCAGCCAGGGCTCACAAGGAAAACACGATCGAGACTTTTTCCTCTTTTTGGTTTGAGTGTGGGTGAAGACCTGAATGTGCTGACCATCCTCTCCAGTAAAAGGCATGCTGAAATGTGTGCACTATTTCCAGTAAATTCATACTCCTCACTGACCCATTGTATAAGACAGAATAGCACAGAGGAAGTTAACTATAAACATATTGCTGCCTTTGCATGAGAAGGGCACAGGGGTTGAGGGGCAGGGCAGGCTGAGGGAGAGGATCTGGGAAAGCCAGAGCCCAGCTGTGCCAGTGTTTGTGTCAGGCAAATGACCATCAGAAGGAAGGAGGGCTCAGCTCCTAGGTAGGTTTCCAGTTCAAATATCACAGCCATTTGCCAGCCCAAACCCCTGTGCTGGGCCTTCTGCTCTACGTGCTGGGACTTGGGCAGAGGTTAGCAGGAGAAGGCTCACCAGTGTCCAGAAATGGCCCTGCTCCATCTGAGAGCCAAAGGTCACCCCCAGCTCACGTGCTCTGGGAAAAGGCCCCTCTCCCAGTAGGATACTGCAACCATCAGGTTATCAGGCAGTTTCCATTCCTCTGCACACAGCTACTCCACTGTGATTTACAAAGTACCACGTTTACAGCAAGAGAAATGTACTACATAAAATTAATGACCTAGGCAAAATTGGTAAGAAAACTGAGAAGGCCAAGAAAGTATATGTACTTGGCAATGATTAAAGCAAAAATAAAATGTTTACTAGTGCAGGTAGTTGAAAGGCTTATTCTGTGCACTGCTGTTTTCTATCTGGAAAGAAGGATGGGATACTCCAACTTTAAGGAAGAATGAACTTTTTCAGAGTGGACTAGTTACCACAGAATATGTAGAAAAACTTTATGCTATCTAGAGTTAAATATTTTTAAATTCCACATAGAAATCCCAGAAGAGAATCTGACAGAATTTCAACTGATTGTTTTTATTTTCTGAGACTTTTTAATAACTTGAGTCAACATCAGAAAACTGGAGCAGTACCAATATTCTTCTGCTGTTATTCTAAAGGTCATGCAAGATGAGCTAGGGAACAGAAGGACAAATGGTCTGACGTCAATCCAAACACACAGAACAGAAACAGATAAGATGCTTGGTTTTTATAAGGTATTATTCATACTATAACACAGCTATAGGATCATTCCTCCCATCAGCCTGGTTTCTCCCCACGAGGTCTCCATTTCGAAATGCCTGGCAGCCCCAGGCTTAAGGCAGTTTGCTTGAAGGTGGGAAAACTTCCTTCTTACCAGGCTGAGAGAGGAATCTGGGCTCTTTTTGAGTACTCCAAGCAGGCATGCTAGCACTCAGACACACAGGAGAACCACTTCTTTCTTAAGCCAGCTTTCTTATGTGTGCAGTCAAAATAATATGGATGTTTCAGAAAATTTCATTACAACTGAAAATATTTTCCATATTTGTGATATATTAATATTATCCAATTTATGAGTTTGGATATAGGAATAATAACTGATAATACCTATTCCAGGAAACTCCAAAATTGATCAGCAAGGGTTCTTGCAATCACTATATGTTTTCTCATTCAAACTAATTTCTAAGAAAATTTTAATATTAAAATATTTCCAAGTCCTTCCACATCCACACTGCACAGTTGGTCTGCCCATCTCACCTTCAGACAGCTGTGGTATTGTTTAGTTACAGTACATCCTGCTTCTACACTCACCAGCCATGGAAGAAAGTATAAATGAACCCGTTTATGAATGTGTGCACACACAGGTACACTGCACACACCAGCACAGCTTCCCTCTGCTCCCTCATTCTTTGCCTTCCTTAGCTGCACACAGACAGGCAATGTAAGTACAGGTGCTTGGCAATCTAATTTAAGTAACTGTTTTTTTTCTTGAATTACACAAATTACATTACAGTTTTTCAATCTCATGTTACAGTAATACTATATTGAAATATATTGCAAATTAAATTATTTCTATTTATTTAATTCATGAAGTTCCATACTGGCAGAGCACGTAACAGACATGAACCAGGCTCAAAACCTAATTATAGAAAAAGTTTTGAAAACTGAAAATTACTTAAATATTTTAAAGTAATTTTAAGTAATTCTATCATGCTGTTTATCCTGTCAACTTAAAAGAATCACTTAAATACCTTGGAAAAAGTAAAAGGCAAATTTTCTAGGTAAAAAAAAAGTTCCAGTAGCACTATATTTGTGTCATCTCAAAATAAACTACACTTAACACTGACCAGTAATTAATGTTAGAGAGGTGAAACTGTCCAGAGGTCCAGATGCACAATGTTTGCATTAATTTTATATAAAGTTATGTCACAAGTCTGAAACTTGGGCTTCATCTTTTGATGTGAACTAGGTGTTTTAAATGAAATTTCATAAGCCTTTAGGGTCTCAATTTACCTTGAAATCAAAGAAACTTAGGGGCATATCTCAACTGGGAGTGTATTTGGCCCTTTGTTGCATTTTTTAATACACAAGGGCAACATTTTTATAAGCACTTAAATAAGTTAGAATTATAAATCCCATGACTTTAAATCCAGATGGGAACCAAAACATTTATGGTTTTTTGGCTTCTGAAAGGTCTTTCTATTCAAAGTAATTTTTGATTACAAGAACAGATCCTGCTGTTTGACTATAAGGTCATTGGCCCTTTATTTCAATTTATGCCTTTTAACTGTAAGAATCTGGACCTTTTCTTCTAGTGGAAACAAACCTTTGTGTAAATTTGTGAACCTGAATACTATTACAATCACCAAACTATTATACCTTATTTATGATCAGAACCAGTAGAAATAATAATAAAAATTTGCTTTATTTAAAACACACCTGGAAAAGTAATTCCAAAAGCGTTTTATTGTCTTGTTAAAGTAACGATTTTCAGCCACTCTGTACACATGAAACCTCGAAAACAGACAGAGCTTCTTAATGAAAAATGCAGTGTAAGGAAAGCAGATTGCTACCTATGTATGTACAATTTAGGTGTCTCTTCAGCAACATTGTCTCACTGTCTCCTGAAAAAAAAGCTCTCTAGTGCCACTAGAGAACAATGCCAAATAACTTCACTTTCCCTGCCCCATAAGTGGAGCTGTCACTTCCCTCGGGGTGTAATTGTGAAGTTAATCCACCCTAAAGCAAAGCTTTACCTGCAGACAGCTCCCACCACTGACAACTGGAACAGCAGTGGTGGCTTATGGCTTCTGGTCCCTGTAGGAGCTATGCCATTGGTACCTTCAGCCTCGGTGGATCAAAGCAGAATTAGAAGTATCTCCAAGAAAAAAGAATTTTAAAACATCCCAGCACCTATTCCTATCATTCCCTAAGTCTTACTATTCCCCAGAAGCTGGGGAAACACTGCAATTGCTTTGTGTTTCATCCTCTGGGTTCCATGTCCGTATCTCATATCTGCCTCATCAGCAAGGACAGCAGACTCATAATTCCTATTTGCATCCCTCTGTCTCTTTCCCCTCTCCAGAGAGCCCATTTAATAGAGCAGAACTCCTTTGATCTCTGTATTCCCAGCTTGAACAAAACAGCTGTGTAACTTTGCAGCTTCATCTCCTGTTCCTCCAAGAACTCATCCACTTCATTTTCCTGTCTCTTCTGAACATGTCTAGTCAGAGGAGATCAATATGCAAGACAGAATCACTTATAAGCTCATATACCACTACCACTTCCCCCTATAATCAATCCCAGAAGCAAAAATCATGAAACTCTGAGACAGCGCAGTAGAAACTGTTGTTATAAACTCAGCTTCACTTGATATTAATGAGGCTTTCTGGCTTTGTTAACTTTGGCTGTAAAAGGACATTGTTGTAAAAAAGCCTCTGAAACATCCAGCCAGAGACAACACTTTGCACCTGTGTGCAAAACATGTATCACACGCATACATTTCACAGAGACACACCTATGCACATGATGGTAAAGGTGGAAATACAATAAGAAAGCAGGGTCTTTGGCATAGCTTTAAGTGAGCTCTCATATGAAGAATTCAGCAGGTGGTAGCTCAATATGACTGACATCTATGATCATCTGTTTAAAATGTCTTCGGTAGGGAAGGATAAGAAAGAAAATACTTTATGAGTAGAGTGTATTGCATTTGTTTGTTATTTGGAAGAAAAGTATCAGAAGTAAAGAGCTCATCTTCTGACCAACAGCTGAAAATTTGTCTGCTACTTGGGGAAAAAGTAAAAGAAGAAAATAAAAGAAAAGAGACCAGTTGCTGTATATCACTAATTTGCTCTTTCTCTTTCAGACATCAGAATATTAATAATTTTGAGTGAATGGAGTTTAATCATCATGACAACGTTAAGGTCTAGAAAGTAGTACATATGCAAAATTCTTGAACATGGATATAATACAGACAGGATATTTATATATTGCTTTTAAACCATAAAATAAAAGTACCCTTTTGATAAATATCCCTGTCTCGTACAGTCATTTATTTCCTACAAGAATTGTTTACTTAAAGTTCACTGTAAACCTCAAAAAAGCAGGGAAATTAGTTGAAATCTCTTCTGATTAAAATAATATTATTTTTAAAATGTTTTTTCTCCAAAGGAAAGATAAACAGTTTCCCAAATGAATACCTCCCCTCCTACCAGCATCATGTACTAACTCCCATGGAGAATTAAACTCAGGACCTTCAGAACAGATGGCAAAGGCCTTATCTGCTTTCCTACCACAGCATGAGGCAATATAGGTTTGCCTGATAATGCACTCACAATGAGAAAAGGGTTTATTGACCCCTCTTAATGTATTTACACCCACCAAACAAATGCTTTTTAAATTTAATCTACACATTTTGGCTTTTGCAAGTTAATTTACAAGACCTATGCCAAGTATTAAACCTGACATACTAAAGAAACTGTTTTCATTTTAGTGCTATTTCAGCTGTATGTTTTGTCAAATCTCTGGCACAATTTATTCTCTGTCTTTAATTTTCAGCATTTATTTTAATAACTTCAGTGTTTATTTTCTGTGTATTTCACATCTTCCTTCCACATTTGTTCTTAAATTATACCATAGCTTTGACTCTGCTTTGGCCTGTGCTATATAATGAGCTCATAGTGGTTTAGCAGACAAGTAAGCTCAGTTCTGACACTGCATGAGCCCAACAGCTCCTTTTGCTCTATCCATTTGTCAGCTGCCCACCTACAAAATTCTTACAGCAAAAAAAAAAAAAATCCAATAAAATATTTCCTGCAAAATATGAAAAATATGTAGACATCAGACTAAAACCAGATGCTCTCTTGAAGTCCTTTTCCTTTTCACTGAGCAATGTAGACCTAGTTAATACTCAATTCCTGAATGTTTCAGCTTTTATTTGAATGCAACAGTCTTAAAATTTGACAGTGTTTTGCATATTATTAGCATTAGTCAAGGTTATAATAAAAATTATTTTTAATTTTTAGTTGTTTGCAAAGGCAAAAAATTAAGTTTAGGGTGATCTATAAACAAAAGGGAAAAAATGGTGAAAATGTTTTGAAGTAGGGAGTGAAAATCAGTGGCCAATAGTAGCAGATCTGATGGCCATTGGGGTGCTGAAGGATATGTAGATGGGCTCCCTATGGTTTCTTTTAAAAAGGTATTTATTTACACAGTTCTGTTCTTTCCTAGGATCCTTGTTAGAAGGCACAGGGAAACAGAAAGACATATATCTTCTTTACAGGGAAAAGATAAAGAAAGACAAAATAAATTATTGAAGTGTTGACTCACTATTACTTCTAAACCCAGTATTTTTGTTGTTTGGAATACAGTAGTAGGAGCTGAGGTTTACAAAGCTTGTTCTAATTAACTCACACATGTTCTTTCACAGAATGGGAACTACAATGGGACCATTCAGCTGTTTACCAACAAATGGACAAAACTTAAAGGACTATATATGAATAGGTAAGAGTTATTGTGGCCATAATCTCCCCATATAAACATTGCCTGTGCAACAAAATAATTCTGTCATTAGCTGGAAAGAGATGAAGGTCATGTTTACGTATAGAAATGCTATTGTTCTTCTCATGACCTAAATAGCTGAGAGTTCCCTGCAGCTACCCTGACTCTGTAGCAAATAATATCCATGTCTTCTTCCTGCACTGCTGCT
The DNA here is from genome assembly GCA_026413545.1 of Cichladusa arquata. Lineage (NCBI taxonomy): Eukaryota > Metazoa > Chordata > Aves > Passeriformes > Muscicapidae > Cichladusa > Cichladusa arquata. Next base: position 30,042,189 of record JAOTQP010001652.1, on the reverse strand, counting down.
GTACTGACATATCCTTGCAGCAAGGAGCCCTGCTTTTGTTACATGTGATGGAATCCTCACGACTTGCTTACACAGTCAGTGAGATTTCACACCCCATTAGAGGCTAACACACACACTTACATAAGGACTAAAGACATTGCTGCAAAGCAAGGCACTGTAGTACCAAAATCTAAAGCATGTCCCAAAAAAGGTTTCTGGAAGTGCCCTTTATCAAAATGTTTAATGCTCATGCATTCTTTAGAATCAGCAAATTAATTCCCTTAGCTGATTAGTATGGTTTTGTCCTGATTAATATGGCTTTTAGTTTCAAGAACTAAATAGCTTGAAAATACTCAGCAGTTTAGCAAAATACCTTTAGCCAGTTGTTGCAGTCATCTACCTCTAGGAAACCAGTGTTTCCACATTACCCAAGCACCTTGATTAGACTGAGCAAAGACATGTGGAAAACAGTTAGCAAACCTGTTTAGAAAAGGAGGCTTCTAGACCATGTCTTACATTATTGCTTCTGGGAGAATATTTTCCCAGTGTTTCGGTGCAATCTGTGATAGCAATAAAAAATAAAAAAAAAATAAAAGTAATAAAAAAGGGAAAGAAAGGTGGAAGCTGAAATAGTCTCATAAACACCATTCTGCCACATGGTTAGTTTTTCAAATGTTTTTTGGAATATCTGTGATGATTTATAATTAATAACTTAACTTGGGAAAAAGAATTGGTATAGACTACCTACATGGTACATCTAGGACTAGCATAGTTATTTTTAGTTAAGACATAATTTTTATATCTTATTATTTGGATGAATGTCCTCTTTGGTCTTTGTATTAGTGTTTGGTCCACCCTAAATACTACAAGTATTTTCCTCTTAGTGAAGTTTCTATTGTGTTCTTCCACAATAGAAAGGAAATAGGGGAAGAAAGAGAAAGAAGACTGGCCACAAGGCTGACCACAATGAGACTGGACATGCATTCAGCTGGGACACTAACACTTAAAGATGGAAAACTTCTTGGCAAGATTATTTCTCCTTGTGTAGTTTCAAAATGGAAGTTCTTGAAGGCATCTCTTGTATATCTATTAGAGGGAGTGATATTGAGAAAAAAAATAGAATATACTTCACAAGTAATGAATCCCTACTTTCAAAGCATGCATGCATGTTCAGTATCAGAACAGTCAACTCTTTAAAATCTTTAACCAATATTTTATAATACTCCTTAATTTTTAGCCCTGCATGAACAAATTTTGTCTGACATTTCCAGATCCTGATCCTATCTTTTCCTACCTTCAGCAGAGAAGAGCCTTAAGGCATACTTGCTTGTTCCTCTGAACATGATTTTCCCACTTCTTTTAAACATTAAGAAATTGTCTCTAATTTTAAAGATTCTGCAATACAGATGAAAAAGTCCCATTAGAAAATGGTGCAGAATTGAAGGCAAGAATGACTCACCAGCTCTTCCAAAACTATATTTTCATCCTCATTGGCTTTTCCTTTATGATCAGAAACCAGCACAGGAAAGCATCCACATGTAATATACACTCCTTGTAGCTAAATTAAACTTGCCTTCTCTTTCCATCTTTCCTAAATGCAGCAAAACTTTTACCAGAGAACCTGTTCAGTAAATACAACTGTAGATATTCTTACAGCTCTGTAACATGAAGATCTTCATTGCCCTGCCTGGTTTGGGTGCACTAGGGCCTGCAGGATACAGCCTGACAGGAGAGACCAGAGTCAGACAGTCAAGAGCACCAAGAACAGGAAATTGGCTTTTTACAACCCATTGTTATCCCCCACCAGCTTCTTTCAGGCAATAAAAAAGCAAATGAGCTACTTCAGGACTAGATCTGGTAGCATGGTGCAAGTAAAATTGTACTGCTGGTAACTGAGTTTTCCTCAGAAACATGTTCAAGGATAACAAGGAAGAAAAAGGAAGTGCATTGAGGCCAAACACCAGTTTTGAACAGCTGCACAGCTGACACAACTTTATGCTCAAGGGGGAAATGGTTTAGGCAAGAGGCTCTCCAGCATGCAGCAACAGACCAGATCTGTCTGCAATGAAGGCTTTGGAGCACCCAACAGCTAAGAAATTAAAATTATTATAATGACAAATATGTATTCCCTTTCACCTATGGGCATAGTAAAGGACAGCAAGAAATGAGCAGGCTTATTCCATTTTATAGTTTTAAAAAATAATTTTACAAGTCTACATAACTGGAGGATACTAACATTGCGTAAAAACATCTGGAATATAATTAAAACTTGTGCTAGTTACTGCATAAATTGTGATACTATTCTTATGACTGTTTGAGTAAAATTTTTACAGTCATTCTGGAAAGAACTTTGCATCAGAAACATTTCCTTATTCACAAATGCTACAGGTATATCAGTTTTGCATATGAAATTTGAGAACTTAAAGAGAAACTGCATTAAATCAGTAACATGCCAAATACCTATTTGTCACTTTGATTGTTTCATGCTTAGTAAGTACATATTTCTAGACCCTATCATGTTTATTAAAAGTACTTTTACTTCAAATGGGATTATCTTCCTTCCCTTTGTCTACTTACATTATTAAAATGCCATGAATTCAGTAAAATTGACCTTTAATATATACATATATATATATTATTAATCTAAAAGCCTCAGAATCTGCTCATCTGTAAGGTATTTTTGGAAAGTTGGAGGCTTCATCAGAGCCTGGCATAACTATCATCCAGGAAGCTACTCCTTTCGTATGTTCCATTTATTTAATAGAGAATAAATAAAGTGTATCAAACTAACAGTGGCTGAATGGAACAAATGAAACATCTGCCTTTGTGACAGAATTATATTTTTAGAAGTTGTGTCTTCAGCATTGTTTTCTGTGGCCATAACAGAAGTTGGCTGAAAAGGGGAGAAGGATATGGGTTGATCTCCCTTAGGGTGATCAGCAGCCAGGCCAGTCAACAAACCACCTGGGGTCCTTGACATATTTTTTAATTAGGAGGACACCAGTAACTATGTGGCATGGTTACTACTTATTCTCCTCCTCCTCCTCCTCCTCTTCTAAGAATGGCTCTAAGGAGGCTTATTTTAAGGACCTAGTTCCACAGAAATCAAAGACAAAGCAAAAACTTGATTTCTTTTTTCTGTCTTACTTTTTTTTCATGTGGATCACTGTGCTTACTCCCCAAGCATCTGAGAATGCCAGGCACATAAGGAATAGTAAATTGTTTTTTCTTATCACAGTATCTCTTCCAGTCAAGTGAAGGTGAAAACTCAGCTCCAATCAAGTTTTAAGAGAGAAAAAAATATCGTGTCTCCACAACGGATATATTTTTTTTTCCATTATATTTATGAATAGCCCCCCTGCTCTATATATTAACTCCCCACAGATAAAACCCCCAACCATGTTTATGCCTCTGTCTATTTTTCTCACTGTTTACAGTTCTCCCCATAAGTGAGTAAGGTTTTATTATTTTTAGTCTGTAGAGGATCCCTCTTCCATAGATGCTGCTATCTCAAAACTTATGGGCTGCATTTTCACATCAAAAATGTGTTGAGTAACTGATCACCTGCCTGCATTACCTATAATCAAAAATTTGTTGAAGCCAAGACCTCAACTCTAATAGCTTTTCAAAAAACTAACAGAAATTCATCTCTGTTTCTGTGATTGTTTATTGTGTGAGCTTTAGCTTTTACTACCCAAAAGTAATTTAGCGAAAAAAATTTCCCTAATCTGAACTGCTTCATAATAGTCTTCATAAATACTCCAAAATAATATTTTGACTGAGTTACTCTATGATGCAACTGCTGACCAAATTATGCCAGGCCTTCATTTCATATGGGCAACAGAAATGAATATGGGGTTTACTCTTTTTGGTTCATTTCCAAAGTTTCCAAGATGAACATTTAAATAAGATATTGCCTTCTTTAGGTCTTGTACAGCTGAGGTACAAGTCCAACTATCTGGAAAGGTATATGTGAATATCACACCACAGCTGCTGACTCTCAGCAGGGATTTTCTCCTCTTGAAGTTAATTTCCAGGACCAGATTAAGAAGCCTACAACAGTGAGATTTGCTATCCCTATTACCAGTCACTCTCCTTCTCTGCATTTTGCTGTAACTTTATAAAGACTAAAAATAAAAAAATCATATAAACATATAGAATCTCAGAATGGCCTGAGTTGGATGAGACCTTAGACATCATCTAGTTCCAGCCTTCCACACCTGTGGAGAGGGCTGCTGCTCACTAGGTCATAAAATAAAGTGCATTATAAAAATAAAAACTGAGAGGTGCATTATGTTAGCAGTTGTTGGCTCAGTAGGCTGCCTCTTCAGAGGATACACTGAATAGACAGAATCTCTTAAAAATATATTATTCCCTGAAAGTGTTGGGTTTTGTGCATCCAGCATACTGTAATCAAACTGAGCCACTTCAATGTTCATTGTATTAGCTATAATGATATGCCTAGCAAAATGCAGGTCCATTATACACTAGCAGTTCACAGCCAGTATTGGTTACCACAAAATGAGAAATATGTGTCTGGAAAGCCTGCATGAAGGGAAACAAACACCTCTAATACAACTTTTGGCAACAAATTTAATATGAAAATACATTTTAAATTGCATTTATAATGATGGAAATTCCTGCTCACAAAGGCATATTGTTCAGAGAAGCACATATTCCATCTGCCTGGGCAACGTGAGGCCTCTCAATGCTGAGCAGAATGGAATGTCTGACTGCAGCTCCTTTTTGTAGTCAGGCTGTGCATTAGCTTTGATGAAACATAGCAAATTTGTTTTGATTTGTTTTTTTTTTGTTTTATTTGAGAAAAATAAGTGCAAAGTTGTTCCATGAGGCTCTCATCATCCCATCGTGCTAGTTACCTGTGTAAAATCTTCTTTTATTGTGAGAGTGAGCCACTGAGGCATGAGTTCAAGATTAGTTTGGGCATTCATGGATAGGACAGAGCTTTTTCCAGCAATGCATAACCAGGTAGCCTGGTGGCTAAGCATGGGCTGCTCACAGGTAAGTGAAGCCCAGACACATCTGCACAGACAGCTGAGGTGAAACATCGAGTGAGAAGGCAAAGCAAGGTTACTGCCAGAGGTTAAAGGAGCAAGTCCATGTGCCCCAGAAGAGCAGCCATGAGTGCAACCAGAAGGCAGGCAAAGGGAAAATAGGCACAACACTGGGAATTGCTAAGAAAGTGCACGTGAGCATTAAGCAAAGCTGGCCTAGTGGTCTACAGCAGGGGTTGGATAGAAACAGACCCTTTGAATGGGGCTACAGGGGAGGGATCAGGAGGGGCACAGAACAAGGGCATTTGCCAGATGACCACTGGTGTCTGCCTGTTAATGCTGTGGCTTTGAGGCAGGAGCCTTTGTTAACTGGGGTTTTTGGCAGCCCCAGTAACTATTGGCTTTTGCCCAGTTTTTTCCTTCCTCATGTGCATAGAGACTTGTCACCAAGTGACACTGGTAGAACGGTGTTACAGAAAAGCAGTCAGAAGTTGGGGCTTCTCACTGGCTGCAATTCACTGTAATTTTATATACTGTAAAATATAAAACTTACACTTGCAATCACCAAGCCTCATACCTAAGTACAGATAATATCTTTGGGAAATAAGATTATAAATTTTAGAAGTCTCCTATAAGCAAAACCTGGGATCATATAATGTTGCCTCTGGAGTTGCACAACACAGGATGTAGAAACCCAGATAGTATGTACAAATTTTCTTATACGTATATGTTGCAGTTGTTTGTATTCTATTTCTATGATTAAAATTTCTTTTATACCAGTATTGTTTCCATCTATCTTGCTGTCTGCTAATCTAAAATAACTGCTATTTTGAAGTTATTTTTCAGTAAACTATAACATTTCCAAAGGCTAGAACTTGAATATTTCATAACCATTACACAATAGTGCCATACACACTTCACTAAAGAGATTTCACAGACATCCCAGCTATAAAATTCATACCCCTTACTCATTAGTGAGTCAACTCATTCTTTGATACCCTGCTGAGCTTCTCAGGCTACATGTTTATATATAGGTCTTCCTTTTGTATGCAGCTCAGTCTCCCATACAGTAGGAAAGCATACAGAAAAAGCTGGTGTATCTCTCAGAAAAGTGAAAATAGTACTATATAGAAATGGGTTTCTGCATTCACCCAGGAAAGCTCAACAAAAATATTCAATTTTTAGTAAGGGCATTGGGTTCCTACTCAATGTATGCAGCTGCATGAAATCTAAGTGAATTGCCTGAAGCAGTAAAAGCAATTCAACCTCCATTTTTAATTTGGATTCTTTCAACCCTGAATTTGTGAACTGTAGTGCTATCTTCATTTCATCAGGTCTCATATTTTACCATTATAGACTTCCAAGCTCTACAGACACACAGTTTCATTTCCACATTAATTAAGAAAAAGAAATTACTAGGTCATAATTCCTCTCCCTCCACAAGACTTGTGGAAGAGGTTTGAAAACCTTCATCATAGTCAGCTTTCATAAGCTAAGCTGTTCCCTAAAATCCTTTGATATCAGAGCAATTGCACCAGCAGAACGAATGAATCAAATGGAAAACCATACCCTGTTCAGAATTCATGATGCCCTCAGGACCAAATGGAATATTCAGACATGACTGTAAGGGGGGAAGATGGTATCCTTGATGGAAGGACAGAACTTTACTGTACTTGTCACTATCACAACAAGTGTAATCATTAACCATGTAAACAATTTTTTCTGAATGTACATATACAAACAAACAGTATTATGCAATTACACATCTTCACCCAGTAAAGAAGAGTCTTGTCTTCCATTGAGAAGAGCTTTACCATGCTCATATTTTCAGCTTTATTAGTAGGGTAATATTTCAAAATTATTTAGTTCTTTCCTTTCTACAATGAAGTTTAGAAGAAAGTAATGCTAATACCAGAATCTGAAACCAGCATAATTTTCAGGAGTTGTCTTTCAGTTGCTTAAACATCAGCAAACTGAAAAGCAAGATTTTTTTTAATTTTGAGATCTGAATTTTAAGACAGAGGAAAAACATTACTTGCTTTTTATCTTTGAAATAGATTTTTAATTTCTGCTGGAATGTTCAACATATAATTGCTGTTTTATAGAGCAACACTGCAAGTGCAACTGTAGCCGTACAAAGACTTATTTTCATTCCGTGAAGATGGGAAGGGGAATCCAAAATACAAAGGAGAAAGGAGTTAGGAAAAAAAGTCTGACCCTAAAGAAGAAAACTTCTGTTTTTCAAAGGATATCCCTTATGCTGACAGTCTGCAGTAGTTTGATCTTGCTAGTGTCAAGTCAAGTGAACCAAGCTGGCCAAAGAAAACGCGGCTGATATCATATTTTAGCAGGTCATCGAGCTTTTGGGGCTGAAAAGAAGAGAGGCCGTGAAGCTAATCCTGATGAGATACCTAATCTTTTGTTTATGTTCCACTGTGATAATGTCATTTCAGAGTAACAGTAATAATGAAAAGCAAGGAAGTTGAAAAAAAGTGGAAGGACAGAGAAAAAGGGGTGGCAGAACGATTTGATTGTCATTTTGTTTTGGTAGATAACAATACAAAGTTCAAAGGCTATGAATCCTAAAAAAAAGTTTCTAAAACAATGAAGTTTTGATATCAATCGTGTGTGCGTTGAAGGACATACTAAGCAGTGTTAAAAGGGTGTTCAAATAAGAATGTCCCTTGCTATAAGTAAAGTAACAAAAAATGGCAGGAATGTCAAAGGGAAATCGTTATTTTGCTCTTATCTGAATACAAGGTGTAAATCATTTTCTCCCTGTCAGGCTGGTGATTTTAACTTTCAGTTTTTCTAGCTCAATAGAAATTTTAAGGAAAGATTCAGAAAATGCATCCATGACCAGTATATTACTACAGCTGAAAGAATGACATAACATGTCAGTTTTTGAAAAATTCAGCAACAGATTTTTTTCTGAGAATAAATTTCTGTGCATTGCATCCTTACTCTCATGTCATGCTATGGAGTTGCCAATTTTGTACATCATGTCAAATATTTTCTACATATTTTAATTTGCTCTGTTTTTATAAAAAATTACTTTAAAAGAATCTTATGAACTTCTCATTTATAAAGGATACAAGAACAACAGTCATTCTGGACCTCAGTAAACCAAGTCAGTTCTTTTGAGCAAATACATTTTCATTTCTCTTTTAAAATGAGAACAAAAGAATACTCATTTATAGATAAAAGTATTTAAAGAATATTACATATATGCATTTATTAACAGCCTCTTATGAAATGTAAGTTGATTTTGAAAATCCAGGTTTCCTGAAATTCCCATTTAATTTAATTTTTAGAAACAGCTCAGCATTCTGTACAAAACATCTGACAGAATGAAGAAAAACTGGGTGTTCACTGTTCAGTCAATGAGGTCCAGTAAGTCCCCAGAGCTCCTATTTGCCTGCTCTGCTTGCAGGACTGTGATGAATCATTTAAAACATACATAGGAACTAGTGAATAGCAGTAGTTTCATTAAAATTAACATTTCTGAAGATAATTTTCTAAGATTGCATACATCAGCAATGTTAGGTTAAGAGCACCTCTCTAATGATTTTCCTTGCAGATTTGAGGCTTCTACCATAAACAAATAACTTTTTTTAAAATTTAGTCATATTTTAGTTCTACAGTGTATTTGTCCCTAGAAGAACATTTGCATGGCCTATTACTACAAATCAACATCTGCAGCTGTAATACATCGAGTCCCTCAGTAGCATTTAGCAGTCTATACAGCACTTTTTTGCACAGTTTAAATGTGATTTACTTTTAATGTTGTTTTACTTCAGCCTTTCCCAGGCACAACGAAATTTTACTTCCACAATTTTACTTTTATTCTTTGTTTTTGCATGTGTGGCAGATTCAGATCTAGAAGGCATGATTCCGTGTGTAACATATATTTTGTTGCTTTTTCCCAGCTGATAAAGAACATTTGCATTCCAAGAGTTCCCTTGTTACTATTCAGACATGGGTGAATACTGCAAAGTAAGTACTCAGAGATATGTATTACAGTAAAACCATGAATTCACCTCAGTGGTATTTATGACCTTTTGTATTTATTTTCAGAAAACATGTGAGCAATTTTTTAGCCAAAATGCTTGAGGAAAACAAGAAGTCTCATGAGTATTTGTACAAAGGCTCACGCCTAGGAATGTTTATTAGGGCTTTCTCAAACCTCTGATTTTCCTTCTTCAGTCATCTGGTCACTAACCACAAATATTAAGTAGCAAAGAGCTAGCTGAAGCAGAGAGAAATCTTAAATCTTGGCTGAAATGAACAGCTCGAATCCATCTCTTGTTCAGTAGTTTGTGGCCTGTAATCCATAACTGGTCCAGAGATTACTTTCTGTCTCCAGGGAGAGTCATCTAGTCACCCAATACACTCTTACTTCATCTTCTACACTGCACTCAGACAAAGCAGGAATACAGAATTCCCTGTCCTATTATTTTACATTCAACAATTCTTGTGCAAACATGTCTCTGGAAGAGGACAGGATGACCCTTAAGTGGTGCTACATAGTGAAATGGAAAACTTGCCACTATAGCAAGTAATATGTTTTCTCCTCTGCTGAAAGCTCCCAAATGTGTCTGTCTTTACAGATAATTCATAAAGGAAAAGCAGCTGCTGCTATTGACAGTCTGAGCAAAATTTGCCCTGTGCATTTCTTAATGAAAACCTTTCAATCTTAGCAACGATCTAAAAAACGACAAGATGACTGGAACTGGTTCAAGGGACTTGAATTAACTAGACTGTTTAAACCATCCTTTTTACACTTTAAACTCACAATTCACACTTTTCAAAAGATAAATTTGACATCAGTTTTCCAGTTCACTAGCAAGGACATTCCAAACATTCAGTGTATTTTCCCCAGTATATCTGCATATGTCATGATAGAATTACTAACAATTTCAGTGAAATTAGATACTTGGCGAGAAGACTGCAGTATGTAATTAAGCTACAAAAGGAGAATAAAAGAGTGTGTGTTTGCATAAAGAGAATGCCTCAGCTTAAATTCATGAAGGGATTGAAGTTGCCTCCCCATAATGTAAGAGTAGCACAACACACATAGCTCTGAAATACATATTGACCTGAAGTGCTGCCAATGCTTTAAGTCTTAACTGCTATATGAAATTGTTAAAGATGACCATTTATATATATACATATATGTATATATAAGGGTATTAGGGCAAAATGCAATGTGAGGTGTCTTTGGATCAGTGTCATTTACAGTAATGAGGTTCAATTCATAAAATGCACTTGTGAATAATTTGTGCAGTTCAAGGTATGTTTTTGCATAAAGATTGACCTATTCATATGCAAATGTCCTTCTAAGCATAGTCAGCACATGGAAACATCTATATTACTTTACTTTGCTCACTGATTTATTTTATTACACTATGGTCAAAATTTAGAGTACAAATTATTGACAGATGTTAATAAACTTTGAAACATTCAAAGTGGATCTTACTTGAAACAGAGAATGCAATTACAAAATGTGAGTTTCAACTCTCGACTTTTATATTCCTGTAAACTTAACAGTTAAAAATAATAAAAAGCCAAATAAGTTTGTAGCTGATATTTTGTATTCATGCCACGTTTAATTTTCGTTCAGCCCAACCTGACAGACACAGCCAAGTTGTAATTAATGTCATAACATAGAAATTAGGCCAATTAGTGCTTAACACTGTTGGCATGGGCTGATACTGTTATAGTTTTGTTCTTCATTGATTTCTAGTAAGCTGAATTTGATTGATGGGGTCTTTATTGTTTTTAATAATGAAACTTAGCTGTTCTCCAGAAAAGTGTCCCACACTTAGATTTGAAAGAGTATTACCAAGTTTTAAAACAAAATTTGTTGATACATTCCATGTTAATTGCTACAATAACTAAGAAGTGTTCTTGAAACTTTTTATCTAATATTAAATATGATTTTTATGAAGGCAACATCAGATGCAGACCTGAAGGAGCACATGGTAGGGATCATATTCAGCCGGAGCAAACTGACA
>JAOTQP010001652.1:30004638-30031078 GCA_026413545.1 Cichladusa arquata | reverse complement strand
CAAGTTTTAAAACAAAATTTTTTCTACTACTCTCTAAAAACTCCAAACAAAGAACAAAAACCTTAAAATTTGGTATTTATATTTATGGGCTTCTAGCAGATCAAGCTATGGTTTTTGAAACAAAAGCAGCAAGCAGTAACAGGTACTTAGTTGGCTGTGTTTGGATAACATTTAAGCATAGCCAATGACTGGTAGCATCCTACAAGTATCCATCCAGTTCAAATACTGGACCACAGAAGAAGCTGGAAACCCACTATTATTACAATGTAAACAAACATAAACATTTCTGCAGCCTTTGGGGTGTAAATCCTCAGTAATTCCAACCTAAATATCTTCCATTTCCTTGTGCTCACAGTTTCTCAGACTGCAGTTACTTCAATGGCAGTTAAGTTACGCCACTGCTCCCTATGCTGTGTGGTCCTCCCAAATAATGCATGAAAAACAGAAGGAAAAAGAAACATTATGTGACAATCCAGTATTGGCAAAGATTTCTTCAAAACAAGGTTTTTTAAGACTCATTCTGTGGTCCAGACATTCCACTATTACTAGGAAATATAAATCTGCTCCCTTTGAGGGGAGAGTGTATTACAAATCAGTTATCCTTTCACAGACAAAAGACGACTTTGGACACTCCTTGCTCCAATTAAGTCAAAATCTTTTACTAACCAGATCTTTAAAACCAGACAAACTTCTATTTACTACATAACAACAACAACAACAAAAAAGAAATCACTTCTTTAGTTTTCAGTTTTAAATGAAAGACACTGAGTTTAACAGACACACACATAAGATCAACCTCTCTCCTACTTCTATATTAAATAAATTATAAATATATTATAAATATATTATAAAATATATTAAAGCATATTAGTTTTCTCTTTCCCTGGAAATGTTTTCTTAGTTTAGAAATAAAAAAAAAAAAAATTTCAATTACAATTCTGGTCAGTCATACTGATTTTAAGTGACTGCATGTCCATGAATCCCTGTGAATCAACAAATACATACACCACAATACCCAGTGAGACAGTAAGACAGTTGCTTCTTTTGTGTGACATACTTACTACTTGTCTCCTTTCCACTGAAATAAGCTTTTTTAAAATTTAAGGAATTTTTGTAAATGCATATGAGAGTTACACAGGCAGATTATGTAGATTGATTCAACCTTAACTTCTTAGCAAGTATCATACAAGCGAGAATTAATTTATTATTTCTTATCTGACATGCACTTATTATAAGTTTGTTTTCCCTGGGAAAATCCAAGATGTATAGGCACAGACTTTCAATACTATGTGCTTTATATACATCTCCATTACTATTTAGAACAGATGGAGAATACCTAGATAAGACAAAATTTTGAGGTGTAAACTGTAATTCATCTCCCTATATTAGTAAAAAGGTGCAGAACATATTAATACAAAACTATATAGTTTTGTTGAGAACCTTACCCTAGATTCATAAAATCACAGAATGGTTTGAGTTGGAAGAGACCTTAAAGATCATAGATTCATAAAATCCTAGATTCATAAAATCACAGAATGGTTTGAGTTGGAAGAGACCTTAAAGATCACCTAGTTCCAAATGCCCCTGCCATGGGCAGGGGCATGTCCCAGTAGAACAATTCCTCAGAGCCCCATCCAGCCTTGCCTTAAACACTGCCAGGGATGGGCTATCCACAGCTTCTCTGGGCAGCCTGTCCTGGCACCTCACCACCCCCACAGAGAAGAATTTCTTCCCAACATCTAACTTAAATTGACCCTCTTTCAGTCTAAAACTCTTACTCCACATGCTGTCCCTAACCTTCTTTTGCGACTGATTTTTCCATAGCTCCATTGAGCTGCATTTGCTCACCTTACCATCCAAGGAAAACCTGGCTGGCTTGGTATGTGATAACACATTCTGCTACCACAGCAGAAATAGTGTAGGCTAGTGGAAATTTCCCAACACCTGTTTCTGTGAATGCTAAAGAAGCTGGAAGGGTGGGAAATTAGTAACTTCAGTGAGGAAAAGAAATGTTGCTTCAAAGAAATCTTTGTTTCAAGCCCTAAGGAAAGGATCACCGAATGTTGCATACAGTTTCACAAACCCAGGAACTGCGCTGAGAGATAGGTAGGACATGTGCAGAGGCACACATGTACACACAATATTGGTCTAATGCATTCACTGTAGAGGTGAAACCTTGGTAACATTAGTTAAGAATCTTGAATTCTAGCTTAACATTCTTTAAACTGTGCAAACCACTCAGGATTTATTGCGTGATCTTAGCAGAAACTGTCAGTGGAACTATGCTCTCTGTAGTCAGAATTGCCCATGTTATATTTTGATACACACCATATAAAAAACATATAAACTGTTATTTTATTGATTTCTAAAGCTTTTATGGCTCTGATGTCCAGAGGTGCACTATAGTACAAGTAGAAGGAAAGGTCCAGGCTTGCTCTAGAAATGTGTCATATACAATTCTGAACAGAAGAACTTTCTCTTGCCTGATCTTCCAACAAAATTATGGGGCACACATCAATTCATATTGCATTGGTATACCCTGACAGAGCTCTGAAGGCTATAATCACAGAAGGAGGAGGTGATACTAAAGGCTCAGTTCATGAAAGCTACTTTAAACCGTGGTGCAGGCCAATTATAGCAAAGAGGTGTCCAAGTGAGTTTGACTAACATTCCAAGACACTGTACATGTTCCTGTCCATTTATTATTTAATAGGCAAATTATATTATAAACAATAGAAGAACTTAAAATTTATTGGACCATTTTCATTGTCCATACTTCTTTCCAAGTAGAAAACTAATAGCACAGAAAGCAAGAACCAAATGTACTGGATTTTACTTTTTTCACTTCTAGCACAGTAAAATATCATTTATAGAATTTTTCAGGATTTTAAGTGTGCCATTAACTTCTTCAGACACATTAGTACACTAAGAATTTTTGAAAAATATAAGTGGAGTTATTAATATCCTTCTAGTCATATGAATATAATAAAATATTTAATATACCTAACAAATTATACAATACAATAAAAAAATTTATTTTTTGTTTGACCTTATCACTATTCCTTTGTCTTGCAGAGTAACTCCAATTAGTTACAGTGTTTTCAAATATGTTACAGAGAATAAAGGGAAAGCCTGCTAAAGCTATCAAAATACAGTTCTTTCTACTCTGTTTTCAAGTATTTATTTGGTTCTGGAAATGGTAGGGCCATGAAAAAACTTTGGTATTCTGCTAAAGGTATGGGACACAACTGCATTTTAACCCTTTTAGCCATTGAATTTTTAAATTTCAGAGGAGTGAGTGACTTCTCTGGGACAGGAACAGAATGATCTCTTGAAAGAACCAGGAGCTGAGGAAGGACTTTGCAAGAGTAACCCTCTGTCTGGGTGCTGTAAGGATGACATGCAATGAACATAAACAGGCAAACAGTAACTTCTCTTTCCCAGCTGAAAGTCACAAGAGCAGGGCACAGAGGCACAGACTCACACCTACTTTGTGCCCCGGGGAGACTTGGGCAGCTGAATCCCAAATTGTATACCACAATTTCCACACAATCCCAGGAACAAGCACCAGCACCATGTGATGCATATTTCTTCTATAAACAGTAAACAAAATCAGCTCTAAATTGGCTGAAACTGTAAATTCTGTAATTGAGGGGTGGCATTGGTCAAGTCCAGGCAGCTGACCCTCCCAGAGCTGCAAACAGATGGCTAATAACAGCCTAGGACATCCAACCAGCTCTGACAATTTGTCACATTTCCAAACTGTAGTGACAAGTAGCCCCCTGACACCTGCTGCAGCTCTAATTTGAAGTCTTCAGTGTTAATGATAATCACAACTAAGGTAATTTTCCCCCCATGGTGTTATAGTAGAAGATTTTCAGGTAGCTATTTAAACCAAACTTATTGTCTAAATTAAGCATATGCATATGTGTGCTGGATGAGAAAGGAAAAAAAACCTCACAATGAATTATGAAGTTATATAACAGTTTGGAAAATAACTTTATATCCCAGACACCCTACAATGGGTTCCAAGAGAGACACGTTGGAGTTACAAATTAAAATGCTTTGGCATTTTTCCAGGCAATAATTTATCTTCCCGGGGTGAATCATTATATTTACTTGGCTTAGTTTACAGTGTAGGGTCATTAGAAAACATTCTGGTTTCTCCACCAGACTGCAATAGCTTGCATTTATCCAGCTGCAACTACACACCACACTTTAAAAAATTGGTTCAATATTGGCTAAAAATTGATGATGTATACAATTTTTATGATCAATTCTTTGTCACTGATTAGAAAAAAAAGAAGTGTAGGCAACTTTTATGTTTGTTCAAAGCCTATTAAAATAACACTTTTATCTTCCCAAACCATAAGTGAAGCGTTTGCAGCGTCGGAGCTGACCCTGATCTTCTGCATATTCTCTGCTTAAAGGACATGAACAGGAAATGGTCAGCTTAAGGACACAATGAAAGGAAACACAGCAGCAAAGGTTTCACTGATAACATGTGATTTGAAGTCAGTGAGCAGATTCAGTCAGTCATCCAGCTGTTTGGGCCAAAGTCTATACAGCACTCTGCTGACTCCTACAAGACTGTGTCACGAAAACATGTGGAAGGCTGACGCTTGACATGGGCAAGGCAGGGAAAGCAGAGCACTTCCACATCATCAGATGCTGTGGCTCAGTTATTTCATGCCAAAACCAAAGAAAATTATGCTGGTTTAGAAATATTTGTTTTTCTAAGAGTTAACTGGGCCAAATAGAAATAGGATGCTGAATTGAGGGTGTATCCATATGTCAGTGCATGAGTATCACTAGGTGTAATGGAGTTCAAGTCTGAGCCAGAACTGCAAATTCCACACCCACAATTAAGGACTAATAGTATTATTTTTTATTTTTCTCTGAGGGAGAGAATTTTCCAGAAGACATCAGCAATTTGGATACTCAATGATTACAGTGTGTTTCAAAGGATTTATAAACTATAAACTTAATACAGTTTGTAATTTCTAAGTAGTTCTTTTCTTTCCTCACACACTCACACAAGCAAGAAACTTCCACCAGCCAATAATTAGAAAGAAATCCTTATTGAATGTAGCAAGGAAGAGAAAGATTTTATAATCCTTGGGTAATGTGCTTTCTTACTGACTTTGGAAGCATAGTTTAATCTAATTTCTGATTTTGAATTGTGGTAGTTACAAGTCTTGTGCTTGGACAAAAATTACATCCTCTATCTTTTTCAAGGCAAGTTAAACAAGAAAGAAAACATACTGAATTTTTTTTTTTTTTTAATCATTAAAACCATAACAGTTTCTTAAATCTTGTTTAACTGTAATTTCAGAAGACAACCACTTCCAGGTTGTGCAAGAGCATTAAAACTTCTTAGGGTATTGACAATCTATCATATCATCATGCAGGTTTCTATGTCAACACTATTGGCTATTTTTTTTTTCCAGTCCAGAGCGCATGGGCTGGCCAAAACCAAAGTAATTAATAGCCTGACCACTTGAAGGGATTCTGGAAGACTCAGGCTTCAGATTCCATCTTCTGCCTGACCCAATGTTTTCTGCTCTGTAACAGCTGTACCATCTTATCCATTTTATATATTTGTCTATTAAATACCAATATTAAGACAGATAGAAAAACACTATACACTAGAGGAAAGAAACCTTGAGTGTAAAATTCCCACAGCCTAAGAAAAGTTTTCTACCCGAGAAATTTGTTGTGCCAGAATGAATCAATACTTATAAGAAATTCTAAAAGGTCATGTGAATGTTCCACAGCAAAATTGTTGTATATTTTAAACCTCAAATAGTTTTGCAAACAGAGTTCTTGTTTTCTGGCCAACCCTTCTCTTAAAAGAAGCAGACTTGTAAAAATTATTGAAAGTATATAGAATTTTACTTTATGCTATTCATTTAAAGGTTCTATCATGAGTGTTCAGAGTTTCCATAGCCTTTCGTGACCCTGGGGATCTTAATGAAAAGTGGCACTAATGCTCAATATATGTATTATGTGGGGCTTTCCAAGTACCAAAGATGATAAATTAATGGGCTATTTACTCACAAAATTTGCCACCTACCTATCTGCAAACTAGAGATGACAACCTCTGTTGCACAGCATTTTTACTTTTATACCTAAATATATATAGAGATATAAATATATCTAAACTGTGTGGGCTTAGTCAAGAGAGAGGAGATTGAGCAGCAATAAATTAGATGCATAAAATTAAAATATATATTAATAGTATATGTTATGTCATCATGGAATAAGTCATTCAATAAATCCAAAGCCAATCAATAGCTTATTTTTTCCTAATTAATATTTTTTAAAAGAAAGGGGTGAATTTTCAAAGGTCAAGGAAAGCCACTTACAGGCAACTCTATTTGCATTTACATTTAAGACCATCCTGTCCCCATTTTAAGCCAAGCACTATCCAAAAGTTTAGATATAATTCAGACTAGTATTTACTAGCATGAACACATGGTATATTTCTCTTATAAGGTTTCAGACCGTACTTTATGTGTGTTTAATAACCTGCTAGTTTTTAGAATACTATGTGCATTATTGCAAATAATCTTGACAACAGCAGGAATACCCAGAGTTATCAGCAGATAAAGCAGTTGAATCAATATTGCAAAGAGTGCCCTACCTGCATTAAAATGACCTTAAGTCACTCTCCTTTAACTACTCTATCAAATGAATGAGGTGAATGTTTTATGTGACCCAACTGTAGTCCTGTTAATTATTTATTCAAAGTCCAGTTTTAGCTGGTATTGCTCTTTTGGAAATAGGAGATCTTGAAGCCATTAAGAAGGACAGAATATGCATTATCAATGGTATGATTTTGTTTTAATTCCCATCTAAAAATTATAAGAGATACTGGTGGACATAACCTGTGCGTATAGCTGTGCTGGTGGGGGTGAGGTTGGAAAATTGACAACTTTCCCCAGAGGAAGACCAAAGGAAGTCTGAGGAAATTCAGAAGGAGAAATATTGGATAGATTCCATTTTATGAGTGTTGTTCTATACAACGTGTTCTGCATGCAAGACAAGGAGAACAAGTTTGGCAGCATTCATTAAGGATCTTTTGCTCCAGGAGATGGAAGATTAGGTGGATAACATAAGACAGCTGCATCCTCTACTGTAGGAGACTTTCACAATTCATTTAGGCTTTTCCTCAAGTGCCAGATTCTCAGCTCTGCTCTTGACTCCATCTGTCATAATTTCCTCCCCTGAGCTTTCCATTCCTTTCGCTGTGTATCATCTGCCAGCATGCATCGTCATTTCTCCTAGCTCAGCTTCCCCAGTGCACTGAGCTCCCTGCTACCAGCAGGCTTACAGGTGAACAGCTTATGGCTCTGATCAGGGGCTCATAGCTTCTACAGTAGAGTGCAAATAAAGTAGCATTCTCCACTTCTGGGGCTTGTTTGTCCTTTTAGATTGCAAATGCTTGGAAGGAGTTTATTTGCTTGACACAATTTTCAAGGAAATAGCTTTGAAAGCCATGCTGTGATTACCACACAACACGAGTAAGGGCCTTTGCCTCACAAGGAGCAATGTTGTTGAGGTCATCATTACTGCCTTTGTCAAAACATGAGTAAGACCCACACAGCTAGATCTAGGCAGGTAACTTTGACAAACAGTTCATTTACCAAGAGGGTGTAGTTTTGTTCATCCCAAATGACTAACCATATGATAATTTTCAGCCAAAAAAGCTTTGGCTTTACACAAACTGGATTTATGGAACAGAAAGGTGTAAATTGGATAAGCTATTGGATAAGAGAACCCAAAGTAAATGCTCTGAATGTGTGTGATGATCAGGATTTAATGTTCACCTTTGGAAGAGGAGATCTTGCTTTGACCTGTGCTGGTGACTGTAGCAGTTAAAGGTGTCCTTGCTCTTTACAGAAAATACGACTCTTGTTTGTCCAAGTGACTGGCCATCTAGGAAGGCACTTAAACAGGTGCCCTACCCAACCTGGACACACATATATCCTAGTAGTTATAGCTTTAAAGCAGATTTAAAGAGCTCATGGCTCAGGGAGTGAGAAAAGCTCCCACTAGAGAACCTGGCAGCAGGGTAGTTAGGGGAAGGCATTGCTACCAACACCCTGAGCTCAGCATAAAGTGATGGAGACACTGAGCCATTGTGGTAATCTTATAATATTTTAACAAACATTTATTCACTGGATTGGTGCAAACGTTGCCACGGAGGAGTAAGAACAGCACTTCTGGCTCCCAGCCAGTGCCATCAACTTCCTCACATTTCATGCTATTAATGCAGAATTTATACATAAGGTGAGGTGTATGTACTCAGGAAATTACAATAGTTCCTTGACTTTTCTAACTAGCAACCCATCTCTAGCTCAACACCTTATTTCTCTTGAGTATCTATTAGGACTGTAAGACTAGAAATAGTTATGCCCCTCAAATGCAGAAACAGCAGAAGCCTATATTTCAGGTAGGATGTTCCTGTCTAGAAGGAGTCCTTTACCCCTGAGTAGGGTTTGCCCATGGACCGGGATTATAAATATAGCCCAGATGCTCCTAGGTCCATTCAAGACCCAGCACAATCCTGGCACATTTCTGCTGCATCACCAGAACGCTGGAGAAAAATACAGCCCCACTTGTAATGTATAGGAATTTGGTAAATTACTCTAAAGAAAAACAAAATAATTGTCTCGTTGTTCCAAAGTTTCAGTCCTGCCCCCATCCACTTCATCTATGCTCTTTCTCCTAACCAGGAGCTCAAATCCCTCAATTACAGCATTCAAGATTTTTAAAGAAGCACAAAAAGCACAAATACTTACCTTAACCAGTGTTTTTTTTCACAGGCTAGCCCACAGCTGCAATAGGCTATCCTAACACTTGTGTACAAACCCCAAGACCAATTGATTGAGCAAGGAATAGTTTGGGACAAGTTTCATGTTTCCTAAGGCTTTCCAGTGCCTCCCTTTTTTAAGCCTTTTTCCTGGACCTAGCTGACAGCACAAGTGTAACAGAATAAGGTTCATTATGCCATTATTCCACATCCTTCCTGGCTGCAGCTTAATTAACTGTCATCTCTCAAACTGTTTATTAAGAATTGTTTCTCATGTACTCTGGACATCTATTCCAAATTGCACACTCAGGTTACTCTTTTGAGCAAGCATAGTAAGCACCTTTTTTCAGGGTTTTTTTGCATAGTTTGTCACTGAACCTTTTTGGATAGCCACAGAATCCCTGCCTTTTGCTATGCAATTCACAGTTTTAATTTTTCTTATAAGTGCACTCTGGATTTGTTGTTTATGCAGCAGCTCAAATTCCTTCCAAAATAATCCATCTTTATACCACTTTACTTTGTTTTCCTGTCACTAAGAAACTGTTTTCCTAGTGCCTTGAATTTTATTTTCGCTGTGAATCCCTTTGAAACACCTTCTTCAAGCGACAGTGAGAAACCAAAAACTTTGGTAAGTGATGCATGCACAAGCATGGATCTTTATTCTTCAAATAGTGCCTACCAGAATTCTGCAGGTTTATGAAGCATACACAGTTAAGTGGCATTTGCCTTACCCTCAATGTCCTTCCTTCTCAGAAATGTTCCTGTTTTTATAATTCGTTTTCCCCCAGTAACTTAATGCATGGAAAATTTGAATACTTATGTACTCCTCTTGGTTATTACTCTCTTTTCAAGAAAACACTATCAAAGGCTCTTCACCCACCACATTTGTCTTCCATTCTAATACACATCCCCCTTCCATAAGATCAAAGGTTTTATGGACTTCTAATCCAACCTTGGATGTGCTTATCATTAGCACCTTCCTGTTTGTCTTCTAAACTAATACCTAGTCATAAGTGGTTCATGTACTCTTCTACTGGCAGTGTTCCTACTTGTGTCCTGAATTTTAATCTACCTGTGGGTTTTCTTGCATTTCACTGTCACACTAAAGCCTCTGTTTTTACAGGAAAGCATCTTTCACTGAAACTGCACTTACTTGGAGCTAAAAAACATTCATCTGAGTGAGTGGTATAGTTGTCCTTTTTGCTCACAATGAGCGTTACCCAAACTTACAAACTGCATCCAGTGCATTTCTTTTTGCAGATCTTTGACTTGCATAGCTGATGTTGGTTGCCATGTTGAAGTCTGGTTCCATGGAGTTCAGCTTTATGTTTTGAGGCCCTTTCTGGTTCTTTTCACGTGGGCACAGGCTCCAAATAGAATTTTTCTTTTCAATCCTTTCAAAATGTCTTTTCCACATTCCACATTGCTTCCTTACCCAAACTACAGTATTATAACTTCACTGGTTTTTTTATCTGCCTGAGTTAACAGAAAAGTATTACGTAGACTAAAACTGTACAAAATAACGTTTTCTTCAGTATTTTCCTTCTGAATAGCATTCATTGCCTGAGCATATAGAATCAAGCTTTCTTTGAACTTGCCTCATTTGACTTACAATTTGCCAAAGAGTTTTATTTGTTCCATTCTCCTATATGAGATATTTTCTTAATTTCTATATCACTGGCAACATTTGCTTTTCTATGACAACCATCTCAGATTTTAAGGCACTTGCAAGAGAGATTTTTCCACACCTTTCAACTTTAACAGAATTGTGCTGGTTTGCTGCAATCCATGCAATAGAATTCAAGAGATTATACAAATACTTTCTCCTATATTGAAGAACCCCACCCAACCTAAAGTTCTTTTGCTCTTAAATACTTAAAAACATGAACCCTCCTCACACAAAACATGGAGAGGTTCAGTGAACTGAATCTGTTTAAAATCTCATTATTTTTATGTCAATGCTTTGATTTCTCAAAGTTTAAAATAAGCATAGCTGTAGCTACATGGAAAACTGAGATACCCATGACTTTTTCATCTCTGTTGTGAAAGAGTGAGAAGGACATGGCTCTCAGTCACGTTAAACTGTTGCTCTGGGATTTGCAAGGAAGCTGCATATAGAGATGATATACTTACTTAAGCACCAGCAGCTGCATTCTGCCTTCTAATAAGCAGTGTTTCACAGAGAGAGTCTATTAAAGTGATGCTGCAGAAACCTCTAGTGAATGCTGGCAAGTTTATGGGCAGGATTTAAACTGTTGTTTTTAATTTAGAGCAAGCCTCAAAGGTTTCAAATCTGATTACATGAGAGACCACCTATCTTGCAATTGATTCTGTTGTATTAGTGGTCAGAAGAGGAATTCAAGTTAATAGCCTAATCATATAGGCAGAATAGACTTGGCAGAAGGAGATCCAGTGGACAGCTTTGAACTCTGCAACTTATTCTTCAACTGTAAAACGGGGATAATAATGTTCCTCTACCTCCCAGCAGGATGCTTAGGCTAAATTCATTATTAGACATTTTCAGTAACGCTTCTGTTTATGTTTCCAGGGTAATGAATTGGGATGGGCTGGAAATCCCTTAACAATAAAACTTATAGAGCTTAAAGGGCAGTGGGAGCTAAGGGGTCACAGGACCCCTTGTGACAGGAATTATTACCTACTAGATAGTAGTTGTAAAATCTGGTAGATAACTCCCAGCCCAATCAGTTCCTGGCAACACAGTAATAAGGCTTCTCTGATGCAGGCTCAGGCACCCACCTAATAAGAGGACTGGTCAGAGATACTTTATCTCATCTTCAGGAGGAGCATTCACAATACTGAGAGTGAGGAAAAAAACAGCTCTCTAAGCTGTGCGGTACACTGGAGAAGCAGGTGCTTATCATCAACTCCATCCCTGCAGCCAAGAGTACTTTAGCCTGCCAGGACTGCATATATGTCCAGGATGATAGCAATGGGATTCTTTGCAAATCCCATCAGGCATTAAAAGATAAATGTCTACACATGCATTTTAATGTTGAAGAGCTCAAAGGTTCCCTCTTCCAACAGTACTTTGCACAGGAGCCCCAACTTCACCCTACAGACAGATCCCTCCACTGCCTGATAAACTAACCAGAAACCTCTATTGCCAGCTCCTAAGGTCAGCTCTGGGTCAGGCTGCACTTGAGGCTTCATGCAGCTCAGAAGACACTAGCAGGGAATCTTCATTTTTTCATGCAACCAGTAAATATAGCATCCAAATATTGGCTTTATGACTCATCACACTGAAGTGTCAATCAAGCCATGTTCTGCAAAGGCATAGCCTAGTGCCTGTGGAAGGGTGTCACGCTTGTGGAATCAGCCTCAGTAAAGGGCTGAATCCATCTTGGCTGTTTGCCCTGAAGTCCTGCTGTTTGAACAAGAGGGAAAGCAGAAGGAGTAAAATGTACGATACAAAGTGTACTCAGCCTCCTACTAGCACAAAACTTTTTGGTCTGTATCACTGCATTTGTTTGATAGACATTTGATTCCTTCAGTTTCAGCAGCTGCTCAAAAACCTGCTAAGAACTACAGCTACAATATGTTATGTTCTGATGTAGATTCCTCTCAGACTTAGGTGGCATTTCTTCCTGGTGACATTCAAGGTTGGATAAAGAGCTCAAAGTTCAAAGACAAATTCAAAAAGACTTTCTACATTTGAATGTCAGCAGAAAGCTATAGAAAGCAAGAGTTGCTGAATGCATCCTCTATTTTCTTGCTCATTCTCACTGAATAAAGGAAAAGCTGTTGATCTTAGACATAGTATACACCAGTGCCTGCAGCATATTTTCCCCTGTATCCCGTGTACTCATAACACAGCAGAGGTTAACGAGCTAGAGAAGCAGAGTATCTTGCACTGAAAGCCATGTTAGCAAAACTGCTAAATGAGCCTCCTGGCTCTGGGTGGGCCAGGAGCTCCCTCAGTAGTATGTAATTCATTTCACATTGGCACACCACGCCAGGAAATCCCATTTCCTCCCTTCAGAGAACTGAAGCACGCATTGCCATCACGCTTGATTAAATGGTTTCCACTAAGGTCCCTTTCTATTAATTTATTTATCAAGAAAGGGTTATCTAAGATACTACCTGAAAAGGTCTGAAACTAGGAGTGTCACCACCACTTACTCCCAACTTTTTACAGCAAAATTCATCACTGTTGGGTTTAAACAGCAGCAGTTCATTTTAATTCAGTTACTAGATGTGTCATGAGTAGAAATAAATAGTGATTTTGTTCATGTTTTTATTTAGACTAAGTGTGGTCCCTAGGCTTCTGGCAAGCTGTCAGTACAGCCATCTGTTTTACAAAGTTTATGGATCTCTCTGGAAATAGACAGCCCAAAGCTAAAGTACACTAAGGATTGTTTTTCTTTGAACCACCTGCTGTAGATGAGGAACAGTCAGATTTCAATAGGACACGGGCTTTAAGCCCCATTTATGCTCAAAGTCAGACCAACTAAAGGATGCAAAATTAACTTAAATTAATTTCACTTATATCTTCTTACAACTCAGCTTCAGCAACTTGTTTATAAATTTATATATTTACAAAAACACACACATATAGGTATAATTAGAGAAAGAGTAGGAATCCTTAAGTCCAGAGCCAGGTCACTTCAAGATCTGATAAAAATATCTGCTTCAAAGAGCTTATATGTTCAAAAACAAACATAGTGCCTGAAGTATATAAACAAGCAAGCCATGATGAAGACAGAAGGTATCTGATATGAAATTCTGATAGCAGGTGTGCAGTTTGCAGGTTATCAGTAAGAACAGATGTCATTCTTGTGAGCCATGAAGGGACACAAAGCAATCAAACAGAGACTTTGAAAATAAATGCAAGAAAAATCTTTTTGATGTTTTTTTTTTTAATTGGACTTTCTCTGCTGTCTTATCTTAATAGCATGTTGCACCTCAAATGCCTCCCTGATTTCAATATAGCTTACTCAATTCTAAAGTGACTGTATGCCATGTCAGTTGGAATTCTATGGCATGTTCGGACATAAATAAACTAACATGAATTGAACCATGTACTACCATAAAAATATAAATAGAGAATCCAGTGCTAAAGGGCGTGGTCTTGCAATCTTGAAACAACTGGCTAGGGAGTGTCTGGATCTAGATTTAGTAAATTTAGAGAATTTTTTGACCGACATGGCTGAAGCAATTAACGCCTGTTATTAATTGCTTTTCCAAAATGTTTTTGGATGAATTTGCCATTGTTCTTAGTACATTATCTGCCCCTAGTATACTTTGAATGTCAAGTAGCTGTTGTCAGGATGGAAGAAGTTGTGCTCAAGACCTCTAAAGTAGAAGGGAAACCCCACCTAATGTAATTGTTTTACTGCATTGCCAAAATCTAAAATGTCAGCAGCACAGTGCCGATGTTCTTAAACCTGTAGAGAGAGAAGTGATTTCATGGAAGTTTGTTTTAAAGAAAAGTACTTCTAATAGTGCCTGAGGATTGGAGATGGCCTTACACTAAACTAGGAGCCAAAGTGATGAGAGCCAAAATGGCAGTTTCATTGGCTAATGTCTTAAAATTGAGAAATACAAGGAGTACAACTGGTAATATAAATTTTAAGGAGAAGTTTGTTTCAATGTAATCAGCCTATAGGCTCATAGTACTGTACTGTTGCTTTATTCTCTGCAATGCTGGACCAGATGAGTCACTGTGGTCCCTTCCAACTGTACCCATTCTGATTCAGTGACTCTTGGATTCAGTGAGTGTGGAAAGGAAGAAAATCAATGGAAGATCACTCCTTTGACTTAAATCATAGCTGTCTGAAGCTGTCACTGTTGCACCATTTTGCTTTGGCCATTAGCTAGAGGACAGAAAAAGGGTTCTGTTATGCCTCCCTGATGCGGCTGATTATGGTCTGTTTCAAACCCAGTCATAATCCATGGAAGATTTTCCAGTAGTTTTATTTTGTTTTGGTTTTTCTCTGGATCAAGTCCTGTGTTGACTTGGGTTTCTGCCACAAGAGGGAATTGGAATTCAAACTCCTTTTTCGTGCAAAATCTCTCCCTAACCTTGTACATTTTGGTTTCTAAAGCCTCAAGGTAGAGAAAAAATGCTCAGTTTCATTCTATAGATTTACAGAAAAAAAAGCTGAGTATTAACAGCACCATATGATCCCTATGAAATTCATACTCGGCAACCTCCAGCTGCTTATCTGAAGATATGGAAAACAAGCCTTTGCCACAGAAATTTTCATTTGATGGTTTATTTTCAGATATTATCTACTCTCCTTCATCATTCAGATTTCAGGAGTATCAAACCTCTGGCACAATGACAGCAATCAGGCATGCTGGTGCAATGAATTACAAGCTGTCAACAGCAATTCAGGCTGGGTGGCAATATCAGACCATATAGGGCCAGATCTGCTATTGTTTTATTTTTCATGTTGGGTTTCAAATCATCACGTCAACATTAATTCAGTCTTGATTAGAGTTCTGTTTTTTCCTTGGGCATTGCTAGCTCTGTAGTTCTCCTGCTGATGTCAAATATTGGACTCCTACAACCCTGGAATTTAGGACCCATTTGCAATTGTAGACTTTGCAGGTCCTCGATGCAGCCCTGCATAGGGGGTGTAGTAAAACAGCGGGCAGTGGCTATTCACAACTTATTGAATCACACTCCTGCCAAATACCTCTTCTGAATATATGGTCAGCCTGTTACTGCATAGAAAATTACACTTCTCCCTGCTTTTGTTTGAAATATGTGTTTATTTGACATTACTCCACAGGCTACTATTCATCCAAGTATATTAGAACTGAAGAATTGCGCAAAAGCAAGGGCTGGAAGTTAATCAGAAAATTATCTGTTAAAGTTGTCTCACTAAAAAAGCACAGCATTTCAAATCTTTTGTACTGATGCCACCTTGAAACTCACATCTGGGAAAAAAAAAAAAAAAAGGTTTTTTGCAAACAAATGTTTGCTGCTGATATAAACAAACTGTGAAATGCTAAGACCAAGAAATCAAAACTATTTCCTGCATCACTGAAAATCTACATGTTTCTGGTGTGCTGCTCACATCGAACAGCTTACCAGATGTGACTTTAAATACATTTCAAGGAGTCTGAGAAATGGCTCAGCATCTCAGATTTCCTAACTGAGCATGTAAAATGGATTTTTAAGATCCTTTTATAAAAAGTTAAAAATGCAGATGAGCGAATGAAGAAATAAATGGCCAGTTATGACTTGGAAAAGAAAACATAATGTGCTATTTACTAATAGATGGACAACAAGCCTATACAACACCTATATAACTCCTATATAACTTTGAGATCCCGAGCTTATAGAAATATCCTAAATTAAAATTAATTCCTTGCTATTATCCTGAAATCTAAAGAGCCTAAGCTTCAAAAAATTTAAGTCTTATCAACTAGGCAAACAGTGATAAATCCAAAGGCCTTATTTCCACCTATTTTTGTTTATGCAAAAGGCTTTTTACAGATTGAATTATGCATGCAATGATTTATTTCATCATAGGCTCTTAATTCATAATATATCATTAATTATGTATTCATTATGTACACTTGATATTACCTAGCTGTCTGGATAAGAAGCTATACATTTAGGATGCTTCCACTATAGCAAGCTGGTTGTCATATGGTTTGTGTTACAAAAGGATGAGGACACAAAAAACTGGTAATGAATGCACTGGGATCCTTTAGTTTCCCAGGTGATATCAGAGCAATCTGAAAGGACATGCTTGCTGCATTGGGAATATTCATGTACTGTCAATCTTTTGCTATCACAGAGTGATCATAAATTATTTTAATATTAGTATTTTTTTAATACTACTATGTTATTCAGCCCATTCAGATAATAATGTGGAATCTACACGCCTTTTAGTGAAAATGAGTGTGTAAATAGGGCCCATTATGAAGAATTTTACTGAAATGTAGCTGACTCTACCTAATATGATTATGGCCATTAAAGCAAAAACTCTTGCAATATGAGTATGAAGCCATTGTTTTCCTTACCGTACACATTTAAGGCCACTCTGTTTGTATCAGGTACCTTGTATTTCTATCAACTTTCTTTCAACTATTGTACTTTGTTTCTGTTTCTCCAACACTGCTTTGTAGAGCTGATTAGAGAAGAAAAACAGCAAGTTGATTTTTGGTATTTGTAGGACTTCTACTATTAGCACAGTTGCAAGCATGCCTTTCACCATCTATTGCTGTATCTCCTCAATTGTTGAAGTTTACTAAACGAAAGGGAAATAGGAGTGGAATAGCTCCATCTCCAGTTATGATCTATGATTCCTCTTTTCTGTGGTTAGTGTGTGACTAGACAGATGAGTAGAAGGACTGCAGCTCTGCAGTGGAAAAACATCATTTCCAACTTGGACAAGAAGTGACATTTTAATGAGCAGATGTGTAATCTTGATAAAGTAAATTAAATCATTAGTACAGCTTGTATATATAAGAGTAGTCTTCAAAGATCTATGTTAGTCACTCCGGTTGTCTCATAGACATGACAAGTAATGGTCATGGCACAGATCACAGCATGTTTTCTACTCTAGATCAACAGAAAATTATGTAGACTCAAAAGTCTGAATTCAGTATGATTAAGCAGCGTATGTATTGAGTTACTCAAACACAGTGAGCTGAATTATAAATGAGATAAAAGTTATCCTCTAGGTTCAACTGGAAAAAAACCCCAAATACTGTGATTTATTCCATCAACCAAGCATAATCTCAAGTGGAAGTATCTGGTCTATTAAGCCACTTAGACATATTTATTATTCCTGTTCCTGTAGTAAATCACCGTGACTTCAAAAGGGAGGGAAGGTGAGACTGGCAGACACAACAATGAGGGTCTTGCTGTCATACCATCTTTTTTTGTAGATGTCATAGTCTTATAAACCAAAACAAAAGTCAAAACAACTGAGCAACTACTTTTCATTAAGCACAGCCTAATTTATTTGCCAACATAAATTTTCTGCAAGTTTTGCAGAAATATAGGTGGCCCAAACCCCAGATTTATGGTTTTTCTTTCATGCAGTGTTCTATTGTAGACTTTTAAGCAGTGTCAGCTGCCAGTGTGATGTGTGCAACGCTGACTGAACTGTGATGCAAGGGGAGTTCACTCCTGGCAGGCTTGCTGAAAGCCTGCTAACCAAGCACATTTGGCATGGGTGTTCCTCCTTGCCTCATTACTCACGAGTAAATAAAGGACATCTGAACTACAAGTTTGGGGTGAAACCCCAGGCTCAGGGGATTGAAAGGTAAAATTCACATGGACTAGAGTGGAGCTAGGATTCCTCTCTCCTAACATCTTTCTCCACCTCAATACAGGAATGTCCCCATTTTGAGGACAGATTTAGCACAGATCCTTCTTGCAACTATAAATTAGAACTAGGATCAAATTCTTATCATTAGAGACATGACCACACCAGTTATGATGCAAGGTCAGAGCGCATCTGCTACATGATGTTATCATCCCATATGCACATTTTTCACCATTAGTAAATAAAATAAAATAATTTATTCCTTGCTGAAAAATTTGGTTTTTTTATTGATTCAGAGAGTGTAAATAGGCTGGTTTCATGAGCTTGCTGATTTTCTACAGGTATTACTAACAGGTGGAAATAAGATAATGCATGTAGATTATTACTGTATTATATTTCACGTGTTGTACATTTATATTATTACTAAACTGCAACATTTTCATTTGCTCAGAAATCCAGAATTCATACTACTTTGTAAGCCAATCTTTCTAATTCTATTTTACAAAATATTTGTATCCATGTAATTATAAACCTTTCCTTTTTAAAAAAATAAAGTTATTTATTTTTGACTTGGAAATCTGTTATTATCTGTATATCCAATTGTATTCAAGTGAAGTTCCTGTTCAAAAAATAATTCCAATAATATTTTCAGTGATACTTTTCTGGTGAAAATGGAATGCATAATGGAATACACTTACAATACAAAGAAAGCCCACTCTTACCAGATAGCTAGTGGGATATGTCAAAAGAAATAACCTTAAACAAGACGGAAACTGAGAAACAAGACAAAGGAAAGAGGCACTAGAATATTTCATTTAGTGACTATATGACAAGTCCATCATGGACCATTATTTATAGGTCACTTTCCTGTGAGCTGTAGGATTCCTGGCCCTAATCATGAGAGTCAACACAGACTTCCGAATAAAAACTTCCAACATGATAGAGATCATTCCGAGCAAGACAAAAGATACATAGGACCATGATTTACTTCCTCTCTTACATTTCAAATGATGAGCTATCTCTACAATAATTCCTTGTCATTAATACTGCTGCTTTCTGTTGTCACAGACAACACAAAAAAACCCATTTCTTCAGCAAGATCTTGAGCCTTGCTGAAGCTGAAATTCAAGCCAGCAAGAAGCTTAAAGAAACTCTATAGTTATATATATAATTTTGTTAAAATACCTTGTTTCTAATCTATGCCAGCTTGGAGGACTGTTTACCTCTCCCATCAGTTTATGCTCTTCAAGTCGCATGAATGTCATTTGCTCTTCTTCTATCTTTGCTGGAATTAAAACAGGAAAAATATCTTTCTTTTGTTCCTGGGTTTGTTTGATGTGAAGATACTTGAAAAATAACAGATTGTCCACAGGAATACAGGCCAAGCAAACTCTTCTGTTCTGGTATAAAATTACACAAAGAGGGCTGGGGCTGTGGGGCAGGTCTGGAAAGGACTTCTGTTCTAGTGTTTGGGCAGAAAACTGAAAACACCCTAGGTCAGCCTGAAACAAACTAACAAACAAACAAACAGAAAAATCCTTTTTTTTTCCCCAGACAGGCAGAAAAAATGGTGTAAGATCCTAACAAAGGCAATCCAGAACCTTCCAACTACACACACCAAAGGTGGCATTTAAAACTTATTTTTAAAAATAAAAGAAGAAATTTAAAGATGGAAACAAGATGCCTATAAACCAAATCAAGATGTTAGACAACCTCTCCCTACTCTAAATGAAAGTCAAGTTTTGCCACCTTCACTGGTTGATTATACTGCACTCTGATTTTCAGCCTCAAATGTCTTTTAAATGTCCACTTTCCTGTATACACAAGCAATAATGCAGGACTGATACTGATTGCCTCTAAAATAAGGATTATTTAAATATTATGTTGCTCACTAAGAATAGTAAAAATTTTATTTCATTCTTTTCTCTGAGCTAGAGAAAGGTGAAGAGAGCAACCCTTCCTACCTAAGAAAGCCCCAAAAAACATGACTCTATCTAGGAGGCAGCAGACCTGAATTGGTACATCTTTTTTTTTATATATGTACAAGCTCATTATACTTAGACAGCAGAGAGAAGGATGAAAGAAAGAGACAAAAAAGATGAAAAAGATGAAAAAAAGTAAAAAAAAAAGCCATTCAGTTCTGACATTTCAGAAAAAGGAATCTGCCAGCAAACTTTCATTAGGATTTCTTAATTATTTCTTTGTTCACTTGTTCCTTGTAGTCTGGCTTTAGATTTGGACTTGGGCAATGTGCCTTAAGTTACAATATAATGTTTCCTCCTACTGTGGCAGCATGTCTAGGTCACCGAGGAAATTTATCTTCTGACCATGCTCTGATGACTATTTTGCATGATTTTAAAAAAAACCTCACTCCTAAGACCCTCTAATTACAAATGGAAAAACTCAGTGGACAATCTACAACTTTAGTAATCAATGATTTTTTAATTCTAATTAATGTCTGAATGCAGAGATTCACAATGTTGTTTTAAAAGCACTTGAGAAGAAAATAAATTTACACTCTGAAATAAACCATACAGAAGTTTTTATACTAAGCTTTAGAGTAAAGACCTTTTATGTTTACTACCCTTCATAAATTCTGTAGCAAGCATTCCATAAAACAAAGCCAAAAGCCTGTTTAAGGAAAAGTACTGTTTCCATATGACAGCGTTATGTTGGTGCAGATGTTCTGACACAACATCAAACAACCCTTCTAACTTCTCTTCTAAGTGCCCTGTAAACTCCCTCTTGCAAGCTGGAAAACTTCTGAAAGCCTTTGCAGTATAAGGACCCTGGAATGAAAGTGCTAATGTGCTAATGCTCAGATCAATATTAATTTAATCCATTGGCTCAAAAAAAAAAAGTAAAAGCCTAAGAGCTACAGAAGTGTAATAGGTATTAGAAATGATAAGCCAGCTCTTTATATTTTAACCTAATAACTGGATAACAGTTTTTAAAAAAAAGAAATTAATTGACTACTTGAATGAAGACAGTCAGCTTTAGTGCTCACCACCATCTTTGTTATAAATCAGCTGAGAAATATGTCTCAAAAACTGCTAGCAGACCTCTACCTTCTGACTAATAAATGTGTTTAGACTAAGGAAAGGAACGGTGAGACGTTGCAAAATAGTTAATTTATGACAGTAGCAAAACAATGCAGTGTGAACTAATGTAAGCCAATGTTTAAGCTAGCAATTTTTACTCAGAGATCTGCATTGGTCAGAGGCAACAGGAGAAGTGGATCTTAGCAGATGCCTTTTAAAAACTCTTATTCAGGCCCAGTTCTGCTGGGCCTGAATGTTGTGCCTTTACTACTGGGGCAGTTTCTTTCACTTACAGAATGTGATTTAACTCTACCCAAATAAAAGTATAATCATTCAAAACACATTTATATTCACAAGAGTTGTTATAACGTGCATTCTTAGTAAATATTTGTTTGGAAAAAGAGATCTAACTCATGTGTGAAGTGGTTCCATGATTAAAAATAAGACACAAGGGTTGTTTTTAGTTTTTCATCAAAGATGGCCCTGCAGAGATACAATGCTTATAATGCACATCAAAAAGTGACAGAAATTTAAACAGAGTTTATTCAGGAGAAGGGTTTGACCACACAAGAATTTGAACATAACAATAGCCACTCATTTATTTGAAAAGATTCATTTCAAATGGTTGCTGTAATAATCACCAAAAGAAAAATCCCATTTAGCCATCAAAGGCCATAATGAAAAACAATCATGCAGAACATGGATGTCCTACATTTGGATTCAGTTTCCTCTGAAAAATGACACTAGGTACAAATTTTTTTAAATAAAGGCAGGATTTATCTATGTTGTTTCAAGATTTATTAATTCATTAAGTGATGATTTCAAACAAGACTTTTCCTCAAAACTCATACTAAAAGCTAGGAACAGGTGATTCAACCAGTACAAAGGAAACTTAATTTTGCTATCCAAGAAATACCACATAAAATGTGTACTTGTAAAATACCTTCATAAGCCCAAGCACTTAAAAAGGTGCACCAAGCATCATGGAATTATCCCTGGGAATGTGTCATCACATAAAATAATTATCTATGATGGCTGAATTATCTTCCAGTAGAGCTCTAAATGTTGAAAAACAATGTGCATTATTTACCAGTTTTCATAATAACAAACTGTCTCTTGAAACTGGGAGAAGGTCTGAGCTCATAACATAGGACATTCCTAACCACATCCACCACTAAGTCAAGGAGACAAGAATAAGTCCCTGAGGTGGAGCAAGACAAGACCTTTCTGTTCCAATTGTTCTGTTCCAATTGCAACAAGTATTGTTTCATAATGGGCATCTAATTGAACACTACTCACCAGTCTTCCCCATGACTGCTATTGAATACATCTGTGATCAATGCTGGGATTCTAGTCCAGAGTCCTACAAATTTCAAGAGAAAAATAGAGAATGAAGAAAAATAGTATCATCTTCCATAGCCTAGACTGGACATTTGATTGACATGAACAAAACAATAAAATAAAAGCCCTTGCCTGCCCATCCTTCTAGTTAAGCTCATCATGATAACAGGCTGAAATAAATTTCTGGGGAAAAAAATTTCATTGGATAGGCACATGTGTGCAGAGTCCTTGAGACCATCAGAATAGCAGGAGAGCACAATTGGGAGAAACCACCTAGGGAAGCAAAGATGTTCTAAAAATTATTATGTGCAAATAGCAGCCTGAAGAGCTTATAGAAAAAAGGCAAAAACTGATGCTTAGATAAAAATGAAGAAAAGGACAACCAAACATATTCTGCAGGTAAAAGGAAAGCAATTAGTATTGAGAACATTCAAGGTATTCTATGCTCAATGGTTAGTTATTTTAATGGTGGGGTGCTGTTTTTCTTCATCTAGTGAACTTCATTAGCCTGTTTTAGGAGCTTTGTTGCAATTGGCTCTGCAAGAAATAAGTTCCCTACTTTATGCCTTTTGTTTCCAGAGAATTTTTCCTTCTGGTTCTTTCCGGTCCAATTTACATTGAAGTCACTTTCTCAGAAGCACAATGTTGAGTTCCTAATGCTAAATGGAAAGCCTAATGACTTCAATAAATTATTTATAATGGTTTAATCCCCTTTTTAAAGTTAGAAAAATGTGTTTCAGTCCTGAAAGTACTGATCAGTAGCCTGATGGAAAATAAACCGCAGTCCTGTAGCAACAGGTATTTTGCAGGAGAACTGCTACTGATTTTATTCTATGTCCTAAATGCAAAAGAGCTTAGAGACAAAATAAACTATTTCCCATAAGTATAATTCATAGGGAGTATCTCTATTCAGTAAGAGATAAAGAATATCTAAATAAAACATCAATTCAACAAGTTTTTTTCCAGACACATCTTATTTAAATTTAAATTTTATACTGATTTAAAATAACTTGAGTGGAAAGCAAATGTTTTCATCTGGGCATCAGTGACAATTTAATGGTCCCCTTGGGTTTGCTAATAATGACAGCAACTTTTTGTTGTTGGTTTCTCTGACTGGATCAAAGCCAAGTTATATTTTTTTAAGAAACTGTGGTGGGTTTTTTTCTTGTTCTGTAACAAAAATTTTCCGCTTCTGGGACAAAAAGCCACAACAAATGTTGTATACATTAGTGTCGAATTCAAGGGCAAATACACAAGAGAAATTTGTTAAAGTAATAATATGTGTAAAACCATCAAAGCTAAGCAGCAGTGAAGATAGCACACAAAGTCATTGCAATTCCATGCCTGTGCCATATTAACATATTCACAGCAAGCTGCAAAGCCAATTTCTAGTTATAAGGCAAACAAAGGTTCAAGATGTGATGTGTTCTCAGCTGCACTACAGGGGGAATTTTTTGTTGTGTTACAGGTCAGGAGTAAAACCCAGCTCTCAGTCTGAGCAGATATCTCATGGGCTTCAGCAGGAATTGTACCTGCTAGTGCCAAAGCTTCCTATGGCCAGGGACATGATGCACGTCAGAGAAGCAATTGTAACTATGAATCAAAAAACCCAGGGGAACCTCAGCTGAATGCATTGGGCAGGAAGGGACTCTGCTGGAAAGTTCTGAAAGTGAAATATTAAACCAGCTAAATCGTACCCCTTGCTAAATTCTCCAGTGGTAGCTAAGATAATACGATAACTTATTTTTTAAATAACCAACCAAACCTTTTCTTGCGTCAATGTTCTTCCAGCCTCAAAAAAAAAAAATCATATTTGCTTGTTTGAGCACAATTACTTTTATGAAAGCAAATTATGTCTGACATCCTATCTAAGCATTAGTAAGATTCTTGTTTGCAGCAAAATGCTTTACAGTAGTTTTTTTTTGTGGAAGAACATATCTCCTAGAGGTGGAAAAGGCATTACTGCCTTTGGTTTTCCCATAGTCCCAGCCCTGTGTGCAGATGACAGGCACATCCATGCTGGCAATGTTTCTGCTTACAGGTAAATTTCTGACCTAGGAGTCTGGCCATGCTCAGGCAACTATCCTGCACTTATATTTTATCTATATTCTGAATATAATTCCTTAATATGGTGTCTCCAGCAACAGAAGCATTCTGTAAGCATTCCCCAGGTTAAACCCATCAATACTCCTTCAGATACTAATTTTCTTTTGCCCTACAACTTTCTATGCCTTACCTATAATAAAGCAGTGGCACATAACACCATACTGCATAAAACATGCGACTGACACAACACAGAAATGATGACTGCGTGTGAGTGAAGCTTTAAGGTGCCTTTGAAGCACTCCAGAATCATAACCAGGCACAGCTCCTACTTGGGCAAGCAGCAGTTTTAAAGCCACCCACAAAACACAGAGCTCCACTATAGGTAAGAGGCTGGTGGCCATGGATCCATCACATTCCCAGGCTCCAGCCAGAGCTGTGGAAGGCACACAGCTGCCTGCACTGCGTTACCATCCCCAGGGAACATTTACAAGCAAGGGAGAATATTCTATTTAGGTTGCTTCTCTTCCATGACAGCCACTTTGAGGTCTTCTGCCTACCTGCTCATGACGCTCCTACTGTCCAATTTCATCCTTATAGTCACTATGAAAAGAGCTCTTAAGAATCTTTTAATAACTGAGTATAAATGGCTTTATGAGCTTAGGCTTCTCAATAGAGTGTCTTCACCTAAAACTTGCTATTTCTCTACCTCAGCAAAATACAGACAAATATAGCAGACAAAATTAGGTGAACAGTTATTTCAGTTTTATTTCTGGTGATAAAGCATGAGCCATGAGGGATTACAGAGTACATCTCAAAAAGTGGTTCAAAAAGACATGGTAGGCAGGCAGAAAAGAAATCTTTTACAGAAGAAATAGGGTTTAGCAGTAGTTCTTTATGCTGAATAGAGGCTCAATGGCAAGAACAAGAACATCTTTTTATTATAAAATATAGGAAGGTCAGGACCTAAGTACAAAATAGCAGGGGTATTTCTAGCTGAAATGCCTAGAAAATGGAGAGGAGACTCCTGTGGCATGGATATTTCTAAAGTTGTTTTATTTTAATCAGTAATGTAATAAATATATTTTAATTTTTTTCCTGACTGAAATGGAATAAATAGAACCGGTGATCTTAGATCATATTTATTTCTCCTACAGGAGACTTCACTTCCAGCCTAACAACTCATGGAAGAAATTAATTTGTGTAAAATGCTACCCCTAAAAAGGGTATTCACATGGGCTGAATCCAATAAAAACATACTGCTGTCTGAGCAGTGATATATTTGAGCAGCTGTATAACGCATTGGGATATGTTTGATCACGGACTTTAAGGATGTTATGGCAAAGCTTCAATTAAATACAGTGACTTCATCTCAATCTCAGCCAATTTAGCACTTCCACATCTTTTATTAGGGGTTTGTGATCTGACATCTGCTAACTAGTTACAGTCCACTGGCCAATGGAAGTCAATGTCTCAGTTCTGAAATGATGTAGGAAATTCTCAAGCTTCAGACGAAATAAATTAAACTCCCCCACTCCACACTCCTAAAATATTCCTATACCAGAATAATAACTTAATATAAAAATTATTGAAAGACAATCAAGTCTAGGATCTGTGACTGGTTGTGAGAAGCTCATGAAACTGACCTATCCAACTCATCAGTCTCTCAACCATGTGGAGGAACAGCCCTCAATGGATGGGACAGAACTAACCATAAAAATAAGCATGTTTTGTAGTTCTCTATAAAATTTCCTTAGAAAAACTTCTCTGTAAAAAGAAATAGATACATAGAATCTGGCACTAGACTAAAGGATGAACCATATAATAATCTACTAAATGATAAGATTTGCCAAAAAAAGCCTCCAACAAACATTTATTGGTTTCTCATAAGACTGTGAGAGCTCTTGTAATGTTTTTGAGAGTTAGTTAGTTATTGATTGGGG
>JAOTQP010001652.1:29990350-30004513 GCA_026413545.1 Cichladusa arquata | reverse complement strand
AATCATATCAATAGTTGGCTAACTTTGGAGAAATCACAGGTATCTGGTATAGACCTAAAGTTGCAGCATCAATCTACCCTTTTTTTTTCTTTTAAATATTTTCTGATTGTCTTGGTATGAATCTGAGTTAAAGGTTCTTGCTAGTCAGACACATTTTTAAACATCTAAGTTATATTCATTGGCATTAATTATTTTAATTCATCAGAACACTTGTTTAGCTTTGTGTTCTATTTTGCAGTACTGTTCTAAGACTTTCTTAAAACCAGACTATTTTCTGCCCAGCACAATTTCTTTATGATTTTTTGGGCTTCTTATGGGTTGGACATCAGTTTCCATGAATATTTTCTCTTTTGAATTTGTGGTCCTTGTCACAGCAACAAGGCATAAAATTTTGGGAAACTGTTACTTTAAAAATTCCAAATATATAAACTGATTTGCATGGAATGTGATCACTAGTACCTGGGTGACTGCTACTTCTAAGTGATTCACGTTTCTTCATCTTTCTGAATGGGATCAAGCATTTGGTAACACCCTTATGGTCACCAATTGACAGAATATCCACATTTAGAGAATATCAAAGGAAAATTGGCTTCTAGTCAATACAGGACCTAATACATTGCCTAAATTTAATTTACTACTCAGAGGGAATAGGCGGAAATTTTCCCAGAGGGAAAAAAACGATGAACGATTTTTAAAACCAACCAATTAACACAAAACAAACAAACAAGCAAACAAACAATAAAAAAGAAAACAAACCTATCCTAAAAACCCCAACAACTTTCCAGGATTAAAGTGTTTTACTCTGAAGAATTAAGGGACACTGGATTCACAGCAGGCCCCAAGAAAACCATGGCTCAGGTTACTCTGAGCTCTGACTCTTGAACAGCCCAGGCATTCCTTCTTCCCTGCTTTTCTTCTTTGATTTTTTTACAGGTTATTTCACTTGAGGCTATCTGTTGCAAAGCTAAGATTCAGAATCTGAAAAATCCAGGACTAGTCTGGGGCTCTGTATCTATGGTGGGCAAGAATTCTTGCTTGGCAATGGATGTGCTGCAAATTCTCCTTCAATGAGACTTGAAGTGAAAGATTTCAGGACTTCCTATTGCCCATTGAAAAGTTCACAGAGAGAAACCACACAAGAATTCCAGTTTAATAGAACTATTAATGCAGATAGTTGGATAGCCAGAGTGCATAAAAACCTTCCTTTAGGGAAGACAATGTATTCTAGATGTTTTCAAAACCAAGTTTTCTTGGAACTTCCGGCTAATTTCTAGCAAAAATTAGAAAAAGCATAGCATCCATGCAGTTCAATCTAAAACCATCTGAGCAAAATTTTAATGAAAATTAGAAGATTATGAAATCTATTTTGCATCTTTCAACAAGACTGCAAAATCCAAGATGCTTGTTTGTTGCTTTTGTCCCCCTAGGCATTGATGGTAGATTTTTCAAAATCAATTTTTCCTATTTTCTAGTGACCTTTTGGGTGTCCATTCCTAAGCAGCCCAACTTAAGAGAACATGTGCTTTAAATACCAGCAGCTAACTGATCTCCATTTTACTGAAAAATATACCTCTGAGTTATCAGGGTTGCTTGTAGCCTTAAAATCCAGAGGCTCTGCTCTTCATTGTTCAGTCAGAGGCAGATTTTAAGGCTAGGTGAAATATAATCAGTGGAAAATCTTTTTCAATAATGGATACAGTTATCTTCTTATCACCTTTAAAAATCTTGGTTTCATACTTCAGAACCTGATTACATGTCAGACTGGCATGGTCGTGCATAACTGATTAAAAAATTGGAATTCATTAGGAGTTTAAAACTCCTCTCCCATATAGAGCAAGAATTACCCAGACAATTCTGATTGGGAGAGATGACCATCTATTTCATGCAAGATATAAACACTTGAATATTTAATGTAGAAGTGCCAGCAATTCATTGTTGAAATAGTTTTGCACATGCTTATTACTTACAGAAAGTTAGTGCAAAAACAGTTGTGTATTATTTCAAATAGGTAGAAGCACTTTTTCCTGAGATACCTGCACAAATGAATTCTTACATTTGTGTATTGATTGTTGGATAGTGAACTGAGATTTAAGTGCTTGCTGAGATAAGCTGACATGTGACTGAGACTTCACATGTGCAATCCATTTACGTGGCCTCAAATTTTCAAGGGAGAATTATTCAGGGAAAAACTGCCTGCAAAACATTCTTCAAGCAATCATTTTAGTTCCTTGGGAATACATAAATGGTACCATAATGTTCAGACATTATTCTTCAGATGGCCTAGCATTAATGATGCAGCATGTAAGGCTTTATAGTAAAGAGAAGAGTTATTGTCTGTCTGACCTAGAAGCAGAAGCTCCCTTAAACTGAATAGACTTTAAAAATTCTCTTTTACCAAGTTACACAAACACAGATGACTTGGCTTCTGGATAGTGAATGGCAGCCAAAGAATACTGTACTCAGGGACTTCGGTGTGGGGTGGAGTTAAAGTATTCAGAATACAGCTTTTGCACTGCAGTGGAGCTAGCTCTGCATGGGAAGATGGCCCTGGTGAATTCTGCACGAATGCATAAGGCTTACTTGTATTGAAATTCTGTGAAAGATGTTGCCATTTTGCATGAGTTTTACAGCTGCCTTCAACTTTTGATCCATATGTCTTAAAAATGCAATGGAAAGGTCAAAAATGTCATCAACATTTTCATTTCTGAATATCTCAAGGGAGACTTTTCTAGTCAAAACTAAGCACAATATAAGTGGTCAATATTGATTATGACACATTCATTTGCTTTATAAGTTCTTAATAATATGTTACATTTCTAATACTCTATATTGCAATATTTAGCTGTGGACAGAATTTTGTTAAGAGCAAAATAACTCCATGATAAACAAAACACAGAAGTCCCTGATTCCTCAGAGAAAATAATTTACATTTTGTGAAACAAAATAAGAAACTGAAAAAGCTTTTCTCATCCCAACTAAGCAGCAAACACCACTTCAAAAGCTGTATCAAGTGTCAGTACGCCACATTAATAGGGTGCTTGAAAAGAGACATGGATAAGTTACATAGCTCCTTGTGGTCTTCTCTCATCAGAAAAAAAAAGTGTGTCTTTAAAATTTTTGAGACTGTCTGGCAGAAATAAATTTCAATTATTTATCTCTTTGTTGTGTCCTGCTATGAAGCCAAATATAATTTATTTCATGGCTCATAAGCCATTACTCAGCTAAGTTTTCCATCACAGGAATAATTCAATTTCTTGGGTGTTCTAAGTTACAACAGATTTAATTTTACTGTGAGGTTCTTCAGAGGTAATAAGAATAAAACCTGTTCATAGCTTCTACTGACAGGCACTAAATGTAGGTCAGATCAGCAGCTGGGGTAGATTTCTATAACTTAATTGATATAAATGGAGCTACTTTACTGAGTGGTCACTGCTTTCTGGTCTTTGAAGAATTGAACCTGACAACAATGACAAGGTGACCAAGTTAATCTCCTACCTTATGACCTTGAAATGATTCCTGTTCATCTACAACTCATTAATTTATTGAAAAATTATTTAGAAAATATTTGCAAATTTTAAAGCTAGGTACTGTTTTTCAAACAACAGTTTGCAAGACATTACAAAATATTGGAAACACTAATGTTTAAATATCAGACTTCTAAGTTTGTGTCATAGTCCCTTTGCTTTGATATTAACTACAGTAAAATGAAAAATATTCATATTTTCCTCTTCCCTTTGTCTTTTCAAAATCTCTCCATACTTTCAGCACACAATGGCAAAGTTTTAAAAGCGGGTTTTTTCACTTTTTCCCATAGTTATTTTTCTATGCTTGGCAAAGATTTGAAAAGTCTAAATAAAAGGCAACATATACTCAACAGTCCCAGATGACATAATTCCTTCTTCTTTTAATGAGGGAAGAAAGGAAAAACAAAAGTTAAAACTGAAAATATAGGGCTTTTTTTAAAAAAATACTTACACTCTACTGCAGTTTCCAATTAAAAAAAAAATAGAATTAAAAGTGGTATTTATCAAGATATTTCCAAAAAATAAGCCTATGCTATTCCATGAAGAAAATGCAGTTAATTTTCCGACTATATTAATTTAGCCTGAATTATTCCTTATCTATTCCTATCAGGAAAATATTCCTGAGTTTCTAGGAAAACCAGCCACATACACCTCAAAAATTGAAAATTATATCAGTGTCAAAATGCAGTGCTAATCTGTGCAGAAGATACTAGTCAGTCAGGTAGTCAATCAAACTGAGTGGTTGATCCCTTCTCCATTTGAATTTCAGTTCTCACTAGCTTTTCTAATAGTATGATGAAAAAAGACCAAATAATGTTTCCTTAACTCCAATAGAACGAAAAATTTTCCTTCTAGTTGTACATTAAATATCCTCTATTTTAATTCTAAGGGCAGCACCTTCATTGTTTTTCCTGAATTTTAGGCACTTGCCTCAGTTGCACTACGAGCAATTTAGAAAATACCCATTCTTTGCCTTGGAAATTGGGCAGAGTCCATCTGCCGGGCAATTGAATTCCCAGTGCCAAAAGCCATCATGCCTTTTTTACAGGAATCCAGTACAGAACTTCAGTTTGTGACAGGTCTCCTCTGCAGTGAGAGGCTTATACTGGGATTTGTTCAAATGAGAGCTCAGGGAATTTTGACACTTCATCTGCTGTGACACCACATACGGATGTGTCACTTGCATACCGTAACAGATGCATTACTTTTTGTTTCAAACTCACAAGTACCCAGGAGTGTATAAACAAAAATTATTTATGCCCTACCCTAAAGGCCTAGTAACATAGATAATTTTTGGTGTAAATAATTTCAATTTGTTAAGGTATTAGAAAAGCTGTGTTGAGGAACAAACATTATAGTCATCAAATGAGTTGACAGTAGAATTACCAAGAAAAACAAAAGACTGTTCTACCTTTCCAGTCTAGGCCCAAATTGAAACAACACTACATTTTCTTTATGTGCAGAATTCTGTCATTAAAAATGAGAATTTTATTAAAAGAGGACAGCACTTGCCCTCATTTGTACAGCATATTTAAATTAAAAAACAGTTATTTCTATAGGGCACAGAGAAATCAGCATCTCTGGAGCTATTTATACAGATTGGAAGAGGAAGAGTAAGTCGTTATCCACCTATTCTGCTCAACCATTTTTCAAATGATGAGCTAAATGCTAACAACATGCTTGTCTTCCCTGTAGTAGATGTGGGGAAAATTGTGTTTTCCAAATGCATGAGTGTGAGCTAGAGAGGGGACTCAGCTGTCCCAGCAGGCTGCTGTAAAGGAGACTGAAGCTTTTTTCTGTAGCAGCGTTTAACTCGTCCTGCAAAAGGAAAACAGTAACATTCTCTACACAGAAACCTTGAGACCTTC
This sequence comes from Cichladusa arquata, assembly GCA_026413545.1. Taxonomy (NCBI): domain Eukaryota; kingdom Metazoa; phylum Chordata; class Aves; order Passeriformes; family Muscicapidae; genus Cichladusa; species Cichladusa arquata. The sequence continues at coordinate 29,999,121 of JAOTQP010001652.1, read as the reverse complement.
ACCAGCTATTTCTAAGCACAGCAGCAAAAATCTGGTGATGATGGTCTACATTTTCTGACTGAATGTTGCTCTAAACCAAAATGCCAGCTCCTTGAAAATTAGCTACCTCCCAGGAAAATGTCTTTCCAACAAGTTCCTGTGAAAATCAGACAGGTCTGATGATAAAAGTACCTGGTTTCCTTCTAGATTACCTCCTCAGTTCTTCTGGCAAATTACTCAAGACTCCAAAGCCTAAAAACAAGTTGCTAGCTTTGGGGCTTCAGAACTGCTCAAAGAATGGGCTCTCTAATATCAAAAGTGCTTCATAAGGATCTATGTTCAAACCCTGTCTGTACTACTTCTGTTTCCCCAAAATCTTGCAAAAGCAGATGAAAAAAGTCCTGATTTACTCAAAATAAAATCTTGGACTTTCTACTCGTAGTGAAACATCACCACCTTATTCCACCGTTTTGTTTGAGAAGGAATTTTTGTGCATATAATTCAGGAAACTGTGATTCTGGATCTGAATTAACCTAGAATTCTAGGCCATTCTCAAAATGACTGGGAGTGCTTAAAATGTTTCCTGATAGAGTGAAAAAAAAAAAAAATCCTAATTCATATGTTAAAAAATCTGAAATGTAGTTGTCATAGAAATCCTTGGGCCTGGAATACTTCAACTGCAGGCTCTCAGCATGCTAAAGACCTCAGAGACATATGAAAGTTGCCTTCAAATTTTGTTCATGCTTCAGTGCATTATAAATGCCTCTCATTACTCAGAATAACAATATAGCAGAGGTTTTCAGGCATAAATCCAGATGGAAGTTGCAATAAAAAGTCAATGTTTGCATTATACTCTGTCAATTCTTGATAAGTGCATTTTGTAGGGATTCTTGACAGGAACACAGAAATAGGAGATTGGTCCAATGCGCATTTTATTTTTAATCGTTGTCCAACTATAAAGCTACTTGATACGTGCAATATATCACAGCTATTTTCTGTATAGATGATCCTGTCCTGTTTACTTCAGGAAAAGTTATATAGTGCACTCTGTAGGATACAAATTGAATGTGCAGCAAGACAAAAATAAAAGGATTAATATTATCATTTCCCACAGATTTATAGGATTTAAAAGTAATAGTTCTTTCAAAACTGGAACAGACTTCAATAGCTTAGACCAAAATCCCAACATGTTATTCGAAACCTTGCTGGTTTGTGAATATTGATCCAAAACAATTTTTGTATGCGCTTCTGCAAGTAATTTATAAATGCCTCAAGCAGTAGCTAGATGCTTCTGATGAAGAAAAATAAGACTGTGAAATATATTTTAAATGGATAGGATGCTGAAGTACAAGGTTAGCCCCAAGTGTGTTCAAAGCTTGGGAACACACAAATACAGAAAATGTCACGGAGAATTCATTTTATATGTGATATCATTAAAAATATGGTAGCAAGGAGTCTATATACATTAAGATGTGAATGAGGGGGTTTGAAACCTCTTGCCTGTCTATTTAGGAATGCAAAAACAAAGCATTCAGATACAAGTCCCAAGAGCACCCTTCAGTGATGTAGTGATGAGAACTGCATCTGTAGTGATGACAGCAAAACCTGCCTTCAATGAGCACACTTTATAAAATGAAATACATCAATAAACCCCAAAAGACTCACAGTATTTTAAGCACTTCTGCACTGGTCAAAACATAGAAGGACAGATTTACTAAACATTGGGACTTCCTGCCCTGGCCTAGATACTTTGAGTATATCTGCACTGCACAATGCTGTATGATGGGAGGATACTCTGAGCCATTTTGGTACCTGGAGTGTATTCTGCTGCTCCTGCATGGCCCATACAGCAGCCAGCTACCTCTGTCTGACTCCTTACTGACGTTGCTAAACTGCTGCGCTGTGCTGGGAGAAAAATCCATACTGTAAGGCAAATTTCCATTATATTTGTTCCAGTTTAAGACAAAATGGCAGGTGAAAATCAGTCCAGTAACCTAATAACTAAGACATTTTCCTAAGCATCTGATGCAAAACAAAAAGAACTAGGCAGAATTCTGCAAGTTCTGACCTGAATGACTGCTCAACTGCTGCCTGTGCCTGCATTTATTGAACTGCTGTAGTAGCTTTAAGCTGCATCTACACTGCCACAGCAGAGTATCACTTGCCCATCTCCACAGCCACTCAATATCATTCTATTCCTTTTTGTCTGGACTCCACTCTAAGGGGAAATACAGAGATAACATACTAAGGAAATGCATGTGCTAACAAGAAGATTATACGTGCTGGTGTCCTAAACACACAGAAGGTGTCTGTTATATACAACCTGCAACTATTTCTATTTTTTCCAGCCTGCCCAAAACTAATATGTTAGTGTGTCTCAAAGCATCTTCCTGTCCTCCATGTCCCAGTGCAACAGAACACAACCAAAAGAGCCACCAGACTCCTTCCCCTCACACACCCTGTATGTCACAACTGCCAGAATCCTGCACAACAGGCACCCATAGGAGGAACATTTCCAGGTGGCAAAATAAGAAGACATCAGCAGAGCTGACACACACAGACTACCTAATACCACCAGTGCAAGTCTGAAGCTGAAAGCCACATGCAGGCCAAGGGATATCAGTCAGCAGTGGGGTACAGCTCAAAATTTCCAAGAATTCCTGTGGTAGAGATGCAGCTTGTCATAATTTATGAGCATTTGTGTTGGAGGCTAGAGGTCCACATGCCAGCATCAGGGCCTGGAAGACAAAGCTCTCTGGGTATTTCACCACTGAATCAGAAAATATATTTTTCAATTGGTAGAAAGCCACCTTCTTGTCATTCCACTCCTCTGAAAAAATTTATGAGAAAGCTGGTGGCCAAAAGCACCAGAGCCAATAAGGCTGGATTCTTTGCTTACAAAATGAGACTTTAGAGATTCCCTGGGCTCTCCCACAGCCTTGTCAGTCTCTGCAGGGAGCAGGACCTGAAGATACACACCTCAAACATGTCCTTGAGCTCTCACTGCCCTGGTCAGCCCACTGAAGGCAAGCACTGCTCAGTCCTGGCCCAGCTGAGGTGCAGATAAGGATCTCCACTGCTGTCCTGGGACCACAGAACCAGGGAAGGAAGGGGTATATTTCTTGCTTGTCATACAAAAGGATACTGCCTTTCACTGTGTGCTGTTGCCCCTTATGAGGAAAGTACTACAATGAGAAAATTGCTCCTCTCATAACTTCCATTTGACCAGCACTTTTCTATGACTGGCCTCTTGATTGACTTGGAAACTAAATTTTCTAAGGTTTTTTCATTTGATCTTAACTACTTTGAGTTTTGTTTTAAAGAAGAAGAAAAAACAAAGAATATGAAAATCAGTATTACTCCCTTTTCCTAGGAATGGGTTTTAGACAATCAAATTTCAATCAAAACCAAAACGTGTATCTTTAAAACTTAAAAAAATTAAAAATAATAATAATAAGGCCTGTGTGGGTACAAATAAAAGTTGAATCAGGAAACATGGTATTTCAGATCCCAAATGACTTGGTTTTAATTGTAAATAACACAAGTGTCATGTATGACTTGATGCAAAAGGAACTATTACAGAGCAATTTTTAAAAACCTACCAGCCAAATTATGTGTAAAGGAAATTTTGACAGTATTTAGCTAGCCAATGAACTCTTTCAGCCAGAATCACTATTGGCCACACTCTGGTTGCCAAAATTATTATGCAGTGGTGAAAGAATATGCCAAAAATAACAGCTTGGGTAGGGCTAGAAACCATTACTATGCCCTGTCTGATGTGCTGAATGCACATTAAAAGACTAATCAACTTACAAAACAGTGAATATTCATCTTTTAAAGATGCAACATCACACACACATCTAACTGAAGTTTAAAATTAGTTTTCATTTTAGCAAGTATTCCACTAAAGAGATCACAGCTTGACAAGGTCAGGTGTTGTGAATGTGTATAGATTGCCACATATGCCCATTTTATTTGTTTGTTTCTCCTCACGAGCTCTATCATCTTCTACTCCAGAGCCACACTTTCCTGTGATTTATTGCTTCTATTGTTTTCCAGAAACCTGCACTTATCCCAGGATTCTAAACCTCAGAACACAACATTCATCAAAAATGGATATAGAACAAAGAATTCTGAATGTAACATCCGGGCAGCTTAGCAGTTATTTCTCATTAGCAGCTTTAGAAAAGTGGAAAGGGAAATATTATTTATGTTCAATATTTACTCTTATATGAGCACCTTCTAATAGAGCTTCCTGCTACCTTATATTTGTCCTGATAATCCAGCAGAGAAAGAAGTGTACTCAAAGAAGATTGTTTTCATTTCTCATAAAATTTGGTGGGTTTTGATTTTCTTTTCTTAGATGTAAGGATGCAGTTGAAGAGAAACATAGGCTAGCAGCTCACTGGCCAGCTCATGCAATGACTGCATGTTTGAAAATAAGATTGGAAAGGGATTACTTTTAGGCTCTCAGACAGGAGGTATTGCAATGGAGGGGTCATGTTTCAACTGCACTCTTGTGTACCTCCCTCCAGAGAGATCCATCCACCACCTGTAGTGCTGGCTCGACCTGCAAGAACACAGGAATTTCTTATCAACAACAGCTGCTGCAGAGAAAGCCCAGAGACAGAGAAGGGGTGTCTACTTCTGTGTTCTGAAAAACTCTCTGTGAACTATTTACTGGCACTGGTGTCCAGGTAGGACTACCCCTCCAACAGTGCTAAATCCACCACTGCACAGAGGCTGCTGAGAAAGTAGGGCAGGACACACTAAACGTGAGTCTCTGCTTAGTGCTTGAGGTAATTTTCTTCTGCCTTTGCAGAAGGGCTGGAGTGTTTCAATTAGCCTGCTTAATGTCCATGATAAGGAAATTTCCAAAGCCATATGCTGTCAAAGTTACCAAGGGCAGTCTGCAATGACATGCTGACCAGTGCCATCTATATTTAGGGGCTTTCAAGACACCGCACTTCAGCCCTCATATTACCAACCATGACTATTTGCACAAGTGCTCTTAATAAAACTCTACCTCCAAATTCACAATAGCAGCTAATAAATTAGTTAACATAACATCTGCGTCATTTTTGGGCCTTTTCTACAAAGCATTGTTCCTATAAACATAGTCATAATCATTCTCACAGAGGCTAACATGGGAAAGAAAACAGGCACAAGTAATTATGGAGAAACATCTGAAAAAAGTGCCAAATGCTATTGCAGCCCAGTGTGCCTGTGTGGGAGAAGGTAACAGAAAGGGAGGAGCTGCTGAAGTCATTTTGCCTCAGTCAAGAAAGAACAGTTACTGATCGAAAATTTGTACAGATGAGCTTCCATAATGGGAAAACCTGCACTGACCTTAATATTTAGGTCAGTGGACTTCTTCAGGGGGGGCAGGGAGAAAGAAAAAGAAGAGTTCTAAAAAGGAGGTTCAGTACAACATTTAGATTTTTTTTTTTAATTAGAAGACAGGAAATAGTTGCTCATCCTCCTTTTCCTCTAATCATGCAATACAACATTAAAGAAATAAGATTCATAGTTGTACTAAGGGCTTTCATACCTTTTCTTCCTTGTTTTTCATTGGGTCTTCAGTAAAAATATTATATCAATCATACCATAAGCTTTTCTCTCAGAAGTGCTATTAAACATGGTATGGTTAGGAAACACATATCAGACACTCTGGTATTTCCACAGAAATAAATACATACTGAAGTAGTATCACGGAGCATTAGAAGGGATAAACTAACAGTTTAGGCAAGCTTCTGAATGTTTTTTTGAGTTTGGGTCTCTTTTCCTCACCTAATCTGTGTCAATAATATTAACTAAAAACAGATCTACAAATATTTACCATGTAAAGCAGAAACACATGCAAGACACTTCAGAAAGCTCTGTTCAGCAATCCAATATTTGTTTTATTCAGTTCAACACCGATACACTGGGATCCACGCCAAGGTTATGCATGTTGTTGAATGAATCCCAAAGTGTCCTTTTCCGCTATGTTTTGAATCCCCATTAGTATCGTTCCCTGCAACAATAAACCTCACCCGCTTCTCACCCGTCTGGCTCCCTGTGGAGCAATACACACTTTGCTTAAGAACCTACATCTACACAGAAACACACTGATAATGCATTCCCAGCAGAAGACTGGCAATCGTTATCAGGCAAAAAAATAATTAACACAAGTCATTTCAGATGGAAACAAGATTGCAAACACATATAGCAGATAGGTTCTCTCTTTCAAAACACCAGCAAACCCATGGTGTAGGTAGAACTGCTACCAAGAGGAGAACTTGATACAACTACAAAACCTTGGGGAAACCCAAGGGTGATGAGTTTTCCCATTTCAGAAAGTATAGGAGAAACCTATTTCATTAGTAGAACGGGATGGTTCTAGTAAGAATGATTTTACAAGAAGATTTCATTAGCACAGAGGCAAATCCTGCCTCTTTCATGTAGAAATAGGGGCAGCAGAACTAGTAGGGCTCATCTTTTCAAGATGAGTATGTGTATATCACCTAGCCTATCCTACACTGCTATTTTCACCGCTAAGTACATAGTAATTGATGAGCTGCCAAGTAGCCTGTGGGCAAGGTTTACCCTCTCCCAGGTCAGGCCATCCAGAAGTCCTAAGGATTCCTGAATGTTACAAGTCCTGTGATAGCAGAAAAGTTCGTGCTTGTTCTGCTCAAAAAATCTGCTCAGAGAGGTTTATTTGCCTGCTATAAATAAGAATGCTTCATCCACCCAGTATACTTCTGCATTATCATCACTTATATTAATACATAATGCAAAAAAACTTCACCTGTTGATATAAAAACTAACTGTCATAAAACAAACACTCTGCAAAATCTGCTTTCTTTATAGTAAAGAGAAACTCCACCCTCACCCATCCCTAACTTGTAACCTTAACTTTTTTTTGTTCTCTCATTTGAGAACATATGCACTCCGGTACTCTCATGCCCTTTGTGAGCTCACCATCCAATTACCTATCATCACCCAGTAGTGATTCACACCCTGAAGTTAGATTTAGTAGTCAGAAAATTCACTTCCAGCAAAGTTCAAATGAAACAGGTCAAAGGACCACATCACTGGTACCTCTAAGAGCACAGATGTTTAGCAGAGACAAGTTTAAATTTCATTCTGGCAATAGTTTAGCCTTTGAACTCACAAAGAGCGTAGTCTGTTTAGCATGAGAGTACTCAGGACAATTTCATTTTCATACGTTTGTTTGAGTCAGTAATACTTAAAACAAGAGCAGCGTGTTTTGTTTTTTTTAAAAAAAGTGAGAAATTACTTTAGAGAAGTAATGTAGAAAATTAGTATTTTGGTTTGTGTGACGTTCTATTGGGCAAATCAGACAGAGATGAAAGAATTCAGTGATTTTTATCTCTAAAACATGAATACTATTACCCTTCCATACTTCTGTGTCAGTACAAGACTTAAATACCTGCTTATGCTTCTCAGCCAAAGAAATAAGTTTGAAACATGCCTTTGTCAGGAGACTGATAAGAAGTTGAAAATTAGAATGCAGAATAAAATATTAGTCACACTGAATAATTCTACTATACTAATACCATAAGTCAAAGTGTTGAAGACAGGCCAATAAAACTACAAAAATTACACTTTACTCTGAAATATAACTTTCTATATTCTACTGACCCTAACCCTAAATGCACTATAACACCTACTCTCTTCTTGTCTGTTCCTTGATCTGTGGCTAAGGAGCAGGGCTGGGTTTGAGAGGCCTGCATCTCCTACCAGAATATGACACACAATTCTTTGGGCATTATGCCAGGTCTCTTTTTGAACAGTATTCCCACCTATCAATTGCAGTCCTCATTGAAATACTGCAGTGCTAAATTGCTTGTGAACTGCACTGAGCTCCTGTGGAGAAGAGTTATTAAAGAAGTACCTTCAAGGACTGATACCATTTAATGAAACAAGAGAAGCCTAAAATAAAGGGAAAATTGTCCTTGCCAGAGGAGCATTTAGTCCACTTTATAAATATTGACCTCTTCAATAAGCTCAAATAAAAAGCATAGGATCCTTCTATTATTGTGTATGTTTAAAAGGTCTGGTTTGCATAACACAATGAGTTCACTATTACCTTTCTTTCTCCAATTTAAAACAAAATATCATGTACATGAGATAAAAAAAACACATAATACTTTATTTGAAAGTACTTATTTCATAGAAAATTGCAAAAAACTTTCCTTATAAGTCATCTACTTTTCCCACAATATATAAGGAAAATATTGAGTGTATTTAGTGTATATACAAAAGAGATCCTGGATTGCATGATCTTTCTATTTTGCTGCTAACATACAAAGAAAGAGATTAGCACGATTCAGTTCCCCAGAAAAATCAGGAGAGGATAAAGGGAAGGATAATACCTGGTTCTCTAGCAGCATAGCCAGTGAAAAGGGCACAGTGTTCATCAGTAACTCAGGTTTTAATTGAAGCAGTTAGAATATTGAAAGATAATTGTCTTGGCTTGCAAAGCAGGATGTAACCAAAAGTATGTATTCTATCACTATCTGTTAAAACCAAGTGGGGCAGTGTTCTTTAGCTTTTCCACAACCCATCCTTCCTCCAGGGAGATATCTTCTGTTAATGGGCCATCAAGTCCCACTGTATGACTGATAAAATTACATCATCCCATTGGGAAATACTCCACCCAAGGGGAGGAGCCAAGCATTTCCTACCTAGATAAAATCTGAGATTTGGAACATTAGGGCCAGCCTTTTTCCACTGGGTTCCAGAGGAAAAACAGACCCTTTTGCATCATCACTGGACCTTCA
>JAOTQP010001652.1:29957683-29981756 GCA_026413545.1 Cichladusa arquata | reverse complement strand
AATCAACCTCAAAAAACTAAACCTGCTACTTACACCACTGGTCCCCTTTGACTGCTCTATATAAGCTCTGTTAAAAATCTTCACTCAGCAAATTTCCCATTAATAAAGGCACAATCTAAAAATAACAGATGATACACTTGAGAAATGTTGTGCTCTCAAATTAATCCATATTCCCAGTAAGATATATTCAAATGTAATTCAAACTCACTAGGATATATCCAAGCATATCCATAACCCACTTTTTATTGTTACCTTTTAAAGGAAATTAAAATATTTTCCTTATACTTCTCATGTTTATGCAGCTACAGTACTTTTGATGTCCAACTTACTGGAAAAGGTGAACAGTGCCAGAACAAAAATATCTTTAAAAACCTTATATGATTTTTAAATGTCAGGTTAGAAATATAATTTCTGAGCTTTTCTTGTCCAAATATATTGGATATTAAAACCTAGCAATATTAACATGTAGAACACACTGCTTGATATGAAATTTATGCACTTTTTTTTTCACAAGCAAGAGAACAAAAATATATTTATTAAAAAACAAAAACAGAAACAAACAACACCAAAAAAACAAACACAAAACCTGCCCACCCATCCACCCAAAAAAATCACACACGCAAAAAACCCCTTTGGCTTTTAATTTCCTTCCATTTACTTTAAGTGTCTTTCCAAAAACTGTTTCTATTTCCCCCCTTTATAATAATAAGATTTGGATTTCTTGAATAAACCATAAACCTACACATTTCCTTATTTGTAGCTCAGGCATAATCAGTGTAAGATCAAGGTGTCTGGCCCTGAAAATAGTTTTTATATAGTACTTTTTTTTCCTAAGAGCAGCTCCAAGTTATCCATAAGTGTTCTTATACTCAGAACAAATTAATTAATAAGAGAGAAATCTTGGAAATAATCAGAAGATAAAATATTAAGAATTTATTAAATACATGCAGAACTGGTTTCCTAGAAAGAGTTAGAATCGGCTATTATGACACATTCATCAGCTTTTAAGCATCATATTTCATAATGACTCATTTTAGTATGCCTACAATTCAAAACATAAAATAAGTAGAAGATTTCAGGGTCAGAAATTGTTGCATAAACCATCAAGTCAAAAATATGTTGACCAATGTTACCTCCAAAGTGTAAAAAGTCAAGCAGATTGACTTGTGAAATTATAACAACTAATAAATTGCCAAAATACGAAGAATAAAAGATTCACTGACTTAATGCACATCCAGTTGTTCAGCTGCTTGTAAGGGCTGCATTTATTCATTTACCAAAACCTTTGAAAATATGACCTTTTTCCTTCCCTTTATTTTCACTTCTTTAAAGTTATGCCACTTTATTATTGCTAAGAAATATCAGAACTCATTAATTTTCAGAGAATTACATGGATGAACCATGAACCTGATGACGAAAATTTCAATAACATAATTGAAGAGAATATTCTCTGCTTTGCTGTGGCATTCTTCATGCAGCTGTGCTGATCTTACTGTATCTGACACGTAGCTGTGTCTACAAATACTCTTAGATTTGACCATTCCCTTTACTTCCTAAGGTATTCCTTCAGCATTCTTCTGCTTTGCTGGTGCTCAGAATCAAATGTATTCATGTAGTTATTATCACACATAATTATGCAGAAATTACTATCACCATTGCAGCTAAATAAGTTCCATCCCTTCTTATCACAGGTCAAAGTTCAGGCCTAATCTCTATATGGTATCATAAATTTTTCTTTCATTAGAAATTTTTTGTCGACTTGCATTTTCCCAGACTAACTCCACCACCTCTATACTACCAAGAAATTGTTAAATTTCCCAGATCTCACAGTATAATTCCTTAGTGCTCCTAGTTTTTTGCCAGTAAAAGCATCTAATTTTCTTACTGCCTCAGTAAGAAAACTACTGCCCAGATCATTACTAGTTTCACTGGCTGCACAGTAGTAAATAAACTTTAATCAACAGTGTAGATTTATAGGTTGCTTCAGTTTGTAGATGGCATTAGTAAATACAATTTCTCCTTTGTTAACCATTTTTCTCTCTCTTGTTTCTGTTTTTTGTAACACTTGGAGAAGTATGTGGTGGTGTCATGTAATGCTACACACAAAAAAGCAGCCATGCATCTGCAAGTCTTATATTCAAATCAGCACAATTAAAACATTCAGATTGTAAAATATGTGAGCTTGCTGTTCAGGTCACTAGCTCCCACTGCAACTAATTCTCTCTCTCTCTCTCAAGAAATATGTGCTGGACTTAGAGAACCAGTTGGAAAAGTGCTAAATGAATGAATGATTTTAGAAAAAAAAAAAGGAAACAACCAATCAATAAAAACCCCCCCAAAAAAATCAAAGCTTTTTTTTTTGCTACCTGTCTGAATCCATTTTGAGTAAGATGGAAAAATCTGATTGGAGTGTAACCACCTGTAAAGCCTATTCCACTCAACAAAAACCCTTAGTAACCTGAAAAAGTTGCATTTAATCTGGATGAAGGCATTTTTTAATGTGAAAGTATTTTCTTTAGCTGGAAGCTATGTAATTGCATGTTTCTACAAAGATTTTTATAAAGTTAGACTTTGTCTGAAGAATAAAACTCGGCCTCTCTTTCTGTGTAGGTTCAGTTTCTACAAATCAATAAAGCTAGTTCAGCAAGAAGTAGAAGTAATTAAAATCCAAATCCTGATCCTTTCCTTTACCTCTCCTCCCCTCCTCATTCACCCCACTGGAAAAAAAAAAAACCAAAACAGGCAATTATGTTTCTACTTTCCAGATGTGAACAACTGGATTAAATTCTACGGAGAGCTTTTAAAAAATCATAACAAGTCAGTGGGTCACGGTCTTCACAGCATAAAGGAAAAAAATGCTAAGGCCTCATTACTGAGACAAAGCAACATGGCTGCAGCAGCTGCAAGGTCACAGAGATTGAAACAGAACCATGGAAAAGAAACCACAGCCGCAACAATGACAGCAGAAATTACTGGTAATTTTTTTTTCCAACATAGCGAGGGAAGAACTGCATTCTTTTCTATAGCAAAGCTGGCTCGATTGCTATACCAGCAAAATTGTTTCCCTGGTTTGGGAATGAAAAGGTTTTCCCACCTCTGTGAAGAGTTTTTGGTATTTGAGTCAAGATCATTGAGAAGTTTCAGGAGAGCAAATAGTGCTCTCTGAAACTTGTGAAGATTATTTATTGTGACAGTTATTCTCATTGAAAATAAAAGTGCCTGGGATGAAAGAACAGGATAGACAACACAGAAGATGTTCCCAGAAATTTCAAAAGCAGTTTTCCCTCACCAGCTTGGAATCTTCCTGCGAGTTCTGTGAAAGGTAGCAAGATGGAAAAAAAGCCTATACTCGCAACAGGAAAGTTTGATCCTTCTCCCTTCGCTTCTTTTGAAGAGGATAAATAAAGCTAAGGCATGAGCTGCAGCCTTAAGGTCCAAAGTAAAGCTGCTTGAATACCACAAAAAGCAGTGGAAAGGGTATTTGAAGAGGAAGCATGAACTCATTTAACATTTTTTGACTTGGAATTTCTGTGAAGTCTTAATAACAAAATTACTGATTTTATCTATACAGACACCTTTGATAAATACTAGATTTCTTTACATGACAAAGTATTTAAATAATGTTAAATTTTTTAAGTAAACCAGCATATAAGATCAATTCCAAATGCAATTTTTTTTCAAGCAAACATTGGTTGACTTGCCAAAATCTAAGTTCCAACGTGTTCAATTGTTCTACTTTTTATACAGTGTCTGGGACTTAAAAATAAGAAAGACATTTCATGAGCTCTTTTATTGTCTTGTTCTCAATAAAGATAAGAAATACAAAATGCACCACTGAATAACTGGTTCTTTTTTATATTCTTGGGTTTCTTAAAGAAATTTATATGCTTGAATTCACATGAAAGTACAAAGGTATAAAAAGGTACCAAAATTATACTTTTCTTTATCCAGAATTGTATCTTTCTAATGAGATACTAAATTAATTAGATGAACAAATCACACTGGCTTTGAGTAACATTTTGCTGTATATTACCTTGCATTCTGTGCACAAAGAAATAAATGTTTCTTGAATATACTTTCCGTTTTGGCAACTAAATTCTGTAATTACATAACCCTAATATGTTTATGGTTTCTAGAAATAAGAATTTAATGTAAAAAATTTACACTTCACATCATTAACTGTTGCACTTGACCATGTTAGTGGTCTTTTCAAATCGAAACGATTCTATGATCCTATAGTAATTAATCTTAAATTAATAATAATGTTGAGAAGATATATACAACAGCAGCACCAGTTTATACTAAGCGCTTTGATTTTTAAGAAGGCTGCAAGGAGAAATGGCTAAAACCATAATCACTTCAACATGTTCTTTCCACTGGGCTTTTCCTGTTTGAGGAAGTTCTCCTACAGGTAGAAAACACAAGAAATTTTGTCCTTTGTGATTTTGCATTTAAAATGCTAAAGGCATTCTTACAATTATAATAAGAAGGCTTTCTCATTATTTCTCTAGGAGACAGAAATCGCTTGCTGAGATTTTAAATTAAGCTGAAATTCAAGTTTTAAGTTAGTTACCCATATTCAAGGCCAGATCTATCTGTACATGGGTCACAACTCACTTTTTCAGCTCACAAATCACTGCCAGCAGCCAGACTCACTAGTATTTTATTCCTCTGTCATGATCTAAGGATTCATCATAATTATTTTTTAATTGCATTTCCAAAATATAGTATACCTAGTAATTTTGTGCTCAACTCCATTAGCATTATCACTCCTCAAGAATCTTGGATCATGTAAAACTGGCAACAGCTAGTTTACAGAAAATCAGTAGCAATGGTACTAAATGAAGATAATTCACTGTCCATAACACTTATTTTCAGAATCATTTGATTCTTTACTGACCAACTTCTTCTTGCTATGCATCATTCATGCTTAGCCATTAAGATATTCAAAGTTCTCCAAGACACAAGGTCAGGAAAAGCAGCATGTGGCAATGTGATACGCTTATTGAGCCTGAAGCAAGGGATGGAAATAAAGCAATACTTAAGATTTATTCATATTTTCATGGTAATAAATGTAAACTGCATGTGCTTGCTGGCAGGTAATTTAAGTGGAGACATAGCTATGGGGCAAAGTAGAGAATCCTACTGCAGTCACCTACAGCTCTTCTGATATAGGAGTTCAGTCTAACATCATCTCATCTGACAAACTGGCTTATCTTTTAAAAACTCTGCCAAAGAAAAATTATAACGAGACACATAGGAACTCCTTTTTAATTAAGGGTTGTACTGTGTTACATTTTTGGATTTACTACTTAAAATTAGAAGGAAACCTGAGTATGATCCAGCAGCATCTATGCAAGCGTAACCACTGCAAATGCTTAGCCCACTGTTCACTGAAACTGGAGGACAAAGATATTTAATTTTTTAATTCTTAATAGAAATTGAACTGAGATTAGGGAAATACATCCTCAATGCAGAGTCAGTCCCAAATAATGTCAAGAGCATGAGAAAAAACAATATTTTTCTGGCAGAAAACTTGCTCATAACATGTTCTCTATGTACAGAGCATTGTTTAGAGATTTTTGAACAACCAGCTTTGATTTAAAAATGTCAGTTATGTGTGAGACACATAGGTTAGTGTTTTACGCTCTGGCAAGGATTTGAAATCTTGTAAGACTAGAATTCAATCTGTAAAAGAAACATTTATTTTTCAATGTAAAGGTAAAGCCAGTCTTCCAACATCACCCTCATCATCCTTCAACTTCAGCAAGGTGTAGTCTGAGAATAATTCAATCACACAGAAAATTATGCTGGTCTGCTATTTTGATTTACTTTCTACATTTGTGAATTACCTTTCAAATACTGTACTTTCAGGATCACCTTTACAACTATCGTGTCACTTGAAATTGAATTCGAGTCTAGCACTAGCAAGTAAATACCACAGACATCAGTTCAAGAATAAGTTTAAGGTCAAATTTCAATTTGATGTGGATGCTAATGTTTAAATCAACTTCATGCTAAGGCATTGTAAAAAAAAGTCAGACAACAAGGCTCTGGCCTTGTTTCCATATTAATACCTCTTTCCACTAATGACATGCTCTTGAATCCCATGCTGAAAAATCTTTTATTTACATTTATGCTTTTCCCTTTTTGAATTAACTTTTCACCAGCTTTCTGAATATTGCAGTAGTGAAGTTAAGCTAAAATGTTACTTCATTTTGGCATTTTTATGAAGAGAACTGAAAATGTCATGTGCGATTGTGAACACTTGTGGTTGGGCTCTGGCAGATGTTTTTTAGATCTCAGACCAAAAAACTCATTGGAAGGTCGTTAACAGAAGTAACAGTTTTAAAGCAACTTGTTTCCATATGTCTGATGCAGGAAAACTTTATGACAATGTTGGAAATTTAATCTTTCTTGGCTCTCTTCGTATTCAGCAGGAAGTCCTGACTGCAGATCAATGAAGCTCAAACTTACGTTAAGCTGACAAGCAGCAGGGTATAGCTGAACCAGTAGCACAAAGAGAGGCTGTTCTTACTTTCAGCTCTGTGAGGAGGTATCAGCCTTTCAGGGGAGGTATCAGTCTTTCCTTTGACTCTTGATTGCTCTGACATTTAAAGGAAATTTACCACTTTCTTGACAAAACTCTAAGATTGACAATACCTATAGCAAGTGCTTAGGATCCAGAAATTCAAGGACAGAAATAACATTGGACCAGATAAACTGACCCTTTAGCTTTCTTTCCTACTTAAATACAACTCACTTTCTTACAACTGACAAGATACTTGTCAGAGTCTGAAGGTACTGAAGAGGTACTGAAGTTTTAGAGTTCCGTATCTAATAGAGCTGCTAGTCAGTGTTAAACTGAATTTCTGGTACACTGAGGTTTGACCTTTCATGATAAGATCTTCCAGCTGAGTACAGATTAGAAAATAGGCTAGGAACCAAACTTCAGAATTATTTCAACAGCATCAATCTCAGATTTTTCTTTAAGGTGACATACAAATTATATAGAAGATACTTGATTACTCACATCTTATAGGGAAACTTTCTTTCCTGAAACAAAATGGTATCTAGCAGCCTGCTGGTAAAGCCTTAAAGCAATGTCAAAAACGTCAAAAACAACAGGAAAATTTTGAGTTTCGACTAGAGTTAATTTGATATAAAATCGTTGCCTTGTATTTAGTTATTCAATAGCTACCACCAGTAGATGCATGAACATCAAGTGGAGTGAAAAGATCTTTAAATAAGAGTGTTTTAGGTAAGTCCATTTCTTCAGGCAATTATTCTGCTCACTGTCAGCTTTCCAGCAAGAGGAAAAAGTCCTTGCTTTAACCTTGGGCAGTCAGCTATTTTCCCAGTGCTCAGTAGACAGCTGGATTGCAGTGCTGAAGAAAGGGAAGGAAAACATCCATTGGCAACTACTATAATTTATCAGAACAGTGAGAATTCTCATTGGGGGAGATGGAAGGCAGCCATCAGCACCAAACTAAACAATATCAGCTAGATCTGCAGCTTCACTTTAGCACCAAGTACAGAGGTTGTACTTCCTATCAACAGCTAGGAAGATAAAAGGATGAGGGAAAATAACAAGCATATGTCTTAGCAAATACAATGTGATCACATTTCTGCTGAGTATCTGGGTGGAAAGCTGGAACTGAGAGAATTTCACAAGAACATTTAGAGACTGCTTCTGTTCCAGCTTTTCCAGCTCTTTGCTTCCAGCTCTCCAGTCATATTTCCTTTCCTTTTCCTATTTTTCATTCATCGCCAGATTTTTGTTGCTGGTCAAAAGTAGTTTGTTTGGTTTGGCGCTTTTTTCCAACAAAATAATAAGAAAAAAGGTTGAAGAGAAATTTTCCTAAGTATTTCAACAAATTATAAACAGCTCCAGTCATTTCCAGGATGATAGTCAAATAGGTACAGCTAGTCTTCCCTCAGATTACAATCTTTTCAATTTCATGCATCCTTGCTGTAAACCAGCATCCCTAGTAAATAATAAATGAATGCATTTGCCATCAGGAAGAATAAGTGGTATAGTCCTGAACTATGGAAATTGTAGAAGGAATAAGTAAAACACAACACTACAGAAATACTTCATGCCCTTAATATCATCACCTACAAGATGATGTTAAATTTTAGCAATTTTAGAACAATGGGAAGAATTAAAAATGGTGTGGGGAAACTGATACATTTTGCTATTAAGAAATAGCTAGCTTATGGAAGTAAATTTATGTTCTTCAGGAGAAAGGTATGAAGATACACTTGGTAGAAAGAGAACTCTTTATAAACCCAAAGACAGGACAAAATTCAGTTCCAAACTTGAAAATCTCAAAATTTTGTAATTTTAAAATTAATCCATTACAGAGTTAAAATCTTCTACTCTTCGGACTTCCATGCATCTCAGCCAGCAGTCTTTTTCCTCTAACACTTGGATATAATTAGAGCCTATTGATTAGAGGAGACACCTTTTCTGTATGCCAAAAGGACTGGGCACCTTGGGGCATCTGCTCTGTGTTCACAGTTACTAGGTTCACTAATCTACAAACAATAGACTGCACCTGCAACAGAGACACAGAACCAAAGCGAGCTCTGCACTGATGTGATGATTCTATTTATGTGATAATAATATATAACCATAGCAATGGGAACCTTAAAAAATACCTCCACATTATCCATTTCTGTTTTCTTCTACTAATGTCAGCCATCAGAGTCATTCATTCCTAATTCAGTATTACCCCCAGAGTTAGGTTTCATAGGCAAGGAGGGCCAAATCAATTAAAAACTCTCAAGGGTCTAGAAAGTCCATTTTACCAAAATACCGAAGAACCAAGGTTTGCATATTTGACATTAGGAAAATTATTGACTTCTCTTTCTCTGAGGTCTTAGGTGTTTCAGTTACTTACAATGTAGGAGTATGACATATACTAGTGTATAACACCATACAGGGTAATATCTTTGAAATTAAATTAGCTGATATAAGATATTCAATATTCCTGTGGAGGTTTGTGCAGCAAACAAGAATTTCCTAAAATGAAGAAAAAATTATCTGGGAAAAAAAATTATATTCATCCTAGATAAGGGAAAAGAGAAAGAATACTGTCCTCATCTTCCTGGCTATACTCCAATTTCACTGCAAATTTATTGTAGTTTCCCACCCCTTCTAGGTACTAAAATGCCACTGATGCTTTTTATTTCTCTGACTCTCTTCCCATTGCCCTTTTAACCTTGCTAATAGGTTGTAATTACTCAGGTGAGCTTTACTCCAGTCAAGTATAGTCATGGTCTGGTTGCAAACCAAAAGTAAAGCAATATTAGATAAGTGAAAATTAAAAGTTTTCCGTCCACTAACTGATAAAGAAAAATAGCCCTGTGCTAATCAAAGCCAGTTATGTGATTTACAATCCCCACAAACAATCTTGTTAGGGCATTTTTGTTGTATGTCTGTTGGGGGTTTTGGTTTATTTTCTTGTATTCTTTTTGCACTCCCAATCTGCATACCTAGCTCTTGAGAATAAATGGTAAAATCTGAGAGCAAACAGATCCCTACAGAATGCCCTTTCTGTACCTATCCTTCTTGCCAAGAGCACTTAAACACAAAACACAGTATCTACAAAAATCTTTTCCTTATTTTACAGAATTATGTTAGCTGAAAATTGGCCAGAATAAATACTTGATCCAGTGACTGTTTTCCTTTCTAAACATCCAAACTAAATACAAGTTTGAAAATAATTGTTTTGTTGATAACATACAAATAATAAAATTCCTCTTCTGTTAAAAAAATTATCCTATATTTGGTGGGAAAAGTTCTCATTCTTAACTGTAACAATCCTTTTTTTGTTGTTGTTGTTTTTTTTTTTTTAGTAAAACTGTCTGGGGAGTTTCACTCTTAAAAAGTTAGACTAAGAAATTTCCATCTTGCCCCACTGCAGACAGCATTATTAGCAAAAGCTTCAGGTGAATTCCTTTAGGCACCCACAGATGGACTCATCATATCATCAGAAAAAAAGTACAAAAAGAGTAGAAACAAAATCCACATGTTCAAGAGACACATAACATGATAGTGTCCATCTTGTATGAGATCTACAATATCTCTGAGAGCCCCCCAGATTTTTCAAGGCAGTTCTGTAGCTTGGAATCACAGTAACAAGGCTTGACTTCACATAGAACCTCACAGAGTGTTTTGTAAGTACAGCATGCATCTCAACTTTTTATAGGCCAAAGTTTAAAGATGCTATAAACAAGCAAACTCCAATTGTTTATAGATTGCATTCCAATGAATTTAATAATATTTTAAATCATTTATGATCATCAGTAGACATGACCTTTTGAATTTTGTCTGCTGTACTGACAGTTTCCTCCTAAATTGAAGAGGTCAGGCTGTCCCCAGTTACATCACTAGTCATCCCACAGGCTATTCAACTTCTCATCTGGAAATCAGGCTGTGTTCATTTCTTAAAGCAGTGTTATCTCAGGCCTTATCTGAGATATGAAGCACTGTCAGAAATACCATCTTATGGTAGCCCTGACCCTTGCCATGACTGCCCTTTTGTTTCCCCTGCTCTGTAGTGATTAACTGCAGTTAACTGTGACTCAGTTGTGCACACCAGTCACAGCTGACCCTGCATGGTGAACCAGATGAGTACCCTCCGAGCAGAATTTATTAAATAATGCCTATTAAATCTTTTTCACACTAAGGTGTTTCACTGCACAACTTTACAAACAAGTGTCAGCGCTGCTGAAGAGGCAACACCAGAGGAGGGTTGTGGACATCAATGAGCTAACAGATATCAGCCAAGCTTGTATTGCATCTGATATCTCTGATCACCAAAATGTGTGTGGTGAGAAGTAAATGGATGGATAGGTACTAGAAGGGCAGAGGAAAAGTAGTCAAATCTCTGAAGAGGAGGATATGCAAAGAAAAAATAGAACAGGTAAGAAGAAACAAGACACATAATGTGAGATTTTTTTTTCTCCTTTTATGGCAAAAGAGCACCCCTTAGCACATGTGTGTGTCATGCTCATACATGAGAAGTCATATCAGCATTTGCAGATTTACAGAGTTAGACACATGCTTAAGAACCCTCATGAAAAAAGTCCTAGGTAGCACCTGTGTTAAGAAAATGGAACAAAATGCTACGTTCCCTTTTTTTCTTAAATTGGTTCCTAAGGAAATCATACATGCATTTTACATTAAGTTTATTTCTTAAAGGCTGTGTTTGAAGCTGCAATAGAAAACTCACAGTTCCTGCTTTCAGGAGTAATTTTCTTAGGGGAAAAAAAGGAGTTAAAATGAACCAGTTTTTCTGTAACAAAGGTAGCATCCCACATTAGCCTGTAATGCATTATTAAACACTTTTAGGTACTGTTGATAGAATGTACTACAATAATAGCATAGCTGGAGAAGACTTCTACTTCTTTTTCAGAATAATTTATTCCATATTGGGCCAACTGGAAAGCTTTTCAAAGACTGTCAGCACCATTAGCTCTTTTCTGTTGAGGCAAAAGCAAGAATATTGGATTTGTATTGATTTGCTGCTATTCTGAGACTGCACAAGATTTGGAAGCTGGACAGAACTAGATACGTGGGTGTACCAGGAAAAAAAAGAAAAAAACCAAAACAAGCTAAAAAACTCCTCATCCACACCAAAGCAATGCAAAAGGCTTATCCAAGATCTGAAAGCAATTTGATAGGGGATTTCTTATCAGCATATTGATTTCATTCTTCCTTTTATTTATATATCCGGATGAAAGGCCTATTGATGCTCAAAAACAAACAGAAAAAAACCAAATGAATAAGAACCAAATATTATTTATATTTTAAGCAAATTTATTTGATATGCAATCTCTTGTATATTCAGAGGTCTTAGATTTACAGTACAGAGGTAATCACTGTTAGAATTTACTTGCAAAGAATATTTTCCAATAATATTTTTTTCCAATATAGAATTTAACTGTAGTTGCCTCATACACGTTATAATTCTGCAATGTTTAATTATTGATACGTTTAGGCTCCTTAACAGCATGTTGTGGTTGTATACATTAACCTCACCCAGATGTGTATATGAAGTATTTTTTACAATTTATAGGTTTTCAATTACAGGTTTCAGAGGATGGAGGCCCTTTGCACTGAACATTCTTTAAAGAAATGATGCTGTTGAATAGGACCTTGAGGGGTTTCCTCTAAACCTGAAATATTTTGTGGGTCTGTTTTATAACACACCCACACAAAAGCTGCAACCACAACTGAGATGACAGTGAAGTGAAAGTCCTGTCTGAATGATTCCAGTAACCAAGCAAATCCTCTGACATCAGTGTTTCCTTGAAAGAGAGGATACCTGCAAACACTGACAAGATCATCAGTCAATCAGAGTCACCTGCAAGCTAGTCAGAAACATTGGGTGAAGACAGGTCTGCAGACATGACTTTTACATACAAAGGGAGGACAGACACCCAGTAATTTAATGGAAATATATCAAAACCTTCCACCAAAAATTCAGAGATAAATATGAAAGAAAATCTAGATCAGAGTGGAATCCCTGGAAGACTCCAAGAAAGAATTTGGCTATAAAAGCAAGCACGTTTCACAGGGAGTGGGATACTTCTGTGGAAAGCAGTCATAGAATAGGAGAGAACTGCAACCCTAAACAGCCAGAAAGCAGCAGAACCAGACCTCCTGAGACATCTCTTTGGTTTGATCTGTCACTAAGATCACAACAGCGAGGTTTCCTTTCACTTTGTTACCTATCTGAACAAAACTTTTGGGCTGTATTTTTAGTATACAGTGCTAAGGAGATAATGTATTTTTATTGTATTTTATCTTATAGTAGGTTACCATAGTATCCAAACAAGTAGTTTGCATCAAGCTACTCTTCACCTAGGATGAAGTGAGTCTACAAAGGAAGGTTTCCAAATACCTCAAAATGTTTCCTGCTTCCCAGTATATTCTTTTTCTTCTAGCATAGCTAGAGTACAGACCTGTTCGAGAGCAGTTTCTTCCAAGACACAAAATGAAGAAAAATAGCAAGAGAGAGGCATGTTTAATTTCCCAAAATCTCAAGAGAGGTCAAAGCAGACCAGATCCCTCTTTAGAGAAATAAATCTGATTCATGCAACTGTTAATATTGCTTCAGAAAAAAAAAGCTTATTGTAATAAACATCTGTCAAAATTTCAATCATTATTTTATCTTTGAAAAGCCAGAATCATTACATGCATTTCATTTTTATTTGATCCACAGTGCAGACTCTGGCCCATATTGGAAAGATCTGATTTTATTATTGACAGACAAATGAGCTGCCAGGAAATTCTCAGTCCTATCAGAAATGACATCTTGATGTGTTCATCACTAAAGTTAAACAAGAAGTTCAGATGTTTGGTAGATGAAAGAAAGCATGATCAGCAGTTTACATTAAGGACTTAGCATGTAAGAAATACATAAAAAATTAATCCTGAAATAGGAATATGAATTTCACCAGAGTATTCCTGGTACATTTTCCCAAAAAACCAGGGATATCAAATTTCAAAAAGCAGGCAAAATTAGATGTTTATGACTGTTCTATTTCCTTAACTTTCAGGAGTTCTTACTAAAAGTATCCTATAGAGATGAATTTACTTCTTTACCCGCTTTATTGAAGAGCCAGCTTTCATTTTTAAATGAAATTTGATTTTTCTGTCCATGTTACAGTAAACAGCCTTGACTGCTGTCATGCAAATCAATAAAAAAATTCATACAGATTTTTTTAAATGGGCTTCAAAACCATCAGGTACTATTTTGCAGCTTTACCCAGTTTAAACATTTTGCTGAAACACTCAGAAAGCATTGCATCTTTCATGCCACATCCATTAGGGTTTTAGAGACTTAAAGACCACATAAATGAGAAATTGATAGCTGGTTGATAACCATGCAGATGATGTTTTTCTAACCTGATGGTATGAAGTATATATTCATCTATTTTATATTTCTCAACCCCTATAGGCATGTAGCAGAGTGTGAGCCAAAGGTCACTGATCTCAACAGGTGCATTTCATTCACTGAAATGGTTTTGGACAGGAGTCAGAATGAGCATTGGTTCACTCTTTTGCTGATGTTGCAGTTTCAAATGTAGAAAGCCAGATTCGATTATTGATTATGAAGAGAGTTCTGTAAATTGTAGTTCTAATTTACTTTTTTCAAATAGGTATTTTTTTATTTTATATAGTTTTATACTCTAAGTTTTACACTCTAAATTTACATTTCCATAATTAACAAGCATAGACCTATGTGAGATTACTACCTATGCAATATCATACATACCCATGGGACCTGAAAGAGAAATGTAAGTATAATGGGGTATGGATTTATTGACATCAAAGGGAGCCATGTCATTAACATAGGCAATATCACCGTGGCTCCTACTTTTTAATCTAAAATTCAGCCAGAAGCATAACAAAAGAATAAGAAAATGCAATTGGACAGCAATGGTAGGGAGGCAGACTTACTACTGTTTGGAGTAAGTTCCTGCAGAAAATAGTACTGTTTTAAACCCTACTGCATGTCCACGAAAATTTTTATTAATTACCAAATTGCAATCATAAATTGATCGTATTATTCTCTGACATCACAATATTAAACACCGTGTTCTAATAAACCAGATATTTTTAATATATAGTCCAGTTCTATTGTCCATATAACTTGTGGTATGTAAAGATGTTGAGGATTTTTTTTCTGTATTGCCTGAGAATTTAAATTACAGTCAAAAAACGGAATATATATTTTTAGGTTCAATAATATGTGGTTTAGGCCTCTGGCAATTTGGTAGAATTGCACTAAATCAGATATATCTTCTCCTTCAATAAAAAAGAACACTTAGATAAATCTGAAATCAAAAACCTGTGAGTACTTTGGTCTTCCAAATGGCTCCTTCCTAAAAGAACTGGACTTACACATATTTAATAAACTATTTGCTTTATCACATTGCCAGTAATAATATCTTCCCTTGCACAGAAATAGACTATTACAAGTATTATCAAATGCTACAACCTTTCATCCTAATCAAATATGTATTAAAAAAGAAACTGAAACCATGATTTATTAAAACAGTATTGCTAAATTTTTGGATAAATCTGAAGGAGGAGCCAAGTAGATATTTGGTAGAAGTAAATACCACTGATAAATAGAAAGGAAACTCCCTCTGAGTGGGAAACTGGATGGGTGTCAATATCTGTGTATGAGCTGGCAAGCTGTCTTGAAAAACAGAATGAATTTCAGTAGTTCCCCTGCAAGTTCTGTAAACAATTATAAAATAATTAGCCATGCATATCTGAAAAAAAGAAAAATAACATATTTTTCAAAGCTAAAGATCACATGGATAAGTTGATGTCTTTCTGACCGCAGATTACTAGCAACCAACAAAACTAATTTCTGATATGTGCTTAAATGCAGTTTCATCATGTTTATTCATCATACAAACCTTAAAAAAAAAATCAAAGCATGGAATATTTTGTATGTGGGGGATGGGCCTTATTCTGACCATTTATGAGCAAATGAATTCATTATGCAAATGCACAATCACATGTTTGGCACAACAAATTTACTCATTTCCTTAGCTTGTCACATTGTGCAATTTGTTTTTCAATGCAGACCTCTGCTTATTATTAATAATAAATAAATCAAAAGTTCTATTTTGTGAATGTCTCACAGCTGGCCCTTCATAAATCTAAAATGCCAATAACTATCAAGTATTGCAGATACGCCTTAGTAGGAACATTCCAACTGTTTTGGTCATACTGTAATTTTTGTTTCAGAAATATGGTTTTAATAGGCTTTTACTAGAGAAAATGCTCAGTGGAAATGCTTAAGTTGTTTTAAACTCAGACTTGGTGTTATAAAGCAAATGTGGGAAAATAGGTAGAATCTAGTTGCTAAACATTCCCCATAAAGTTCACAGTCTTAAGAATAGTTCTAGTACCACAAAAATATCCCCACAAGTAAAATAATATTTCTTTGTTCCATGTTAATCAAAAACCTCCAAGGGAGCCATTTTTATAGATGAAGCAGGGGGGGAAAGATCTTTGGAAAACATCAGCCACTCCATAAATCAGACAGTGCTATGGTATTACAGAGAAGAAGAGTCACCCTAATTGGTAGCATATTAGGGGAAAGGAGATAGAAGTCTTCTAAAGGTTGCATGGGCCCAACCTTAAATTTTCTTGGATCTTGTCAAACAGACTTCACATGTGCCTACTTTCAAAATGTGATTTTTGGCTCTTCAGAACATTCTCCACTGACTGAAATATAAAGCTATCTTTTTTGCTCTGGAATCTTTTTTTCTTATCATAAAATCTTAAAACAAAGTTGGAAGGGGAACAAAAAGGTCATTCATTAAGCTCTTTACCTCCACCAAGCAAGATCAAAGTGCAAGTCAGATGTTCCTGGCAAACAGATATTTCTCTAATTTGACTGTTCAGGCCCTTAGTAATGAAAGCTGTTTCCAAGAATCTATCCCAGTACTCATTTAACCTTATAGGCAGCCATCACATTTTGCTAAAATCTAACAAAAATCTTTCATAGCAAAGTTAATTATTTTTTCTTGCGTTACCCAACTTTAGTGGAAACATTCAACTTATTTGAAGACTTAACATGCTTCCTTCTTGTCTCCTCCAGATTCATTGGTGTTTTCCCAGTTTCACAGGTTCTGATAATTTCAGCTGCTCAGCCACTGACCATCTCCAAGAGCCCATCCCTGCAGAAAGAGTGATGTCCCAAGGCTGACCCCACAAAGCAGCTCCAAGGCTCTCCCACCTCTGAGTGGAAGCTGTTGTGTGCCCTGTCACACCTCCAGCACTCCCCACTGACAGATCTCAGTGTGACACGAGGGGAACCAGGCTCATCTGCGGTCACTCTGGCCAAAGTGACCTCTTGTGAAACACAGTGGTTCTGTCCTGTGCCCGAGGGGCAACACCATAACACCACCAGTACTTATCTCAAAGTCCAACCCTGCCTGAAAGTGCTTGCTGACTCTCCCAGGAGGATGCCACTTGCAAAGATAATAAGAACACTCTAACCTACTATCCAGATAGCTAATTAAAAGAGTTGATAGTGGACTGCACAAAACTGCTGAGTATAGTCTTTGAGCCTGAATTCATCCTCTAATGATTCATATCATGTCTAGACTGTATCTCCTTTGCTTATGAAAATATCCACAGCCTTAATGTAACAATATTTAATACCTTGTCTCCACTGACAAGGGGTATTAGCCAGTCCCAAGCGGAAATTAATTAGATTTAATGTATTTTTGACAGATCTGTATCGACTATAACTTACCTCCTTCTGTTACTCTCCTTTTTCAAAGTACCTACAAATAACTCAGCTTAATTTTTAGTTCGAGTATTTTTCCATGCATTGAAGCAAAGCTGACTCATCAATAATAACTCTTTTTCAGTCCATTTAAAGGGAGATTCTAGCTCTATCATTTTCACAGAATGTGCTGAGTTGGAAGGGATGCATCCGGATCATTGACTCCAACTGCACAGGACCATTCCCAGGAGTCACACCCTGTGCCTGAGAGCATTGTCCAAACACTTTTGAACTCAGACAGGCTTGGCACTGTGGCCACTTCCCTGGGAGCCTGTTCCAGTGCCCAGCCATCCTCTGGGTGAAAAGCTGCTCCTGATATCTAACCTAAACCTGCCCTGACTCAGCATCACACCTTTCCTAGACTCCTGTCACCAGTCACAAGAGAGGAGAGATCCTACTGGAGTAATATCCAATGTCCCTGGTAAAAAAAATCCACAGCATTTCTGCTAGGCAAATTGCAAGTATTAGCAAATTCTCTGCTTGAATCTCTCACAGTATGTCAATTAACTGCAATTATGTCAGATCATGCCAAAAAGAAAATATTTCATTTTTCACTTAAATCAGAATTAGATATATGGGCATAATTCTATATATTCTACATAGCTACACATTAATAAATTATTTTTAAAGAGTGCTTAAAAGATAAAACCATAATAATATTTATGTTTTAGGAGTTCCCAGGTAAAATTAAATTAAGAAAAGAAAGAATACTGTGAAAGAGGAAGAAATTTGTAAGATAAAAGAAGAAAAGAGGAGAAAAAAATCGGCTTAAAAAAAAGCAAAAAACCCCCCCAACAAACTCAAAGCAAACAACAAAAAAAAAAAAAAAAAAACAGCAAAGACAAGGACAGATGAGAGTAAGTAGAACAAACAAACTGTTATTGAATCTGGATTTAAAGTGACTCTTCAACTTAATCATATTCAAGATTTATTCTTTAGGGTAAAGCTACTAAGAAAAATGTTCCAAACAGTATTAAAAATAATTTGAACAACTTCAAAAGTATTTCATTTCTGTTTTGCAGCTTTGGCTAGTACATTATTTATCATTTGGACCACAATAAGACAAATTCCCCAAATTAGCACATCTTCACCAAAACAGAGAAGAAAAACAAAGAAATATTTAAAGATATCAAGGTCACTCTTCCTTATGTTCCTTGGCCACACACTGCTTCTGAATCCCTTACACCAGCAGAGCTGACAGATATTCTGCTTAGCTTCTCATTAAGCAAAGGACAGCTATTGGTTTACAAAACTTCTTTTCTACTGGAGAACCAAGCCCTGTGTTTGTTCTCTTTGCTGCATCAATATTTTAAACAAAGGGAAATCTTATCTGAAATGAAGGAGGCAGACTAATTTACACTTGAAATATCGTATGCAATAGAAACTTGACATACATAAGTCAAGTAAATTT
Source organism: Cichladusa arquata (assembly GCA_026413545.1). NCBI lineage: Eukaryota > Metazoa > Chordata > Aves > Passeriformes > Muscicapidae > Cichladusa > Cichladusa arquata. Next base: position 29,963,009 of record JAOTQP010001652.1, on the reverse strand, counting down.
ATGGAAATGTATAAAAAACCTCAGCTTTTTTCTATATTTCAGACATCACACACTGTGACATCATCTTATGCTCTTTTTGTGGAAAGCTTCCTATATATCCACAAAACATAACTAATAAATTTACCTTATAACCTGCAATGTTTTTAAGGGTTGGGTGGGTGTGGGAGTTTATTTTCACATCCCGCCTGTTTCATGGAAATTTCCATTAGTCCTGAAATAGTGTTTTGTTTTCTACAGTCCAACAGTCATTGCACTTGGCAGGTCTTTAATGACCTTGCTGTTGATACTTTGAAGATCATCTGCTGACTTTTGCAGAGTGTCTCTGCATCCCAGAGGCAATGGGATACAGCACCCTCTCTGTGGGGTGCTCTGATATTACTGTACCATCCTCACTGCTTGATACAGCAGCACCAAGCAGAGCAGAGTCTTATGACAGATTTTTTTTTTCTCTTAGTTTTACTTTATCTATAAATAAACAGGACAAGACAGAATCCAGCTCTTTAAAAGACCAGCTAAGAAAACATAAAACAGTAATTGGAAAATAGAGATTATGAAGTTAAGATGAAGTCCTCCTAGATCACATCTGCCAATCTGATAAACAGAGATGGTTCCTCCCCTGCCACCAACGAATGTGAAAATAATGTCTGCAGAGAACAATTTGTCTTGCTGTGATGAGAAAACTGATCAGCAAGTGCCCAGTAAAATTGAGAACACAACTGAGATTTTTCAAGAAAGAAGAAAATAAAGCAATAGAGAGGATATGAAGTTGCTGACACTGAATTTTTTCATCCAGAACTCCTTTTGGTTGAGCCAAAAAGCTATTTGTGGAAAAATTATAAATGCACAAAGCCAAGTAATAAGTGTCATGTCACGGTGCAGTTACATTGCTTTTCTGTGTGAAGCAAAATCCTTTGCAAATGTTAGCTATAGTTCAGGAATCCTTTACTAAAATTTTATTTTTAAACAAACTCTAGTGGGGGAAGAATGCTGTGACACAGAAGTAAAACAATAAAAGGCCACACAACGAGCCAGTGACTTGGCTGGTCACTCAGTCAGTTCCCCTGGTCCTGAATTACACAGAGGCTTCCCCAGGATATCTCAGAGTGACATCAACAGGAGTGTCACAAAGGAGAAAAACTAAAAGGAACCTCTTAGCCCTCATTTCTACCAAGCTTCTTAACTTTGGCCTTCTGCAGAGGACGCTGGCAATGCTCATTTTATCAATTCTTATATATTCATATTGTGCCTTCTCTATTTTCCATTGGTGCCACCTTCAGTGTTCAGATTCAATACTCTGAACTCACAGAGGAGCTGGGGGAGAAATCTTCTGGGGTATTGGCAGCAGCTTTTCAGAAAGATGTTAACAGAGTAGTTGGGAGACTGCTTGCAACACTGAATGCTATGGAAATCTTAAAAAGATCGAAATGGTGAAATTAATTTAATGCACATTGAAAGAAAAACATTCACACTTGTGAGATATGGGGTTATATTTGTTAAAGTTGTCAAGGCTATGCTCCCCAGCAGGCCCTGTAGGAAGGCCCAGCTGCAGGCTGGATGGTTGGAAGCTGGTTGGGGCTGTGGCAGCTGTGAGGAGGAACACGAGGATGGACAGCAGATGAAGGGGAAGCTGACTGGATGGTGGGACACATGGACAGCAGCACTGCAGCTGAGCAGCCAGTGGGTGCCTTCTTCTGAAGTTTTGGTTATTTTGGTGGAAGATAAAAGTGTAAAAAGTGAGTGCCTTTTACAATAAAGAGACCTTCAGATGCATAAAGGGGGTCTGTGGCTCTTTGTTCCCCATTGCTACACACATCACCAACAGAACTTCACTTAGCAACTCTCTCACATTGTCCTACTCATTAAGGCAGATTTGTGATTGGGTGTTTTGCAAGTGGAATAGTTTGCTGCTAAAATAGGGAGTTAGGACACTGGTCATCACAGCAGCAGTTTCCACGGCAGCAGTTACCATGCCACTTGAACACAGAGCCAGCATCCTCTGGGAGGAGCACACTGTGTGCTGCACAGCACTGGCCTGCTCAGAGCTTGACACCTCATTCTTCCATCCTTGCACAAAGGAAGATGCTTTAAGTGAATTAGGAGCTGTGCACCAGCTGGGCAGACTAAACCCCCAGTCATTCCAGAGAACAGAACACTGCCCCAGGATACGTGCCCAGTTTTGTGAACACTTGATTCAGCACAGATCTATAAACTGGACAGAGAGCCTGCCATGGATCTATCCTGGTTTTGGGGTGCTCAGAGTGGCCAATCAACACAGTCTACTCATATACTCCCAAAGATAAACCAAAATGCAGTGAAAGGAGAGGATTACCAGGAAATTCCCTTTGAGAGGATATGTTTGATCCAAACAAAAAATATAATAGAGGCACATCATTAGATCCAAAGAACTTGGATATTAAATTACATTAAAGGCATATAAACTAGCATATTGGAAGGATTGTAAAGAAATCCCAAAATTCTATGATGGCAACAATTTACAATCAATTTAAGGTAACAAAAACTGTTGTGACTTTACTAGTAAGCATAGTGAGGCAAACAAATGCTTTAAGTGCTGTCAGATACTCTCTCCAATTCCAGATTCTCCTGAGCTGGGTGCCTAAGGGAGGCAAATCACTTTGCTACTACAAACTTTTGATGAAACTTTGTTCCTGTACTCCAAATTAACTAACAAGATAGACAGCCTGTGATTACAAATCTTCTTACTGGAATGACTCACACCTGAGTTCCTCAAAGCCTATTACCCACAGTGTCTGTGACAAAGAGTCAGATAAAAATAGAACAACTTTTCTGTATTCCTTTAAATATAATTGCTTGGGCTTTTTAAGGACCAGTGCAAACTTGGGTGTGTCTGGAAACTCAGTTCTGCAGGAGGGAGGTCAAGATAGAGATAGAAACAAATTTCTAGTGCACACATACACTGGTATATACGATCTGTGCCAGTGCTTTCACCAGAACCATTTGACTGCAGACAGACAGTGCACAGCACTAAAAATTATGCTGGTGATGGAAAATCACTAGAAGCTAATCATCTTTTAGAGTAGGTGGAAACTCCTACATCTGAACTGCATTAAGTAGGATGGGATGGACCTCCACAATCTGCTCAAGTCTAGTCCTTGGGAACTCTCTTCTGTTCCTTTTTATAGGAGCTGGAAATTGATGGGCCAATTTCCCTAAGGACATGAGCAGAAACAGCTCTCTACTTCCATCAAGATTTTAACACGTGAATGTGTGTTATATTTTTTAAACAAAAAACAAAAACCACAAACCAACAACTAATCATCACATTTAGATTAGAAAACATTGAAATGAATGTTTATAGTTTATTAACTGTTAGGAGAACATAGCTTGCTATTTATTGAGTGCCAGATTTGTACAAATACAGAGATTTGGCAGTCACAATGAGCAATCATTTCCCATTTCTTCTCATTTCTGGTCCTGACACGTTGAAGTGCTGAATGCTCATGTATCTTGTGGAAAGTTTGAACCAACTTGCACAATTAGATTCTATCAGGATCAGACTGAATGGCAATTGCCAAGTAGTCTTCCTATCTTACTCTGCTGAGTTACTATGAAGCCGCAGGGCTGCTCCACAGAGCTTGTTTCACCCCAGCAGCCACACACCAGGCTCTTCCTGCTGTGACCTACAGTGCCACCTTGGGCTGTGCCAGTGCCTGTGCCTGCTGCACCCTGCTGCTCTGAGAGCCAGACACCTCCACTCTTCCTCCTCTCTGTACAGAGCGAGGAACACGGTTGCATTGTCCCACTAGGCACCTCAAGAGGTGTTGAGGTAGGACTTCAAATCCCTCCCAGTGCAGGTTATCAGATAAGGTGTTTAAACAGGCATTAAATAAACAAGCAAATAGTCTCACTAATGCACTGCAAAAAGCCTGCTGGTTATTTTTGTTTCTCTAAAGCTTACTTTTAAATTAAGTGAAGAGCAGGCACTCCAGGATTTATTATTCTCTGCCCCAGAAGCACCAGTGTGGGAAAATCAGCTTTCTTGTCAGAAAAGAACAAAAAGCCTGCAGGACAAAGAGGACGGTGGAAAAATACACTACAAAGAAATATATGTAATGTATCCTATAATCCGTAGGAAACCAAAAATGACAGTATAGAGTCAGATAGTGACTTCTCTCTTTAATATCAAGGGGCAGGAATGCCTGCTTTGAGTTGGGATTTAGAAGGGGAGGCAGAGCTGTTGTTTGAGGGGAAAAGAATCATCCTGGTTTCTTTAAAGGCCATCCTTACTGAGCTTTTTATCAACAGAACACAGTCTAAAAATAACACAGCACATAGGATCACTATTAGAGAAAGGCAGAAAGTAACCCTGACATTAGCATATCCTGCTCAGAAAGTCATTCCTAGATCCCCTAAATTTATTGTGTCATTGGACACACTGAGGCCTTTTAATTGATCAGCAAAACACTGAGAATGTGATAGTAATTACTAATAACCTTAATGACTTCAGTGCTGTTTCCTGGGCTGTTCTGATTTTTTTTCCCATTCTGCAGATATCTTTAAATAAAATCAAATCCATAAGACATGGAAAGATATGGCAAAGCATGACTTTACATCTCAGGCACAGATATTTTTGTAGATACAACAAATTTACTATGTCCTGACATTTTTGGTTTAAAAGCTACCCAACTTCAGACTCCACCCATTTCTTTGGGATTTGCAATACATGCTTTTACAAATCCAGAGTGGGCAGACAACTACATAGATGTTCTAGTGAGAATGAGAGAAAAACCCAGAGAAATCAGCTATAAAAAACGTGGACTACAATTCCAGAACAGCTAGTCACAGACCCTTCAAATACTGCCTTCACTGAAGTTTTACTTTTCAGTCCACTATGCTTTAAAATATGTACACACATATATATACACAGAGAGAGAGTGTTGCAAATAGAAACCATCCTGGCAACATGCTGTGAAATGATCCTTGGATTTCAGAAGGTGAGGCTGATCATTCAATTAAGTTGACTGAGAAATGCAGGGATATTGTACCAGTTCTACTTGAAAACCATAACTAATGATAAATTAGATTCTCAAACTGGATGTCTAGGTTTACTCTAAAGGGGGAGGCACTTATAGGATGTTTTCAAGTACAACATTAAAATAAATTTCTGGTTATACTTTTGTTAGTGTTCTTTTCTTCTGTATCTTTTCAGGATCAAACTCATAGTTGCTCCTTGAGGTCTTTTTGGTGGTGGGGTTTTTTTGTTGTTTTTTTTTTATTTTAGTGGTGGGTGATTTGTTAGGGAGAAGACGGTGGTTGATGAGGGAAAAAAATTGAATGGTGGGTGGGG
>JAOTQP010001652.1:29921574-29957348 GCA_026413545.1 Cichladusa arquata | reverse complement strand
TTTTTTGTTTATTTGTTTGTTTTTTCTTTTTTTTTACAAGTAGGGCATAGTTTTAAACAATACAGCCTTATAGGTGAAAAACAGACCTGCAATATGCTTTTGGCTGAAATTTGGCTTTGCATTATTAAGTTCTAGTTGTAACAAAGATGACTTTAAAGGGTTGCTTGCCCTGAATGTGAAAGACCGACAAAAGTTAAAAGAAATTTTTGTCGTAATATCCAGTTCCAGCTGTGAAGATCCACAAAACACATTGTGCAGAACTGACATAGATGAAATCTATTTGAAAACGCATTTGCTAGCTCAGGCAATGAGCCCTTCATGTTCCATGAGCTTCAAATGTTCTAAATACAGGATTTTCATTCACTACTCTTGATCTCCAGAGCAATTTATCCAAGGAGCTGACTGCAGCAGAGGATCTCAGTCTTGAGAAGAGTCTATTTTTAAATCACCTCTCTGACTTTTAGAAGTCTTTTTTTTTTTTTTTACTACACAGTCACAGAGAATCAACATTTGAATGCAAAAATAATCCCAATACTGAATGGCAAATTTCCCATAAATGCAATTGGAAAATAAACAAGGTCCTGCAAGTAGTTTCCATGGAACCAGTGAAAACTACTGATGTAGAAAATAAAACTCTGTTCCAAAAAGTAAAGTCATTTTACTCAAGGGCCTTGAAGACTTCGCTCATGCCAAAGAGCATCAGGAGGTGGTGACTACACCGTTCTAGGAGGTCCTGAGTAAGGACACAGTATCAAGTGGCAAGGCTGGGGGAGACAGAAGTGTTTCAGGTTGCATTGGCCCTTAATTGCCATGAATCACCAAGGAGCTGATTTGTTATCAGCAATAACAGGCTCTGTCCCTGAGAGAGGGGGATGATACAGGAAGCATATGCTCCAGGCTATTTATGAGGATGCTGCCAGAAACGGGTGTAACGTTTTGAACGTGGTGACCTGCACTTTGAGACTGTAATTGCATGTGAAGTCATGAACTAGGCAGAAAGGACATACAAGAGGGACACGGAAAGGAAACATAATAATGAAAAGGATTAATACGTGATAGTTTCCAACCCATTATTTTCTCAGGAAAAGAATAAAACAGCATAGTGCAGAGCTCTTGGACTCCACCTTTTAATTCCTTTAGTCAGGAACAACTATATTCAGCTAAAGTTTCTGTTTTATCTGTGGTAATAACAAACATCTCTGTCAGCAGAGTAATTTGCTCCTAGAGATAGCTGTGCATCTCTGGCAATGGTCAGGGAATGACTGGGATACAAGAACTGCACAGGTGGGTTCTGTGTCAAAAGGGGCAACCAATGCTTGCCTTCAGATACCTACAGACTGTACATCCATCTCTAGGACCACTCAGAACAAACTATCAGGGAATTTTTGCCAATTTCTTCATAAGCTGGGGAACAACAACTTAGGAGAGTCAGCAGATGTAAGGTGGCTGATATGCAACACTAAGATTCAGCTCACATTCTCCTCAGTTATATCAGACATACAAAAATATTTGTGTACAATATTCACTACCCATTTCCCTTGTCTTTACTCTGATACACCCCAGATCTATTTCTACCCTGGCCCCAGGGGTCACTAGAGCTGTGGGTATTCAATGCCTAAGACTACAGTTTCTCTGGGTTTATTTTCTATATTACCCTTCTATCTATAACCAAGTAATAGAACTGACTATTGTATAAGATAGAGTTTGTAATGACAGATGGGCTTCAACATCCAAATGCCAACATTTGCAGAAAACATTATTTTTCACTTGTCTTGCAGATCAGCAGTAAGCACAATGTAAAACAAATAATAAAAAAAGTTTGGATTGAAAAACCTGAAAGAGTCTAATCTATGAAAGAAAGATAAACATTTTCATAAACCTATAGAGATTCCTGGATGACTGTGCCACAATTAATGTGCTCAATAGAGACATAGAATTCTCATTCATACAACTTTCCATATAGAACTTATCCTACTAAAATTGCCTTGATGTACTGGTAAAAAATCCAAAAGCCATTACACAGCAGAAATGACTGTGTGTTTTTAACCAGATTGGATGAGCAGCTGTCACTGCTATCTGATCATATGGACTTCTGCATAGGAAAGCAGTTTTTCTTTGCCCAAATACACTAAGCTAGAATTTCAGACATAAAACCACAAATAGCATTGATGTGGTGTTTAGCAAGGGGGAGTTCTTTGTTAAAACCTTCATTCCTGTTACTTACTGGGGAAGAAACAGATGGAATTAAATTTTTACCCAACTGTTAGGAGTGATGAATATCTTTGCAGTAAATGCTGAAGGAGTACAAAGGTGTGACAAAACAGTCTGAAGACTAAAATAAATAATTCAATTCAACATGCAGGATAAATACAACCTTCTCCTCATTTGTTGACTTCCCCCATGATTTCCTCACACATAGTAGGCCACCAGCTTGCAAAAACCTTGTTTTAGACCTTTACTGCTATAGGTGTTCTGGTATAATAAATCAATCCAATTTAAAGTCTGAGTTCATAGCCACCGAAAACAACCAGCACATCTCCTTTGATTTAAAAGATTTTATTTGCCCTAAGAAATTTGATCTTCAGGTATTTTCCATTCTCACAGATGGCCTTTGGTTTTAACCTCAGTTTTCTTGCCCTTTATACTGTTTTGCTGTAATCAGTTTTTCTTCCAAGCCTTTTCTCTAACTGAAGATACAAGCTTTCTTTTTTACTTCTAATGGTTGAAACTTGTTCCTCATAGTTATTATAATTTTTTGGAGGGGTGTGGGGTGATATTGTAGCTTCTGGTATTGTCAAAGTAGTTACAATACCATTGGATGCATTTCATATTACCAGTGAGATCCATTTGCATTAAATGTGGTTTATGTTTTCAGTCATTTAAAAGGGGAGGTGGACAAGCTAAAAAATATGTTCATAGTCTGTTTTCTCAATGCTGAATCTTTCCCTGAAACCACTTGGAAGTTTGCCAGTGATTTAAATAGGAGACTGATAGGGCTCCAAATTCCCTTTTCTCAGATGTGCCCCCTTTTTTTAAACAACACTCTGAATATTTTCCAACATTCTCTTCTTCCATTCTAGAATAGAACATAAATTAGAGAACTTTCTCTTTGTTGTTTGTCCCATGTTTTCCTGCAAAATTCATAGCGGGGATTTAAAGGAAGAGGATCAACAATACATGCAAGATGTGTATACACATTTTGTTTTTGAACTCACATCTAAGGTGGTCTTCAGTGCTCTATGATTTTCCTATTGTATGCAGAGTGGCTCATTTGGCCTTTGGCACTGTTCAATATTTTCCTGCTGTTTGAAATGAAAAAGAAGTGAGTGTGAAGAGGCTGATGCAGACTGGCTCCATCTGCCCTTCCTCGCTGGCTCCCCGGCTGTCAAAGTCAAGAGCAGCTACGGTCCCCTTGTTCCAGCATCACTTACTCTGAACAAGGCATTGTTCCTAAACACTATTATTGTTTCAGGTTGTCACTTAAAGGAGATGTTACATGTACAGTAACTCCAGAAATGATGGGTTGTTCTGCCCTCAAAAGCCATGTTTATAGCTTTACCCTCTGCAGAGGATGGCTGCCTGCCACTGCTGCTGGCTGCACTTGGAGGATAGCTGCAAAAAGCTACTCTTTGACCTAGTGGCTCTTAAAGTTTGTATTTCCCCTCATGCTCCATGCTAAGCTGTGAAATTTGCACAGCCACCTCCACCACTACAAAGAGGAGTGCTAAGTTCCTTTATAAATTAAAGGAGGTTTAGAGGAGACAGGAGGGGAAATTTCTCTGAAGCTACAGAAAGGTTCCTGTCGGGAATAGACAATGAGAGCAAAAAGGTTTTGTCAAATTGCTGTATAAATCATTAGTTAATTATAGGCTTTAATCATCTGCATATTGTGGAAAACAGCCATGCTGCAAATCAGATCCACTCAGCCAGCTCACAGACTGGCACAGAACTGAGAACTAAATGTATGGGTAGTTCATAATCATAATAATCTCTTTAATCTGGTGGCACTGCTGCACATAATGATATTCTGAGACCAAATCTGATGCAACTTTAATAATACTAGGGAAAACAAAATACAGATGTTCCTAAAGTAAAGGAATTTGCAAACAAATGGTACAGAACATTAAAAGGTAGGATTAAAAAGAATTTACCATCTGCAATAACCTAAAATAATAAATCTGACAACCTGAGCCAAACATTTAGAATGCATTTGTATATTTTCAGAACTGCTGTGCTGTTATTCAAAAAAAAAAAAAAAGTCAAACTATCCTACATTCATCAACCTCCCTCATTATCCAAAGCTCTCACCACACTTGGCTCACAGGTGCCAGACCACAGCACAAGCCAGCAGTTGGAGTCCTTCACCCAAGGACTTTCAGCTGCTGTGGAGTACCCATTACCACAGATTTAGTTTTCTGACACTTACATTCACCCTCACAGTAAAAAGAAAAAAAATGCAGATTCATATGACATGAAAGATAATAAAAAAAGAATTAAATTTAATTCTTATTCTGGGAGATTCAAAGAATGTTCAAGGTACAACTTTATAAAGAAGTTTCATCTACAAATGTCCTCATCCAATTGTGCTCATGTAGTGGGATCAGGGAGGATTCTTCCACTCATCCAAGAGGATTTTTTTTTAATAAGAACAGTCTTGTTCAGATTAAATCACTGCTATGCAAATCTCATGCAAGTCATTACAAACAGCCTTTTCATTATGCCAATTCTTTCCCTTTATTTTTGTTAAGGAAGCTATTTCTACTCAGTAGGGCTGTGTAGCCTATTACATGTAGGAGATACTAAAAAAGGCTAAGAAATTTTCGCTCCCTACTACAGAGGTCTGTCACTACCAGCTACAAAACTGCCACAATAAATAAGAAGTATCTGTGCACCACAGCTGAGCAAAAAATCCCAGTGACCATTTAATTTGAATTGTGTCCACAAAAAGTGGACAAGTGGAAAAAAAAACTGCACAGCTAACCAAGCTACTCATGCAACTGAGCAGAGGAAAGCTGTCAGAAAGATAAGGCAATGGATAAGAACAAAACTTTTTTCCTTTAGTAACCACAAAACAAGCTTCTGGAAGTGTATTAGTGACAAAAAGACAAAGCTACAGCTGCCAGCCCAGCCAGCTGCTGGGAACACCCATGTGACAGCAGAGCTCTATGACAGCAATCATCTTCTTCATCACTGGGATGACTCCACTTGTCCTTGCAGCAGTGGCACTGGGCCCCTTGTTCTGCATTTCTGCAGTCATCCTGCAAAATACAGTGTGCTCCAGAGCAAAGGGGAAAAAATGGTTGAACACATTCACTATAGTGTTTTTCCTCAGACCAGGCTTCACAAGCTCAGAGATGGATTTATGGTTCCTGAATTGTTAAGGCCCCCTCTGTTGAGCTCAAAGCCAATGAACAGAGGAAAACATGCTGTATAATAGGAAGATGGGACATTGGCTTTCCACACATGGGTGCACTCTGCGCTTGGAGCGATTTCCAGGACCCTGCAGCACTGAAGACACAAAGGTACTATGCCCAAAAGCCCTCTGTCCTCAGTTGCACTTATCAACCTGATCCAGTTGATACTTTGGTCTATGCAGAAGCTGTCAGCTTTTTCTGAACTACCCACTTCCATTTTTCCCCACTTTTACTGCAGCTCAAAAAGTCTCTTTGTGTTTCCTGACTGCCCTATCTGCTCATTTTTCATCATCTATTTAGGTGTTTAATGTTTTATGGTAGGAAGCATCTGTTTGCTGTGAAGAACAGCTAATAAAATAGGCATCCCATCACTAACAGACATCTGATTGTTACTCACTATTAATTAGAAAGATAAAACCTTGCTTCTCTTTTATTTTTAATAGAAAATGTGTTGCTGGCTTTTATTTTGATTTGTATTGCATTTTAAAGATCTCTAATGAGAAAAAACAGCACACCTTTGCAGAACAGCAGTAGAAAATTCTCTAGAAAAGAAGCTTCCTTACCTTTTTCAAAAGCACATTTATATTATTACAGCACTGGATATTATGTATATAATAGTCAGCAGGTGACAGGAAACCAAGATCAACACCAAAAATTGAACTGCTTTGTGAACTCCTCCTCTTGCCTAAAGGTCTTTGCATCAGGTCTTAGAATCAAGAAGGCCTGATGACTAATTTTTAATTATAAAGAGTCACTATATTCCTGAGGAAGTCAGGGTTTCTTTTCAGAGAGGTAACTAGTGATGGGCAATAGGATAGACATCTGAATAGAAAGTGACTAGAAGACTAGTAGCAAGATGAAAAAAAAATGAGAAAAAATAGGAAATATGGGGCAGGAGGGTGGGGTTTGGGAAATATGTATTCTGGCCCAAACAACATGTCCCTGCAAATTTACACAGTCTAGCTGATTCACTAGAATTAGATTAACACAACATTGCTCATTTCCAAGTGCAAAGTCTGCGTGCAGAAAATGCTTAATGACAATACTAAGAGGAAACTTGCTGAAGCAGTAAGACACAGATGGCCAGAATAAAGTACTGAAACACAAAGAGGAGTCAAGTTGTACAGGGGCTGAGATGAGATTTCCCTGCACACTGATCTGCCCTGCAGAGGACAGAGTGACTGTGCCTACTCTGGAGAAAAAAGGAAACCTTAGAACAGCTACGTGCAGCAGATTTAGGGATGGAGATGTGCCAGAAGAAGATTCAAAATTTGTTTGTCTTGCCAATTATGAGTAAGCAGGTTGAACATTTTAACATATAGATAGCATTCCACATGTAGGTAAAATAAGACCTTAAAAAAAAAAAACCTTAATCCTTGTATCAAAGACCCTGGGGACAAGGAGCACATCAATATGCTATCAGGTATTGCAGGATTTGTCCTGTCAAACCTTTGGGAATTCTTTGCAAATTAATAGCATGTCCCTGTCAAGATGCAAAGATTTCTTTTGTTCTCACTTGATATGAATAGGATCTAGGGATTGCTTTACAATAATGAATATTGTGAAGGAAGGGTGGGGTTAAGCATTAGGGAAATCAAAATCATCTTCTTGGCTTTAATACAAAAAGTTTTGCATTACATTGAGGCAGCTCTTTCAGTTTCAGTAGGTCGGTTCTTTATGTACTTAATACTGAGATTAGAATAATCTACTTTCTCCCTTCTGCTTTTTTCTAACTTGTGTATTTCACTCCCTTGAAGACTGCATTTTCTGCTATTCTGGCATATTTCTATATGAACACTGCTATTTCCATACAGAACTATCTGCAATATCATTAAATAAGTCCCTAAATGTAGATGCTATGTGTTTATCCTTACAGCAGGATGGAATGAGGCATTGTAAGTAATATAAAGCAAAAATATTTTTGAATTATAAACATTCATGCTTAAGATTTAAATAGTTCCCTGAAATCAAGGTTGATGAGCAAGTTTGCCCTGCCATAAATCTTGAATACAAGGTACAATTACTGCCACTTCAGAGCAACAGGTACCACCTTTTAATGTCATTTTAGGATATTGGATGCTGTTTTTCAACTATGATCAGCAAAATAAAGTCTGAAGCAGGTAGAGAAGAAACAGCACATTTACTTTGAAATGGAGAAGTAGAGACAAGACAAAGTGTTTGAGCAGCACTTTCTAAAAAGCAGACTGTTAAATCTGCCATCAGCACATTTTAAATGTGTTCCTGAACAAGGGAAGATAGTACACTGTCCCAAATCACTCACACAGTTTATGTCAGAAGCACCTTAATTAAGCCATTTTTAAATGAGTGGCATGTCAATGTTTAACCTTTTTATTTACTACAGAGAGAAAACTACTTCGGTTCCATACATGTAGACATCAACATCCAAGTGACATTTTAGAAGTTTCAAATGAGACAAACTTTGTGAAGCTTTCTTGTCAGTTTTGTCAAGAAGTTATTCAGAAATACTTTGAAGTGTTACTCAAAATCCCATGGAAGTCACTGCTCCACAACATTCAAAAGACTTTTTCTCCCAACACTAAATTAAAACCTATATTCACACACCTATTTTGGCTGCTGCAGATTAATAATATTTCATCACACAAACTTTCATAAGTTATTTTCTACAGACCTACAGATTTAAATTGGACACAATTAAGTTGAAACATGGAATTAAACTCATAATCCATACTTGACTGGATTTTGCAGAGTTTTGCAACAGTCTTAGTCTTATTCCTCATGCTGAACTTTCCAGTGCTAGACCATAGAGTATGCTGGAGACAGCCAGCTTTGTAATCAAGCATCCAGGCACACAATCTCTGACACTGACAATATGTCCATGCCCTTATGATCCATGATTTAGGTCTCATTTAAATCCCAGAAAAGTTCATACTCAGTCTCTTGTCTGTACTGTGCAATACACTCAGCCAGCTGAAGTCTCTGTCAGCATTAATGAGGTCAAGTTCTTAACAAAGGTAACAGACATAAAAGTAGCATTTAGGGAGATTTAAGGATAAGTGTATCTATCTAAATTATAGACCTATGTAGTTCATATTGAGTTGGGAAAAGAGAAAAGTTCTGTTAATTTCTCAGAATAAGCAAACACCAAATAAGGTTTTCATTAATGCAAAAATAATCATCTCTGTTAGCAGGTTTGTCCTTTAAGATATTACTCTACTCCAGTGCCCACTTTCTCAGAAACTCAGTGCTCTGCTTGTCTACCAGCAGATCCTCCCATTCCCAGGGCTCATCTTCTTAGTAAATACACCTTCAACAAGCTTCACATGGGCACTGCTTATGTCCTTTGCTTTTCACTCCTCTTTGGTTACATAAATACATTCTCTCTCTTTACGAAAATGGCCTATAAAATCTATGCCAAAGATTAGGCATTTTACCAACAAAGAATTTATGTGGGTGGGCATGTAAAAGCCAGGGACAGAACAAGACAGAAGTGTATGTAAGTAACAGGTTTTAAAGGTGATGATAACTGGAGAATTTTGAGCTTCAATACCTAAGCCAAAAGGTACCAGTTTTTCAGATGCAGAGAAATAACTGGATAGTAACTATTATAATTAGACAAGCATATATAATCATTGATCCTGAACACATATTAATGCAAAATGCATGCACTTTTGCAATTATTAATACTGCGGTTTTCTTGCTCCTTGAGCTGGCTCAAGTCATTTTACTACACTGCAAGTTCTAAGACAGAAAAAATTAAATCATAATTAACACTAAATCTCTGTTACAGTGCTACTGAAAAGCCAAGGTCACCAAAACTGCGACCCTCAAATTTTTGTTACGGTGTTTGTGCATGAACCTTTCAGTTGTGGTGGTCCTCAGCAGAACCTGCTGCAGCCACAGCTGCTGCAGCCAGCAAGTCCCTCCCAGAGCTGCTAACAGAGATCACAGACATTCTGCCTGATGCATGACCTGCAAACCAAGAGCAGCCAGCCAAGAAAGCCCAGTGTCCATCTCTCTGATAAAGAAGAGGGAGGCCAGGGCTGCTGATACCACCCAGGACAGCAGTGTTTGGCTGTGACAGCAACTGAGCTGCATAGGAGAGTTCTTCCCACATGTATTCTGAAACAGGATTTATTGAGTAGGCCTGGCATCCACAGACTGCTCTGATGGAGAGCAAAGCCAGGTGCCAGAGACAAAGTTATGTTGCATGAAATAGCTGCTAGAAAATTTAAGGTGCATTAGTCCCTCCCAATGATTCATTCAGAAATGGTGCTGGTTTCTCCCTTGCATACAAACGTCCTGTAACTGACTTGGAACAAAAAGTTACTATGGCACAGATTATTTTAATTATAAGGCCCTTATTCTAAGTCCAAATTATTATGTATAGGCCATGAAAATAACTCTGGGAACTGCTGCCCAGAATCAAAAATCCATTCAGAAAAAAAAAAAAAAAAAAAAAATCTATGTCCAGCCCTTTTCAAATATAACAGTTCATAGTGCCATAGTGCTGTGACTGCAGACAATTGCATTTTAGAAGTAAACTAATTCAAGACCTTTTCTGGTCATGGATCACTGAATCCAGAACCATGTAATCCAATAAAGAAAATTGTATATACCATTGAATGTGACTATACCACATAATAAAGACCACACCACTTTCTCCACTATTCATAAAGCCTTCCTTTAAGTAGTCCCATAGCTCAAGATAGCATCAAGTGACTTGGTTCATAACCTCTTGATCAGAACACTTTTTATTTCAACTTTTTTCTGTAATCCAGATTTTTCCACTGAAAAAAATATTAGAGTGATAACTTAAGTACAGATCAGGTTGGCTTCTTTTGAACCTGTTTTTGAGATTTTCTCCCTTCTGCATAATGTACTTAGTTTATTTACAGCCAGGTACTCTCAGACATAGCTCAGAGGCTAAAAATATCTTGAAGACATATTCACCAATGTGTGACAAATTGAACAGCTTAAGACAAGCTCTCTGAACAGACTGAGAAAACTGCGGTTTGAGCATGAAAACTGAAGTTATTCTCCTACTGAAATGGTCACAATAAAAATAGATATTTTGTAGTGAGCCCCATCAATCCTATTTAGATGTCCTTCAGTCAACTTTCAAAAACCATTTTTTGAGGAAATGAGAAAAGGGGAAAGAGAATTAACCAAATTTAAGGACACATAAATAGGTTGAACAGAAGAAATCAGAGTGTACATCTGTCTGATCAGCTATTTTTCCCTAAGGAGGAAAAAGTGGCTACTGTCTCACATTGATCATTGCTAGAATCATCTACACAGAATAAGAGAGGTTTTCTAAATCATCACAGTCAAACAGCAAATAAGAAATACTGTTCTGGGCCATGGTAATTCACAAGAGTTAACATTTGGACCTTTTATTTAGGTAGATACAGAGGACAGCACTGAAATCCTTTAAAGCAGTTTTACCTTTATTTGTAGTTATATTCAGTTGGTCAATAAGATAGAATAAGGTCATTATTAACAAATCACTTTTCTACTGGCTGGCCCCTGACAAGCTTGTATTGTTCAGTGTTGCTGTTGTCCAAGTTCCCATATTTTCATTATTATTTCGCCCCTCTACAATTTTTTTTTTTCTGGATACCCTGGGAAATGTCTGGATTTTGCATGATTAAAGTTAATGGGAGCTTTGCCATCAGCTTCACAAAATATGGGATAATACTCTGTGCCAAATTCCATAAACCTTCTAGTAAGCCACAACACCTGTTTTCCTTCTCCTCCCATGCCCCGTTTCTCTTCATTGCACATTTTTTCTCTGCTCTGACACTTATTAATCCATGCACTCTATCCAATCAATCACATTCATCTTTCTTCACCAGTTATGTTGTTGTAGCTCTGTGACTGAAATTACCAGAGCAGTGTGAACTCACTTATAAAAGTGCTATTTTTCATATTGCCAAAATAATGTCAGTGTATCACAGAACACCAGTCTAAAATGGTATGCAATACCTTTTCATGCATCTTGATCTGATTTTAACTTAACTTTCAGTCCCATTTGGAAAAATCACCACCCTATACATTTATTTCTAAAATGTTCTTATACCCAAGTGTTAAATCTTTGTGATTGTTTAGCATGTGGAATTCCAGTCTCCCCTTCCTAGCAAATGTAATGAACACACTTTATTCTTTCGGCCAAAATTTTTCAACATTTAAACTTCAGCAGTTCTTCATTCTTTGTGTTAAAACCCTTCCTGAAATTTTTAGTTTAACTCCTCCTGAGCTTAATTAAAGACGTGTTCTAAAAACACCTATTGAGACAAGCAGAGCAAGTGGAATGGTCTTAGGATAATAGTAGTGACTAAGCAGAGTGGAAGCAAAGACGATCATTTGGGAATGATCACTCGGGTCAACAGTCTCAAATACAGATTAATCATGGTGGGAAGGAACAGGAAAAAAAGAGCACTTTGGGAACAGTTGGTCTCTTATTGAAGCAAGACCGACTGCCCTGCCTGTTTAGCATATTCTCTCATTTGTTAAGACCTTTCATTAGCTGTGTGAATGCAATCCACTACTTCATCTCCAAAATGTGCGACAGGCCAAGCAGCAGGTGAGGGACATCCTTTATTCAGTTCTGTCTGACTTTGACTTTTATTAGAGTGATACATCATTCAGGATTCAAATTAATGTCTATCCCAAGAGATGTATTGTAGGGCTTGATATTTACTCTAAGTGTTCTTTGAATTTGCTGTCTACAGAAACAAAGTGCAATGACATTATCAGAAAATTTATTTTCTCCTACATGAGACTGCTCTGTGAAAGCCAGGCTTCTACTCCAGGTAGTTTATAAGATGCAGGTTTTTTGCCCTGCCATATTTTTCTTGGGAAAAAATGAGCAGCTACAGTACTAAGTCAAGAGCAAAATACTGTACGTTCATTCGAAATCGAGCTAAACACACACAGTTCAGAGTGCAACTGCTAAATGCCCATAGCTCACTCCCTGCTTTTGTAAGAAGTTAGAACTCTGCCTAAGGGAGGCAATGACATAGAATATTTCATAATAGTACCATTGGAGCTGATTTCTACATCTTTATCATTAATTCCCAAATACAGAATCAATCAGCTTAATCCAATCCAACACCAGCACCAGGTTTCTGGCGCAAATGATAAAGTAACCTGAACTGATGTGCCAAAGAAATCACACTTCAACCTGATTGCTTTCAGTGTACAATACTTAATTTTCAATCATTATTTCTCCTCCTTTTAAAGATAAGACTAAATTAAAAGAATCTAAGTAGCTTTAAAACACTTAAACCAGAGCACAAGATTTAGAAAGTAGTATCCACACAAACACAAAACCAGGTAGGGAGATTCTTTTCAATTTCTAGGTAGATGTAAAAAAAAAAGTATGGAAACACCTCCCTCAAATGCAAAAAAGAAAATTTTCTCCTGAGCAGCACAAGCACATCAGAGAAAGAAAAGGACACTACTGCTTCCACAGCCAGCCCCATCATCACTCGCTGCTTCCAGAGCTGCTATTCACTCCCCAGCATTCAGATTGCACAAAATTCACTGCAGATGCCCTGATGTGACTACATGTATTATTCTGTAGGGTTTTTTTTAATTTCCTTAACTTAGGTCTATCAGCAATTCTTCTTTTCAGTTCTCTCTTAAGCCTTGATTCATTTCAGTAACCAATACACTTAAAATTGAATAGTAGTTTAAGCTTTTGGGAAATTTAGAAGTATGTTAGGAGCATTCAAGTTATTTTACACGTACAGAGTAGGAACCATGTTTTTACTGTATTTCATCCAAATAATTCCTTTACAGAAAAAGAATCTATTTTTAATAATTTTCAACCTATTTTTAAGTTGGGGGAGAAATTAGTACTCCAAATGTTAAACAATTTCCATAGCTTTTTTCTTTTCCAATTTTTTTTTTTTTTAAACAATTAAAAAAAATCAGATTGAGGTGCTTTTAAATCAGGGAATGGTGTGCTTCAGGGTATGTTTTAATCTGGATCAACGTACTGCAAAATAGTACTTGGAATATTTCTTATCAAACTTTCTATTTTGAACGTTTGTTCTGTTCAGCAATCAACATCAGTCTAATTGATATTCTGCCAACCCCTTAATCCACATTTGTGCACACACACACTATAAACCTGTGAGTTTATGGTAGTGCAATTTACTTCAGTGTCAACTGAATTGTATAAAACCCACTTGCACATCAATGGGATCACCCATTGTGAATTGGTTTTGTGTAGACAGGGAGTAAATCACCTGATAATCTGATGAGGATGGACTGTGTAAACAGTCCCACAAAGAGCAAATGTGCATAGATAGGGCAATAAATTGGAGTGATCGATGGGACAAGCACCATGGTAAGATCAAAGACAGGAGGTTGCAGCAAGCTTTTTAATCAGCAGACCTTGCACTCCCATTAGCCACTTCCTGTAAACGCTCTCAGCACTCTGAATTGGAGATTTTCCACTTTTTTTGCCTTACACCATTCAAGTTCAGTGGGATACAGCCTCGAGCAGCACCAGAAACCAGCTGAAGTGCAAACAAGATCTGTCTGAAGACGTGTTTGCTCGATGTGTTAGACAGCTCTGCACTCTGCTACCTGAGGGCTGTGCCACCCTGGCTTCCCCCCGAGTGTGCCTGCTAGACACAGCCCTTCACAGAAGCTATTAGCCAGAGTTGTGACTGCATTCTTTGGGGGATCAGTTGGCACTTCCCCATCCCCAAACCCTTGATGCTGTACCATGCCTTTTTTCACAAACCAGCCTGGCAGTTTTGCCAGAAGAGCTCAGTGCACAGAATGAGCACAGGCTGCCCCTTCCTCATCTCGTCGGAGCTGTGCTTACACTGCTCCCTCTCATCTTGAATTTGTTTTTGGTCTAAGTTTCCAAGTTCTCTCTCTGCCTTGAAAAGCTGCTCTCCATTTTCCCTCCTCAGCTAGTACCTCCTCCACTTCTAAACTCACTGTCTCTGCTGTTCCCTTCTCAAATATCTCCTTACCTTTAACCTGCCCGTATAATAAGCCATTGCCAACTTAAGCTCACTTTTTTTTTTCCCCCTTCTCTATGAGTCTGCAATATCACTGCTTTATCACCCACGAGAAACTCCGTCCTAAACCTGAGCTCAGGTGCTCTTCATTTTTGCATCTTCCCCAGATGTTTGTTGGCTGCAATAGCAGCTACTTCTTTCTCATGTAATTATTGCAATGAATCTGTACAAGATACCAGAAGACAGTTCTGAAATGCAGTGAGAAAAGTTTGAGTACTCACTGCTCTTTTTTCACTAGATTGAAAGTAGTTTAATTACCTAGAGCTTTACAAATACTCAGATTATCAAATTATCTCTTCTTCTCAAAGTTTTCATAAACCTACAGATGTTTCAGCTACCAGCAGGCAAAACGTGGCTTCTAGGGAGGAAAAAAAAAAAAAGAAAAAAATCAAGCAAGCAGGAAAAAATTGCTCTCTTCACCTAATTCACCCATATTACCTGAAAATTTCAGCAATATTTAATATTTTATTGTTTATTTTTACCATCTCTAATCCCTTTTCTTTGCATTTTGATTTCCTTCCGCTGACAGAATTAGCAAGCATGCTGACTGTGCCTCTTCAGAACAAGGCCAGTTTAGTTTTCTGTGCAGTATAAATACAACCATTGCTTAGGATGAGGGAGAGGGAATTCAGCATGCAACATAGGCATGATGTACTTTCAATAAACTTTTTTTTCTATTTATCAGTGTAGTACATATACAAAAACATTAATGAACTTTTATACTTTAGAAAATAGCCATATATTTGTATATGTATTTGAAGAAAAAGAAATATTTTCTCTTTGTTGGTGGGCAGGAGAGGCTTTTTGTTTTGTTTGATCCTTTTCTCTCCAGTGTTTAAGGAATAAAGATCAAAGATTGTCAATGAGATTTTTATGATAATCCTGAATGCCTCTTTCACTTTGAGAGCATGACCATTATGCTCAACAAGGTGGGCTTTTTAAGAAAAGTTTTGGAAAAAGCTTCAAAAAACCCCCGTACTTCTTCACAGCCCACGTGGTATCCTCAGGCACATTTAATGGATGTCTGGCTTCCAGATACCATAGCTTTTGATGAGCTCATTTACAAAGCAGGCTCCCTGAATAAACCAAGACGTCAAAGAAAACGCAAATGCTTAAAGAAACAATTGCTCAACAAGGGGTTGCAAGATTTTTTTCCAAAACACACAGGTCAAATAATTGGAAATGTGAACATGAAAATTATTACTACTTAGATTTTTTTGGACATGTCTTGCTTGCAAGGTCATAGTCATATGGCTTTTCTCTCCAGGAATTTCAGTCAGCTGCTGCATCCACTGAATTTAAGAGCTCTGCAAAACACTGTAAGTACTGTGGGCATTTCTTGCTAAATTGGTCAAGATTAGTTTTTTAACCCACTCTACAGTTAATGCATTTTAATCTAGAAAACACTGTCAGATAGGAAAGCTGTCCAATCTGAACATTGTAACTAGACAATAGCTGCACAAGATTTGCAGTGGGAATTCTCTACAAATATTTTCATTTTAGGAAACAGAACCTCATAATTAAATTAAAAAAAAAAAAAAAAAAATAAAAGACTTTATGGGGAAGGCTTTGAACTTAAAGGAAGGAAAATACATCACCAACCAACACTAACACTAGATGGGATAGTGTAAATCCAACCTAAACAGACTGCTACTGCAATCATCACCACAGTCTGACTACCTAACTTACAACAAAGAAAAGAAAGACAATCCACATCAGATTTGTTGTGTTCTACATAAAGAACTGTAAATAGCAACAAAATGAGAACAAAATTTCAGCTGGAAACTGCAAAGCACTAAATGGGCTGAGATACTCTAAGTGCCACAGAGACAGGTTGTCATTCCACTGCAAACCAGTTATTTTAGCATTTCGTTCATCCATTACTTCTTAGATGCTTCTGACTTTTGATTTATCTCAGGAATTTTTTTATCAAAGAGGGACACATACAAGTTTTCATTTTTTATCTCAGTAAGTCAGTAATTCTGGTATCAAATCAGTTTACCAGTGAAGCAATTTTTTTCCCCTCTTCCTTAAGAAAACTACTTTACAGAATCTGCTAATAAGAACTGTGGAAATTAGTTGTATAAAAGGCTTATGTCTGGAGGCTAAACCAATTACACTGACCTTTCCATCCCTACCTAATACACATTCTTTATATGTTAAAATATAACATATGGAATGGCTTCTGCTCTTTTCCAACACCTGGAACTGTGCAGTAGCCTATAAAGCAAGGAAATTTATCAGATATAGGATATTCTGATGACTTAAGATTATAGCTCAAAAATTAGAGTGAAACAATCAGTTTGCATAGGTAGCCTTGATTTTCTACGTTCAAGTAAAGACTGCTGCTCTGTGAAAAACTTAATTGTGCAAAATTAATCCCTTTAATATAGTAATCTTCTGCTCTATATGCAGGTATGAAGACATCTTTTACCCAAGGCTGTTAACATTATACCTCAAAGGAATCTCTCACTCAGAAACCAAAAGGACAAACAACTTTGTGTCAAAGAATCAAATCAAAACATAAATCAAATAACAGATGCTAAAGTACATTCTCTAACCAGCTGTGGTCAAAGCAGAGATTTTTAATATATACATAATAGGCTTTAAAAATTATTTTTAGCTTGCTGACAATACGACAGCAATAAAATGTCTCCAATGAAAGATTCCCTTCCTAACGCTTTGCATGCCATTGGGAGAAATTTATTCTGTGGTCCCTTCAGCAATCAAAAACACCAAAAGGATTTCACAGAGAATTTTCAACTGACTTTTATCTAAGGCCATACTACCAAGCAAGGGAAGGCATTTTCCATAAATTAATAAATTAATTCAGTTTTCACTTTCACTTTCTGTTTCACCTTAAAAGAAAGCCCTGAGGCAACAAATTCTGCAGCTCAACACAAACTCATGCTGGTTTGTAATAGAGGTCCCTGTTCAAGCATTGATCCACTGTCAACCTCAACTGCAAGGGCAGGTCCTTGCTGGAAAAGTGGCTAAGGAAGGAAGCACAGCACAGCAGCTTTCATCACATTAGACAACAAGAAGGAGGATGCCCCATCCCTGGAAGTGTTCAAGGCCAAGTTGGATGTGGCTTTAAACAACTTGGTACAGTGGAAGATGTCCCTGTCCATGGCAGGGGATTGGAACCTGGTGATCCTTAAGGTCCTTTCCAACCCAAATGGGCCATTGTATGATGGTATGACAGGTACAGTCAGGATAAGCACAAGACAACAATTAGTCATGCATGAAATGCAGTGTTGTACATTTCTGTATTTTAATATGTTTGCATTCATCTGCTCTGTTGAGAAAACAATCAATTGAACATGTGACAGGGTCAATGCATAGGTATAAAGAAATAGCAATACCAAACAAAGCCATCACAGAATTAAAAAACCAATCTAAATATTTCTGTTAACTCCTTTTAAGCCAATATATAAGTTCCTGTTCCCTGTATGCTCTATACAGTGAGACAGGAGGAAGGAAAAGGTAACTAAAAAAAGCAGATGGGTGGATAGAAAGGAAATAATAAGCAGAGAGAGAGAGATGGACTGTTCTAGGGAGGAAATACTAGAAGAATTAATTGGGAGATAGAAAATGAAAACCTGAAAAACAAAGTTGAGAAGCTGTTTGGGATATGGACTGATATCTGACATGGTGGATTCTTGAGAATCATGTGGGATTACTGATGGTTGCCTACTGTTACTGCAGATCTTCACGCACAGACGCCACAAATATTGAAGAAAACCATCTGGAGTGTCCCACTGATCTTGCATTGACTGAAAACAAAATCAAGAATTTCACTAAGAAGCATTTAAGTATGATTGCACAACAAAGTTAGCTGCAAAGGGGATGAATTGAATCTAAATTTAGATTAAAAGATCAGCATGTTAGAATTGCAATATTGCTTCCTCTGTTATCATTCAAGAGCTGTAGCACAATTTCCCTGTTTGAGTCTTAATGACAGCAGTGCTACAAAAGAATTAATTAGAATTTCTGCTATGAGTTCAGGAGAGCAGATCTCCCTTCAATTTTATTTAAATACTAGATGAAATAAATTAATAGTAGCAACTGAAGAAAAAAAAAACAAATTAAAAAAACCCCACAAAACAGTTGAGAAAAAGCTTCTCACTACAGTATAAAGACTTACTGAATATTCAGCACTGGTTCTAGATGAATGAGGCCCTCACCTAAATATACGAAAAGCTAAAGTACAGTACAATATATGCTAAATCAAATATTATCACAGGTTTATCCACACCTGGGCTAAATCCAGAAAGGCACAGCAAAATCTGAGAAAGAGGTGAACCTGAGATATTAATGCATCAGAACTTCCTTATGTCCCAAAAACATTACCAAGCTATTACATGGGCTTTTACTCATCAAATGAAAAAAAAAAAAAAAAAAAAAGGAAATGAAAAGGGAACATCTGCAATGTCTAAAGAATTCTAGAGGGAATATACGGGAAGGATGTTTCAAAGCTATTTGAGCTAGGGTCAAGCTGGGATAGGAGATGCGAAACCTAACAAAGGTCAAACTGCATACTAACAGAGTTCACATTCTGAAATCACTATTAAGCTCTGTGACAAATAAATACGCTTTTCTGAAAATTATTAAACAACAAGAACAAACAAGACACTAACTCAGTGGTTCTTTACTGATCTAAGTTGGTCCTGTGTTTTATCCCTTGTTAGAATATTTGCTTACTGTAAAAGAGTTAATGTAAAGCTATTATTTTGAAAGAGCTTGTAATACCTACCTGAAAGCACTTTTTATTGAATTTGGGGGTAACCTCTTTATGTAGGTATTACATTGCCATCTAGTGTATGCAGTATATATTGTAAGTCTGTTTCCTGGGGTTTACATCACATAAAGAAACTGAATTATCCCCTTAATTGACTCTCTCCAATGCATTTTATCTTGAGGCAGAACAGATTCCCTCTAGGTTACTAAATAACAAAAAACCTATGACTGGTGCTGAGAGACTCGGCACCATTAAGAAAAAAACCCACTATTCCAGAAGCAGCCACTTGCTGAATCTCAGTGTTTGTGGCAGGTACATCCACTAAAAGTTTTAGGAATTTCCACGGTTTTCACTCAGCACCAGGTGATTTGGATTAAATGGTCCTCCCCTGGAGGGGACTGGACTCTCATCCCTGACAGCAGCACAAGGACCCCACTCTGGAGCAATACTGGGTAGAGGAGAAGGGAACAATCCCATTCTGATTCACTTTCAGTAATCAATTTAACTCTTACCCGGACAAGGACAGTGGCTAAACTGCACTGACAAGTCCTTGGGAGGCAGAGCCCACTTTGTGCAGGCAAAGGACTGTTCCACACCATAGCTGCAGGGTGTTCCTACCATGCACCCCAAGCCAGGGCAATTTCCCAATCCTGTTCTAAGAGAGAGTTTGGGAGACTGGTGTTTCCCACAGCTCACCACTCTGTGTGAGCTGTTAGCAGCTACACATCCCACCTTTGAGCACTATCCTTCCTTCCCTGCATTACTTGGTAATGGTTGCTGAAATCCCCAGCTGTGAACACTGCCAGAGGCACAGCACACCCAAATTACAAACAGAAGACATTTAGGTACTTGTAAAAGTGGAGCTCGGCCATCCTGATGCCTTGCAACAACTGAGTGCAGAGCAATGCCTCGCCACTTTTGAGCACTCCAGCCTCACTCCAGTTTAAGAATCTGAGCTTTTACACCCAGACCTAGACCTCTGAAGCACATTTCCCCAGTATTTATGGTAAGATTTATCTTTTCTGGAAGAGTTCTTTCAAGACGCAAACTCACCAAGGTCCAGAACGCAAAGGTTATAAGGTTATAAAGGTTATAACTTGTAAGACAGAGAAAGCTCCAAAGGAACACATTGCTCTGGCACAGTACATGGGAGGCCCTGGCCACCAGGTTCTGCAGGAGGCCACTCTGCCACTGAGCACTCTCACCTTCCACCCATTCCTGCCTTGGCTGCCGTGTGCTGCAGTGAATCCTGAACGCAAAAGAAAAAAAACAAAATGTTTCCCTCTCACCCCATCTGCCAGTGCACCTGAGAGAGAAACAGGCTCTTCACTGGAAAGAAAGAACAGGAAAAAATCCTTAGTATTTACTGGAAAAGGAAGTGGCCTCTCCTTTCAAAGTCTAGCTTCCACATCATGGAACTGAGGAAACTCCTTTAAGCCCGGTTACAAATACCAAGTTATACAAGAACTGGCTACAGCTGGTTTTTTTCAGTGTCTTGCCATTTTAACAATATAGCAAAGGCCTAATTATATGCATAAATAAAGATATTTTAATGCATAATAATTTATGCATAAATAAACCAGATTTTACCTTCTTTTTTTGCTAGCTGTTGGACCTTAAATTACCAGTTCTCCTTATTAACTTATTTGCTCACTTTACTGGTTTTATCACGATACTTTGCACTGGGTGCAGCAACAAAAAATGCATTTAATAGACTGCAGGGTTTTTTTTGGCCACTTTGTTACCTACTTGTATTTGTTGCTACTATAATTAATATTTCAAAATATATCCTTTATCAAATTCAGTTTTTGTTTGTAATTAACCCACAGATATTACTGACACTGTACTTCAGGATGTGAACACACATGGAGCCCATAAGCAGCTGGCTGAAGGGGGGGAAGTTGGCAAGCACCCCAATTAATTTCAGTCTTAAAGAGTCAACTTAGCAGAACCCCACTGTTTAAGCTAACCAATGCCCTTTAAAATGAAACACTACACTGGCTCTGTCAGCAGATTGGTCCCTTTCAGCAGGGAGGGAGGTAAAGGACAATTAGGGCTGATAATGTCTCTTGTTAGTGCAGCTGTTGGGCATTAGGCCATGAGAAAAGGTAGCAAGTGTAAATAGACTTCCAGGGTGATAATAATTCCTTTTTTTTTTTCTTTTGTGAATATGTTGAACACTAATTCAGCAAGATACTGATACTGTACAAACACCAACCATGTAAATATTTCTATTCTCTTTAATAGGACAGCAACTCAGCTAAGTCTTTACTATTAAAGTCTGTAATAATCTCTAGACACAGAAGTAGTGAAAGATTTTGGTACACCTCTTCCATCCCCTCCTGTGGACCATTTTCCTCATTCTGTTGCTATCCTTAAACTTATTTCAGCCCTAAATTCACAACTTTTCATAGGCAGGTACAGCACCATCCAAGTTAGGTGGGAGATACCATTAGCCTTTTGGCTTGTAGTTAGTAAAAGCTGCCATTGCTGTAACTGGAGTTTAGTTCCTCACCCATTTACCATAAATAAAAGCACTTACAAATTATTACCTGATTACAAGCTTACTACATAATGAGTTAATAAAATAAGCAGAGATTTTCTTCAGAGAGCAAGGTGTGAAAAGAAGGTAATTCTTTCTATAACAAGTTGTAGTATCTGCCCAATTTTTCAAAAAGAGAAGTAAATTTTTGTTAACTGAAGAAAAAATATTATTCATGGAAGAGACTATATATAAAGTGGATGCTTGATCATTTTCTAATAACTGTAAATTAGTTGGTTGGTGTTTTTTATCCAAAGTGGATATGGCATAATGTTTAAAATTCAGAGGATAAAGAACTCCTCTTGATAGAAGTTTAATAACACAGAGAATTCAGTGGCATACAGTTGATGAGCCTCAATTTCTTTGCTAGCCCTAGCAAGGCTACTCAGCATTTAAGTTAGCAGCCAGCCTCTCATCCACACTCTGCTGGCATGGGAAAAGTGTTATTCTAAGCAAGTAGAGGAGAGTCAAGACATTTCTAAAGACACTGTTCTACTAATTCCTAAGAGCAGAGGATGAAGCTTGTACTAAGAGCCCTTTTGTGTGCCA
Source organism: Cichladusa arquata (assembly GCA_026413545.1). Classification (NCBI taxonomy): domain Eukaryota; kingdom Metazoa; phylum Chordata; class Aves; order Passeriformes; family Muscicapidae; genus Cichladusa; species Cichladusa arquata. The sequence goes on along the minus strand of JAOTQP010001652.1, from coordinate 29,935,076 downwards.
GTTTGATGTCAAACATCAGCAGGCTGAAGTCAAACAACAGGTTTCTCAAGCTGTTCACACTATAACTTTACAAGAAAGTGTTTGCTGATCATATGGCCACACACAAATTTTCACAGTACAAGTATACAGAAAAACATTATTTCTACCCATCTGCAGATCTGTTTCCCAAAGGCCATAACCTGTCACTGCATTCACCACAGCGGATGGCAAACTCTACAACTGAATTTAGCTGTGGGGGATGCATGTTCTCATCTGGAAGAGGATTTTACATCCTTGTCCTAAAAAAACATTTTTCATTCAAGTTTCTGCAGTATTTTTCATAGTTATTATAAAATTTATTTATTAATAAATGAAGCGGTAAAATATTGGAGCAAAATTTTAACATAGAGGAGAAAAATTTAATGGAATTTCCTATGGCAGTTGTGAGGGTTTTATTCACAGAAGGGGCAGCCATCCCAAATCTAATAACCAGATGTGTCCAGAACTCAGTGTTTCCAAATGTTTCAGGTATGTGAGATTTCAGAACATGACACATTGTTCAAAAAATGCACACAGGAGAGGAAACGGGTAATTGGGAGGGAAATGTGCAGTAGTAGCACATGCCAATCTGTCCTTGCTCAACATGGGAAAGCTGGAAAGAGGATCTTTGTGGTGGAAAGAAAAGGGACACAAGGTCATTTTCTACACCCAAGGATGACATTTACAATCCAGAGGGATTCCACTGAATTCAATGGTTTTAAAACCAGAGTGGAAAATGGACTTTGGCAGTTATCTCATTTTAGTCACAATGAGAGGTAGACAGTCAGTTCAGCACATGTTTAATCTCTCCTCCTCTCTAGGGAGACCTAGGATAAGGGACAAACAGGTGCTTAAATACCTGGATTTGAAGCCTTGCAAAATATTAGTTTAGGGTTATATGGAGGATAATCATCTCATCCAGTTGCATTTGTCCCATCTCTCTAGCATAGGATGATGCCCAGCAGGAGGAGTGGCTTGACATATTTCGCCCTTCACAGAATTTCCAGGTGGAAACATAATAGCATAGATATCCAGATTCTCTTTTAGTTTTGGTCATCAAGTAATAATTTAAAGGTATTTAGGGATTTACACAGTTCTTAATTTTACTATTAGATATTCCACATACTTATAATCCAAGTTCCAAGGGGTTTTTGTAGCTTTTGTTTGTTTTTTAGTTTTTCAAAGCTAGGTTTTCAAATATTAAGGACTTTGGGGAAAAAAGAAGCTGTAACAGGAAATATTTGCACAACTTGATTTTTATCTTTTGGTTATTTTGATCAGCAGCTTTCTAAAGGGAAAACATTCTTTGGAAAAGTATGACATGAAAATAATTGAGATACATTCCTTGAACTTTAACACAGATGAGAGCTGAAAGATTGTATGGGTAAGGCCTGTCATCTCCACATTGCTATTTCCTGTTGTGTCTTTTAGTGTTGCCTCTTCATACCCTTATTGTAAACAAATCATTATGGGCATATGCATTACACAGAGGTCAAAATTATACTGTTGGTATAAGCAAAATGAATGTGGACTATTTCTTCAAAATATTCCAGCAAGTTCCTGCTTGGCTGCACAGAACACAGATTCCCAGCTAGTACATTTTAGAACATCTCTGCTGCCATCTCCACAGCAGTGCCACTGGTGGCCATCGTGGACCTTCAGCCCAATTTCAGTATCCCATAGCTTCAATGCATAGTCAAGTTCAAGGTTTCAACATCATTTCTAGAAGCAATATCTGGAAAAAATAAAATTAAAATATATGCTTGAGATTGGCAGAATCTAAGTAACAGAAGTTGTGGCTCCGATATAAGAGGAAATATTGCTAAGGAGTTTTAGTTACTAGCTGATGACAGAGGAGTGTAAAGAAGAGTAAATCAAACAGAATCCCCTTTTTAAGCTTCCCCTCCTCTCCACCAATTATTTAGTCAAGTGTGAAAATCCACAGTACAATTGTGCCCAGAGAAAGGACACAAAGTTGTGTGGCTTAAAGTCTAAAGTGGGGTGTGATTTTGTTATTTTCCTTCACTGTACGTTCCGTGTCTCCAAAAACACACAGCCTTCTAGTTCCCAGCTCCAGCTGTAGGCAAGAAAGGGTTGCACTGGACATGCTCCTGGATGTTTATGTTCTTAGCTGCTCCCCTAGAGTTAATGAAGCTTATCCTGATATTTTCTCTCATTACCAAGCATGGTTTTAATTCTAAGATTAAGACTATCCAGGTCGTAATCCAAGACTATAAAACAATAAAGAACAGTTCCAACTATTTGGAAGAGTAAGTTTATTAAGTATTGAAATTGTTGTGGTGGGGATTAGGGTAGGTCAAGCAAAGCCATTTCATGGGTCATCCTCTCTTGGAGAAAAAAGATGCCTTGCGAGGCAAAATGAGAAATTGAAAAAAAAACCATGAGAACCAAATACAACTGGCTGTATGCCAAGAAAAGTCCTGGGCCTTGCACCCCTTTAAAAGTCTTTGTTTGTGAGTGTTTTTCCATGGTTTGCACAGTATCCACCTAGACACCCATTTGTCTAAAAGAAATTCTAAGTTGTCATGGAATAGTTTGGTCTAATATAAGAGACTTAGCAACTGAACTACAGTGGAACTGAACTACATTCTATGATCACACCTTTCTAGCCCCATCTTCAAGAGTAATTCCTGAACAAAAATCTGGTAGAACATGAATACATTGCCTTCAACAATTTCTGTCTAAAAGCCCAGAATAATGATGATGTTCAACAGAAATGATAAATCTGCACATGCTCCGTGACTCTTTGACTTCCTATTACCAGCAGCAGCTTAGTTTCACCTTTTAGGTAATAAATTTCATCGTATGGTAACCTCTTTCACATTTACTGACTTGGAAACCAGCATCTTTTGCAGTGCACAGGTCTTACCAGTGTTTTAGTATCCATCTCAGGGGGTCTTAGAGTGAAAAAATGAGGGTATGGAGAAAGAAATACTACAAACTACCAAAGTGGGGAAGAAAAATCTATAGTTTTGACATCTCATCCCTCCCCAAGGAAGTAGATGTATTTCTGAGGAACACAGATTTACAATACAAAATATTTTCTTGGATATTATGGGAGTGAAGCTGCTAACATGAAAAATATCATGCAAGCAAACCAGTCTTTAATTAGTAAATTCTAGGAATAGTGCAATTCCAAGAAAATGGAGAAACATGTAAGACTGAAGGAGGAGAGAAAGCCCTTTAGAGGATTTTGATTGATCTGAAAATCAAACACATTTCTGTAACACTTCAGCAGGCTCTGTTGTGTTTGAAAATTCAGTTCAGAATCAAAGCCAAAAAAAGCTCACTCAGCTTCATTCAGATCACAGTTAGTAAGGGAAATAAACTCAAAAGCAAGCATGGAAAATCAATACCAAGATATTTTTAACAACATACAGATACTGCCCACAGAATCCAAGCCTGAATTTTCAGAACCCTGTAATTAGTGAATCCAAAAATGCTTTTAGATTAATGAAGCAGAGGCTCAAAGGGATGTGTGATTATCTAAAGTCTCAGGAAACAATCAAACCAGGTGGGACAATCAACTGCAAGGGCGTACTCCATGAAGAATAAAGTAGCTCAGCCAAAGAACACAAAAGCATTTTAAAAGCTTTTAAAAAGGACAACAGTCTTACTTTAAAAAAATCATTGTGATGAAAAATCTACTGCACCACTACATGAATTGTCTCAAAGGTAAATTAGCTTCACTGAGAAAATACTGAACATTAGTTCTGCTTCTAAGTTTGCCTGGTTTCAGCTGCCAACTATTTGATCTTGTTCAGTCTTTCTTTGCTAGACTGTGGTTTCAATTATGTGGCTACATGAATAAAAACTATGAAACTAGTAAAAGTGTTTTTAAGTTTAAACATTATACTAAAAAATATCAAAAATCTGAATTTTCATTTTTATAAATGACAGAATCAAGTTGAAGCAAAATGGTATATTTTTCAAAATTTTACTCTTTACTTTCCAATAGACCTTTTAAAAAATAATTTTGCAACCCACAGTTTCCAGAGGCACCTAAGGGTTCAAGGAAGCTTTATCGTAAAGGAATTATTTGAGTACAGAAATTTCACTGCAACATTTTTATATTTTTTTTTAAATTGTATCTATTGTATTTTTATTTTGAAATTCTTAGTGTTTTCTATTTTTATCTTGGCTCCAATTTTCTTAAATTTTAAATAAGGAGTTTGAGATTAATTACTTTGGAAACAGTCTGTGAATACATCTCCATATTTAAGTGCTTTGTTGAAGAAAAATTTCACAGAATAAAAATTTCATTCTTCTGGGACACTTGTTCAAGTCTATTACATATATATATTATTATTATTTTTGTTTGAACTTTGTTTTCCTGGCAATTATTTATCTGAGAATTCTTAACATAATGTGCCAGCAACTTATGTAAACCCACAACCAATATGACTGCATATTTTTCATGCTAATTTGAATTTATCTTGGCATCTCATAATACCATCCAGTGCATTGGCAAACAAATATTGAATGACTTAACTTGGGATGTCCTCCAAATTTTGTTTCTTTTCAGTGGAAATTCCCTGCAAGCTATGTCTAACTTTTCAGACGTTACAAAAATGATCAGAAGATTTTGCAGATGTTTAACATCTTGCATATTACCACATACATTAACAAGCATTTGATCTTGAGTCCTGTCAGACACACACAGAAATAGAAAGTTGAAGGCAGAATCTATATTTATTTGGAAGAGCAGTTATCATGTCCTGTTATAACAAGAAGTTCCTTTTCATTTAGTCATTCAGTTTCCAGAAGGCATAAGAAAGCAGTCCCTTTAGAAGTTCCTTCAGCAAAAGCCCTGCTAAAACAGCTGGTAAGATTTTTAGGTGGAAATGCAGGAACAGATTCAGTTCTGCAGGCTTCAGCACAGTGCACCAAGGGCACCTGGTGCCCCAGAGGCAGTGCAGGGCAGCCACAGAGTTTGACATGGTCACAGCCACAGCAGAGCTGTAAGGTACACGTTTTAAAACACTCCTGTGAGCACTGGCTGGATCCCAGGCTTCCACAGGCCCTTTCTGAGGTGGCTGCCTGGCTCTCCCCAGTCAGGGGGGACCCTGTTAGGGGCCCCCTAACACAAGAGTCAGCCTGGGGTTCACTTGCCGGCCATAGGAGTCTAATTTAGACATGATTCATAAAGCAAGGAGCCTGCATTCCCTTAATGGCAAACAGAGTAGGTGCCTTTAAGGATTTCTGGGCAGTTGAGTGACTAAAATAGCCCAGGGAAGATGACGTGCATTCCTACTCTGCTCCTTTGCTCCCACACACGCTTATGTACGTATGCACACTGTGAATCCAAAAGATAAACTTTGCAGTACTGCTTTTCTTTGCACTGAGACCTTTCTGGCTCCTAGGTTTTGTGCATTAAATGTGGGCAAAAACAAACCTACAAAACTTTTATTTATGCCAATTGAAACCTAGTAGCACTGGGACTGGAGTGAATGCCATCCTTTTCCACACATTAATAATAAATGCTGTGCAGCACAAGCCAATCAGTTGTTTTTCAGTGTACTCCTGCTCCCAAAGCTGCTTCCATATTTTAGCCAAAACTTCTTTAAACTGAAAAGTATTCCCTCCCCCACAGGAAACAAAGCAGATATGCTGCTGTATGCGTATACAGGGATAAACATGAGTAACATGATAAACCTTCAAATATATTACCTGAATCTGAAGGGGAAAGTAGGTGGTATGACATTTGCTGACATTCCTTTTCAGATCTGAGTTTCTTCAGCCACTTCTCAGAAACCATGTCTTCATCATGTCTAACCTATGGAACCCAGGAACAATTCCCAGCTTCCAAGTCTTAATGTGTGCCTCCCACGCTCTGGTGTGGAGTCACAGGCACAGGCCAGCTCATCCCTTCTATACCATGGAAAGTGAAAGGAAAATGAAGCAGCTGTGCTCTGCTGAAAGAAACCCAAGCACACAGGGCAAAAGCAAACTCCTGGTGGGCTCCCTGTTCTGGAGACCTGAGGATTCACAATGCCAGGCCACACCAGGGCACCTGACCGAGCAGGAAGCTGCAGCACCCCAGTAAATTCACAGTTGTGCCAATTATGGTGTGCACAGTGGACAGGAAGCACTGAATGCCCCACCCCTGGAAGTGTTCAAAGCCAGATGTGGCTTCGAGCGACCTGGTCTAGTGGAAGGTTCCCTGCCCACTGCAGAGGGGTTGGAATTACACGATATTTGATGTCCCTCCAACACAAACCATTTTGTGATTTTGTAATTCTAAGTGCAAACTTGGGATCTTTGTAGACACCAGAAAACCCTGTAATCCACTCCTGATGGGTCTTGGCACAAGTGATCCTTGAGCTCCTCAGGCTGGGCTAGTTTTTGACACACCCTGCAAAAGAACTGGAAGCAGCCAAGAAAAGCCACATGAGCAGATATTTAGTGAGCTGAAGGAAGTCAGACTGGAATTTTGTGCTGCTCTTGGCAGCCGAATCCTCTCTCGAGTGTTGTCCATGGTTTCTGAAATGTGTTTAATTTACCTTTTGCGCAAGGGGTGATGGAATATGGGGGAAGGATGTTGGTTCTACACCCTTGGATACCAGAACAGCACACCACAGAGCTGATGCTCTGCTAAGCTCATGAACTGGAATCTCCCACTGCAGCATGGTCTTGCAACACTGTGGACCCCTCTACTGCTGCCAGGCTACTGGCAGGTGAGATGTTCATCTGGCTCTGTATTTTGTCTCTAAATTAGGGCCCTATCACATTCTCAGTGGGTGAATGTAACAAAAAAAGCACTCAGATTTACTTTCCTATCTTTCATTGAGCAGCAGTTCAAATGCTTAAGTGAGCTGTAGGTTGCAACTGGTCCAGCTCACCTCTGATTTCTACTTTGTGCCTTGCAATGAATCTTAAGTCCCATAACCAATTCTGCACATTGTGAAAGCAGGCTACATTTCTTGTTTATTATTTTGCATCTTTCTTGTAGAAAATATGAAAACAACTAATGCAGAATGAGCAGCCCTGACAGCAGTAGTTCTGACTACTCTGATTCTAGGCTAAAAGGTCTGGTAATAACAGGAACTTCCAGAGTAGCTTTACCATAGCACTAAAGATACGGACATACTGCAGTCCTAGAATCCTGCAGCCACATAACCCTATTCAGCCTTTACTAAAGAATAATTAGAAAAAAGTTCTGTAAAATCCGCTTATTTCACAACACCAGACTGCTCCCAATGCATTTCCAGATGTCAAATTCCCTCTACATTCCCAATGCAGGAGCCAAATTCTTCAGCTTCTCTCTTTGACAGTTTCCACTGTGCACAGGGATGTGTGATTACAAAAATCTGTAGTGGCTTAACTGAATATGAAAGGAGAACCAAGATAAAATAACATGGATTATTAACCATTAATTCAGGGAAAATGTAGCACTGTGATAAATGATGCCTAATCATGGATGTGTCATTGCCTGGAGCATCAAGTGCCTGGGGCAGAGAGGTAAAATAAGGAGGGATGAAGAAAGATCAGCATTGTGAGACCATTTAACTCAATTAATATACTCCTATTATCACAGTCAATAAAAACAAGCAGGAGTTGTTTCTAAGTATCTCATTTTTATACTTCTGATTCTAGCACTTGCTATACTGCTGAAAGCCTGTATGCGTGGGATTACATTAGCTTCTCAGTTGCCATCCACTTCTCTCCCTAAAGCAGGCTTCAAAAACAAAAACTTGAAGCAAGCTCACTTGAAACCCTCAATGCCAGGAGGCAAACAAACCCACTCTTTTGGTATTTTTAATGCCATGAATTTCAGAAAATCTCCCGAGTATTTCTGTTTTATGGGTTTAATTATCTGAGTCAGAAATAACAGAAGAGAGGCTGTGTCAATGACCAAACCTATGAGCCAGTTTAACAAGCAGTAAATTATTCATAACGGGCATAGCTCTACACAAACAGAAACATACACAGGAATAAAATACCTGCAAGGAGATGATCAGAACAAGTATTTTGCAAGATTGAGGAAGGCAGAAAGCAAGCACTGCAGTGGCATTTCTCTGTCCTGCATTTCCAGAGCTAACCACAAGCAGGAAACAAGGCACTCCTTCAGTGGAGCAGGTTTACTGAGAAGCTCCAGGGAGCTGCTCTAACCCAGAGGCCGTCATTAAACTGCTGCTATTCTACAGCCTCTGCAGACATGAGTCAAGCTAAACACAGATATGGGAGAAAATCAGCTCATTGGAACTGCACCTTTGTCTTTAAATTCAAGATTCTCTAAACTTATCTTCTCTGAAACCTCTTCTTTTCATGGCCTAGTTATTAAGTATTCCAAAGACACCTGTTATAGCTGTTGAAAAAAAACTCAAGAGAAACTTGGTAGCAATTCTTTCTAACCTAACATAACGGTTTTAATTTACACTTAATTATGTTATTAGTGGCTCAGGACTAGTCAAGGCTATATGTGAATTCCCATATATGGATGTGAACACCACAACCCAGCTGGGAAACGTAATTCAGATACAGTGGTTTTATTTGGCTGAATTCTGTTGTTCTATAATCCTGAGTTATAAGGAATGTGCAGTACCACAGACTTGCAAACACACTGCACACTGTGCTTTCTAATCCTAAGGATCAATATGGGAAAAGATTTGTAAATACTGTGAGAGGGACATGCAAAAGTGTATGCCCAGTGCCCACCAACCCTGCATAGAGGCAGAGCATCTCATTACTATCCCTTACCTGACTTGAAAGCCTCCATGGGAGAAGTGCTCATAAAGAGATATAATCCAAAATGAGGATGCACAAAGTTAAGGGGCTGTGGATGGCTCTCAACGGGATATCAGCACTAATCATGGTCGCCTTTCTCTGTTCAAACAGCAAATTAATTGGCGTATGCACCCACTGAGGACGTTTATGGCATACTTTGTAGGCATGCACGGCCAAAAAGGTCACATTTTGAACCTGCAAATTACTCACACATTTTACATTTTACATTTTAAATAAAACTGTAGATTTATTGTACAAGAGTATAGCATGTGCCTTTTTAACCAAAAGCTCAGCATCACATAACACTTTAATTTTCCATTAAACATACACAGTCCTACAACACAGCTCAGCTCAGCTCGGCAAACTACATAATGAATTAATTATTGAGAGTCCTGGCTACGCTGTTCTTTAGGAGTTTACCTAGAGCAAGAACAGTGGCAGTGGTTCTGGTGCTGTAACATTTAATCACTTTGACCTGTTCTGAACACAATAATAGCAAGCAGTCATCTAGAGCACAACAAACAGATCACTTAAGGGACACCACATTTATTTGCAAATGTATGAAACAGTAGACCAGAGGATCCCACACACATCACACAGGTATGGATTAGAAACCTGTTATGAGATCAGTTTGATGTAATGCCTGCACTAACTATGCCACAGGAAGACTGGATGCATGACAGGCATCGTACCATGAAGTGTCATTTGGATTGAAATTCTTAGGTTTGGAAGAGGCAGACCAGGATGTTCTGTACAAATATACACTTGCCTTATTACATTAGTTTACATTCCTGTAGCCATTTGCCCACATGACAGCAACATCTGGTTATAATTAATTTTTGTACCATTTACTCCAACTTTACCTGGTTCAGTTAAAAACAAGATCATTGCTTACAGACACAGAGTGTGTTCTGTGCTACATCTTGGCCTTTCAAATTGTCACAGACACCCAAGCTGGCATAACCAGGCATCCTTTATGCACGCTCTGGTGCATAGCTAGCCACAAGGTGTCATTAAGACACATTCAGGTAAGATTCTTTATTTGCCACTGGGGTTTTTAATTGCAATGGAGATTCAAAGCTCATCACTATATAATGACTTATATAAGTAAATTTCCTCTGAAATTTGAAGTTATGCACTTACAACCCAAATGAGCTGCAGGTGACATCACAAACTCTTGATCAGAGAAAGTTTATGCTTTTTTATTGCTGTTCAGTTTAGCATTATGTCTCAAACCTTAGTCTGTTCCTTAAAAGGATCAAGTGCTATTTTTATTAAAGAATTTTAAATTCTCAGAAAACAGTATTTGTAGTAAATTTTTAAATACCCAAAGGAGGTAAATTTGGATCCTACACCTGATTATGTGATTCTTCCACTTACAGCAGGAGTGTGATAGTGCACTCTTGACTGGTTCCAAACGAGCATCAGCTAAAATAATATGCTAATCAAAACACAGAGTGGTATTAAAGAAACAGAGGAAGGAAATCTGTATCAAATATCTGATCTTGAATTAAAATAGACTAGCAATATATGTAAGCTTTCAAACAGACGAGATGTTTAGCTTATCTCAAGTAGCATACCAGGTTTCATTTCCAAAGAATTATACCAAACTTGCACCTACTATGGTCCATGTGTATTCCCTGACTCTGCAAATTTCACTCACCTTAGCCGAAATACTATTGCATGTTAATTAAAGTATAAAAAAACCAAAAAAGGACCAAAAAGAATTTGGTTTTAAATCAAAGTCGATTTTGTATCCTCTTCTACAATTTTCTGGAAATTTCACCACACTAAAAAAAAAAATCACTTATCTGTCTTATTTATTGTTTTAGATAAGACTAGTAGAAGAAACAGAGCTTGAAAAAAATCCATTCTTGACTTGCAACACTAAAAATATAATGTCAGTAGATTTCCAGTTCATTGTCTAAACTGTAATATTTTGATAGCCTTCAGTGAAAAGATGAACTTTTAACTGATTATCCAGACATCACTGATACAAGTAAAGATTGTTGAAAAGGTAATCATTTAATTAAAACTTCGCCTGAAATGATTTTTTTTCTTGCTGTAAAACAAACATAAGCAGCATATAAATGAGATGCACTAGCTTTTCTTCTTCCACTCAGAATTTCTAATTTGCTTAACAAGTAATGAGAAATAATTAAAACCTGATCTTCAAACATTATCAACTGTTTAAGGAATAAAGCTCTGGTTTTTTTCCTACTTCATTCTACGCCATCTTTAATAAGAGTTTATGCAGATTCTTTCTGCTTACTAAAATGAAGTCAGCTTATGTTTCTTACATACTTAAATAGCTCCAACACCAGAGACATACAAAGTTTTATACTGATTTTTAATCCTTGTAAAACATTATTACACCACACACTGTTATGATGAATCTTTTCAATAACATCCATTATAGAACTCAGTGAAGAGCACTGTCTACTACTATGCACTGTCAAATACTTCTGGCAGAATCAATAATTGACTACAGCATATTTCTTTTCTAAAACCAAGTGTTAACCTACATATTCTGAACTTGCAAATAATACACAACAGCTTTTACTGTCATATAGGCTGCCTATTCATTCATTTTTTAATGATTTTTATAGAAGAGTAAATTTTCTATAACAATATGAAAGAAAATTATTAACTTATTTATCTACTTAGGAGGCTAGTAGTTATTTGTAATCATATTAATCAAAAGATGACTGAAAAATTCAAAGTTAATTATTGTGAAGTGCACAAAATCTAGAATATAGGGAGTTTCCACAGTACATTATACTAAGTCAACATATAATAGATTAAAAGCCATAAAGCCAAAATCCTCATTTAAAAATTTAGTGTTTCTGACATCATCTTCCACCATTCCATCAACTCTTCTTTTTCCTCTTCTTTTCTTTCAGACAATGACTCCAGTTCAAAATCAACCTGATTAACAGAAACAATCAAGAACATCACTAAGACTTGCAGATAGAGAATAGTTAGGCTTTTAAGAGTAATTTATTGAAAGAAGATGCTTAACACAAACATAAGGCTTAGAGAGGTACCTTCTGGTTTAGGCTGGGTTTATTCCAAAGTGTCTTGAAGCTGATTTAAATATGTACAATACTAGTATATCAGTACAATAACTTATCTAAAAACACACACAGGTGAGCAAAATTTCCTAAAGAGCCAGACATCTGCCCACTTGTGTGTGACTCGACTAAAAATTTCAAGAAGTATGGGCCAATAAAATTAAAATTGAATAATAGCCAGCCACATAAATCATATGGTATATTATAAAAAATATCATCAGCATATTGCCATCACAGATCACAGGATATTCTGAGTTGGAGGAGACCCAGGAGGGTCATCAAGTCCAACCCTTATGAGCTCTATTTTCTAACCAGCTGATCTAATCTCTTAGCTAGCACCTAGCACTGCAGCATTTCAAAATATCCATTCCATTTTATGATCAAAAAGATCCAGGGAGCTTTTCCTAACACAAGGCTCATTAATGGAGATACATGTGATTCACACTACTGAAATAACATTTATTTTAAATACCTCCATATCTGTAAATAGAGTGAATTAAAAATGCTTCTGAAACCTTAGATACAGTCTAGTTCTTATTAACCTCACATACTGGATATCTGTGCAAAGCAGATACCATTGCTACCTTTCTGCATGGAGCTGACCAGTGGTTTTAACCTAAGCAGGTACTCATTTGACAAATTAAATTAAAAATTGTCTCAATCAAAACCCCAACATCTCTTATTTTTTATGTTGTGCTATTAAAAGATATTCTGTAATCTTCTGATTGGCTGTTCAGACGTGTCCCAATAACATGTTTAAGTATCTCAGTGTGTCTTTTTATTATACATAAGAACACCAAGAGATTAAATGAGTATTCAGTGAGATTACTCTCAGTGGCTGGTGCACCAAGTACTGGAAGAGTAATTTCCAGACTTTGAAATTAGCATGTTCTGGAATAGTCTGAAAGATCACTTCCTGCTTACATGTTTAGCACAAGGGAAAAAGGGACCTTTAAAATGTATAATAGATAACAAACCAACACAGGTGAGCACTTACCACAACAGCAGGGCTGAAGGGCACAGCCACTTTTTTAGTTATTGCTAGATAGCCCGGTGCTGAGGCTGTAACTTTGTAATTTCCAGGCACAAGCAATCTCCAGTAATCACCATCCTTGGCTGTAGAGAAGAAGAAAAGGATCAAATAAATATGTATAAGATTAATCACACAGCTAAGAAGAAAGGCTCGTTTTATATTCCTTTCAGCGCTTTCTTTTTGACTGCCTGAAAGGATTCTTCCTCCTTTCTTCCTTTTTTCCTTCAGTAAAAGCTGTGTATATATATATATATATCTCACATTTGCTTCCTATCAAGTAATCAAGAAAAAAGATTTAAATTTTGAAGTTGTGCTGGAGCCCCCATGAAAGATTTTGCTTGCTGAGGCTGAAGCCTCTCCATCACGCTGAAGAAAAGGACAATATGGGACATTATTCCACCTTAGAAGCACCCCCCAGCCAATGTAAAATCCCTGCTAAGTGTCTGAGATCTGTTTGCAATGTGATACAGATTTTTAATGTTCCTCAGTGTGTTGGGTTGATGTGGCCAGAAATGTGTGTTCTATCATCATCTGTTGCAGCCAGGTGGGGCGGTGATTTCCTTATCTCCGTGGCACATACCATCTGCTAATGGGCCATCTTTAAGACTAGGTGGGGCAATCATCTTTAT
>JAOTQP010001652.1:29870646-29912479 GCA_026413545.1 Cichladusa arquata | reverse complement strand
AGTATGAAAAGCCTCACACAGAGATATTTTGGGGTTTTAGTCACTCTCAGAAATTTCAATATTTTATTTCACACTCAGCCCCTGGTGATCACTGGCTGTGTGAGCACTACCAACAACTATAGTCGTTGTTCTGTTTCTAATTTCTTCACAGGAGTTTAAATATTTTCTTCTTTTAGTACCACCTTTACTGTAAGAGAAACAGAGTTAGGCTACCGCTTAGGATGTCTAGTGCTTTGAGAGATTCCTACTCACTTCAGGTAAAAAGCTAAAATTCCTTCAGCGACTGTAATTGAATATCAAGAGAAAAGCAAAGAATAAAACAGTTATATGTATTCAAAGTTATCCAGCATAAATCAACAAAGCCAAAGCACAGGCAAATCACTCCAACACAAGCTGGCTCAGAAATCTTCAGCTCAGTTTTCATTCCAAGTTTAGCAGAGACAGAACACTTCAAGATTTAGATATCCCAAGACTTGTATCAGGCAAGCAGGCTTCCCCACTTCCTTCAGCTTGGATTGAGTCATTGAGGTTCAAATGAACCATCAGCAGCCTGCTCTAATGAGGGCTTGACAGGGGACTTTTCACTCTTTTCTTAACGCCCCCCCCACCCAAACTCCCTTAATATTTCATGATAGCAGAGTGTATCACTTGCCCACTGTAGAACTATTAAATTTGCAATGACCTGGAGCCTGAAGAAACACTCCAGAAAAAGCAATAAAAAGGAGTATTTTAAGAGTTATCACAGTGAGTTTTACATAATTCAAATTTTATAGATGGGCTGTGGGGTGTGACCAGCCTTTGATTTAGCCTTAACCAGACCAAAAGTTGTGGATGACACCACTCAAACTCATAACAGCCAGTGACATGGAATCCCATGGGATGGGCTCACCTCCTGGGACACTGTACCACGCACCACCATTAGTTGTTCCATCCACAAAGCTGCTGTCATCATCGTTTTTACGACACGGTGCTCTGTTTGGGTCAGACATGGCAGGGTTAAAAGAAGAATAACTGCGAGCCAGGCTTTGAAAAATAGCATCATCAGGGCAGGAGCTGTACTCATGAGCACTGCCTAGGGAGGAAAAAAATTCCAGGAACAAGGATTATTAAACGGGCAGTCATAGTGACTAGGCTCACAACTTATATCACCAGCACTGCACAGCAGAACTGTGCCTACAAATACTGTGTACACAGGTAAGTGTCCTACAGCATCACAAGTTAATATAGCATTATCTTTTTAACGTTAATTTTTCCCCATTACTTCATCAATTGTTGCCCTATCATTAAAGTGGCTAATCACAACAGTCTCAAGATTTATGAAAATACTACTTGAAAACTGAACCGAAAAACCTAAGATATTCTAGGCTTTAGATATTTTTTTAGAATAACACACAGCTCAAAAACACAGATGTCTCCCTAAAGAGTGTTATAGGCAGATATGAGAAGGATTTTCAATTTAAGTGTGATAAAGTCAACTGAAAGAAGAGAATTGCAAACAATATAATTTCATGAAACTTCAGCCATGTGTTCATCCCATAGTAGCAGAAAAAAACCTAATATTGCTGTATACTTTAGGATAACATCTATGCCACAATGTGATCCTTTTTATAAGGGACCAACACTGAGAATGGCAACAGTGATAGCTGTTTCTGTTAGCACACTACCGTTTTCAGAAATTCACTTTTTATGGGTGCAAGAAAAACCTTAACCTAGACACGTCTTTCTCACTTCATTTAACAGGGTACAAGCTGCCCCAGCTAATTTAAGAGCTAAGTTGCCTTGATTATTATATCTGAGGCACTATGATTCCCTCAGGTATTACATCATTTTCGTCATGTAAATCTACTGAAACAAACTATTATCTTCAAAACTAGAAAATATGGTCATACAATGACTAGCTTTAAACACAGAATTAGCTTGATAAAATAAGTCATTACAATGCAATGACTACAAATAATGTTGGGCTTTTTTCCAATTTTTATATGGTTTTGCAGTGTTTTATGGTTTTGTTTGCAAGGTTTATAAAATGGATCCTAGCTAGCAGTGAAATAAGTATAGAATGAAATTTCTATCTCCTACTATTTCATGTTAACTTCTATTTACATACCACTCCGAGTCTCATCATAAGGATAATTTGCAACAAGGTCTCCTCCATGAAGATTGGCTGAGAGCACAAAGGGAATATCCATAATCCAGTGAATGACACCTTTCGTTTCAGGAGCAAGCTATAACAAAATAGCATCAGCAGCAGTTACAAATTGATAATCCAATGTAGAAACATTCAATTAAATACAGTGGGCTTAATTATTACCACATACACTGTGCAAGAAAGTTAAGTGAACAGCAATTTTATTCTGTCTTCAGAGAAAATTAAGTAAGTACTTACATTAGATTTATAATTATATCATATATAAGTGGATTAATATAAGTCCAAAACTGGTGTCAACTATCTATCTCAATCTTCTACTTCTTCCCATTGCAGATAAAAAAGCCTACCCAATTTGAAACAAAGGAAAAGAAAATAATTAAAAATAAAAGTTGGTGCAGTCTTTGCATGGAAAGTAAAATTACTTCATTAATATTTTGAATTTGAGGACAGAACACAGTTATTAAGGCCACAGTCCTATGGGACTGCAGTCACAACACTTGATTTTCTAGAACTTCCTCTGGGGGTAAACACAAAAAGATAAAAATCCCTCCAGATATACAGCTGCATATTAAAGGCTTAAACTTAACAAAAATGCATGTGTTGTATGTGAGAATATCTATCTAGCTAGCAACATAATTAAGCACAATACACAAGTGAATTTCTGGCAATGGTAAAAATGCAAAATATTTGGAAAATTAGCTTAAAATCAAGAGAAAAGGCTACAAAAATACAAAATATATTTTGACTGAGGAATTGTGTAAGGATTTAGATGGATCAAAAGAGTTTACTACAGCCATCCATTTTGAGGAAAAAAATTCAAGAATCATCAGATGGATAAATTTAACAAAATGAATAAAATATTCAGAAGAACGTGAACAGTAAAGACCACACACACAGCTCTTAGGGGTCACTACTGTTTGCCTACATAAAAGGGAAGAGATGGGCATGTCAGTGACCCAACATTCAGCCCCTACTTACCTTGGGATTCTGGTCCACAGCTTTTTTCATGTTCTTCAGAAGATGGCTGTTTGGGCCACCTTCTTTTTCGTTAATGTAAACTATTCTATCAAGATCGGGAAAGTTTCGGTTTAGATCTATGCCTTGGGCATTGCTTCGACCAACAAACCAGTCTTTAAGTTCACCAGGCTAAATGAGGAAAGGGAACACAAAGAGAAGGGAGATGAGTAGATTTAGCAGATTATATACCCCCCATGTTCTTGAGAATAAGAAGGGATCATGTGAGAGAAAAAAAGCGTGAGAAACCAAGGGCTGAGTCAATCACCCCTACTCCTTCCTAGAGCTCTGTGGGGGCAAAACCAACCTCTCTTTCACTGAGGTTCTTGCAGGACAGGTTTATTCTCAAATGGCACACTTGGACCAAGGATGAGTAAAATGACCACCAGCATCAGTGCCAGTGGTGTCTTCCGCCAAGACTTGGCTTTTCCCCATTGCCTCATGCCCTGACTGTGAATTACAGATCTCATTGTAGCAAGAGTCACAGCACCTGTAGGTTTATCTGGAAGCCACAAGGAATGTCTACACTTGTTTCAAGTCCCTCCAAATAACTTCAGGGTAAAGAGGGACCTTAATCTTTACTTTTCATTGTGTCTGTCAGCCTTGTACACTGAAATGGTAGCAATGAGAATTATTGCAAAATTATTTCTCTAAACTGATTCTCTAAAATAAGCTATAGATTTCATTTAGGAAATGCCCTCAGAATGCATAGTTTTCCCTAGCTTCTCTCTGTAAGCTTTCAGTACTTTTTAATTTAGGTTTAGTTTGGTTATTGGTTTTAACCTTGGGGTATGTTGAATCTACTGTCACACTGTGTGAGGATCAAGGTATTCTAAATTAGAACAGCAGTACTAAATTGATTCTTACTATAAATCATATTTAAATTTTAAGGCAGCCGTATAAAATCAGGTGTACTTTGGCTAAGGAGCAGAGGTTTCAAATAAAATTACAGAACCTCCGCAGAGAGAGGTTTTCAAAGTAGTAAAATGCCACACCAATCTGAGGACAGCTTCTGCTTCACTGCCACGAGAGGGAGATGTGTGACAGAATATAAAGAGTCTGGGCCTATTTTTAAATACTTCACGAGAATCAGTTTAATACAGATCTTAATAAAGTTTGAGTTATTTAATCATAAATAGCCACATGAGAACTTTCAACATTTCAATATTAATTTAAAAAATAAATATACCTTGTAACCAAGGAAATTCTCTTTTTTTTTTTTTGTGTATAACAAAATACACACCAGAAGCTGTATAACAGGGTTACTATTTGACTTCCATTTGCTAATTATGCATTTATGCATTATATGTTTCTTGACTGAGTCATCACCCTAAAATGCATACTGAATTTTCTTGACTAATACCTTAATTAAAGTACCTCATACACAAAATTAAGAATCAAAGTTATTCATATTGAAAAATGGCTCATTCAATTAATATTCATATTTTAAAAAACAGAATTTGTTGTTTTGGGACCAATAGGTGAATGTGAATAATTTTTTAAAGTTTATTTGCATGGGAATATCCTTAAAGAAAACAAACTTTCCCTTTTCTAGCACTTTTGAAACATCATTTATTACTAGTTTAGGAACTTATGTGTTTAAGAGGCAGTTCAGCCAGTGAAGTCAGATGAAAGAATATGCATGAAACATAAACATAATTATATTTTAAAATCACAGGAGAGAAGGCTACTTGTTGAAAAGTCAAGCATAAAATCCTCCTCGTTAAACATAACAAGCCTATTGTACTGTGAGGAAATACTTTGGCTTTGCTGTTCCACTCAACAATTGCCACCAGGAGTCCATGTATCTGTAAAACTCTTAGTCCAAGAGCCAGTATGATAAAGCTGACAGACACTGATGGCTATTCTTATACACACAGCCTTACAAACCTGGGATGCTGCCTTCTCAAAGCCATCTGGGTTCAAAGATGGCATGATATGGATACGTGTGCTATGGATCAAGTTGATAATAGTATCATTTCCTTTCTGGTATTCATTACACAAGTACTGCGCCAAGAAGATGAGCAACTCTCTTCCAACAGCTTCATTCCCATGCATATTCCCAACATATTTAAATTCTGGCTCTCCTGTAAGAAGAAGGAAGAACACATCTTAGAACATATAAAATCACCCATGGACTGGATCACACAGCACACCTGAGATATGGGTATGACTATTAGTACAACTGGGCATGGTATTCCCAGCAAGCTGCAAACCTCCTTTAGAAAAGGGGATTTAGGGTGTTTTCTAAACTCCAGGTTTACAAATGCTAATTAATATTCAGCTGTTTGCCAAAGGCAGAGTGAGAAGAACAGAAGACAACACAGTGTGCCAAAATAAAGCTAAGCACCGACATTAACATTATTGCTGTTGAGACCTAATGCAGTTGATGCATCAATACTACAAAAGTGTGTTTGATTACAAAGTTTCAAAATATATAAACTGACACTAACAGAGCTTCTTATCTTAACTGTTCTGTCCAAAGTTAGGTTAAGCTTATTCTACTACGCATGCAATGCTTTCATGAAAGTAATGCCAGTGGACAGCTGTTGATTGCAGTGACCTGAAAAATCTTACTCAGCAGGTGTTTTGGATATTCAGCTCAGACTTTATGAACCAATTGCAACAACTTTACTCATAAAATCAGTAATTTCCATTTAACATTCTAATAAACAGAATTAAATATATGCTTAAAAATACCCTATGTATAACCTATATTGAATGTTTATATGTATATTTAATGTAAATTTTATACATATTACATTGCCATACAATACACATTTTAAATGTGTAACATATATTCAATATATGTTCTCTGAATAAAAATGCCATACAATATTCTCAACTACTAAATAGTCTCATTCTCATGATCATGGACATTAAAACTACACAACATATGTCTTATGGAGCAGTGAAGGATTTACCTTTTAGAGGACTACATTTTGGGCCCTCGTTACAGAGAAGTTTTAGTGTACATGTAAATAACTGAACAAGATCAAGAGGGATGTCCTGAAACTAAAATGAGGAATATGCTATTTTCTAGGCTGAAGCTCCTTTTCCCTTTTGCTATTCATTTTAAAATGCAGTTCTGTTGTAACTGTTTTAATCAAACATTCAGTTAATTATAGGCTCTGGGTAGTCTTTGACCACACTTTGTGATAGCCTTTAGCACTATTAAAGGGGCAAATTCAAGCCAGGAAAAATGTTACACAAACAAGACCCAAGTAATTGCTAATCAAGCATGCAGCCATATCTACTTATGACCCTTCAGTCTATACTTGTTAACCTTAATCCAGTGATAAGATGCTAGCACACACAGTGCTATTAATACCATGGCTTTCTTTCCTTGCAGCTAAATTGGTTTTATAAATGTGGATTCATCCCTGAAATGTTTTGCTAGACAGGTTTAAAACTTTCCTAATTTGAGTGAAACAGTTTCATTTTATCTGACAGACAGGATGTCATTACTGTGACTAAACCCCTACATTTCCTCTTTAGGCATTGAGATCCTATCTACTATTTCTTTCTATCTGCTAGTACCAGGGAACGCAAGAGGTTTAATCATCAAGAGTAATCAGACCATGCAATCAACAGGATCCCATGAAAACAGATGGATACTACATAACGAAATATGCAGCACTGCACCTCACATGCACTCAGAATACTCACACACATGTATATTGGCATGTTACTGACAGGGAAAATGCTTCACAAGCTAACAGGCAAAATTGGTACTCCCGTAAATATGAACACAGCTGCATTCTGCACCTGTGCTTTGCCCTAGGGCATACCTAAGGAAGCCTGAAGGAGAAACATTTTCTTCTGATTCCCAGACCTGTGCATTAATCCCCCACCTCTCTCACCCACTCGAATTTTACAGGCCGGGTTCAAATGAGTAAAGAGAAACATATGTTTCCCACAGGGTATTACTTGGCCTTCTCGCCAATCAATCGTTAACAGGGCTTAGAAGGGCTCATGGAAACAGTCACACATGGTCCACAGTGAGCCAAGAGTACAGCTTTGTATCTTCAGTAGTAATGACCCATCCCAAATAAGCCAGGAAGAGGTAACGAGTCATTGGAAATATGGAAAGTGTTTCCTATGAAAAGTGATTGAAGAGGTCAGCCCCGTTTTCCATAGGTCAAATATGACAATCATCGTGTCACAAAGGGTTTGGTCGGGAGAACAGTACTTCCCAACACACAAACAAGGGAGTGGTTTTCAGTGAAAGGGAACAATGACAGTTTCTGGAGTGATAAAGATAAATTATACAACTCATAACACAAAACGTGAAACCAGTGTTCAAAGAATCGTCTTAGCACTGAGGTGTCTGCACAACTCCTAAATTTTGCTAGCAAATCAAGAGTTAAAGATTAGTTAAAATATCTAAAAGAACAGGTAAAAAGAATAAAAGGGTGTGGGAGCTGAATAACAATCCTGCTTCAAAATCTAAATTCTGTATTTATATTTTATCTCCCTTGGGCATTTTCTTATCCCTGTCTCTGAAGCAAAGAAACCCATCTCCTAGCCATCCTCTGACTGAAGAGAAAAAGGATGCCTGGTCCACACCTGTCCACTCGTCAGCTCCCAGCCCTACCACTTTCTTAATTCTAGGCACAGCTACCAAAGAAATACTGGGGTTTTGCTCAATATGAGTACTGAATTTCACCCAAAAATCTCAGGAAAACTCATTCATTTCATCAGTGCAATGCAGCCATCATTCCATGCCCACTACTGCACCAAACAGAGCCACCAGCAGCTGCTGCTGCTGCTCCTCCACTGCATGGACTAACAGATACCTCAAAAGCCAAGGGTGCCAGCAATCAGCACATTCTACCTCAGCACTTTATGGTTTCTCTGGTCTAGTCATAGAATATGTCCTGCCACAGCATTTCTACAAGTTTCAGCCTTCTCTGGGAAACAGCCTCTGAGTCACCTGTTGCCAGCACGCTACTTAGCTGGAGGAGGAACTGCTCTTCCCATTAATCCTTCATGAGCCATTTAATGCAGACCTTAATCACCCTTCGTAAGGTTCCGTAGCTGCAATTGCCTCATAGAATTTTAATTTTTTTTTTTTAATTAAAAGACTTTGTAAATGTCAATTTGATGAAGAACTTTTAAAAGATGCCTTCAAACCAGTAGAGAAACTTCCACTGCAGAACTGGCTTTAAAGAAGAATCTTAAAGAAATAGTATCTGCCTTTTCTTATTTATTTGACCCCCACAGAATAAAGTAAGATTGTTTTCATGGATTCCCAGGGTCTAAGATAAAATAAACATAAAGGAACATTTGCATTGTCCGAATATTTAAAATTCTTCTTTAATGGATTTTATTAACTTTCTGACACTATATATTGACAAATGATAGCCTGTCACTCACAGTAGCAGAAGACTGTCTTGCAAACAATGTAAGGCATTTATAAGTGCTTACAACTAATTTCAGCTCAGACATAGAGGTTTGTGATAAGGAATGAATGAGCGAATTCTAACATAAGAAATGAAATGCAGCAATCGAGTTTATGAATATCTTAGTAATTCTGGTGAAACCTAATCCATCACATCATTATGGCTTTTACATCCCTCTTAGGTAGACTATGTGCAGTACATTCATTACAACCCGACAAATGATTTAGGAAAAATGTATTTTAAAATGTCTTGCTTTTCTGGTGCCTGGCAAACATTGTGAATGTCACCATTCACTTCTGCAGTTACTGTCTTCAAAGGTTTTCCACAGTTTCCTAGGAACAGCTTGTACATCATTAATGCTAGACAGGTCATCCAATTAACAGTGACTAACCACTGCCGTTTTCAGGTCAGGCTGTATTTGCACAGTAAAGATTAATTTCCTAAAACATAGGGACAAAAATTTACCACCTACTAATTATAAACCCTATAAGTCAAGACAACATCATGCCACTAGCCATGGTCTAATGTCAAGCAGTTAACCTTAAAATGTACAGTATTTCACCCGTGGAACTGAAAGCCATATGAGAGATAAACAATTAAGTCTCGGGAAGTTTAAGTGCTTAAGGAACTCTTTTGCAAACCAGCCTTAAATATCCCTAAAAATTGAGTCCTTCTGCTTTCCTGTATTCCTTATGGAAAAGCCAACAGCATTCCTGAAATAACAAATTTAGTGTTTCTGATTACTTACAGTTGCTTGTCATTTTTAATATGACAATCAGCAAACTTCTCTCGTAGATAAATGGCAGAAAAAAATCTCAGAACCTTACTGGCAAGAAATTAATTCATTAAATGTTATTGAAGACTATTTTACACTCCAAATTTTTATTAGTATTTCAAAGAGAAAATAATTATCTGAAGATCAACTAAATGAAAAACCAAAGATTATAAAATGGGTTTCTCCTTTAAATATGAAAAAAAGAGAGTAAAAGAATAAATGAAGATGCAAGACAGAAAAGAGAACTAAATTAGAAATTTAGAAATCTAAATTAGAAAATTTAGATTTCTAATACCCTGTAAACTAAATGCCTTGAACCTGCCTCATAACAGCATTTCAATGAAAATGTTGATCTCCACAATTTGTGGAGAAAATGGCATTGAAAGAAGAGCCACAATGTAGTATTAGTTTCTAAATCACTGGATAGGCCTTATGTAAATTTAGGACAGCATTTACTAAGATGACAGCATTGGTCTAACCTTGCTGAACAAGAAACAAGTAGAAGTTTCACAGGTGGCTTACACGAAAGAAAAACAGGTCAACAGTCAACACCAAAGATTTTGGAAAAAAATAGTATTTCCCTTTCTTGCCATTAACTGTTGGATAATACACTGGAAGAAAACAAGATGAAAAGAAAATCAAGCATCCCTTGGCAACCTCTTGCTTTAAAAAAACACATATTCTTTTAACAGCTATGATTTAAAATCAGTTTCAAGCTCTTTATGGAAATTTTCATAATTACTTAAACACTACTGCTTAAAATCGAAGTTAACAATAAATTCTGTACAACACATTAAACTTGGAGTGAAAGCTCACAAGCAGCAGCTGTTTCTGCTGGCCTTGACATGTACAAATCAAGATGTGATCTCCATTCTACTGAGTGCAAAGCCTGTGAGTTGGACTTCAAACTAGGATCTTACGTGTCCTTGCATTGGAAATTAAACTCTCCAGACAGATTACCTCATGCCCAACAGCTATTTCCACCACAAAAGTTCTGGATGACTCAGTGCTTTCTCCAGGTTTCCAACAGCCCACTCTCACCCCGGCAGCTACAGGACTTGGCACAGCCTCCCACAAAAAGTGGGCAAAGCATCTGCTCAGCTCCTGCAGTCCCCACCTACAGCTCTTTGCTGGCACATCCCTGTGATCTCTCCACAATATGCTGCACTTACACTGAAGTGTTGCACAATGTAGCACTGCATCCAGTGTTATGGCAAAAGCCCACCTGCTTTACCACAGAATACAACGATTTTTGCCTACTAGATTGGTGTTACTGCACACACATTGATGGTTCTATCCAATACAGGTGGTGATGATTCTTTAAATCATAACAAATCACTTGTAAAGCTAAACAAGTTTATTATTTCATCAAACCCTTTTAACTTAATAAGAAACACTGAGATGTGATATGAGCAAACCCATCATTTTGTGTAAATGTGTTAAAAAGGCCTCTCAAGTATAAAACAGATTTTAAAAATCATCAGAATTTTAGGAGCAACAAATAACCTTCTATATATACATCTGGATTAACCAAATTAGTTTTATAACAGATTGCATTTCTCCTGCCCTAAGGAAACTGAATAGGACTTTGCATGTACAGAATCCCTTAGTGTTACAGCAGCAAGTATCATTAGCTTGGCACTGAAGATAAGGTTCCTACGAAACCAAACACAAAACTGGTTTTCACCCTTACCAATCCGTGAACCATCCTTACCAGTCTGTGGCAGAGCACAAAACAGCTTTTTCTGCCTACCAGTTTCTGCTCTCACTGCTAGGAAAAAGCACAGACCAAAATGTACCCTGGCATTCTTTGTAAGTGACACTGGCACTACAAAGATGTCATGGGTAACCCTGTCAGCTGTGAAGCTGGCTCTGGGATGTAATAGATTCATCTCTTCCACTGTGCTCAGTAGGAGAGGAGGATTTTCCATTTATAAAAAGTGAATTTTCATTTCAAAAGCACTCACTGTATCCCTCAAGTTTTGGTTGGCAGACAGAGCAAAGGTTTTTTTATTTTTAATCTATAAATTTGTCATCGAAATAAACCAAGTTATGGGAAGGTTGATACATAATTTAGACACGTATTCATGATGGTTCCTCATCAAGTTCACTTTAACAAGCTTTCTCTCTTCAGCAAACTCTAGAATCAGCTTTTTCACTTCAGCTATGAAGGTACTTGCCAGTTATCAGAGCACTTCAAAAGGACTGAGCTCATCTCTCTCATTCGTTTTGCATGTAACAAATATATGGAGAATTTCAAAGCTAAACTAGTTCAAACGCCTGCTGCCAGCAGGAGACACATTTGGGCCCTGCTTTTTCTCATCCTCATTTCATGAAGAGAAGAAATAAAAATCAGAAAAATCCCACAACATTTGTATCTCAATTTCAGGCTCTAAAGTCAAAGAACTGGACAGAAATGCTGGACAAATAATTGAAAAAATGAAAGTAAGGTCTCCCTAATTACTGGAAACAAACAAGGAAAAAGTCAATGAAAACAAGTGAATAATTATTTTTCAGTGAATTATACAGGCCAAATTAAACATTGTTATGTAGGTTTAGATTAGAAGAAATTCTTTACTGAGAGGATGGTGAGGCACTGGAACAGGTTGCCCAGAGAAGCTGTGGATGCCCAATCTCTGGAAGTGTTCAAGGCCAGGTTGGATGGGACTTTGAGCAACCTGTCTAGTGTAAGGATATATGCCCACATCAGAGGAGCTGGAACTAGATGATCTTTAAGGTTCCTTCAAACCCAAACCATTCTATGATTCCCCCTGCCACAAGGGTGGCCAAAAGCACAGAAGTGCAGCCATGAGCTTGTGCGGCAGCAACTTCCAAGTCGGAAATGATGGATACTGTGTTTTTCCGAGCAGTGCCCAGAGCATGAAGCAAATCCGAAAAGAGCTGAGGGAGTACAGTCAGAGCAGGGCTCCTGCTCTGCAGCACCATTCCCCAGAACTCACTGCAAGGCCATTTCCCAGGAGGAATGCAAGCTTGGGCAGCATTGAGGGCTGCGCTGCCCTGGGCCCTGGGCTGCACCAGCACAGAGGAGGGAAGCACAGAGTTCATCTTCACCCAGCAACACTCCTTGCATTGCTATTTCTGACTGAAAAGTACCGCAATTTCTGTCACAAGGACATTCTGGGCCCTTGGGAAATGTGTTTTCTCTGCTTAAGAGAAATAATAAATATCTAGTGGCAAGCCTCCAGACTTGCTTCTTGGATTTCCAGGAGCCTTTCTGAGGCATCACAGCGGCGCTCGTTACTCCACCAAAGCCTCTGGTACTGGATGTTCCTTCTTGATTGATAACAGGAACATTCTTTTATTTCACTGCTATTCTGTCACAATCTGACACTGGGTGAAAAAATCTGTGGACTGCAGATCCGTGATTCAGGCAGATGATGCTGAAGTGCATTGGTCATTGCTAACAGAGGGAAAGGGGATAAAATTTTCTCAAAAATGTACCCCTGCAACAAATCCCTTGTGCAGACAGCATGTTACAGAATGAGTTCCTTTTGCATTGGCATATTTACTCAGCTTCCCTTGCTTGGATGAGCCCAAATATTTACTGATCTTACCTTCTTTGATTATTGGCCATGGAGGATACAGAAAGTGTTATAAAATTACCTTTTATAAAAAAGACAGATGGACAAAGGCAAAATGCAAAAGTTAATTATGCTGTTAATTTGCTCCTATGTGGAAAAAAAGATGAAAAATTGATTTGTGATGACTAGCAGGGACACCATTTACACTAGGACACAACCAACCTGATTTATGTCGAAATTCTCAGAAACCAATAGATACCCAGGTAGCTTCTTTAAGTCTTAAAAATTATTTTATTATCATGATTTTGATAAAAATAATTTTTAACAAAATTCTATCATTTTAAATGCTGGGGGAAAGGAGGCTTCCAGAAAAACACATCTGCACTGTAGCCTTAAGAACCTGGCAAACTGTGAAATACTGAGGGGAAAGTGCCTGATTTTAGCAGCTAATGCTCTCTCAAGTTTCTGCATCTAAGGTTGAAGCCTATGTGATAATCAGCAGTAAATCTCAATTATAGTTGTGCTTCAGCGGTTAAATCATGTCAGTATAAAGCAGAAGAAAATAAAGGTTAAATGGGTAGAGAGTGACCAACACTGCTAGAGCAACACTATGTATCCAAACACTGCAAAATTGGCTCCAGAAATCTTCAATGTTATGTAAATATTTTAAATAAAAATTGGCATTGTACCTTAATAATTTATAGGTAGAAATGCAGACCAGTATGCTTGGAGAAGGTCTGTCTGTTCACACCCACATATGTTTGAAATATAGATACCCTTTAGAAAATGCCCCTCATGTCATCTTACATTATAAAAAGAAAAGAAAATAAGCTATTATTTATCCTAGCAAGATAGTATAATGGTTTAAGGAGAGGAAGCTGAACTGGTGCAAAGGGTAATAAAATCAAACTTCATGCGTAAGAGGAAGAAGTGAATCATACAACAGCTTTATGACTCAACAGTAATGGTGGAAATAACTGAACCAGACAAATCATTTGTCTCCACTGCAGATGTGAGTGGATCCAGAAGGCTTTCAGGAGATGTTTTGCCTTTAAATAAGGGAGCTCCAGACAAAAAAATCGCATATGGACATTGACCCTGACACTGCAAAGCACAGTACAGCTGTAGAGCTGAGACACAGAACAGTCTTCCTAAGACAGAAATGGTTAACAAAAACATCTGTAATGGCTTTTAGGTCTGCTCAGAGCACACACTGCAGTGTCCCAAAACCAGGTATTTTTCCTCATATAGGGAACAAACGTAATGCTTTTTATTTTCTCAGATTTCATCAGAGCTTCCATCAGGTTTTCCCTCCACAGAGTAGTAAGATATTCCTGCATTTACAGAAAGGACTTGTGCACATGGTCTCAGTCAAGAACAACAGAAATTGCAATCCTGACCTTGACCAGCACTTTGTAAGTGCAGAAGGTCAACCAGCAGCTGAGCAACCACCTATTTTATAATGAACCTATGCATGACAATAGAGTTCTGTGAAATTTGGTACAAAATGAACCTACCTAGGGTTTATTCTCAGTGCACACAGAAAAGCTACTTCAGAGTAACAAGGCACGTTCCTCACAAAAGGGCAAATAATAGCCACGTTCTGCCATTATGCCCACTGTGCCTCCAATATGCCAAGGGCATTAAAGGGCAATGACCAGCAGGGTCAGAAACCAAGGAGTAATTCCTAGCACTGTCTAATTACTGTTTCCTCTGAGCAATACAAAGCAGCTACAGAAAATCCATCTTTAGTGGTCCCTTTCATCTCAATTGAAACTTCCTTTCTCTTTTATGTTACTAGCCGTACATCAGACAAGCCCTTTTTACAATGCAGAGGAAACATCATGTTAGTGAAAAGGTACATCTTATCCAAGGACAATTTTGTTCATTAATAAAAGTCCAAGGGCTTTTGTTACTTCTGTCAGTGGTATCTGACATCAGTCTGAGCATTTTCACCACAATTCCTGTGTAGTCACATTTTTTTTGGTAAGTGTAGTAAAATACCAGGAGCTGAGATTTTGCCACACTTCTGAAATTCAGACCAATATTAAAGCACTGAAACCAGGAGGGAAAAAATGGCCTACCTTCCAGATTTATTGCATTTTATTTCAATTTTTTGCAGGTGTAGAAGGCTGGCAAAGTATAACGAAGAGGTATAATAAAATCTGGCATGTTTTAAAAGCTGGATTCATTAATTTTGTACCTTTATTCAACATATTCTGAGATTTTCTGAAATTGCTTTTCTCATACATACTCCCATTATTCATGTCTAAAGAGCCCATGAAGTAGCTAAAGAGCCAGCCCACAGAAGAGAGCATAACACAGCCAAAAAGCACCTCCTAAGAAGCCCTAAGCAATATTCTCACTTGAGGCATTTGGGGCACTTTGAGAAGGAAGACTTCTCTAAATGAAAAAAAAAGGGAACCTAGGAAATAATAATGCAAATCAAATAGGAAGATGATGTGGTGCCTGATCCAAAACACATCCATCAAGCTCTTAATTCTAGAACAGTAATACAACAAACGGAGCAGCAGTACTGAGTAGTGTGGCTGCAAAATCTTTTCTAACTGTATGCAAGCACTTCTCTACCTTTGTGTTTGTATGTGGATGCACACATCTCATAAAAAGGCAGGAACATCCCTCACTGAGTGACTCAAGCAACAACGAGGTCATTCCCAGGTCATGAAAATTATTTTCATGTTTCTTTTCACTAACATCATCTTTGATCTAAAGCACACTTCTAATTTTAACTAAAGAAATTGCATTTGCAGATACTCAAAATCATATGAAAAGACAGATTTGGCACAGGACACAAACAAAATCAAAACCACATGATTACAAGACAGACAGAGAAAAAACCTTTTGGGAAGTGACCTAGTATTCCCTGTTTTTATTAACCCTGCTACACCTTAGGATTCAGTAGTTCACTCTTATTTAATCAAACAGTCTGAAAGAAAATCCTTTTAATGAAATTATTATATTTTTGTGTTTAAAGACAAAGTTGTTTGGATTGTTTCATAAAATATTAGCTTTCCAGTATTTTACACATTTTCTACTTTTTTTTTTTTATATGTACGTCACTTTTTCTTTCAACCCGGTCTTAACTTTTATGATCACAGTGTGATGACTGCCAAAAGCATGCTTCAGGATATTTGCCAGCAGTCTCCTAAACCATCAAGAAAAAATAAATAGTTACAAAATGTAACTAATCTAAAAAAGTGTGTTCAGATTTTAGGAATTCAGAAACGGGAAGGCAAAGGGAATGAAGGTTACCACACCAATCACTAAAAACTGCACCTAATAAAAGGCAATAAATTTGGCAAAGAGCAGCCAACACATAAACTCACCAAGACACACTGCTAACCTTACAACTAGGAACTATACTTTTCTCCCCAAACAACACAGTGATATTTGACCTGATTCTAACCACAGAACCATTCTTCTTCTACATGTATACAACAAGGACATTTTCCCTTTGAGCTGCAGCAAAAACTACCACTGAAATTGCACTGAGAGCTCAGTTTTATCTTGTTTTCCTTTATGTAGGACTTGAACCATTAAACAAATATGTACCTTCAGCATATTAGCACTGGAGGAGCTCATCTGGAATGTCAAGTCAAGCACATACTCAGGAGTTTGACAGAACAGACTCAAGCAAAAATATTTTCTTTTGAGAAATCTTTTTGAGAAAAGATTTTCCACTGAATCCTGTCAATTCTCAATCTCTTATTTCTGAAAAGTTCCTTTTTAGATGCAATTTTTCTATCCACATTTGGTTTCTATCCACATTTGATTTTTTTTTTTTAAGCAAAAGCTTTTCACCTATTTATAAGTTATCTGAGGGTAAAAAAATTTAACAGCTCTTTTATTTTCAAGGATGTTTTCTTTGCATTTGTGCAAATAGAAAAATTAATTTTTCATGCTAGAATTCTCCAGGTGGTCTGTTTTCACCGAAACCTTATCTTCAAACTAGGTATGAACCAAAAGATTTTACAAAGCTCGACAACACCATCTTGCAATATGAGATTTAGAATCCTGACACCATTTGAAAAGCTACTAGAAAAAGTGTGCAGAAGGGCGCATAGGTACAGTGGGGTGCTGATACCTAACTGCCTGATTTTGCCTAAAAAGGAAGACAGAAGGTAAAAATCACATTTTACACTATTGCTATGCTAAGACAAGTATTTCAAACTCTCCCCTGTTAGAGAATTACTCTTTTTTAACAGAGGGAAACTAAAGCAGCACTTAGCAGTAAGGCTATGCTGGGGCCAAACAGATTCCAGGATCCCTGGGTAAGCTTCTTGTCCCCCACTGGATCTGGCAGTCTAGTACTGCAACCCCATGAAAGTGACAAACTCAAGACCAAGGTCTGCTCATAAAAAAATTCACACTGGGAGAAAAACTGCTATCACATCTTACACTATTCAGAAGGCCCCATTAGATCCAAATAATCAACTCAGCATGTCAAAGGAAGCAGGATATGAGGGCAAACTTAAGTTTTAAAAAAAAAAAGAAAAAAAAGTCCAAGAGATAATTTCAGGAACTGTGAGTTTCCTGACTAGGAACAGCTTCCAGACTTCCATCAAAATATTCTTTCACGGCTGCATAACTTACAAACTGTCAAGCTAGAAGATAACACTGTAACCTAGGAAGCCAGACTCCGTCAGGCTTTCTGACCTACGCATCATACATGCCTGCCACGAGCATCTCATGCTTTGGCTTACAGCTTTTTCCAATAGGCAAAAATAGTTCAACCATGATGTTTTTCCCCAGAAAAAGAAAGGTTCCTATTTAAGGAAAGTGGCTTGAGTCTGATAAAGAATTGCAAAAAACCACTTTACTATTCCGATCTCTAAACAATGAACATTAAAAACAAACAAAAATTCCCCCCAAAACCCCAAAAACACACACACAAAAAAAAAAAAAAAAACACAACACATCAGTGAGAGCTGATAGTCTCTCCTTGCTGACCCACACAAGCACGATTACAAGGGATAGTCATAGCACAGAAAGCCATTCTGGGATTTTAACTTGAAGCTGCCACTCCAGCAGTGCAAGACTTCCCAACAAGCATTAATACCATTGTCACAAAGGCTGTACCAGCCTCCAGGAAAGGACAGACACCGCTGTGCCATCACTGAACAAAGACTGTACCTGCTCTCTGCCATGTAAACAAAAAAAAAAGAAAAAAAGGAGAGAATGGAATCATATGGCAAGCATAGGGCAGGCCATGATCTTACCACAGACCTCATTAAACCCTTTTCCTGCCTTACCTTTAAGAACTGCTGGGACAAAAGTAAGTGTTAAGGAGAGATTTGAGGAAGGATATCAAGCATGGCCTCTGACACTGCTGTAGGGAAATTGTTTGCTGCCTAAGATGTCACAAGAGCGAGTGCAAGAATGGTGGTTTGAAAATTTGTTCAGTGGACAACAGAAGTGATCATTAATAGAGCAGAAGTACAAATTAATATTTTTTCTCAAAAAACCTCCAAAACAGGCAGAATAAGCAACATTCAACGCAAATAGACAACTGAATACGAGTACATTTTTTTTTTTTTTTTAAGGAGCAGTTCAAAATGAAGAAACAGACAGAATGGCAAGAAAAACAAGTCTGAGCAAAATGAAATCACTTCAGTGAACAGTTAGTATAAAGGTAAGTGAATAAAGGCAGAGAAAAAAATACACAGCACTGATTTCTAATTACACTGAATTTTTTCTTGAGCATATTGCTAATATGGTTCCACTGAAAAAAAATTAAGACCCTTATGGTATTTTTGAAAGTCTGGGCAGCTGTACTGCAGAGCTTTTTCTTCGTGGATTTTCACTACAGGAATATCCTAACAGATGTAATTTTGGTACCACACCAATGCACACAAGGGAAAGCAGGATGACGCGTGATGTTCAGCTGCTATTTGCTTATCGTTTGGCTTTATAGCCACGTGTTTCTATGTACATGAAGGAAGGAAATGTCCCATCTTATGGTTTTATTTTAGGTTTGCTGAATTGAGATTACAGTCACACAAATTCATCTACAAAGGAGAACACAGGTTTTGTGAAAATGATGTCACAACTGGTGAACATAGCATTTTTCAGGTAAATGACACAAAACTAGAGAAGCATTTTTACTGTACCCTTCTTGTGTAGGCTCATTTAAATCCCATGAATGTTCTAAATGAACATACAAGAGTGAAAGGCAGCTATTTTTTTACCACTTAAGTAAGGAAGACAGAGAAGCTGACAATGTCTGCATAGAAATTTTGTCTCCTCCTTCTGCCAGATTTTGCTTTGAAGTAGAACTAAACAAATTTTTTTCCCACAAGTGAGCAATGTAAGAGACTGCAAGCATCCTGAAGAGCCAGCATCCAAGCACCTGTCCATGACACAATAATTTTATTTTTAAAGTGTATCTGGCTGTTAAATTAATCAGTAAGAGAGCAAACGTTGATATTCAAATGCATTGTGACAGTTGAGATTCACACTTTTATTGATATAGAGATTAGAGTGCCACGGTTCCTCTTTGTGCATGCAAACTCAAAAGTACTTCTGGCTTTTGTCAAGGGCTGGAAATATTAATTCATAAAAAACTAGAGTTCTACAGAATGCGGAAATATTTTAGCACTTCTGAGATTTGACAAAACAATGTCAAACCACATTACTCCCAATCCTGTGCCAAATTGCCTACCAATTGAAGAAGGATTATTGTCTGAAGTGATCAGACCAGAGTACAATCCTACATTTAAGCATGTTACCAGTAGTGAGCAGAAAAGTAGCCTGAAGTAAGTCTGAAGAGCTAGCATAAAGATCACCACACTGATTCATGATTTATTTGTTTATTTATTCTAACTTCGGTACCACATTTTAATAAAAGGTTAAATCTCAGATGTTTGAAAGTGCAAAACCTCCACACTTCAAATGCATAAGGTCATATAAAAGAAACAAGTGTTAAAATCTGGATAAGTAACATTTTCTGGATTTTGTTGTTTCTTTTTTTTCCATTACACATGGTCCTAGCTATATTATTTTATACAGAAAGAGAGTTTTGCTCTTTAAAATTATTCTGTGCTGAACTTTTTTGTTATTGTTCAGTTTGGTGGGTTTACTCATTCGGTTCTGTGGTATGGGATTAATCTACCATTCCTAGATTTGACTGTGATTAGTAATGAAGGAATAACAGATGTAAATAGTTGGGCACAGGCAAGTATGGCTGGCAGCAAACCACAGAAGCAGCCCACTAACTGTTCTAATGAGCACCATGTAAAACATGCCTTCCATGAAAAATGTACTCTGAAGACACACTGCTTTCAGACACTGTGAATATCAGGGGGTCTAAAGAGACACGACAGACGCCCCTCAGAGCACATTTTCTGTTAGATGTGTTTTTTCTGTCAAATATAGAAGAGATTTTACTTTGGCATCAATATTCTCTGCCTGGAGATACTGGATACTGAACCTGAGACATTTTGCTGGCACAAATTCCTAGTGTTACCTTTTACTTACAGAAACTTTGATGTAAGTAATTTCAAAGAATTATTCAGGAAGCAGAATCCTGGGTAGCAGACCAAGTTATACCCCATTCCTTTTTAAGCTCAAGTCTCTCCACTGGATCTGTACATTGCAAAAATTATCCAAAAAGCAATGAAGCAAGCCAAAAGCATCCAATCAATGTTTACATAGCAGAGCTATAAATCCTACTTTACATCACAGTGCACAAAAACTTCATTTCTCATCATACAGGCTTGAAGAGGAGATAGAAAAACAGACTCTTTTTTCCTGTAAAATTTTTAAGGCTATGGCATGGCAATTATTTTCACAAACCTATATTCTATACGTAAGGTATAGCATTAAGACAAACTGTCTTTTTTCCAAGAACTTATCTTGATTCAGAAACACTTGTACATTTTTAATTTATCTTACCACTTACCACTTAGAATGTTAGAAATGGAAGACAGAGAGGCTTAATAAAACTACTTACTCAGAAGTTTATTTTAAAAAATGAAGAAAATACTTAGTACATGCTAAGATTTCCTCTGGAAATACAATTGATGCTGTGCTCCTGTAGCACAGGAGTTACATGTCCTTCATTCTGGGGAACAGGAGGCCAGGATTTCCTCAGGTTAAAATACAATACAGAAGATAATCACTCTTGAGTTTTTCCACCAGATCAAAATATTTCAAAAGTTATTGTGGATTTTAGGGTGAGTTAAGAGCTAAGCTGCCATAAGAGGTCAAATAATAAAGGCAATTATAGAGAAGAATACAAGATCGGTATAAGCTACCCTAAGCGCACAATAAGATGAATATGAAATAATATACCATGTCAGGCTCTGAAAGGAATAAGCTCAGTTCTGCTGCAAGGGTTGTAAGTGAACAAAGGCAGCAGTCTTACAGCACTGCAGTGACTGGAAAACAGCACTGTGAAATTCAGTCACTTGCTCAGAAGGCTACTCCGTGATTCAAGGTAATGTTTTTGAGAACAGCAGAGAAATACTTTGAAGAAATTGGAGGTCCTCTAAAGTAAAGGGTGAGGCAGAAGAAATTTTCATTACAAGGGACCCAGAAAGAGTGAGGACCACAGGCCAAAGGTGTAAACCTGGCAGCCTGAGCTCAAACAGTGCTCTTCCCTGAAGCCTGAGAAACAGAGGTGCCAGATGTGGAGCCCCCCAGATCACAGCTCTCAGACAAGCAGTGCCTCAGTGCTGCATGGTCCTGCAGATGGAACACAGACCAGCTCCCCTCAAGTGCTGTGCTCAGACTCTGGGCCATCAAGTTAATGCTTCCATGGCCTTGCTATAAGGTAACAACCAGCTTTTCACCATCATTCATGCTGTGAGACCAAGAGCCCAGACCAATCACCATCCACAGCATCCTGCTGTTTTCACATCATCTAAAATTGCAAAGAGTTACCATGCTGGCCTTAAGAAGGAGAAAAACGAGAGGAGGGGGGACATCTTCATTGATTTCTCATGCCATAGACACCACCACCTAGCACTGGACTAAGAACAAGCAGACAATGAAACAATTCAGGAGATTTGCTCACATTTTTTTTCTTAATTTAACTTTCCGGCTTCAATCCTACTAAATTTTTCCTGTGGGATTTTTTTAAATATGATTTTTTTCTTACTTCATGTCTTCACCTTTTTCTTGTAAACTATCTCCTCACTACTAAGTTTAAACAGTTAATTACTTTTTCTCTGATGAAGTATTCCACACTGAATAGTGGTTTCCACATGTGACCTCACCACTGCTTAATCCTTACCCTTGGCTTTCTGTCCATCCATCCTGAAAAATACTCAACTTGGCACAGTAATATCACCAATTCACTGGAGACCTGTTGGACACCCAATACAGCAGCAGCAGAGATGTGTCCTGGGTTACTGCCAAATTATTGTATTTGCATTTATATTCTTCATGGCCTTGACAAGCACTAAAGTAAAACCAGTGCTTGGCCTCCTAGAGGACCATAACACTGGGGTTGTTTATTCAAGCACATGGAACATCACATGCATTCATCTTTCTTGTAAGTGAAATAAACTTGAATTAAGTAAAAAGTATCTTTAACAGTATGTTTTGGTCCATGATACAAACCAAAATACATTTCAACTACAGATTATTCTCAAAAGTCAAATTAATACAAAAATTACATATACTGTGATTTTACTTTTACTAGAATTACAGTTTCGCCCTGTTCTTTCTCTTCTGATCATTCTAAAAATGGTAACACTTGATAATTAACTAGGAACACTTCTTAATTCATTGTTTGCACTGCACTTATCAGTGAAATGTAATTCCAGAGTCTGTCTGCAAACATTGCTTATGATTCATGGTTCCTGAGGAAATTTCACAGAGACACAGGTCTGAAACCATAGTTATGACTTTATGACAACTTTATGAGTTGGCATGTCAAGTGCAGTTCAGCATTTCCATGGGAAAAATGAAAAGGTCAGAATTTCCTTCCAGACTTGTGATTAAAATATATATATATATATATGTATAAAAACAATGTAAAGAAGTGAAGTACAGAGAAAGAACTTTATAATTAAGTTTTATACTAATTTACGAAGTGTTCCTTGAAGAAAGGAAATATGTTTTTTTTAAGAAATCACAATAGTTACATTAAATTTGACTAATTTTAAAAATTGTATTTATTTTGTTAGGGAAATGGGGGAAAAACCCATTTTAAGAAATTTTTTAACATAGTGGTATCCAAAAGAATGAGAACAATCAACTTCATCTTTATGATATCAGCTAGAGACACTGTTTCACACAAAAACGTCAAGGAAAGCCTAATAACAATAATGTCATCATCATTTCAGCAAAGAATATTTCTTTCCTTGCCTCTTTTCACAGAATACCTGATATTACAATACCTCCAATCCCATTGGGAATGAATGTCTCACACTGTTGAAGATAATTTCTTTCTGAGGGTGCCATCTTCGAGATTTTTAGGAAATATAATAAATTAATATCTATCCTCATTAAAAATTCTGTGATGTTTCCTTTAATGAGTGAGTTGTTTATCCTTGTCCTTTCTTTAGCTTTCCATTTGAACACAAGAAAATCTTGTCAGTGGAGGTGTGAAAGCAGCATGGACAAATTTAGCCTACTTAAGTGGGTGACAACAGTGATGAAGATGCAGGTTTAAGCACAGGCTAGCACTACAAATAATCACCAAAAAATTACAGTTACAACACCCTCAAGCTCTTTTAACAGAGAGGAAAAGCTCTGGTAACATATTTTCATCTCTACCACTGGATTCAGCCACTTGACTAAACAAAGTATACTTTATGGTACAACTGCAGTTTTAGTTATTTAGTGGATAACCTATGAAGGGATGGGTTTGTGCCTCTCTCTTCTGAATAAATTTGTCTTCTACACATATAATTACCCATACATCAACCATTTAAAATAATGAAACTTTCCTCAAACATCTTCTTAACTCCCACACGATTCCAGAGTCCATCTGAGTCTTGGTAAATAGGCTTGCCATGATTCAGAGTAAATACAACTGAAAAGATCTCAAAACAGACACATCTTTTTAAGTGGCATCAAAACACTTCTTTCTCTTTTGATATAGCCTACAGAAAATCCTTCCTAGAACAGTGGGCACTCAGTAAACATTTTCTGCTAGCACACTATAATTGTTCACATAGCAACACATCAGCACTCTCGGGAGAATTCTGTTTCCTTTTATCTAAAGAACTTTCACAGACTTTAACATCAGCTAGATTCTTTCATGTCTTTTCTCTATTTGCAGTGAACTAAATGAAACAGTTATTCAAGATGCACCAAATCCCCCTAACCTATCTGCTCTTACTCCTTCAATACATGAGAAAGTTTTAGAAAGTTACCTTCGGTATTTTTGTTCCCATTCTCTAAGACCACTTCCTTTTTAAAGTTATTTATGTTTTTCCCCTTTGAAATTGCTGAATTGCAGACAAAGCAAGCTCTTGACTTGAACATAGTTTAAGCATAGCAGATCTTTGAAGCTTTTGAGCTTAATGTGAACATTTGAAACACTGTTTTCTGGGATATCTTTCATTTGGCCACATACCAATGGTATTCTGGTTTGCCTTGATCCTCTGGTGAGCCAGGATCACTGTGTCCACAGTGTTACAGATCCTGACCTCACTCTTGCAAGTCAAGAAAACAGGCTGGCCTGAGAAACCTTCCCTGAGTGCACTGCAACGTTTTCACAGAGTTTTAAAAAGTTCAAAAGATCTTTTTCTATAACGTGTAATAATGCTTCAAGTTTTGAAAAATGGGTCAATATATGCCAGGAAATCACCTGAGAAAAGACTTGGTAAAGAACTGGTGAATTTCAAGGCACCAGTTCAATTCCTCAATTGTGTAAGAATGGCAAACTGAGACTTGAATTTCAACTATACCTTCACGTTTCAAAATTATTCATGACTGGGTGATTTTGTAAGTTTATTCATTTTTATAAAAACTTATTTAATCAAATTATATTAGGGAAAAAAATCTTAGTTCAAGTGAAATGTTGCCACTAAGAATTACAACCATTGCAGGAAAGACCATCCACAGCATCTTGACTGAACCAGGAAATCAAGGAATACAAACACAAGGCAGCAGACTTTTGATTTTTGACAATTCACAAATTCAAAATAATTTAAAAAAAAAAAAAATCACCAAGACTGTCATGTTTTTTAGATGGATATTTTTCCTCTTTCCTGTTTTGGTAATTTTTCCAGAACAACACCCAAAGAAATGTTAAAAATACATTTTTGCTTTTTAAAGCTTTAAAAATCAAAAACAGCTTGGAAAGAGTTTCTTGTTTGATTTTGGTGTTTGGTTTTCGGTTGTTGGGGTTTTTTTGATCTCCCCCAGAGCTTAGCAAAAAAGCCTGGTCTTTGAAGTAGTCTGAAATCTTAATTGCTGCTGGGGATAGCCAAGCAAATAGAAAAGAAAATCAGAGTATCAATTTTGCACATGCTGAAGATCATGAAAGCTTTGCTAATAACATCACTAAAGCAAAACATCCCAATTTATTGTGTATGTCACAATGGTCACAGTTATCTGTGCATGACTAGAAATGGGAAAAGCGTGGGCTTCACATACTGTATCTACCATTAAATCTTTTACTGTGCACACTTAACACCACAAAACAACTTCCCACACGAGATCAGGTATGATGATGTGCTAATTTGTATCTGCATATTATGGTCAGACGATCTGGGATTCCTTTGTTTATCAAACAGAAGAATTGACAGGAATCCCACAGCCATTGGTGCTGTGCCTCTTTTCAGATTTTCATACCACTGCTTTATGAAAAGGTAATTGCAGCATGAGTATGAAGGGCTGGAAAGTTCAGCAGGTATCTGTTTTAATGCAGACTCTAATCTAACACAGACTAGAGTTAAGTCTTTCCAGTCTTTCAATTTTATTTTTTCTTACTGAGTATTCCAGGAGCTTTAAAGACCAGCTCAGGTATTACCTGACAGATTGGTGCACCTTCGTGTCCACATTGATAAGCTTCTGTTACAGAGCCCAAGAAAGAGATTCTCTGCAGTCAATAGTTTAGAGACTGGTCCTCCTTTCTATGAGGACCTTTTGGAAGATTTCTGATACAAAATGTGCACAGACACGTGAATATGTACACACAATCACATGATTTCAATTTACAGTAAGATATTTCATATTATTATTAATGTCTTGTGAAGACACATAGAGCCCACCCTTGAGTCTTGCTTCATAGTGTTTAATAGTTTAAGCAATATATCAGACTCTGGATCCCTTGATGTCACTGGCAAAACTTCCATTGACTTCATTGTATGCAGAACTGAATCCCATATAGATTTTCATGCTTTATAATTCTGACTGCTTTCCTGGAAGATGGATTGTGAACCAGTTAATGGGAAAGCTGGAAGAAGCAACTCTTGACACACATTTCTTGAAATGCACTTATGCATGTCTGATAAACTGCTTCAAAAATTAAACAAGGGCTACCCAATTTGCCAAGTAAACACAAAGGGAAATTATTCTGCATTAATTTCAAAGAATTTTTAAACAACAAAGGTAACCAAAGGGAAAGTAACACAAAATCAGGGTGTCTGAACTGAATTGGACCTATCTCGAACCTAAAGCAATCATAGGGAAGAGCTTGAGCCCCAGCCCTGTTTTTTTGTAGAAGTATTAATGGTGAAATTACTACAATTTTTTTTGCTTGCTTCCATTCCTAGACACTAGGTTAGACCATGTATGCTTACTCTTTCTTGCTCTTTTGCTCAGAAGTTTCCACTTGGACAATAACTGCAATGACAGATCCCAGTTCATAAGGGACTGCAGCAATCATCTCGCCATCTGCTGAACCACTGATGTCATCATTTGTGTATTCCTTTTATGTATCTAAATGTAAATGTGATTTCTATCTCTGTTCAAAGCTTTGAAAGGGACATTTAATGATAGAGCTATAAATAACAGAGGAGGATCTCTATCTGTGGTTTCTCTCTGGCCTTTTTAATGTACATTTCCTTTTACAGCCACAGCTGCTTCAATTTTCCTGAGACTCTGCTGGAGAATCTCCTACAGAAAGGGTTTCTGCTCTAAACCACAATGTTATAAACAGATTGCTGACTAATGTGCCATGTTCTTGTTGTACATTACAAATACAGCTTCCTTCTAGACAGTACAATCTTGATACACCCTATAATGAAGTCTTTAAGGCTGGAGGAAACAGAAAGTCTACACAATCTGTAGCAAAGCCACATTTTTTTAGTCTTCTCTGTTTCTTCTCCTCTATTTCACCCTTGTATTTTGAGAGCCTGCTTTTAAAAGACAACTGCAGTGACTTAAAAAAAAGGGTAAAAATGACAGAATTAACAGCAAAAAGAAAGGAAGAAAAAAATGTTTTAAATGAATCTTTGTCTAGAAAAATATACATGCCATTCCCCACTTTCTAGGGTGTAACGAGTCTGAGTTATAACTGGAAGCTTGCCGAGGTTTCGACCTACATTTTTTACACCAGCAACAGGGTACAGTCTATTTAGCTCAATGTTCATATATTTAACACAAATAATCTGGGAAGTGCTCCCAGATGGCAGGCACTGTCAATAAGTGAATTTTAATTTGTTCAGCTGTGGATGATCACTTTTCCTTTGCAACATGCAGCTCTCCTCCTGACACTAGTTAGCAGCATGATGCTCAATGTCCTGCCTCATATCAATCTGTTTCATGCTGGAGGAAAAGAAAAACAACATGAGATCTGTAATTTATATTTAAAGCTAGTTAAAGTAAATTTTGATACCAAGTGAATAAGAAACTCAAAGAGACACCATATTCTGTGCTGGCAAGTCCATACAGAGTGGGTGAGCATGAGCAGAAGACAATACCACTAAGTCAGAGAGGACACTAAAAAAACCTTTTTTTCTTGTTTAGATCATCCTAATTCTTTCAGCTCCTAGGAAAGATAAAATGAAGAATGGACTGGACTGCACCAGACAGTTTTTCCAGTTCCTGTGGTGTCTGGCCAACTCAGATACCAAATGATTCCCTGCCAGAGGTTGCCACAAGCTGAGCAAGCCCTGCTGCCCCAGGGCCCCAGAGGGTGAGCTCCAGTCCAGGCACAACAAATACCCTCTGCAACTTCAAGGAGGAAGTCAGAGGTATACACTAAATGCACTAAATCTTGTTCTAGTCTTCAGATCAAATAACCGAGCACTCCACACTGACTTCATATTGTGATTTCACTGGGATTACAGGAGCAGCACTGGAATGCTATCCAAAGGTGCAATTTTCCTGGGACAAACCTTAGGACACATAAATCTAATAAGAGCTCTGTTTATATTTAAACAGAGCATTTTTGGAGCCTGTTATTGATTCTTCACACAAGACACATTCCACCTTCTGACGATTCAGCTATTTTTAACCACGAGTTTCTGAAATTGCCCCCATCGTATGGAATCATATTTTAGTAATCCGCTGAATACAGAATATCTATCATTAAAATAATTCCATTGTATCTACAGTGCTATTGCTGTGGCATTTTGAGAATAATATGTCATTAGCCACCTATGACTGGTTGCTTCAAAAGCACATTTCGCCGTCATTAGTTTTCAGGGCTACTGGTAAAATATATCACAAAACTTATGATACATTCATCTTTGTTCATTCCACTTCACATTAATAATAAATTTAAAGAATTGTGTTGGACATTCCAGACAAGAAAGCTTCATTGCTGCTATTTCAATTTCAGACAGTCAAGTCACCAGACTCTGCAACTCAGCAGAATGCTATGTAGCACAACTGGTGCTATTTCAGATCCTATTGTTTCTCAATTCTATCACCTTTTCTCATACTGAAATATTCACTGAATAGCTTAATCAGCTGTAGTCAGCTCATTTAAGTGCTATGGAAATGCAGCAAGAATGGAAGCAGCATTCTATCCCTGGAAATAAATGGAATGGAGAAAAAACAAAAGTTAATTCCTACACTATAAATACTGTATGTCAAATGCCAGCGTCTGGATAACTAAAATAAATGGAAGATTTTGAAAGAATGAAGTAGCATCTGGCCAAAATCAGCAGCTTCAGAAATTAAGTTTTTAAGCACAAATAATAAAGCTGAAAACCAACAAGCACCCTGCACCAAGCAGTGTAGGTGGCTTACACCCCGGATCCCCAGGGCCAGTCCCTCCTGATCCTCCCCCATGGATGGAGAAGGCTACTCCTGGCCCCACAGGGTCTTTAAGAAGTACTTACTTGTGGGTTTATCTAGGCCAAAGGGCCCACAGTCATGCAGGGGTAGCTTCACAGCCTCTCAGGCTGACTTTAATCCATTTGCACACTGTGGAAGTGTGTGGCATACCTTGGACGTGTTGTGAGAGTAGGAAGATGCATGGGAAGCTATAAGATATGACAAGGTGATGCTGGAAGACTGCTCAGGGGTAACAGCAGCAAACAGCTCTGTGGCAGTAACATCTGTATCACCATGAGGTGGGTCTTGGGGTGAACCGACACCCAAAATCGTGCCCAAGCTTTTTTTCAGAGAACTGAATGACAGCATTAAAAACAAGCAAACAAAACAGAGCAATCTGACTTGCAAACCAGGAATTGGGGGTTGGGAACGGGCTGGGAACACAAGTTATTTGGCTTTCTTCCTGTGCCCTATATTCATTTTCTTAAAACAGAACTAAGCTGTAAAAACATTAAACATCAAACATATTCATTCTAAAGGTATTTGAAGGAGTGAGGACATCCATGGCTATGTATTTCTTGGGTCCTGCACTTGAAGCAAAATTATATGAAGAATTTGTTTTGGCACCAAAGCCAGAGCTCCAGAATAAAAGCTTAAAACCTAAAGATTTGTAGAACAGACCCCATGCCCTTGTTTCATTTTATTATTGTACTACACACTTCACAGCAATATCCAAGAAATATCAGTCACATCAATACCTGAGGACCAGAGTCACACTGCTGCAGAACACTATCAGAAATGCTTTCCATCAGTAGTTTCAGAACATTGGTAAGCTGAGAATGTAAAAATGCCTATCAAGCTTATGGATAATTATCAAGACTGGACTTCAAATTCCACCC
The DNA here is from genome assembly GCA_026413545.1 of Cichladusa arquata. Lineage (NCBI taxonomy): Eukaryota > Metazoa > Chordata > Aves > Passeriformes > Muscicapidae > Cichladusa > Cichladusa arquata. Next base: position 29,882,546 of record JAOTQP010001652.1, on the reverse strand, counting down.
AGTTTTATGTCTAGCCAGGAGAACAAAGCCTCTAGCTCATTTTCCTTCTAGCCACTTTCCCTACCATGCCCAGCCCACAGAAAAACCTCCACACTGGAACTCAAACTCAGAGAGGAATATTTTCTGTATTTGCTATCTTATTATTATCTTTAACCATTCATATCTGTCTGGGGGAAAAGTCCTGAGAATAATTAAGTATCATGATAATATTTATCAAAGAACAAAACGGTGAAAATTTTTAAGCATCTGAGGCATGTAAGCACTGTCATATAAGCTCCTTTGGAAGATAACTCCCACTCCAGAGTGGTATTAAGGAAAGCAGATGAAGACTCATTGATATAAATAGACCAGAGATAAGGTTTGTCTTAGTCTCTACAAACTGTCTTTCATATCAAATCCTTTGCTAAAAAATACATTTTCAAAGGTACAAATCACAGTAAAAGAAAATATTTTGTCTTGATATCATGGACTCTGGAGTAAGCTAAAGGGACTCTGTCTGGTTAGACCTTAATTTCTTCATTTAACACTACAAAATTACAACTTGCTTTTCCTTAATACACAATATGATCCTGTATTGGTTCAAGGTGGTGGAGCTGTAGTTCCCAAGCAGCTTTGCAGTGAAAAGGCTTATTTTTAAAAAAATGTGGCTGCCTCCACATTCACACCTGAAGAAACATGCAAAAAGTGTGTAAATGTGCAGAGAATATTTCAAATATGTGCTGACTGAGTATAAAGCAAACTTCTGAAATTCCTTGTGCTGCTTCCCAAAGCCCCACTTCATCTCTGTATGAGCTGTGATTTTTCAGAATATTTTTGTGCACAAGACAGTTTTCTGAAAGACCCTGTAACTCTTGTAGCTTGTCTTACAAACATAAATCAAACCATGTTGGCCAACTCCTTCTGTAGCAGAACTGCACCTTTAAATACCACTAATGCCAGATGGTCTCAGCATATAAAGCAGCGTGAGACAACATACTAATGCTACGCAAACAAGCAACTTGTGCTAGCAGCAGACCAATGAAATCAGTCCCAGGCTGCTAATCCTATCTGTCTCCATGGCAACATCTATTTCAGACAATTCTTCAATTTTCAAGTCAGATGAGCTTCTTGGCTCCTAAACTTCTCTATTCAGGAGGTGTTCCATTGTCAGGTACTTTTTCATTTTGTATTGGCTACTGTTATAATACACATTTTATTTTTATCAGCTGCTTCATGAAGTATCAAGGAACAGATGCTCCTCTATTTCTGTTTATTTATAGGCTTTTCCACTAAAGATTTGCACTGAAAGATTTTCACTGAAGGTTAGCAATATTTATTTTGACTATGGATTTGTTCCCTTAATTGCAACACGTGGAAACCTTGCAAATATTGATGTCTCTGTTGTGACTCTCCCCATCGGCACTGGAAAAAAAGTAATTGGCTCTTTCTTTATATTTATCTGCTATGAAGGCAGATTTTTAAACAAAACAAAAAACTGTATCTGCAACAGGCAAATAGGGAGAGAAACTCTTGATGACTCCTCACCATATGTCCATTAGCATAGCTAAGTTAACAAAAATATTGGGGCTACTTGCTACTAGGAAAAAAATCTGACAGGAAGCAGGTAGGAACTGCCTCTTAAAGGCAGATCAAATGCTGAACCTCATGCTATCTCTCATTACCTGTACACCAGGTGCATGGCACAGCCACACTCAAATCTAGCATGGAAGCTGAGAATCTAGGCATGGAGAGGAGAACCTGAGTCAAAGGGAGAGAGTCTTCTTACCCAAAAACACAAAAAACTCCCAGCAGAGCCAGGAAAGCAGCCAGCCATCCTTTATCACAAAATAGCTTTTCCTCTCTATGAAACAATTTCTTACAATTGCAATGTTTAAAATTTAAGCATGTGGAAGCCCAGCCCCCAACCCCACAGCTTTTTTTTCCTCTCCATCCCTTTATGTACTAATGTCACCAAAGAGAAGGAAGACATTTCATCCATAATGGCATAAACTTGGACCACTCATTCCCTAAGTGCAAGCTATTACAAAATCAGAGTCACATTCAGCTTTCTTTTTATAGAGTACACATGCAAGTTGGCTTGAACATTTAGGATTCATTATTATCACAATTTATAAGCCTACTGCTTAAATTCAGATTAATAGCTCTCACTGACTTCAGTTTGATTTGTGGATGTTCAGCAGCTAGGTGGGAGGAAAAAGCTTGGTCTAGTCTTACCAGGTGCAGATTTGATATGGAGAGTCAGCTTACCATAGCCACAAGGCTTCCTTCAAAGTACCATTTTTCAGGTGTGTAAAAAGTGTCTATTTATGTCTTAGACTCACTCCAATTTTGCCTATAGTTCTAGATCTGCACTTTTGTGCAATAAGCCAATATGCTGCCAAAGCTGCAAAATATTTGGTTTAGCACAGGAAAAAAAGGTTCATTTTGAATGATCAATGTGCAAGGAAAGCACCACTCATAACACTGAAGAACAACAATGTGCAACTGAAGGACAGTGATGCTGAGTTTGAGGGACCCAAAAATAAAATTTAAATTAATGTTTTGCAGGCAGAAATGTCAGGAGAGGAGCATGTGGTAACTGACACATATATTATCCAGGTATCTCTAATGTGATGGTACAGGAAATACAACTATGCAGAAAGTTTTAACCTTTGAAATGCCTCACTGTCCTTTCACCTTCTTTGTATCTCTGAACTCTTAGTTGTATTTCTCATAGCAAAGTATTGTATGACTTCTCTTTTGTTTGGAGAATTAATATGACAAACATCTGGGCCACACTTCCTAGACACCTACCAAATCATTAGACTAGCAAGGATGCCTTTGCCAAGAGAACAGTTCAATAAACTTTGGCCAGTCCGATGTCTCCCCTGATTAAACAACTCTTTTCATTTGGCTTTAGGGCAAATCCATACCTAAGCATAAGTACTCAAAATGGCATTCAGGTTGTTCTTGCTTTGGGCAGGCTCTGCAGCCAGAACAGTATCTTTGATCATAAATCAGGCAGCTCACACTCCACAGCCATGTGCAGCTCCATGCAAAGAATAGCTGTCTCCATGGGACTTTATTTGCAAGCAAGCAAGGATGTGAGGTTTTGCTCATAATTCAGTTTGAACAACTACCAGGAAGCAGATACTAGCTTATGCAGTTATAAATGTCTTGCTTTGGAAATTAATTAAAAATAAATGTTTACTGCCTTTGAACTTCCAGGCACAGGTCTATGATTCAAGATTCTCTCTTATGTGGCCATTGTAGGTACACAGACACATCTCTAACATATGGCTTCATATTGGCCCAAACCTCACAGCCCTTTGACTATATCTGCTGCTGTGACAGGAAGGTGTGACCAATGCCAGTTCAGCCAGCACAGCACTGGCACCCTGCAGGACAGCTCCATTTCAAAGGGAAGGGCACCATGGAGCAAGACCTCACTTTTAGCCTAGTATCCTTTTCCCCAGCAGTGCCCTGAAAGCAGCAAGGGAGGCAACAACTTCATTGTTTCAGGGGCAGCTATTGCACCTCAGCACACACAGTCATTTCTTCACAGTATGGTAGAACTTTCGTTCCAAAATCCAAAACTCCAGCACGTGAAGCTGGAACTAGCTCAGTTTCAGCACTGCTGCTCTGCAGAGCTCCTAGCCACCCCCAGCACACCAGCAGCTTTAAACTTATCCTGAGATGACACAAGCAGATGCATGGTAGACAAAAGAGCTCCATTTCCTGCCCCACAGAAAATCAAACCTGCCCATTCTGCCACCGTTTTACTGATAAGGATTTTTTTCAACCTTACTGCATAGACCCTTGAAGTCTTCATTTAGCCCCAGCACACTAGAAAATAACCTTCATATATAACATCCTATTCCCACTGAATTCATTGAACGCTGGCTTTTGATGTGCACCTTACTCCAAAATGAAGTTTACACCCTTTACTCTGCTCCTTGTAACCCTAGCAATCATTTCAATTATCTTACCCAGAAGCCTTAAAGTACATACTGTGCGTTTTCAAGTTTCTTGATTCCACAAAATTTTAAGAGAATTGAGTTACTACTCCACAGTTTAATTCTCAATTCAATTGGAGAGGAAAAAACCCCCAAGAACACAAAACAACAGGTCTCTATGGTAATATCTGCATGAGAGTTTTGTTTAAAAAGAAAATGTAGACCAAAAAAAGATGTGACATGATGTTTTGGGCTTTTTTTTTTTTCCTTAGGAGGAACATGAATTTAAATAGGACTCAATAAAATAAATTAATCTGCTGAAAAAACCTCAGACAGGGTTCGTAAATGTTTTGCAAGGATGGAACATCAAGTACAACAAAGTAAATTAGAAGATGAAAGCTGGGATTCACCAGATCTTAACCATAAGTTCTTGCATACATTTCTAAGTCAGAATCCTACCCAATGTTAGCTCCTCTCACAGTCAGTAGAGAAAATAGATGCTTGCAGCCTAGCCAAGAGGTGTTGCTGCTGACCAGGAAAAGGGAGATTACAGCATGAATATGCATGCCCAGTATGCAGGCTTCAAAATCACATGCCATCTTTGAAAACAGAAATCAGATTTAATGAACACAGAACTAATGTCTAACAAGTTTTAATACTAAATTATCAGGTGAGTCTAGCAGCAACTCCACTGTTACAACCAAAAATTTGTGTTTATTCTGAAATCAGAAGACCTCTCTTGTGTTTTTCACCCTCCATGTAATTTAAAGGCTTGAGATATTGACTACTAAATTACAGAACAATAAAGGTTCTCCTGAAAAAAATAAAATAAAATATTTTAATAATGAGGTCAGTTTTGATAAATCACACAACTACAACTTACTGGCTTTAACAATACATGTCATAAAATCTTGGGAAATATCCACGCTTTATAGACTTCTCACAAATTCTCTAGAGTTCGCGTTATTGTCACCCAAACAAAATATCACTTTTAGCCAAGACACCGACAGAACAAACCCCCCTTCTGTTTTCTCTGGGAACTGTTAAGGCGTTCTGAAGGTGTGGGAGGTGATGACAACTCTTCTCTTCGACAGAAATTAAAGTAATCAACTCTTTCAAAAGGAGTGGGATTGTCAAACCAGTCGGGGTCAGATCAACAAACCCTGAATATTCTGCAATACTCAAGCTCATTTTAAGCCTGAAAAGTAAAACAACTGCCTTCTGCAGAGTCAAGTTTATTCTTACTGATTACAGACCTTTTTACCCCAGCTTGTTTACCATGTGTGTTATTCCAATAAATAAAAGATAAACTGCTGAGATGCAGTAGCTGGGATGCACTCTGTTTCTGCAGGTAGCACACAGACTCTATTAGCCCTTTTTTAAATGTCCTAACAACAAGGGAAGGCTTTGAATGCCTCAGTCAGTGAAGCGATTTGGAGTATCTCGACATTGTATCTGCGGAGAACACTGCAGACCGCCTAGCCACACTTACTGGGAATTTCCATTGACTTCAATGGGAACGTGAACAGCATTAACAAGTAGCTGCGAATGTGACCTGTAAACGTGTCTGCCTCTCCGCGATTTGCACCAATTCTGTGAGACATTCACACTGTATTCTACACCTCTATTTTTAGCTGAACATGAGAACTGAGACAGGATGAAATCAGAACTATTAAGGAAATATTATTTAAGAAAGATAAAATTAAGGAAGAAAAATCTAAAAGTCTAAAAAAATTCACCCAGCACGTACATGCAGCCATCTTCATGCTGCTCTACAGCCCTCCTGAGACCTGCACAGCCTACACAGTCTGTGAAGGACACTGAACATCCCACTCTGAATGCAGGCAGCACGAAAATTGTCCTGTCAGGAACTACCCCAGGCCAAGGGCTGGCTGGGTAACTTCAGGGGGATCCCCTAACCGGCACAAAAATCCATAAGGGATTTTGCTGGAAAACTAATTACAGCTTCTCAGGCTTCTGTAGAATGCAGGAGGTACAGCCCACCCCAAATCTGCACTCCTAGCAGGCGAGTCAGCAGCACATCCCCGACAGTGTTAGATGAGAAAGCCAGAACATCCTCACAAGCTCTGAAAGAAAAGCTGTTCCCTGAGGAAAGAAAAATTTCAAATGCAGAAAGCTACATGAGGAGTAAGTTCAATCATGTTTTACTCTGCATTTTCTATCCATCCCTACAGAGGCACCAGCAGCTGCCCTGTTCCTGCTCATGTGGTGCTGCAGGTGCCCAGACAGCAGCTCACCTTTAAAGAGGATTGCAAACCTAAGCCAGGAGAGCAGCTAAACCACAGCTGACAGAACGGGTGAAAGCACAACACGGCCAGCACAGCATCTCCTGTATTCCTGATACAAAGTGTTCTGCTGACACCCACCTATTTACAACCCCTACCTTCATGCAGTGCAGCTGGATGAGTACAAACAAAGCCCACACACATTTACCAGCAAACAGCCCTGAGCCCTTCAACACCTCCCTTCAAAAAGGGAACGCTACATGAGTGGCCCTTGATAAAAACTGCTGCTTGCTTAAACCTCAAGCGCACAAATTAGGTTTGCTCTCTAATATCTAGATTTAATAACAAGCTCCTGCCATATCCAATTTGTATTAATACTTTGCAAATATGGGAAAGATCAACAGGTCCAATCAAAGAGCTCATAAGATTTTTATACGCAAATCTGGAGTGTAAGAAAGACTTAGAAAATCAAGTGCAATGAGCTGCAGATAATGAGGTTAGAACAGCTGTATCTGACATCACCACAATCAAGAGATGAGCTGTGTGCTTTCTGACATCCCCAGTGATCCAACACCCTGCCACCAGCCCCAGCACTGCACCCACTCATCTGAAGCAGGGCAGCCCATAAGACCCACGGGGGACATCCAGTGGTCTCCCCACTCAGCACACAGCTGATTCCTGCCCATGCTGGGCTGAAACCTCAGCAGCCTCCTACACGTTGGCTTCTTCTTCTCCCTGCTCTCTCTTTTGAAAAAGAGCAGCACTTGCTCATGGTTCTCTTAAATGGCCACAGAGTAATTTAGATTACACTACATCAAGAAATATTTTTAAATGGGTTTTGTGCAAAAGTGACGAAGACATTATGAGAAATTATTTTTCTCCCTGTAAATTCATCAGCTTCACTTATTGCAACTTCTTACCACTGAAAGTACCAGCTCCCATGGCTGGTGCCACAGCTGAATATGGGAGCACTTCACTGACAGAATAAATACCTGTTTGTATTAGCAGACAGATCTTGGATTTCTCCATTCATCAATATAGGGCCATGAGTTTCACTTCTCTTTGTCACCCTCTAATTATTTTTCGTAGGAGGAAATGGTTCTGGCACTGCATGACTGGGGTGTGAGAAAGTGAGAGCCTCACATTTGGGGGCATTGGAGGGGCTAGTACAGGAACAGCAATTTGGGAAGCCTAGAAGCTTATTTAGGCTCAGTGCCAACAGTGACCGACCCAACTCATTTCCTCACCCTGCCAAGTGGAGTCTTTGATAAAGTGATGGGTCCAAGGATTGCTGTAGCTGAGTTGCACCTCATAAAATTGACTGAAGTCACACCCACAGGGCCCTGCAAATGTTCCAAGTCTCAGCTGCACTGCTCAATTCACACCTGGTGTGCTCCTGCCTGCCTCACCACTTCGTGATGCTTTGTTGTTTGAAACTGCAAACTATGTCATTTTCTAGAAAATCAGTTGTCTCGCTCAACTACAAATTAACCACTTCCTTCTATTTGAAGAATTTTAAAGGTGTTTGTGGGGAAAAGGATGAACAATAAAATCATTAACATTCTGTTCAACAGAACATCAGACTTCCACAGCAAGAGCCTATTTCCTCTCTCAGGAATAGTCAGTATTCTCCTGCACATGAACTAAGGCAAAGTATTGCTTAGTTTGTCCCAGAAAAAAAAAACAAACCTGTGCTTTACCATCAAACGGCCTGTTTTCCCTTGGTCCACCATCAACTTCCCTCAACCTCTTGCTCCTCCTTTTATCAGGTCTTGCCATCTACCACCTTCTGTCAACTTTGCCAATTTTTGGTGAGCTCAGGGACAAAGCTGTATTTTCTCATGTAATCAAAGCTACTCCAAAACATTTTGACAGCTTCCAGTCTACATGCATGCAACATCTTCTACACGTAATCAGTGACACAGTTTGAGTCTTCCTCTGCCTTCACTGCCTTGTCCTCAGCAGTTCAAAGTGAGATTTTCTGCCTTGGTATAAAACTTGATAAAGTTCAAATATCTTCATCACTGGGTTGTGTTTTTCCTTATTCAAAGATTTCTTTTCCATCAGCGATCGCAGGCTCTAATCTCCCAAACAAGTGCAATATGTTCAACTAAAGGAATTGTTGCCACAATGAACGCCCAAACAAATATTTTAAAAACCACAAAAAACAAACAAACAAACAAACAAACAAAAAAACTACCACAAAATGTACAAAACTACAAATATGAGCCCAAATGCTGTTTGGCATGAAGCACAGTTGAAGCACAGGTAGTGTGGTGTTCAAGTTTGCAGAAAGGCAGCACATTCTCTAAGTGTTTAATGCAGCATCAGAAACTTCAGGCAGTCTCACGCTTCTGGCATTTATCATGTCCCCGGGGAAGAGCTCACTGAAGCTCAGCTCACAGTGCCCAAGTGACTCATTTGGGTTTCCAAGATTTGTGAAGACACTCAGTATGATTATGCAAGAAACCAGACTGGCTCCTAAAAAGTCATTATGACTTCCAATGCAGTATCAGGGCTTTAAGAAAATCCTCCTAATGAATATTCACCCCGGAAAAAATGAGGCCTTTTATGATTTGTTCCAGTTTCTTCATTCACTGAGGGTTTTTTCCAGATGCCTTGGAGGTCTAAAACACATTTCTGAAGTTTTCCTATTTCTCTCAAGCAATTTTTTTCAAACATTGCACATATATTACAAATTAATTTTCAAAAATAGCTGATACTCTAAAATTGAAGTGGATTTGTATGCTTGCATACAATCAAACGCATTCACACAATGCTATACACCCATGCAATACATGTGATTATGCAATGGTTGCATGTATACGCAGTATTTGATTTACTCAGTACAAAGCCTCTTTACTCAGTACAAAGAGTCTTTACTGATGCTCTGCTGACACTTTCCTGATCTATTTTGTCATCAACTTGCTCACTAAGTGAACACAAACGTTTTTTTTGTTTCACAGCTGTTCACTGGATGATTCAGGTATCATCCCTGTGTACTCATTAGCCTTCTAGAAGCATGAGTTCTCTATAGACTATAAATCTATGAACCACAGCATATATTTTGTTCATACTTCCCTACACTTAAAAAATAAATCTTGTGACACTCAGGATATCTTGAAGGAATAGATTATGTTCAGAACTTACAACTTTTTGGCTGTCTGGGAAAAATGAAAAGTGACTGCATGTATGTATATATGTGTGTCTTTTATTCCATCATTTTTTTAATAATAATCGATGATGATGAATCAGATTCTGATTCTGCAAGCTTTACCACACAAAATATCCTTATTCTGGTTGTTGCCGTGGGAATCAAACATGGATGCTCAGAGTGAGCAGGGTTCTCCCTTCAGGTATAAACAGAATCAGTCTCACATTTCCTGCCAAGACTGGTACAAGGCTCCACTTCTTTTACTGCACAGCTTAAAAAAAGCACCCATAGAAAAATAAACAGTGCTACCTTTTACTACACAGTAGAAGAAAGGGCACATTTTTAAGAAGAAAACACCTCTAATGCAACCATTGGCACAATATATAGGTGCTTAGTCTCTGTAATAAAGAAGCATGGTGGTATCAATGCTTTTACAATTCTTTTTGAGGGGGGTAACTATGCATGAGGTCTGCCATGCTGCCCTTCCCAAAAAGATCCCGAGTTTCTCCCATGCACCACTGCAGAGAGGAGCAGCTCTCCACTTTTTGAGAATTGTTCAGAACCTCACAGAACGAAAGTGAGGATTGAAATAAAACAATGAATTTGCTCTGGTTCAAACCCTGGTTAATCCCCTTCAAAAACCAGCATTTTCAGCATCCACCACTAAAGATTGCCGGGACTCATCACATTCCCTGGCACGTGATTTGGACATTGCAACATGTGGCATTTTTGTCTATAGGGCTCCCTTAGTAAGGGGCCGAGCACGTTCCAGGAAATGTTTGACACTGTCTATAGCTTGTATGTGGATGCAGTCTATAAGAATTTTTCTTTTTTGAGGTTTGTTATTCATATACTGCTGGATTCCCTTTAGCCTGGGCTCAATGACAAGCCCTGTCTCACATCACTGACACCAAGAGAAGTGTGTCTCCACGAAGGGGCATAGCCCCACCTCAGACTGCACAGTGTGCTTTTCTTTTTTGCCTTTCAGCTGGCTTGACATAACAGTCTCATAAATGAGCTATAGTGACTATTCCCTGGCAGCAGAGCAAAATTCCAGTAATAACTCTTATAATTCAAGTGTGCAAATTACACAGCAGCAATAGATTCATTCTTAGCTCCAGGATCCTCACCCCTTCTTATCAAGACGGCAACATACCACAAAGAAATTTTTCAAATTTCACTGCATTCCCTACATTTTTTCATTTCAACACCATGCTTTCTTACCCTGCCTTCCTCTTACATCCCCCTTATGTCCAATATCCTATAACCTCCAAGTTCTATCTGTATCCCCGACATTTAAGTCTCTTGAGGATACAAAGCAAGGTTATATTCAGGTCATAAAGCAGAATATTAAGTCCTAATTGTATCGGCCAAATCCCCGGAGAGCCACAGAAGCCACACCTCCACCTAAAAGTCACGGACTTCCAGACCTGTGCTGTAACCCAGTGAGGGAAATGTGGGGACATGACCGCCGGAGGCTGATGGCTGGGCCAAAGGTACCGAGCAGCTTTCACGGAAAAGCGCTTTCCCATACAGACATTAGCGACACTATCGATTCTAGACGCGGAAACAATGACACGGACACAATCGTAGGTGTAATCCAAGAGCACGGCATCGATCACATTCCCTTTGATAAAGACATCCCAAACTCTAAGCACACCCAACCGCGTATCCCGAGGCAGCCGCGCCGGCGCCCGCAGCGTGCCGCGGTGGGTGACACATCCCCGGGGACAGCCCGGCCGGGGCACGCCGCTCCCACGGGCACCTCACGCCGCTCCCACGGGCACCTCACGCCGCTCCCACGGGCACCTCACGCCGCTCCCACGGGCATCTCACGCCGCTCCCACGGGCATCTCACACCGCTCCCACGGGCATCTCCTGCCTCACGCCGCTCCCACGGGCACCTCACGCCGCTCCCCGGGCGCTGCGGTTCGTGCGGGGAAGGGCGGCCAGCGCCCGCCCTGCCAGCGAACCCGCGCCAGGCGCCCGCTCCGGGCATTTTACGGGGAATCCAGGCGTTTCTCGCTGCAACGGGCGCTAAACCCGCCGGCAGCGGCACGAAGCGGCTCGTTGCCGGCTGCGGACCATGGCCGGTGCCGGTGCCGGAGCGGTGCCGCAGCGAGCGCTCGGGGACAGCGGCCGCGCCCGCCGCCGGTACCTGCGCACAGGTGCGGGCAGCGCCCCCGGCCTTACCGGGCTCGTGCTCGCCGGGCCGGTCCGAGATCTCGATGACCAGGAGCTCCCGGCCCTCGGCGCTGCGCCCCACCGTGTAGATCCTGCTGATGGCGGGGCACTGCAGCCACACGGCCACCAGCGCCTCCCGCAGCTCGGCGTAGCGGTGGTACTCGAAGGAGATGCCCTCCTCGGCGCTCAGCCGCCGCCGCCGGCTGGCAGCCCCCGCCGCCGGCTCTGCCGCGGCCCGGCCGGCAGCGAGCACCGCGCACAGCGCCAGCAGCAGCACCCGCGCCGCCATCCCGCCCGCTGCTGCTCCGCCAGGGAAGGCGAGGGAAAGAGGGAGGGAAGTGGGGAGCGGGGGGAGCCGGGGGGCGGCAGGGCGGGGCGGGG
>JAOTQP010001652.1:29854009-29869875 GCA_026413545.1 Cichladusa arquata | reverse complement strand
CGATCCGCGTCCCGAGCGCTCCCGCGGAGCGCGGGAGCAGCGGCCGCTCAGGCTGGTGTCATCCGCCGGCTGCGAGAAAAGCTCTGCGAGAATCGGGGTGCGCGTTTTCCGCAGCGCCCCATCAGTTCATGCGGTCCCAGCGGGCTAACCCGCTGCCGCAAACGTAAAGTAACAGTGCTCCATGAATGATTCAGTGCTGTTGCAGGGCAACACAAATGCATTTGATTGACAGGGAGAACTACAAACCGTCATCTGCAAGGTCGCTTTGCTCCTCATTTATGAGGCGTCTTTGCTGCATCACCAAAAGGAAAGGATAAAGCAGGACTTAGTTTCTGATACTGACAGTACTTAGAGAGCACGCCCCAGTCTGTTCAAAGCAAATGCTCGTGTGAAGAACCATTCACCATACATTAATAAATCAGTTTCTTCCAGACCGTAGGTACTACAGGACTTCTGAAGCCGTGTTCTTTTCAACTTGTCTTCATAGGCATAGCTGTTTATGTTATACAACAGCCTGTAAAGGATGAGTTCTAGAAGAAAAAGGCTAAATGCTAAAAAGCAGCTTCCATTTCGCATCGTTGATTTGGCCTTTGGGAGTTGTTTTGCTTGTTGTTTGTTTGTTTGTTTGTTTTGTTAGGGTTTTTTTAATGGGCACAAAGACTTGCTGGAAAATTTTAGAGGCTCAAAATTTTGGAAAGTACACATCCAGTTAATCCTTCTACAAACAGAACTTTGTCCTCAATAATTTAAGGCATGTTTATTCTGATCTTCTAATTTAAAAGGGTGAGCCTGTGTAACACCTCCCTCTATCACTGGTTAATACTGAACCAATTTTCAGGAAAAATTTTTCATAATCTTTGGTGATATTATGGATATTTTCCAAAATTGTGGGTGTCTACTTCAAATAAGGTGATAATAGACACAACCTCTTCTAGGAGAATGTTTTCACTTACCTTTGGTGATGTATCAGCTCAGAACGTGATCCAGCATCTGAAACACAGACCTGAATGTACAACTACTATACATAAATACTTGAATATCTGTCTCTGTTTACCTATACTTGTTACCTTCCTGGACCCTGAATGTCAGTCCTGAGTTATTTGATATGTTTCTTCATAACAAGAACCAAAGTTCAGTCCTTCCAGTTCTCACCATCTTTCAAAGCCAACTGGGTTCAGAAGCTGCCCTGCCCAGTTTAATTTCAGGCTTACAAGTAGGCAACCACAAGCAAAGGCACCTTAAGAGCACTTTTTGGAGCCTTCAACTCTTCATTCTTACTGCTAGAACACTTCTGGAGATGCCTGGCATAGCATGTCCCATTAGCTCTGAGGTTATCTCAACACTAATTGTCTCTAAGTGTTTTGCAAAGAATTGGCCTTAGAGAGACTCCCTGATATGTTGTTTTCTCTGACCAAGATCACCGTTTGAATTTAGGATCACAAAAAGGCTCTCTCTCTCTGACTTCTCCCCTTCCTAACAGCATTAACTGGATTACAATAAAAACATTTGTTTAAGACATCACACTGCTTTAGAACTCTGTGCAGCATGTGCAGCTCTCTCAGTGCTCCAAAAGGAACTGCAAGTAACAGTAGCTGACCTGACATTCAGAATATTCACATTCTTGAGCAGAATTGGCTGCACTCATCACAGGCTAAATATTCCTTGTTTTCTTCATCACTTTTCCTTGCACTCAATATACAAAATAAACAAATCTGCTGATGCTGATTACATTATCATTTTCTGGGAGAACTTTCTGATCCAAAAAGTCTCCCTTTTGTTCTTTGTAGCAACTGTCATTGGCTTGTCTTCTAATTTAATTGACCAAAATACATCACTAAAAGATACAAGTAGGCTGGGAAATAATCTATTTATTTTCATCTCCTCAAGCAGTGAATTATTATTCCACTACATAAAAGTAGTCTCACACTTAGATCTGAATGGATTTACTTCTGTTTGCATACTTATCCACCCTCTTAAAAAACTTAAGACAATGTGAACCTATAAAAACATATGCATATCTTGTGTAAAGCAGGGTGGTTTATATGCTATCAAATATTTGAACTCACATATACTAATTTATTTTTAATAAGGGATTAAAAAACAATGTTTAAATTCTCAGACAGCGCAGGAGCACATGCAGAACTGAGTAGGAGGAATAAATTGATGTCTTCCTTTGTATCTAATCCTTCCTCCTATTTTCCATAATTCAGGGATGCTTATCTTCAAAGGCCAATTTTCCTTCTAATATGGAAAACATTTTGGCACTTGCCTTAGTCTTAGAGGCATGCTCCAACCCCAAGGGCATTCCCAGCTTAGAAACATAACCAGGCACCTGGGCATGTCCTTGTAAGATGATAATACTAAGGAGAGCAGTGAGTAGAGCACAAGTGCTCCAGGAAATCTACTGATCTGCTTTACCTGTCTCTTATATCTGAATATGGTGCAGCAAGTAGTAAATCATATATTGCCAGGAGACACAGCCAAAATAACTTGGTATTTAAAAAAAAAAAATTCATTAACATTTCCAAAAGTACTTATTTCTAGACAAATCTACGTACACAAAACATTCATATAATGCTCATATATATTTACAGATTACTTCATTCCTTTGACCAAAGAGAATCTGCTGATTCAAATTTTCCAATACTTTTGACCTGCCTGAATCTGTCTTTTTCAGCAAATCATTATTCACCAGGAAGCATATAAATATATTTTTCAAAGAAACACTCACAGAATTTTGCTTACAAGACTTATAAGTCTTTGGACATATTTTCATCTGTGTGATGAGACAAAAAGGCTAAAGTAACTATTTTCTTTTATTATTCAGAAAGATGTTCAGTGCAAACATGAACATGCTAAAAACATGCTAAATCTATGTTCAGTGCAAACAACTGAAGTACATATGGAACATCAGAAATCCTAAAAATGCTCTATGATGGAGAGCAGATATTTACATTATTAATAAGAAACTACTGGTAATACATACCCCACAGAAACACTAAACTTCTCTGGTGTATATTTGAAAGAAGTTTTAATGCTAGAATAAAATAACTGCAATCAATTTAAAAGAGAGAACAGTTGATCTCAGTGTTGACAAACCAGGCAAGGAGATAACTGTAACTGTAAGAAGGTTTTACAAAACTCACCAGAGTGCTGATTATATTCCCATATACTACACCTGACAGCTGTGGTCACTTGAAGCTGCGCCTTCAAGACAGAAGCATCTATTACCAGCCTTCAAAATGTCTTGCACAACTCACTGGCTCTATTTCTTGGATAAACTTGCAAAAAAGGGTTGAGAGGTAGGAAGCTGAAGTTTTGCCAGTACCTTGAGAAGGCGATTAATGTAAGGCAAGCCAAAAGAAATACCACGACCAACAAAAAAATTAATAATAAAAATATAGACAAGTCACTTATGCAGGAGGTTACAGAAAGGGAGAGGGGAGAAAACCCACCCACCTTCTAAATTGTTTACTGCAAGACCAATCATATCTTTTATTGTTTCCAGCTGTTAGATGACTCACACATGTTATTGAAACCCAACCCTGTCAGGTTTTAGAACTGTTGGTGACCATCCTATATATGTAACAATTCTGCATCCACACTCTATAGACTGCAACTTAAGTTTCACACAGAATGTATTTCACATTTGCACCTACACAAATGGCAGTGACTTATTGCTGCCTCTTGTTCAAGTTTGCAGGAGTAATAACTGCTCCTGGGTTGATGCTAGGTCCTGGATATTGTAGTGGAATGCAGTTTCTGAGAGATGCTATGGCCGGGCTATGGTGCCAAGTACTCACAAGAGAAACTGCCATGCAGGATTGCTGTAAGGGTTCTAAAAACTGGCTGATAGGGCTTTTTGAAAATGGTGAATCATGATCTTAGAGGAGCATTCTTCTGGTCTTCCATGGGGACTGGTATTTCAAGTCCAAGGGTTAATTTATTCAGTGATTACATAAATGTGAATCATAACTGATTAAAATGTGTGGATGACAAAGAATGGTGAATAATAAGAATATAGCAGCCCTGGAATGTGATTTACTTGGTAAGTCAAGCACATTTCAATGTTTCAGAGCAGCAAATTGTGAATTACACTTAAGAGCACGAAATGTAAAACACAGATGACAGTCTGGCAAGGAGCATTGCCAGAAGCATCAAGAGATCACTAAAGAGAGATAATTACTGTATTTTCCAGTGCAATGCTTAGACAGAAGGAAAATTATTAAGTGGGAGTATGTGATCTTATCACAAGGTGGTCTTAGAGAGAACAACCTGGACACACAGTTCTGATATCTACAGCTGAAACAAGACAGAAAATTCAGAGACTAACTACAGAAGTGATTTGAGCAACAGAGGGAATGCCTTACCCTGGAGGACCATACAATCTGGTGAGCTGGTGAAAAATAAATTGAAAAGTGATTTGACTACCTTCACAGACAGAAAATGATAGCAAGAACTAAATGACACAAAGCTGCCCTCTCTCTGGACCTGCCAGTTACAGATGTGCCAGAGGGGTGCAGCTGCCAGAGCAAGAGGCAGCCATAATAGGGTGGAAATTTGGAGGCAATTAACCAGACACTGTGGTTAGCAATAACTATCAGCAGCCATAATGAAAGTTTCAATAATGTAATTTTTCAACAAAAATGAACATTAAAAATCTAGAAACATATCACGGTTTAAAAAATAATATCATAAAACATGCAGCATGACTCTTAGAGGAAAATAAATGAAGTAATACAATCTTATAATATCAATCAATATTAATATTTTCTGGCACACTGTGCTGTAGAGTAAAATAAACCACTTTATTTTGTATTTCACATCAGCTGCCAAAAAGCAGTTGATTATTTTGCAATCCTAAACATTATAGTTTGTAATACTTTTCAAGTTTCCGTGCATTTTTTTGACATTAACTCCAAGAAATTAATTTACATAGGACTTAATTATTGTCATATCCTAAGGGACTGTAGAAACTGTTATTTCCCACAGATGAGGTTTAATTAAACTAAACTGGACTTTCAGGAAAAGATAATGTAGTGGAAAGTGTTCCTCCCCCACTTATTCCCATCCTACCATATTTAAATCTGTCTCCTTATTAAAGAAGATGAAGGGAAACTTGTGTAAAACTTGTGTTGATTGTGTAAGGTTTTGTTGTGCATTGTGAAGACCCAAAACTGTTAACTGTTAAAGTATTTTTTATCTTTTTTTCCTCTTGCACAAAAATCTCTTTGTTTTCACATGTGTACATACTCTGTAGCCTCTCTCACAAAATAGGGGGAGAAAAATCAGAAAATATTATTTAATAATGACCTAGAATCTAAAAAATTGAATTTCCTAACATAATTCTTCATTTGCATAAAAGACACAAAGTAATGAGGTAGGTCATTTACTTGCCAGCATCACATTCAGCAATGAATACAGGGTCCTACATTTGAAAAAGCAGTGGGGTGGTGGTAAAATGCAGGTCCATCTGAGTCCTGAAGAAAACAAGCCTGTGGTTTTCAAATGCAAGTTCCTGTGTTGAGGTCCAGCAGGCACATTTTTTTTCCGCAAGAAATAAATTTATAAAGCACAGCTTGCATAATTCTCTAGGGATTTGTTAAAGAAAGAGGATCAAAAGCAATGATGTGATCACACTGTACATTAAGGACGCACATAAAATAACCTAAAAAACTAAAATAGCAATGGGTGTCAGAAAAACACGGATTCAACTAATTTTAAAAGGTCCAAAAACCCCCATGCACACTTCCCCAAATGATAACACGTTAAAATTGCATTCTTTATTTTTAAACCTCTTGAAGAATGGAACATACATTACAACTTTGTAACTGAATCCCAGCATGTTTTTAGCACTCTGCTGCAGCTTTCCAATAGCTGAGAAGAGACCAAGCTTTTACAAATGCCTTTACTGGAATATTTAAGCAAGTGGCTCCCAGTTGTGCATAATTTTGTGGCAGAGTAAGCAGAGGCATAAAGCAGCAGTCTGAGAGCAAATGAATAAAATGACGTTCACAGGGAAAAGCTGAAGCTCTGAAAGCTCCTTGTATTTTTAGGCTAATGCTTCAGTCAAATAAAGCAAAGTATAGCTGCAGCTGAAGGAAGGGTGTGGGAGTTGACAAAGCAGAGGATAATGGCCATCTTTGAAATCTGATTAAAGAGGTTGTGTACACCACGGAGAGCTCAGGCAAGCTGTGCATATGGATTCAGCAAGGCTTAAGTACCAGTCCCTGCTAAAAACAGTAATACAGGGATTTCAGCTTCTGTTCACCTGCCATAGTCAAATATATATTTTTAGAGGGAAGGGGAAAAAATACTGAATTTCATCAGGGATACAGATAAAGAAGTAAAAGCTTCCACAAAACACATACAGAAGAGGAATCTGAACTACTTCCACATGTCAAGTAATATTTGAGTCATTCTGCATGTCATTAACACCTCACTTTTTGTTAGAAGTCTGATCTCATCTGCACTTTCACTGGATTGTCTGTTTTGACAGTTATACCAGATTGCATGTGAAGCATCACTAAAATTCAGGTGTGGTCCTGAGTAAGCAGAACACTGTGAAGCCCTCTAAGGGACTTGTCAAGTAGACAAAGTGGTATTTGAAGTCTGAAGAGCAGCTGACATGACAGCACAAAGTGGAAGATCTTTTAAGGGTTTAAGCCCTTCTCAAATACTTCACTGTTATTTCCTGTGCAACAGATAAATACTTACAGTAGATTCAAAAATATGAGACTACTGCATCTGTGACTAGTGCAACTCAAATAGTAGATTTTGAGAGTCTAGCTTGCAATCAAGCTGTAGCCTGAGAATGCACTCTTCCCGAAGGATGTTGCTACATTGAGCAGTTATGTATCCAAGTCCTTCAAAACAAAACCAGCAGAATTTACATGTTCTCTGTTTCCATTTCTTACTGCCTCTGTAAGTAGTTTAACGGATGGCACTGCTGCAAACCATTCTAAGTAATGCCTCTTCATTAAAGAGATGAAGAGTAAGACCCTATATCCTGCATGGTTTTATCACAGCTTTGTGTTTAAAAGCATATGAAAAGTACAATACACACATCAAACCAAACCACGTTTATTTCATCAGTCACAAGTGCAAATATAGCAACAAGTCAGATCAGCAAATTACAACACATAGAGAAGAATGTAATGTAAATGCTAAGTACACTGACAGATCAAGTTCAAGAGAGCAGCAAAAAACAGTGTCTTCAAATAAAAACTTCTATTCTTTTTACCTGTAATCTAATATAACGTAATAAATCTAGATCAAGAATGTCTCTGATAACTCATGTTTAGCCAGGTATTCTGTTATTAGCAGTCCACATTATCCAGTGTGCAAAAGACCTGTCCAAGCTTCTTAGTAACAGACATTTTGGTTTTAAGCAACTTTTACCCAATATTTAAATAATACAGTGCTGATGCTTGTTAATAACTTCTGCTATTTCATATTATAAATTTAAGAATATATCTTTAAAAAAACTAAGACCAACTTCAGTGTACATACATAATTCTACCTGGATCCAAAAATGGGCAACATCATAGATAAACCAATTTTTTTCTTGTCAAAAAAAAAAAAAGAAAAAAGATAGACAGAAGTCATCTCTGTTTTTTCCATCATCTTTAAATCTGTAGTTAAAATATATGCAGTACTTATGTACAAAATAGAAAACATTCCCATTAGAAAGATACTGCAGTTCAATTAGCTGTTTTTTCCCTTCCTCTTAGTAGCCAGGGAACAAGATTTATGCTAAACACCCAATCACTATTTTGCTTTACAGAAAAGCAAAAGTTGACTTTTACACTGGAAATTTAGTTAGCCTTCTTCTTTGCTATGCACTGTTTCTTCTTCTCTTTTTCTTGATAGGCAATGAACTGAGAGTCTGTACCGAAGAGCCTGTCCCACCACGTGAAGGTCGAGGCGTAGTTGCCAATGAAGTTCATGTGATGGAAATCATGGAAACGGGCCCCAGCATAGAAAGGCACCAAATGAAGAGGGTTCAGAGGGACATCGTAGCCACTACAGGGCAGAAAAAAACAAAAGCCACTAGGGTAAGGATTTTCCTGAGACATAAACAACAAAATGCAGACACTAAATTGTCATTTCGATGAAAAAAAAATATTATATAGTATTCCAAGGTCCTAAGGTAATCACTATGATACTGGCTTAACATGAAAATAAGTTCCCTCCACTCCTAGCCAAACGACTCTGTAAATTATCCCACAATGGCTTTGGTAATTGCTTTTCAGCTTAGTTTACCAGGCAATACAAAAAACAAGTTTAAGCAGGTAACTTTAAAAAATAACTGGCTTAGCAGTTTTAACTAAGAGTGACTTTAGGAAGGAGGAACAAGAAGTAATATTAAGTGCAAGCTCTGGCCATCAGCACAGCAGCTCATCAGAGAGCATCTCAAATTAACAGTCATTGTATGCCTACTCTTATTTCCAGCTTACTGCAAGTTCTTCAAATATTTAAAATCCAAATATATGATTAAAGTAAGATTAAAAGCAGAACAGTGCTCTAGAGGGATTCCAACTCCTTTGCTTAGTGGTGCTGGAAAGCCTCTTACCACCACCTAGTGGGGAGAGTGCAAGCAATTCATTATAGACCCCTCATGAGGGGAACAAACTAAAATGATGATTATAATAAGAAATTTGTATTATGTATCAATGAGTTTATGGTATGTCACAATACACACTTTGGGAAGTATACAAGAAAAACATGACTAAACCTGGAATGCCTTATACCATGAATTTACTGGTAGCTTATATTCCACTGAAACACTTGACACTCAACTTGCAATAAGACACTATCTGCTTCATAATATATTTACAAATACAAGGTCAAGTGTTAATACTATCATTTCAAAATAAACCTCTTAGCAGCCCTGCCTCTTGAACACAGGAACTCATTCATTTGTAGATGAACTAAACTAAGCCTATTGGGATTTGCCCTAAGATTTTGGAGCCAAATTTGAAATAAGTCAGTTCTACTACAGAGACAAGGAGTCTTGCCCTTTTTATTCACAAAACATAAACAAACAAAGAAACAAAAGAAATTTATGCATTTATTTTAAAGAGAGTCAGTGGTCACAGAGCATAAGGTTTCTCTTGAGCAAGAAAACAGTGACAAAATGTTAAACAGAAAGAACCCTTGGCTGGAATATCACCTTTTGTAATTGATTTTTGGTGTTCCAATATGCATAAGACCACTTGCACACCAAATATCAATAGCCAGACACCCTAATCAGGTGCCTAGCTTCTCCAACCCTCCTTGAGATGCTTTAGCTGATAGTTCACACTCTTTTAATCAGCAAGACCTGCTGCTAACACTACCTCAAAACAGAAAAGAGTGGTAACTTCCCGGGTTGTCTCCTTCTTTGTAAGACACAGAAAAGCATTTTAGTGCAAAATAAAAAGTACATCTCAGTGACAGGGACAGGTGAGTTTGAGATAGACATAAGGACAAGAGAAAAAATTACTAAGAAGCAATGAGCATCTCACCTGTGCACATCAATGGTTTCCATCAAGCGACAGATCACCCATGCCCACAGGAGAACCACATGGTTGCAGAAAATAACAATTCCAATAAAAAAGCCAGCTCCCAGGATGAGTGTTTCCAGAGGATGAGCATATTCTGCTTGCATTCCAAATGGAGACTAGAAAGAGATAACAGACAGGGAACAGTCCCATTTTCAGTTTTATGTACTCCCCAATCAGAAGCACCATTTTACAATACTCTCCCTTTCCCATAACTTCACAAGACAACAACAGGACAAAAGGAACAATGTTGTGGGCAAAGGGAATGGTATGATGGAGTGAGGACCGTAACACACATATTTAGCTCCTCTTTGGAAAAACAGTATTCCAAGATCATAAGGATTATCATTCTATTAGTGATTCCAAACACTTCACTACTACTTGAAAAACTGAAAACTTTTATTTAGGCTTACCATCACCCCAGGTCAAAGCATTATTTCAGGAATATTAAAAGTGTTTGGCAAGCTCCTATCAGCTATACATCCAGTCTTGGAAGCAGAAGAAAGAAGGAAGCCAAAATACTCTCAGAAGCAGGACTCACTTAGAAATTTATTATCAAAATAAAAATTAAAAATCCCTTATCTTTGACCATTTTATAAAATGAATTTGTAGCCCTCAAATGTTATTTTGAGATTGATATAAAACATTTTTTCTCATATACATATATACACATACACACACCAGTCATTCCTACATTTGGTTTAGCAAAAAAAAGACATTCCAAAAAGTTTCCAATCATAGAACACTCTCTGCATAGAGAACAGTTTAAAAAATTTTAACCTTTTAAAATTTTAAAATTTAATGCTGAAGGTTATAAATAAGATCATCAGAAAAGTATTAAGTCCACTTTCCCTCAAGGGATACTTTGAAAACATCTCTTTTTACTGTCAGGAGAAGTTTTTAGTGAAACAGCCATTAGGCTACAGATCACTTTGGAGAGAACTGCTAACCACTCTTAAGAATAATGGCCAAAAGCTGCTCCAGCTAGAGACCTGAGGGGCTGCCAAGAGCAAGAGGAAGAGAGCAGCTGCTGCTGCAGATGTCTGTACATATGCATGCATCAATCCATATCAAGCTCCTCTATTGTTGGCAGCATGCATAAAGCATCCCTGACCCAGCAGCTTGCAGTTTCCTTTTGGCACAGTCTAGGTCCTACACAGCAGCACAGAAACACAGAGACTCCTGGGCTCCACAGGCAGTGCCACCTAAACACAGCAATATCATCTACAAAGTGCAGGCACTGCTGGATCCTACCTGGCTCCAGCCAAGCGTGGTTCATTGCCTGCTGCTCAATGCCAGCTCCAACACCACTAAATGCAGAACCACCCAAAATGTGTGCTCTCCATGTATCTGTGTATTTGAATTGCATAATGGGCAATACTAACTCCAGAGGCCCTTACCCAGAGCTGTAATCCCTTCCTTGAACCAAGTACATGAAGCACACACCCAGGTTGTGCAAGAGCTGCCTGTCTGATCATGTTCTGGGGATTCACATGCTCTGGACAGCAGCCCGTGTGGTGGGGAACTGATGAACAACCAAACCCAGACATCTACTGCTTCCCTTCCCCTAGCAATGAGACCTATATGTGCATTTTAAAAAGTCCACTTCACCTTGCTCATAGATATCATCAAACTTTAGCAAGAGTGTAATCTTTCATTTCACTGAAATGAAATCAAATTACAGGAGATATTTTCAGAAACAAAACCAATGACTGTTCTTGACAAAGGGCATCTAACCACACTGTCAAAGGAATACAAAATTCTTAGGTCTTTCAAATAAGATGCTTAAGTATGT
Organism: Cichladusa arquata; assembly: GCA_026413545.1. Classification (NCBI taxonomy): domain Eukaryota; kingdom Metazoa; phylum Chordata; class Aves; order Passeriformes; family Muscicapidae; genus Cichladusa; species Cichladusa arquata. The sequence goes on along the minus strand of JAOTQP010001652.1, from coordinate 29,858,535 downwards.
TCTACGAAACATATACTATAAGCTATTATTAAAGAATAAATTAAGTAATACATACAACAAACTCATGGTGAACCTTATGGATATACTTGTATATTCTCTTGTGATGCAGCAATCTATGCAGAAAATAGTGCCAGGCATCCTCAATCACTGCACATCCGAAACACTGGGCAACCAGAACATACCTTCAAAAAGCAGAAGATCTATTAGTTATAGAAAATACTAGCAGACATATGTTCCCTAAAGAGAAAATAGTTTATATGCTAATGATGGTCAGAAATGTTTATACCTATTACTGACTGAATAGCAGTGCGCTTTTTTAACATGCTAAAAACATTAATTACCAGGTAAAAAGGCTGTGGAGCTCATCAGCTCATCTGTTGATATGCTGAAGTGAGTTAGCACACGTTAACTCACCTCAGTTAGTGTTAACTCACAGTTAGTGTAACAAGCTGTCATTTCAATATTACAAATGGAGTCTACAGAGAACAAGCAGACTGTGTGAGACCTTGATAAAAAACATAGAGCTATTTCAGCCATCTACACCAGAGAGCAAACAGCTCCTCAAGAAAGATGACCTTCTGTGATAAAAAACTACTGTTGGTATGGGAGGTGGGGGCACTTGTAGCTAATCCAGCTTTGTTCAAAAAGCCATCAGCTCAGTGCTAGAAAAGAAGACTGTGAAGGTGGTACATTCTCTCCTTTGAGGAACGCTCTACCACTATGATATAAAACAAGGTGGAAGGTAGAGACACTTAGGAGGAATAAAAAAATTTAGATAAATAAAACCCCCAGAAAGTCCAACATCTGACCCATTCCACCAGGAATCTTGCTTTGCTTCCTTAAACTCCCTCCTAATCCCCCTCTCTCCTAAAGATTAGAATAGCTTGGGGCCATTTAAATAAATTTAAAAAATTCTAATTAGCTCTTACAGCAGCTAAGCATCAAATGAAGGATGATTGCAACAGAGTTTGCATTGCAAAAAAATTATTTTCTATTAAGAGCTGACAACATTACTTGTTAAATATCCTGCCTCCAGCTGCATGTAACTCAGCATCACCATATCAGAAAAATCTACGTACCATCTCGGCATCTCTTCCCACCCATACGGGATGTTAAAATACTCTGTGAAGTAATAGGTACCACAAATCAGGGGAAGCTGAATGAAGAAGTGATTGAACAGGAGGGTTTTGAAACACTTCCACTGCTTTTCCCATGTTTCTGGTTTATCCTAAAATGAAGCAAGAAGAATTGATTGTATTACATGTTTCTACTGCACACAAGTGAAGTGCTCCAAAAATTCACTTTGAGTCAGTTTAATTTCACCTTGGAAGAGAGATAACATGCATTCCACTAATACAGATTAATTCAGGCAACAAAAATAACATAGGACTGGATTCAGTTTTATCAAAACCTCATTCTTCTAAGGTAGTGTTTTAAAATAAGCTGTCTTGTCAGTCACATCCAAACTATTTTTGTTTTTTCAATGTTTATAGTTAGCAGGAACATTTCATACTCAACAGTTTAACACAATCCACGTTTGCTTTCCCCCTTCACACCACAGAATGCATTTCCATTGCTAATATAATACAAAGAGAGGCTAAAGAGACAAGCTTGTAAAGAAATAATTGTCTTGAAAACATTCAGTTTTTGCAGGAAGACATTCTAGCATCTACTGCACTAAATTCAGAAGCCATTGTTATTAATTTCTAATTCAAATTAAAATGAACTAGGGAAAAGCAGCGATTTTTAGATACTGGATGTGCCTTTGCCTCCAATTAAGAGTGTGCAATCCATCCCGGGCTTTCTTTGTTGTCAAAATATTTCAGAATCCTTTCAACAAGATGTGCATAGAGGTACTTTGAAGGAGAGCACTGGTATTAAATAAGCACACCATGTAATTATTTTGTAGAAGATACACTTCTAACACCACATGCTAGAATTCTATTCACCTTCCCCTGCTGATATAAAAACTATGTATATAAAATTTTAACAGTAAGACTGACACATGCTTTCCCCTCTATAGCACCATGGTGAAAAGCAAAACCCTTCCTCAGGAAAAAAACAACTCCTTTTCTTCCCTAAAATCCACTTGTCTTTCTCTCCTCAGAGTAATTTTACTTCATTGCTTCCAGGATGTCCAAGTGACAGATGAAATGGAACCATATACATTGAGAACCAGGATACTGTGATTATATGCTCTGCCTGATATGTTCAAAGACAAGTTCAGTGTATACTTCATAAATTTCTCTTACCTGTTGAATTTTATACTTTTGCATGTATGGTATAAATTGAAAGATAAATCCTGGTACACAGAGCAAAAAGTATGAAACTTCATGAACTAGAAGTGATCCCCAAGTTGCAATCTGGAACTTTGTGTAGTTATCCAGCATGTAATTCCAGGCATTTTTAAATGGTTGCTGCAGGGGATTGTCAGGTAAGAAAGAGTCTATATATTCCACTGCCAGATAAGCAGAGCTCAAGATATTAACGCTGTCATTCATGGCCATGGTTCAATCATAAAACATCACAATTACAGTTCTTCTGTGGTTGTCTGTAAGTAACCTGTAAATTTTGAGAAAAATTCAATAAGCAGAAGTTAATCTTCAGAAAAAAAAGCAAAAACATTACATGATAATAGTCATTATCTAGTTTTAACGTAAAAGCTGAGAATGGACAGGAAAGACAGATTCTCTTCATACAGAATAGCCTAAAAGAACAAAGCTTTAGACTGGTGTGAGAGGCAAACCAATTTGAGAGGCAATCACTCCTAGGTTTTGAGACCATATCAAGGAACCAAAAGGATAACAAAGTATTAATTACTAGCCAAATTTATTTCAAGGCTTTTGCAGGATAATCGCATTCTGTACTAAAAGAGCAATGCAAAGGTTCAAAAAAGATTTAACATTAATTAACTGTAATTTGATTATCCAGTCCCATTTTTCTCATGGCTGTGAACCAAAATCCTTGTGAATTACATCATCATTACATCAAGCTGGCGTGAAGCAATCCACTTTTTCCTGAATAATGGACTTTTCCTCACAGCTCCCAAAACCACAGAGGCTGCATTCCTGCAGGTGCCCTGAACTCATACCATTTCCACAGACTAGGCTCTGTGTTGGTTTGGCTTGGAAAGGACCTTTAAACATAATTTACAGTCCAACCCTCTCAGGATGGGCAGGGACATTTTTCACAACATCAAGTAGCTCAAAGCACCACCCCACCTGGCCTTCAAACACTTCCAGGGATGGGGCATACACAACTTTTCTGCTCAACCTGTTCCAGTGTCCTAGCACTCTCATTGTAAAAAATATCATTCTTATGCCAAATCTAAACCTATTTTTTGCTTAAGAATACTGCCCCGTACTTTGTCACTACAAGTTTTAGCAAAAAGCCCCCTTTATCTACCACAGTATGGTGTCCCTTGAACGTTCTCTTCTCCAGGCTGCACAACTCCAACTCTTCCAGCCTCTTCCCTCTGGTGTCCTCTGACCATTTCCAATGCCCTCCTCTGGAGCCCTTTGACAGGTCCCTCTTCCACTCTCACACAAGTCTGCACCTCACAGACCAGAGAACACTGCTCCATCCCCAGCTGGCACACTTGGGCTAAGTCCGACACAAGTCACAGAATCCCAGGCTGGAAAAGACCTCTGAGATCCTATGACTATGACCCTTTCAACTAGACCACAGCACCAAGCGGCGCATCCACTCTTTCCTTAAACACCTCCGGGCAGGGTGACTCCACCGCCACCCTGGGCAGCCCATGTCCGTGTGTAATTACCCCCACATATTAAGCAGCATACCAAGCCAGTATCCAACAACACCAGTTATCGTTTTTCCTTCTTAGCAAACAGCATCGCGATGCCGCCACTTCCTATTAACAGCAAAAGCACCACAGCGGGCGCCAAGGCAGCCCACAGCCCGAGCTCCCGGGCGGACGGACGCGCAAGGCAGCTCACCCAGTTCACCCACCGCCGAACAGCCGGGGAGCCGAGGAGCCAGCGGCCGGGCTGCACCGGGGCTCTCCGGCCCGCCCGGCCCTGCCAGGCGGCAGACACGCCACCCACGCGCGGGGAACGCCGAGGAGAGACGGGCTCCCTCGGGGAGACCGCACCCGGGAGCCCGCACCCGGGAGCCCGCACCCGAGAGCCCGCACCCGAGAGCCCGCACACGAGAGCCCGCACCCGGGCCGCGCCCGCCCTCGTCCCTCGTCCCCTCACCTGGCGGCGGCAGCGGCGGCAGCGCCGAGTGAGCAACAACAACCCCGAGCCGCCCGCGCCACCGCGCACCGCCCATTGGCCGCCGCCGCGGCCCCATTGGCCAGCGGCGCGAAACGGCGCAGGGTCAGGCGGGCGGGGGGCGGGGCCCGGGCGGCGGCTCCCGCGCGGCCATTGGCTGGAGGGGTGGAGTGAGGATAGTGAGACCCCGGCGCGCGGCCAATGGGGCGGGAGCACGGCCGGGTGACGCGCACGACGCCACAGGGCGGGGCCCGCCCGGGCGTGGCAGCGGCTCGGGGCAGGGCGGTCGGG
>JAOTQP010001652.1:29799504-29849660 GCA_026413545.1 Cichladusa arquata | reverse complement strand
TTTAAAATATTTTTAAAGTAAAACAACAAATATTAATTTGAAAAATCGGTTAAATTACTAAAAGGAAAAAAAAAAAATACTGGAGGTAAAAAAAAAAAAGGAGGGGAAAAAAAAAAAAAAAAGAGAACCCCGAGACCTTAACAACCAGCTGAAATATCTTTAAAAACACATCACTAATTCTGTATTTAAGAGCCATTTCTATATATGGAGAGAAATTACTCCTGCTGAAATGACTAAACTTTCTTATTAGAGATCAATTTTAAAAATTAAAAGAAGAGAGGAAAGAAACATGGAAGCTAATTAGTACTGTAAATCTGAAAAATAGCTTCTTGATAGGACAGTCTTAGAAATCATGCTATTTAGTGTTTTATCAGTGATATTTACTATTAGCATTCCCCATATCCTTCCCAGTTAATTTAATTCCTCTTTTATTGCTATTATTTCTAGCTATCATGCCACAGTACAGTATGACAACTTTTCTTTCTCCCACCCCGATCACACTTTATTAGACAGGATAGTATAACAATCATCTTTTGTAGAATTAAACATTACAGAGCTAGAAGGAGGGCTATGATTTTCAGTTTAAATATGGGATGTGATATAAATCCCCCCACCCATGCTTTCAATTGAGTTACTGGCCTTCCTATTCAGTGTGTAGAGCTTTCCCTCTGCCACATTGCCACTTTTTTCTTTCATTGCTCCTTATTTTTAATAATGACCTCCGTTCCTCCATGGTGCTTCATTTTCCCTTAATCCCACACCCAGTTTCCAGGTCCTACCTTATTTCTTGCTCCTTCCGTCTGTATCCTCTTGTTGCCGTCTTCTGACTTCTCCTTTCTTTGTTATTTTTCTTTCCTGCCCATTTTTCAGGACCCTGTCTTATATCTCTCAGCCCTCCCAAATGGCCTATATCTGGATCTGAAGTTCCTCCTCCCAATATGTTGCTGGAAACAGATCTGTCCCCATATTGATCAGTGAGAAGCAGTGGGTACTAAAGAAGAGTAACTGAGGGTTACCCTCTGAAAAGTTGCTTTTGAGTGAAGCTGAAGCAGTAGGAACAGAAGAGATGAGCTTAAGTTCTTTGAGATGACTGGACATCCAAAAGTTTAATACAGGAACAAAATTCTCTTTAGTTAGCCCCCATAAGACCACCAGGACTGATTGCCAGTTGAAACAGTTCTGGTGGGTTTGGCTATTTGGCCTCTACAGCCAAACTCAATCAACAGTCACATTACCACCCACTCCTCTGCCATGCAAAAATATAATTTTTCATGTATTTAACAGAGTGGCACAGAAGAATGTTGATTATTTTACTCAATTATATGAATCTGGAATTAGTGTCTACGTTTAGTTTTCCTCTCCATTTTTTTTATCAGTGGACCAGGTCAAAGGCAGAAGAGAGTTGAGTAAGCAAACACGGGGACAACAGAAGAGAGGAGAGGGGCAGGAAGATCCCAGTAGTTAGTATGTTTAAGGAACTAAATTTCAGAGTTGTAGAAGAAATTCAACATTAAAAAAAATCTGAAAAAATCTGAAAACATCTACTGTATAAATAGGCTACAAGCACAACAACAGTTTGCAAAAACAGAGCATCAAAAAATAAACCCCAAATGCTGAAACAAAATGCGTGTGCAGGCAGACTGCAAAATGAAACTTTGTCATAACCCACCAACACTATTTGTCTTTATAATGACACTTATAACTTGCCCATTTTATATAAATATTTTCCTGAAAACTTGCCAATATTTGACAGGAATATTTTCCAGTACCCTTGCTGCAACTCTGTCCAGTTTTTAATCCAAAATTTATTTCCAAGAAGCACAGATTGAGTTACTGGAAGTTTCACAAGACAACTGTGTCTTCTTGAGGTACAGTGTATCCTGTTTCCTTCATTAACATCAAAGTTTTAGTTTAGAAATACAACTGAAACATGACTTTTAGTAATAAGAGTTATCAGCTTGCTGATCTTGCAACAATATGATGGAAGTACTACAGACAATCTTAATTTTAGTAATGAATTTAGTACTTTGATAGATTTATTTTGAAAATATTTGAACTTAATTTAAACATTATTATATAGGTAAAAACTGTTCAGAGTTAACAAAGAATAATGGAAGGTAAGATGAGAGAAGGGGTAATTATTAATCATGTACTGGGCACACTAGAAGTCCATTCAGATTTATTTGTAGCAATATCACTTCCTGTTATGAAGCACATTAATGCAATCATCAGTAGATACTTGAAGGGTATTGCTAAAAACCACCATTAAGTACTTGGCAAAAAAAGTGACTTTACTACTAAAAAATAAATGTAGAAAATAATATCATGGAATTTGACTTGAAAAAGTCCATGGGAACGCATCTAGAGAAATAAAACAACTTCTGCGAGTTGAAAAAACCTGAAATACCAAAAGACAAATAGAGGACAGTGAACAGTAAATGAGATTCAAGTCCATAATATTAATAGATAATGAAAATGCTAAAGTCAATTTGGAGCTGTGGGAGCATCATTTCATTAAACAAAAGTGGAATACCACAGGCACTTTTAAAGATGTCTTTAAAGAGAAATATACACACTCAGAATTGCAAGAAGGGAAAATCCACCAAAAAAATTATTTTTAAGATTATATGGAAATAAATGGATATATCTTGGCTAAATGATAAAGAGGGGTAACATGTAGTAGGCTGTACATGTACAGAGGATGTAAACACCAGGTGATGAGAAGAATTACTGGAATTACTGAAGGTGAAATAAAGGGTACATAAGTGGAAGTAATAGGATGAAACCAGTAATACAAACTTAGGAATGAACAAGGACAAAATTTCCTGCAGTGAATCAGAATGCAGAACAAGTCCTCCAAAGAGATGGAAACCTAGTCACAGTTCACACGTAAAGTCAACCTGAAAATGCTGTTAGAATAATCAGCCCTAACTGGCAAAGAGAACTCTGTAGAAAAGACATTTTTTCATCCTTGCTGTATGGATTTTGATACTGAAGAAATGAGCTGATAGTGATTATTACAATCCATGAGTATTAGTCTGTATGTTAAAAACCATCAGAAATTGTGGGAAAAGGAGGAATATGAAAGTATGAAAAAACAAAGAGAGATTTTACTCTTAACAGACTGAATCTTACTCTGTGGAACAGTTTTGTTTTTATAACCTGCTGAGTATCAGCCACCTAGGACTAGCACATTCAGACTTTAGCTTACCTTTCATATTTTAGATACATTTTAAACCCACGAATTTGCATCTTCGCAAGGCCAGCTGACCCGTGTCCACTCACCTGCTCCGCTCCGCCTCGTGCTCATTTCTGCGACATAGCTCCACTCATTGGAATTGGCATCATAGCATTCCACTGAACTAAGGCACTGCCGTGACGCTCCATCGTAGCCACCAACAGCATACAGCTTCCCTGGGGGGAACCAAAGCACCTGCCAATTGCTCATGCACATGCAGGGACTGGCACATCGGCAAAGACAAGGCATTGCTCTCCCATTATCCCATCATCAGCAGCTGTCAATCACTTACTGAGATTCTATACTGCAAACAGGTTAAGTTAGCATGCCACAGCTCCTGTCATTTTTAGGATGTAGAAGGTACCCAGTATCTAACAACAGTGCAAGTCAAAAGATTTTAAATTGCCTAGCAGAAATACAAAGGTAAGATTTTTAATTAGGCATTGTTCAAAAGCAAGCTATTTCAACTATGTTCAATACTGGAAACTAACAACTAGGCTTCCTAGAAATATCAGAAATTTAGATGAAAATCACTTAGTCTTCATTTTCAGATTAGAAACAGCACTGGTCCCTATGCAGTTAAAGCACACACCCACCCACAAAACTATTTTAAGATCCAAGAGCCAGGCCAGGCCTTCATTGTGCAAGTCACATCCAGGCTATTCACCACCAAGCTGACTGGAAAGTCAGCAGTTTTCCTGTCACTGCCCTTGGGATTGTCCCTAGCATGTAGCCAGCAAGGTCAGCCACAGATAACAGAGCTGACAATACAGCAATGTTACATCACTAGAGACCAAATGATAAGGTCATCACATCAGCCCTCTGACTTTGCTGACATACATAACCTAGAGCTTAGCAAGGTTTTTCTCAGTTGGCCTCAGGCACAGCTGAAGCTCTGAAAAAAAATTTAAAACTACTATACTAAAAACTGGTGAAACCCAAGTAGAATGATTACATATTGTTCATATCATTTGAATTACAAGGTTGAGCAAAAACATAAATCTGATTACATATTGTTCATATCATTTGAATTACAAGGTTGAGCAAAACCATAAATCTGAAGTATGTTTTCAAAAGTAAGAAAAACTAGTAGGGTAAATAATTGCATTTCCCTCCATTCTTTTTAATGTCATTTGTCAGCTTACCTCCAACAACACCTACACCAACACTACTTCTTCTTGTGTTCATTGGAGCTACATGAAACCACTCGTTAGTCTTTAAGTTGTAAACTTCGACTGATGACAAACCTATGAAAACAATATAACATTTTCTCTGTAAATCTAGGTGCAACATACTGTCCAGCTTTCAGGAAACTCTTCATATCTGAAAATTCAAATTATTTCATTTTAAGGATTGTTAAATACTGAACAAAAAGCACAGCTTTTTGTCCTTCAGATAAGCATTTACAGTCAACCCATTCTTTATGCCTGAAAATGGGCAAATTACTGAAAACTTTTGTGGAGCTGCGAAAAATTCTTCCCTGGATTTTTTCCTTTCTTTTTAATTAAGTCACATGCTTTCTCCTACATACGCTTCTATAACAGTTACTCAGCAAAAAGATCACTTCTGCACTAGTTGTTTAATGTATCTAAGTAGAGAATGAACGGTGTATGTCTAAAGCCTCCTCACAGGTCAGAAAAAGCCATTTATAATCTTATTTACACTACATGAAAATGCAGAAATAAATTCATATGCAACCAGGACAAAACAGACCAGATAGTTTTTATTCTCATATCTTCCACAAGTTAAGGACTATGACTATAAAAGGAACACTGGAAGCGAACTTGTCAAAAGTTTACTAGTCTTTAAGCCTGAACTCTTAGGAGCAGTCCCCGGTTCAGGTAAGGGGATGTGACCACTTAAGCACATTCTACATCAAGAGATGCCAGGCTACCCTCATGCTTGTTTTCACCACAAGTACCAGCAAAAAGAGGTATAAGAATTGATACAATTATGTTAAGAGTAGTCAAAGCTATTCAGAAGTGTCTAAGGCAAACATACCTGTACTCCCATCAAATCCTCCCACAGCATAAAGAAGGCCATTTAATACAGCTGCTCCCAGTGTGCTTCTCCTGTCTTGCATGTTAGCAACACTTGTCCACTGGTCCTTCACTGGATCATAGGAATCTACTGTACGAACTCTCAAAGAGCCATTGAAACCACCAACAGCATAAACCATGCCTCCCATGTACACCATTCCTAGAGCAGGGAAAGGGGGAGGAAAGATGGGTCTTTCAGTCTCTCTGCCAATTAACTGTATTCTGTACTAAGTAGGCAGATACTTGACACAAATTACAGTATTCACTACACTTGTCATGCTTTTGACAGTCCCCTGGAACCACATTTCATTCAGATTAAGCCCTAGAATTTCTCTTTTTGCTCCTAACAGTACAAATTCCTGAATTTGTACCATGCTTGCTGTATTTCTTCTTGCTTAAATCACTCAGCTGCTTTAAGACCACATGTTCATGTCTTTAATACTGGATGATCACTTCTTCACATTCTTCATATCATTTAATAATATTGGGGGATTTTAATAGAAAAATTAGTCATTACTACAATGCATTAATATTTAAATTTATTTATCCCTTGTTTCTGTGGGAGGTGATAAAGCAGTTTATCCTACAGATTGCAAACTGAAGCACCAATTAAGCACAATTGATCAAAGTTATATCATTCCAGATTAGCAAGTAATTCAAATGATCTGTGAAGTCAAGGTTTAGCCCTTCTTAGATAAATACCTCAAGTACTGTTCCAGAGAACATACAATGCCTAAATTCTGAAGCATTACCAAACACAACAAAATATTAGGCATCCTTACCTGCTCTACATCTTCTAGAAGGCAATTCAGCTACCTGATGCCAGCGTTCTTCTTTAAAATCATAGCATTCAACACTGCGAATTGCCTTTGGTGCCTGTCCCCCAACTACCATCATCAACTAACAGGGAGATAATACCAATAATAACTGTTAGTTATTTGCATATATGAGAGCACCTGAAAGATCAAAAAAAGTGTAAAAAAATAAAGCAAGCTTCTGTACAATAAATAATTGTGTACCAAGGAAATGCCAAGGGTAGAAAAGCAGGAAGCAGTCAGAATCTTGGTAAAGCTCCCATGAAAGAGGGAGACCCTGCTGTATCTTCACATCCTACTGTGATCTCAGGTATGAGAATTCACCATCTGTGATGTGTAACGAAACTGTGACCATCCATCACGTAACAGCCTTATCTTGTTCTTCTAAGAAAAACGTGCCAAGTCTGCTGAATTGAATCTCCTATTCCATTATTGCCATTTTCACAACAGTACTATAAGAAAACTTCTTCATTCTAAAGGAGAAAGTATCTAATGTTTGTTTTTTGCTAAAATGAACAAAAGATTAAATAAAAAAATCCCAACACAGAAGCTTCAGTCATTCTTTGTTTTGGTTTGGGGTTTTTGGGTTTTTTTTTGTTCGTTTGTTTGTTTTTAACAGGCCTACTTTTCCATAATTGTATATTTCTCAAATGCTGAAGCACTTATTAAAAAATGTTTTCTGGGAGGGCAGGAGGGATTCTCTGTGTAGGTGGAAGGCTAAAATATCTGTACCATAAGTAGGATGGAGTGTAAAGGTAATAATTTGTTGCATTTTTAGGAGAAATAATTTTTTACAGGAATACCCCAAGACACAGTCATGCTCTCATGAAAGCTTTTAAAATGCAGTTTGAAATACTAAATACATTGGAAAAACAAGGGTCTTACTTTTGGAAGGCTAGCAGGTGTTCTCAATTTTGTCCGTGTGCTTTTCATCAATGCCCGTTGCTCAGTTGGTAGCAAGTGGTACTTCATAGCTTCAATGAGGTAATCTTTACAAGCACTGCTGTTCTTAACCAATATTTCCTCTTCAACTCTCTGTTTATTAATAGAAGTTTAACAAGGTCTGAGCACATTAAGGAAGTAAAACAGAAATTATAATCCAAAGTGTAATAAAGCCTATGATCTATCACACAAATGCAGATCAATCTAATTTTTAAGATTATAATTTAACCAGTAGGACACAAATTTATTTTGGAAAAGTGCAGTCACTAAAAAAAAATCAAAATATGCTGATTGTTAATTAGCAAGTGGAAAAAACAGTGATAGGGAAGGTAAATCACTTTTCTTACAATTAGGCAAATTACTTGATTTTTTAAATACAGACAGTACAGAATATTTTAAGGCAGGAGTAGTGGAGAATAATTTAACAAACTAGAAAGCCATCCTGCAACAATAAAAACCACAACAGAACACAACAGCAAAAAAAACCAAACCCAAATCCCACCCAAAACAACCCACACAAATTGGAGATTTGTATCACAAAACCAGAATTTTTAAAACAACACCAACCTACTAATACTTATCACCCAATGTTAATACTGAATTCATATTGTCAATCCTAAATATTTAACCTAACACCAAAATATCCAAATGAGCTTATAAAATCTGAAAAAATGTATTTTATCTGAACCAGGTAAAAGAATGCTTCCTTTGTCATTAATTCCTAATCAGCTTAAACAACAGATATAATTCTGAAGTCGAAAATTCACTTGTGAGAAAAAATCCTTTATCAAACAATGGCATTACAAACGAAATCCAACCTGATCTAAGTGAATTACATTGTTCAGATTCCTGGTGTGCAGTCAGCCAAACAGATAAATTACTTATGTAAGTCACCCTCTACTGTGGCAATCCCTCACCTCGGTCTTTGTGTGTGCACACAAGTATGTGGTAGTGGCTGTTTGTTTACTTTTAATATCACTAACATACTAATGACTCTGTTGTTGAAATTTAAAATTATTTATCTGGCATTAAAATAATGAACAGAAATATTCACATGCAGAATAATTAGTATTCCTTTTTGCTTACCTGAACTAAATACTCCCGGGAAAGCAAAGGCAGCCGAACATGCTCCATCAGACGTGCCATTAACTCCTGCCTTACATCTTTGTCATGGTTTACCCAGGCTATCACTGCTTCAAATACCTTCCAGAAAACAAACAAATCAAGTTCCTTGACTTACAAGTTCATAAGCATGAAAAAATCAGTGTGCCTCCAAAAATAGTTTGCTTATATTAAAACTCCTAACGCAAGAACAGATGACAGTGGTTACAGCTCCCATTATTTCCATATTTATCAACAACAGCATTAAGAAGGTGCATTATGTGGCCTCTTTTTATGTCTACTCCTCTACTGGTGTTTCATGGATAGCTGTGCTACTTTGACAAAATGCACACAGTGACTTCACTGATACTGAAAACTAGGCAAACAATACAGCAGCAGGAATAATACAGTCCTCATACTTTTCTTCCTTTCTTGGAGAACTGACCTGCCACATCACCATTCAAATGACTTATCATCATGGAGTCTTAGCAGGACAAGTGATCCCAATCCTGGTTTTGCCTCCATTGCACAGTAGCTCATCATTCACTAAAGCATTAAAACCTTAATTATACTCCACAAAAGCAACATTACGTGTATTTAAGTGATAGATCCAGACCTTCAGGGTATTACAGGAACAATAACATGGCTTTGCTAGTTGCTGTTTAAGCAGATAGTTCTTAGATTCAAAGTTTCAAAAAGGTTTGAACACAATTTAGTCTCATTTGAGTACAACCATAAACTTCGCGGAAAAAAGAAAACTAATATATTTCAAATAGATCATAACTGAATTTAAAAAGCTCAAAATGAATAAATCCACAACCTGAAAACCATCAGAGGTTTACAGAGACAGCCTGGGCTCACTGAAGAACACTGTTTCAAAAATGGCTTTAAAAGATTGAGATCTAGGCTAAAGGCAAGCTAACACACATTAAACTGTGGTTAGGTAATACCAAGCTGCCATGTCATCTCTTGTGCAACCCACATGTGTTCAGTTAGGTTAAACAGTTCACTTATACACACACAGCTTTAACGCCTTTGTGGGACTGCTGATGTTAAAGTTAGTAAACGGCATATAATTGCTCTTCAAACTTGGAATTATTTATCCCTTGGTAAACCAAACTCCTGTGGATGTGACTCAGCATGTGTTCTGATTGTTCTGCTCGAAGATGAGAAGAAATTGCCATTTAATGTAGCTTTGTTTTTTGGTTTTTTTCCCCAAAGGACAAAGAGTAATGTGATTTATTATAGTTTAAGGATTTTTAAGAGTTAAGACTAATTTTCAACATCAGACTGACAACACTTCTGGGAAAAGTCCTTTAAACCTGAGCACAATACCTGACTAATTTCTTTAAGAAAACACAGAACACATCCAAAAAAGTGCACAAATCAGTAGGAGCAAGCTCACTTTTTCATAAAAGGATATATATCCTTTTATAAAAGGATAAAAAGAATAATGGGATATAGATTGTCTTACCTTCTCCTCTGAGGCAATGGTGAGTTTGTCACTGGATATCAGACTGCACACCTGCTCTACACCAAGATTGAGGTATTCTTCACTAAGTACGACATCGGAAAAGTGCTGTTCTGTTTGGAGGAAAAGAAATTCAATAACATAGAGTGCAACACATCTCCACATATATAACAAGCATTAAAGCAGCTAGATGCAATACATTGACTTAAAACCTCTTCTATAGGTTAAAGCTTGGTCTCACAAATGGCTTCTATATTTAAAGATTCTTTAACTGAAATATTAAAACACATTATACTAAAAGCATTGTAGCAATTTTCAGGTGCTTGCTTCATCTCAATACTTTTCCTTGAGAATTACCTAAGTCTCATTTTGCTAAATTTGTACACAAAAATACAGAAAAAAGACTCCAGAGTCTGTATACTCTGTATGTTGTTGACAAGCATATTTTATATTTGTAGTTTGACACGAACAATGGTTGATTCTTTAGCACCAATCAGCAATGTCATACATGTCCTGTTGCATCTCTCAGAGCTTCTCCAAGGTCATAAAATATTGCATATTGCAATCCCTACAATGTGCAGAAGGTATGTAGTTTTTCCTAACTTTTTTTTAAACCTCAACTTAAATAAAACTTAAACAATTTAATGTTTCCAAGTTGTAATTCAGTTGTCCCTTCCCTTCCTTAAAACTGATTTTTATGGCGTTTTTTTACTTTAAAAGTAGTTCAATTCAGTTAAATTTTCCCCCCTTCTTCTACTATTCTTAACAAAATTTAGAAGGGACAACTGTTACTAAGAACTTAAGAATTCTCTCAAAATTACAATAAATAAAAAGAGGCCAGCAACTATAACAAAGAATATTTTATAGCCCTTTCAATCACTCTATTACTGCTGTGACAGACTACTACAACTAAGACTCCATACTTGAGAAAGTTGTCTAAGCTGTAAAAAAAAATTAAAGAATGCTGAATGCTTAAGCTTAAGAAGTCTAATTTTTCTGTTCAGCTTTGCAGGGTACGAGAAAGCAGCTGTTTTAGATGCAATCATCATTGGTACAAGTCCACCTAATTCTGCAGCATTCTCTTATGATGGACAGGTAGTATTTTCTGCAGTACTTCAGGCAATGGGAAAGAGGATGAGAGGAAATACTATTGATTTTTATAACATCCCCATTACTTTTCCACTCTACAAATCTTCTTGTATCTGTTTGCTTTTCAGACAAGTATGCAATTTCTCAAGCTAAGTATCTGATGAGTTTTATTGTTTGCAAATAGAAATTGAGAAAGGTAATTTGTATAGGTTATTTTCACAATAAACTCCAAATATCAGGTGACAGTGACACAAATCAGTATGCCCGACTGTACTGAGAAGCTGAGTTCAGAAGCAAGCAGAAAGGGGAAGCAACACACATCCAACTCTCAAACAAATCTGAGGTTCTAAAGCACTGTTCATCTTTCCTTGAGAAATAAAATGCAACAGTGGATCACATCCAACAGGATATATTTCATAAATTAGAAATAGCTGGTTGATTTTATAGACTCACATACAAAAGCCTTGCTTTTTAAAAGTTTATATTTATGTCATGCACTAAGTAGGAAGAGATCCACTCTCTAAACCAGGAGAGGTGAAAGTTGAGAATTTTCAAAGTAATACAATGAATGTGAGGCTGTCTCCTGTTTTCATGCTAAACATAAGAACTATAGAAGATAGTCCAAAAAAAACCAATGCTTGAACAAAAACATTGCACGGTCAAGAGAAGGAGTGAAAAAAGGAGAAACACTAAACAGAACTACTCAATCAACAGCTACAGATCCTCAGGTGAATGAATTATGGACAAAAAAGAAATAGAGGAGATTTCTACATAAATTTTAGTTGCCACAAAAGAGGTAAGATGAAATAACTTGTCTCATGAGAATCAGATCGCTTGTTGTCTAGGAGACCATAGTAACTGATTGATAGATAACGTTTGGGCAGAAGCCAATTGCAAGTATAGCTACATGGATTATTTAAAATAATTAAAAACTGAAGAAGAACAAGGAAATATAAAATCAATTAAATCCAGCAATGGCAATTTATGTAATACTAGTGAAGTGTTGAAGACAGAAGGCTTCATTATATATAAAAATTACACTTATGAAATTCAAACTTTTTTCATTCTTTTAGCAAGAAGGATATCAGCATCTTTAAAATAACATGATTCAGTACTTAAATTTCAAGAAATCACACTTAGATCCTCTTTCCCCAATAACAATGAAAAATAGTACTGGAAATGTGTGGATTTTTTTGCCTTCTAGGTTCAGATTTGTATTATCTCATATTACTGCTCCCATCCTGAAAGCTTTGATAATCTGGAGACATTAACATCAAACACGATGAAACTTATGCTTAAATGATTAAATATTTCATGCAACTGTCCCCTGTAAAATCTCAAATTATCTTGGTTTTTATTGATTGCATTAGGGAATATGCTTCTTTCTTTATGAACATCTCTTAGAGAAGCAAAGAGAGAAGTACCCAGATGGAAGTTTCCATGCAAGAATAAAATAATTATTTTTTCCCAAATCAGAATTTTCCACACAGTATGCGTCTTTGACAAATTTGTACTGGAATCCTGTCCCATTTCTTCCCTCTTTACCCAGAAACTGAAGCCAGCTGGCTCCAGAGTCTGGCAGCCTGGAAACAAGCTGGCTTAGGACCTGCAGAGGCTTGGCTTCTAAATTCCCACTTCCTAAGCAAGTAGAGTCCTACTTCTTTATTATCAAGACTAAACTCTGTCTTAAAAAAAAAAAAAAATCCATTTTACAACATTTCTAAAATATCTGTTCCAATTGCATTTGAAAAACAGATTTTCACATTTTTGCAACTGAGTCATTTTCTATCTGAATAGCTAAAGATCTGTCCTTGTCTGCCCTGTGCCAGTAGGGTAAGACAAACGACAAGGAAGTCTTTACCAACACGAAAGGGGCTAGTAACAAAAATGTCTGGAAGTATAATAAACAATGCCAGAGTGGAGAGCATAGGAAGAAAATAGGAGCTGTAAATATACTGCTTTTTGGTATGTGTTGTTCTGAGTCTGGAGCTATGTATCATACATGCACATGCAGCAAAAAGCACTTGATACATCTTCCATCCAAAAGGCATACAAGTCTAATCTATACAGATATTGACATTAACTTTATATTTTCCAATTACATAAGAAGGAAAGCTACATCTGAAACCTGTACAGGACATTTTATGCCTTAAACATTTATGCATTCATTCACAATGTCACACAGAGATTTTTTTTTGGCTTGCTACAAAGGGCTTTTGCTATTGGCCTATTTTAAGGCACTGGTCAAACAGGAACCCCAGCTTTGTTGCAGAGGGATAGACACAAGCTCTGCCAGTTGAACAACCACCACAAGCTAAAACTGCAGAATAACATTTTTTTAAAAAAATCTGTTTTATTTGTCAATTTTATTCCTAAATAACTGTTTTTTAGAACACCATGAAATTCTCAACAGCCAAGGCAACAGCAGCATAGCAACAGACGTTGCTACTCAGAATAGAGTCATAGCAATGATTCTGACAGCTCCATCCTTTCCATGCCAGGCATTCGGATGTACACAAGAACAGTCTACAGAAGACTTGCATGCTTCCAAGTCTTGCCAGGGCTCAAGTTTTAGACTAAGAGCACCAGAAGCAAGTATGCTGTTATCACACAGTCAAATACAATGCAGCAATTCTTGCATCACAACATAACTAGGATCCCCTAACAAAAGAACCTTCAACATCTCAGCACAGTGCTTAAAGCCAAAAAAGGTTCACTGTGCCAAGCCTCAAAGGACACCTCTGCCAGAGGTCTCCCAAAGTTTCCAATGCCCTATGCAGTGGGTGAAATACATTATTATTCTCTGATTAAAATTAAGAAATGTGTCAGGACATAAGCACTGAGCAAGGTCCTCTCAGGTCCAAGATGGCACACCCCTCTTAATTAAAAGGCTTTACCAAATTATCTTCAAGTTGTACAGAACATTAAATCACCTACATAATTGCCTGCTTTCTCAGGAAAAATGGTTATTTTGTGAACATCCTTTAACATTATGTAAGACACACCCCAGACCAAAACTGAGGACAGACTAGCACTAGTGCTCATGCCACATACTCTTCCTAGGAATCCTTACAAAAGAAGGATGAGAGGCCTCAGCTGTACACAGTCTCTGACTGTGCAAGTGTAACAAGACCCAGAGCAGGATTGCTTTCTGGAACATCATGAGACAGGTGGCATCTCCAAGTTCAATTGCAACACAAGCTCATTCCAAGTAACCTGTACCAATTGTCTACTATTTTCAGATCACAGGTGCATATAAATGACTCCCCTAGAAATCTTGCTCTCTGCACAAAGGACCAACCCACCATAGGAATACAAAGCTCCAATTTTAATGGAAGTTGTGTTTTCATTCCCACTGGAAGGAAGTTCTAGAGGTTTCACTTTTCTAATAACTTCTGATCCATTGGCATCCATTTGTTTTTATATTATCATTGTCTATGAACAGAAGCATCTTGCTTTCTTTTCCCTAAATCTAAAATAGCAAGTGTAACAAAATAAAGATTGGGAGAAGTTACAAAACAAAATACATTTCATTTTCTCTAGCAGGGAAATATTTTCACTTCTTTTTTCAATCTAACAATCCTTTTCTGTACTCATTCTAATTTCTGGAGCCTTAATCCCAAAATATGTGCTCTGGGAGTTAAGCTGCCTGTGCTACAAAGCTTAACTCTGAAATGGCACAGCCATGTATTTTTGGCTCAGACTTGAGATTTTTTTTTCAGTTGTAAGAAAGCTGTGACAAAAAGCCATTTGAGATAAGAATAGGGGGGAAAAGAAGCTATGATGGCTGAGATACAGGCAGTAAGTAGTCTGAAAATTCAAGAGGAAAAACATTGACCTGAAAAAGTATAGAACTGTAAGAAAGGAAATCAGGGAGTCAGCAGACAGAAATTCAGCAAGACTGATGAACAGCCAATTCCAAGGAGAAATGAAGGCCAATGCTTCCTCTCTGAATCCTTTTATCAGGAGTACTGAGTATTCTGATGCTCAGCCTAGTATCTTGCATGTCCCAACTAGAATCAACAAATAGCTTCCCTCCCCTTTTCACTTGTCTGTGTTCTGCTTGCAGACACTCTCTGAGCACAGCAAAGGATGCCTGAACAAAATCACCCAGGGAAAGAAAGTTAACAGGTGGACACAATTCCTGTGCTCTCAAAACACATTTAACCAATACTGCACTCGAGGTCTTGACAGGGTCTTAGAATTTGTATTTCTAGAAAGTAATCTATACAAATATTAGCTTCAACTACTAAACTGAACAAAGATTGTTTAGAAGTCACTGAAGTAGTTTAGAGGTTTAGTTTAGAAGTACAGTACAGTCAGAACAGAAGTTGGAAAAAATAATTTAAAATTCAAAATTAAGTAACAGCTGTATCAAAACATGTTCCCTAAAACAGTAAATATCTGAACATTAACTATAGTTAATAAATGTATGACTTGTTTCGTATTGCACAAAAGGTCAAAAATGTAATAGCTTTTTGGATTTGATATTGTATTACTCAAAGACAAAAGGATTTAATTAAAACCTTTTGCATAGATGCCTAAATAGAAATATCATAGAGTCAGTCATACACATCACAACTTCTTGAGTAAGGTAGGCATCACAAAAGCTAGTACTTTCAAAAACAATCTGAAAAGCTTTTGAATTTTTAAAATTGATATATCAATCATTCTTAATAGAAATACTATAATCTTCTGTAAGTTTAAAATAAAAAACTATACCACAAAACAGAATTTCTAGGAATGAAGACAACTGAAAGCATTCATCAAAGTCCTTTCCTTTCTGAGGTCTAAATTTATTCAAGGCAATAAAAAGCGTATTATTTGGACCTGAGTTGAAGCACTTAGTGCTCTATTTCAGGAAAATCCTCAATTTTAACTCTGTACTAATTGTTAATTATGTTAATTTGTCACTGTACATTTTAGGAAAGTTATGAAAAGCAATGCAGTCGTATGTATTTTTTTCTACAGCCTTATCAGGCCATCTAATTTTTAATTCTCTTTTTTGTATTGCTCTTATTCTAAGCCTGACAGTGCTAGGAGGAGGAAGGCAGAGGAGAGAGAGGACCTGACTGTGCACCCTGACTATATCCAGCATATTTATCTCAAAAGTAAGAACAGACTGTGCATTGCTCTAAAATCCACCCCACAGACACAGAAAATACACAGTAGGAGTTGAGCTGGCAGCTTGTCATAAAGGCCAGCAGTAGTCCAAGAATATGATGACAATAAGGGAAGCTTTTGGGGGGAATGGAAGGTGGTTTGGTTACAGAGGAAATACAAGGTTAGTACCAAGCATAAGAAAATAGGAGAGCTACAGAGACAGATGAAATACAAGATTCAAGTGGATGAGACTATAGGTACCCTCTATAGTAGGAAATTTCAAGTCTTTGGCTAGATGAGCAGGATTTTCAGAAGATAAGTTGATAACATCATACCTAACATTACATTTCTTGCTTCTTCACTAGTGCAGTGCAGGACTAACCCTTCTCCCAATAACTTTTTATTTCTTCCCCCATGTAATTCCTACATACTTTGACTTGTGGTAGTTGTCAGAAGTTTAATTCTTCTTTCCTGATTTCCTCCTCTAAGTGAGGGTGCAAAATTTTAAACAGGAAGCTAGCTTCTTTCTGGATTAAAAATGGCTTGGACCAGGCAGACTCAGAATAGTCTGTGAAGATGATGCTTCATTCAGCTTAAATATAACTGTGGGCCAGCCAGCACATTTTATTTCTCTTGAAGACATTCAGATCAAATGTAGTTTTCACTAAGAGATGCATGTCTGCAATAAGGTGGATAAAACTCGGGTTCCTCTGGGTGGGGTTGGGTGGCATGGAACCCACCCACACTGACAGATACCAAGCTGCATGCTCTGCTAATGATAACTTGCCTGCATATGTGTTGGCCTTGCTCAAGAGGTCTGTGCATGCATGCATGTCAGCAAAAGCACGAATCCCCAGGCAGTTGATAGGATGAAGCTGGGATTCCAAAAATTCACAGCAAGTCCTCTTCACATCCTGCAGTTGCAAGAGACCAGCTGCTGGGAGCAGTACCTGAAAGGAAAAGTAACAGCTGGTTAATGTCCCAACTCAATTCTGATGTTATACAAGAGTACTGTCAATATTAAGAAAACAAAATAAACCATTTAAAAAACAAGATTAAAACAAAGAGCAAGATTTCAGCATTATGCAACTGAAGAAGTTAAAACCCAGCATGAGCACGATTTTACCTCCCTACAGATCCATTTAGAATAACAAGCAACATCTCTACCATTGTGTTCACTGGGGAAGTCATTCCACAAACTGTAATTCATGTTCTATTTAAACTCTTCCCAATACTCATTCACACGTTCTCTTCCAGCATTTCATAATTACATCTAATTTCCAAGTCTTCAATGTTGGATATTTTTAAAAGGAAGTTTCCTGGACACTGTCCCATTTTTTTGTTAGCATCAAAAATAAACATATTTATGCAACAGATTACAGTAAGGACAGAATTCAGCTTCCCCAGAAGTCTGTGACCTTCTTGGAAGAATGATAATTCAAGACTGTCTGGCAATCAATATAGGTAGGAAAAATGAAGGATCATATATATAACAAATGTTTGATTTGAATATCAACTGTTAATAAAAGAGAAATTAAGAAAAGACACAAATGTGATTGCACTGAGATACACAGACTATTGCTAAGTAAAATACTTTTAAAATAGTTTAAATCTTAGATAATTCTCAAAAATATTTAATAAGTCTAACAAAGTAAGTGGAAAAGATGCAATAAGCATAAAAGTCAGTGTCATACAATTAAAAACAACTTTAGTAAGCTTAAGGGTTAAAAAATACAAGGTTGAAGGAGTACAGTGAAATAATTTTACTTTAGCATATGGTTATGTAAATGTTAAGATAATATTACTAATACAATTTGTATTACCAAAACACAGTATGATTAGTTATAACAGTGAGTAGATAAATTCATTTGATAGTTAATTCTATGATAAGATATAATCATGAACTTACATAGCAAAAATCAATGCTAGAAATCTACTACAAGTATTTATTTACACAACTTGTACCAATGAAGCAAACATTTCATACTCGTTCACAAACTCAGTAACTAATTCAAGGACAGTTCTAGATAATTTTAGGCATATTTTAAGTATAGTTGAGCAAATAATTCTGAGAACAAACCTTGACTGCATAAATGGGTCCAGTAGAAAAATATGTAAAATCATCATCAAATCAGAATACAAAATGGAAAGGTGAAATCCGACAATGGTGAGGAGAAAATAATTTAATATTTGTATGCACAGTTACCCTGGCATACTTATATGAACAGTAAAGGAATGTTACAAGAACCAGATCACTCTTCATTATAGGAAATTTACATCAGTTCTGAGATCACTGTAACTGAGCTTGCAAAGTTAAAGATTTCAGTACATTTTAGTAATCAGAAAACATAACATTCAAGTCTAAACATATTTTACATTCTGCTGCTAAAAAGGAAAAGAGAGGTAAAGTGCATCATATTTATCTTGCTGAATTACACATTGAGCTTTGGTTACTAGGCAACAAGAGCAGTGATAACATCTAGCTATTTTCATTTGTACCTATAGAACTGTTGGTCTGAAAGCCATAACAACCTGCATTCAAAAATACAATTCCATCACAGTCAGATTTACTCTGCTGAAGCCAGAGACTGAACTAAAGGGGGGAAAAAATACCAAAACAACCCAAACTCCTCTCAAATCCATAAGAAAAAAAGAAGAGAAAAAAGGAAATTACATTAAAACTACAGTACAGATTAACTGCTGCTAACTCTAAATTGGTCAGTTATAGCTCAGATTTATTTCCAAAAATAGCCAGTAGAGGGTATCATAACTTCCCTTTAAAGATCAAAAATACTGTAATGCGCATACTGCTTTGTACTGCAAGAAATGCAGAGGTGAAAAAAAAAAATCTCAGATTTCTTGTTCTGTGAAAATACATTCTCATCATGGCTATTCTTCTTAAATATAAGAAAACTGAACAGATTATTATTACAGATGGCAAATAAGAAATTATGTTTTCTCTTTTTTTGTGTCAAAAATGTGGTGACAAATCTCGGAATGACTGCTAGATTTCTGAGAGCAAATGATTTAACCCTTACGAGCCTATGAAGGCTCTTCCCCGGTTATTTCCTTTTGGTTCTCCTTCCCACAGTGACACGCCTATTCACAAAACTCTGTGCACACATCACGCCAAATACATCTTTCCAACCCCACTGAGACAAAGAGGACTGTGATCAGGTGCAAGTATTTGTTTTAAAATCCACCTGCAATGTCACCTGCATAGTCAGGAGGGATCCACTTAAGGCCTGGAAGCTGGGTCCATGTTTTCACTGGAGTAGGTTCAAGCCCTTCACAACTCAACTAGATCATCAACCTGTAAATGAGGCTGCTGCCCTCTCTTGGAACCCTTCAGGTAATTGCCTGGAGTATGTCAGGGGCTGAGGGTGCTAATGATGCAGGCAGCTTTTCTCCCTCATTTTTTTCCGACAGCATTATGACTCTGCTCATCTTTGTGCAGCTGGACATGTTCACCACACATGACTGAAATGTGTTGAGCTTGGATGTGAGGAGCAGCTGGTGCAGGCAGACACCTCTCCAGGTTCTCACAAGCCCACCAGCTCACCAGGAACACATTTACAGCAGTCCCAAAGATATACAGCCTGCCTGACTGATGAACAGCCTGACTGATGAACAAACCTCTACAAGGAAAGAAGACTCAGGAGATGGGCAAGGGTGATGAACTCGGGGAAGAAATGCAAGAATGGGCATCTAGTGGCATAAAGAAAATCCACATAAGGGGGACTGGAGGGTGACTTTCCTTTGGATATATGGCTGTACCAGTAAGTCATCAAGTTATGCAAACAGCCTTTTCTAAAACAATTACTAGCATATACGTTCTCCCCCAGCTAGCCAGGCCAGCAGGGGGAGAACTACCTATGTGTCAGGGCTCAGTCCCACAAAAAGTGTGAAATCAAAAAACCAACAGAAGGAGCTCTCAAGAGAGCAGTAGGCTTGAGAGGGCTTTGGCCCACATATTCCATCCTGGTGAACTGGAGATGCCCAGCTTCCTGACAGTGGGCATACATAGATCAGTAATGGGAATCACTTTTGCATATTGATCTAAATGTATATTTCAAGAGCGATGTCATGCTTGTGTTGTGATTTCAGCACGTTGCAGTATGTCTCTACTAAATCAAAACATAACACCATGTAGTACAAGTATCCTCACAACAGTAAAATTCATGGCAAACATTAAACCCCCCTCATGAACTAGCTAGAAGCAGCTGGTCAGAGCAGCTGCCCTGGAGTGCCTCCGTACCAGACAAGTGTGTTCATCCTGCCTGAGGGCTGCTAGATGCCCTGACAGGCACAGCCCTTTGATTGGTACCCCTTCTTGGTCACAAGATTTTAGTTACTGCCCTGCTAGTGGAGAATGGGGGAACAAGTCCAGTGGAAGGAGCCACTAGGATGATCAGAGGGCTGGAGCATGTGATATTGCAAGGAAAAGCTAAGAAAACTGAGTTTGTCCAGCCATAAAAGACAAAAAGGGAGACCTTATTACAGTCCACAGCTACCTAAGTGAGGGTAGAGAAGAGTGAACCAGACTGTGCTTTAAGATGCATAGCCATAGCACAAGAAAAATAAGAGCACAGCAAAATCTAATCAGAAAAAAAGGAGTTAGGTTGCTTTCTCTGTTTTGTGTTGTGTTTTGTTTGGTATTTTTTTTAAATCATGAGGCTGGTTAAGCCCCAGAACAGGTTGCCCCAACCAGCTGCAGAATCTCCATTCCTGGGAGATATTAAAAATTCAGGGAACAGGCCTCTCAACATACTTTGAAAAAGCTGAATAAAAAGTAAAATTTAATTGATTAAAGCTTTCTGTCTGTTAATTTAAATCAATTTGATCCAGTAATATTATATCCATCCAAGCTGTCCTCTTTGCACTCCTTTCTGCACCGTGAGGTTCTCCTAGACAGACCATGTTTTGATACATAACATATGAAGATGCTTAAGACAATATTTTCTTCTCTACTACTTTCAAATCTTCTGTAATTATCTTAAAATTTCTGCCAGGAATATTTGCTCAAATTCAAACTGATATTCACCAAAACCACATTAAGGATCAGTAAAATGTCAATAGGAAAATAGTGAAAGATCATATTGCAGGTTTTGAAAACAAAATCCGGTAACATAAACAAACAAAACATTTCTCAGAACACTGAAGCACTTTTCAAGCAAATAAGTCAATAAAAATCAGAGCAGTGTATGCCAAGAGAATTGAATAATGTGCTGTCTAAAATAGAAAAACTCTGTCCTTGATTGCATGGAGAGGAAAGAAAACAGATCTGAAACATTAGGAAAGACACTAACCTAGGAAAGTAGATGCATGAGAATCCCAACACACTACAATACAACATAGAAGCACACAGAAGAGCAAGTTACATTCTTGCCAATCACAGATATTGCATATTTTCACTTACAACATTAAAATGAAATAAATTTCAGAGAATAGCAGTTATGTTAATGCCTGTAATAAAGAAATCTTGAGGAAATAGATAAAGGTTTAACATTTATTTCTAAGTTTTAAATAACCATTTCAGTAAACTAAGCTCCTTCATTTGCTGTTTACATTATCATCACAAGGGGAAGAAGGAAATTAACATAGTGGTTAAATATACTCCAAATTATCTTATTTTTTCATTCTCATCTACATGCATCTGTGCCATAATTAAAACTGTGATTTGTAACTGAAGTGTAGTCTAAATTCTAGTGAAATCCTTCAGCATGGCATTGAAATTATGCTATCTGGGAGTATGCATACAAAAACACTAAAATAGACACAAATATTTTAAGGCATCTGTGGGATAAAATGTGAAAGTTTCAATTTTGGAAAATTCAACCCTGCTTGAATTTCTGTACGAACAACATGTGCATGTTAAGTGTGGTGTTCCAGTGTTAAAATATAAAAATAAGAGGCTGCACTGGAATTAAAGATGTGCATGAGCTGCAAGTTTAGAACATGATGTCATGTAGCCTATGAAGTATACCTTCTGGATACCTTAACATCCTCAAGGCTATTGCACAATGAAGACATGGATGTATGAATTTTTCCTTTTGCTTAATGAGCCCCTTGCAACCAAAAATTAGATGCAGGTGGCAGTTTCATAGTATCACAGGAAGGAATCAGATCACGAGACAGTCCTATTCCTTCACATTCCCCTTATACTACATACAAATTGGTAGAGCAGCACTTCAGTAGAAAATGATTGAATAATCATGAAAATGTAGTATTTTGAATGATTGACATGATCTACAAAATACTAAGCAGCTCCCAGCTTGGAAATCAGTGTGATAAATTAAAATGGAAGATAAGGTGTTTTACATATCTGCTGTTTAACTTGCATCATAATCTGTACTTAAGAGTCCACTTCAGTTAGTGACATGCAATTGATAGGGAGTAACCAATTTGCTCAAAAAGCAGCTTTTGAAGAGACAGCACCTTTGAAGATTATTCTGAATGGACTACAAATTATTAATAAAAACGTTAGGTACGGAGGTGGGTTTTCTATTGTTTTCTTGAAGTTTTTCTGAAGGGGATAGTTGTGAAAGTTTTCAGAGGGATTTGGGACGCAGTTAATGGTTGCTCAAGTGCAGAAACAAGATTCATGAAGCAAATTAAATTACAGAAGAGTCACTTATTTAAGTAATACACCATAATGAGGGGTATCCATCTGATCTACAAGGGAGAACCATGCAGCCTTGCTTGGCTTCAGGCTACATCTCGGCTACATCTTCTCTACCTTAACCACCACACAAAAGTGCATTTTGGCATAAGCTTTCACACAAGAGAGACAGATTGATTTCGTAGTCTGATGGTTATTTTTGTTAACAGTCATAAGCTTAGCCTTTCATACCCTTTTCTTCTCTTAAAAGATACTGGCAATAGAAATGAAACATTCTCTCACTTGAAGTAAAACATCATGAACCTAAAATAATTTTAGTTAGAATTTTAGATTTTTCTTTCAGTGAAAAAAAATGTAGACATTTTGATTTTATAGGAACAAGGTTCTTGATCTGAAGTTTGGCCACTGAATTTAAGTATGTGTATAGTAAGTAATCTAAAATGAAAGCTCAGAATCCTTCATCATACTTTAATTAATTCAGTGTTTCGAAGATTACACAGCTGCATAAAAACACCATCGTATTTTCTTAGGGACAGCATAATTTAAGGGAAACTAACTAAAGCTAATTCTGATATTGTGTCATTCAGGAACCGGACAATTTGTTCTTTAATTATGGCACTAGAAATGCTACCCAGTCAAATCATATACATAGCTACTCTGCCAAAGGATTAGAAGAAGCTGGAAAGATTAAGCAGGCAGGATAACATAACTACATGGTCTGCTTTCTTCCTGTAAAGGCTGACCCACATAAAGAATTGCTGCATCAGCTGGTGCTCTGAGCTTTCAGTGAGCCTCAGCCATGGGATTGAACTGCAGCATCTCAGCCTCCAGCACCAGAGCACCCTCAGCTCAGACCCCACTGACACACACAATCTCTTTGGGTATACCAAAGATTACTGTGATAGAAACATTTTCATAAGATTGTCAAAAACTGAAGATGTAAAGGGCTGACCCAAAACCAAAAATGTTCATCTGTTGTTTCCTAAAGTATACAAAAAACCTTTGAAGGGGCATGGAGAAGGGAAGGAAAGAATTGTTGGTTTGCTGGGGTTTTTTGTACATTACAGACTGACTTGTGACAAACAAGGTTTGTTCTCCTAATATAACCAAGCATTTTCTGGCACTTTAAAAGAGAGGGCTTGAAAAGCCATTTTCAAACCCCTAAACCTGGGCAGGAAACAAACAGAAGCATAACTGGGATAGAAGATTGTGAACCTTTTCTTGCTCTATTATTTCATTCTCTGGTACAGAAGATGCATCTATACTGCCAAGTCTTAAAGTAATAGAAAACTAAGAACTAAGGATAACAGAAATAGCATGAAGTAGAAATTATTTCTGTGCTTATCTTAGTGCTTATCTTCAATATAAAAATTATATCAAGATTAACATCTAATATGCAGTAAATGGTCCTTCAGTGAACTCAAAACACATTTGATTACTTCAAGCCTTTCCCATAATTATGTTTTTGTAGTTTATTAACATAATCTTTTACTTATCATTCAGTTTCCTACAACAGACCATAATTATATTCTAGAAATGTCACAGAGGATTTCTTAAAAAAAAAAAAATCAGGCTTAGTGACAAATTTCATAAATGCTTTAATCTCGATGTTGTGCTTGAAAAATTCAGGTATGTGGAGCCAAAATTCCCAAAATAAATAGCATCTACTGCTTCCCATTTGACTTTTCTTTGCAGATGCAGGTTTAGTACACACATTTCATGATTTAAAGAACAACCAATATCAAGAAAACAGAAGCATTTCCAAGGAAGCCTTTATGCAGCTTCCAAAAATTCACCTTATGTGTCACAGCATATCCTGAACCTACTTGCAAGTAAGAGAGGTCAACCATGGAGTCTCTTTAAGTGACTTAATTTACTCATAATAAGCACCTTGAATTTTGCAGGGAGGCAGACATGCACACATGCATTCATTTGAGCAAATGACCTCTGCACTTCATGTTGGCAAGGGCTGGTTTTCAGGTTTTGCCACAGGTAGCTTTATGGTCATACAAAGAAAGAAAGACATGGATATCCACAGTAAAGGTCATAGCTGAGACAAAAGTAGCTGCTTTCCTCCAACTTGACATAGAAGTATATCTAACACTGCCTAGCAATGTGATGATTTTAAAGGCTCAGAAAATTCGTACAAACTTTTGGTCTGAGAAGGCAGTTTACACACCTTCAATATTAATGTTTAGCTAAAGGGCAGCTACATCCTAGCAATGCAAAATGAAGGCATCAGGTTCTAGAATCATAAAACTTGTGTTTTCAGTCCTGATTGCTTCTGATTTACCCAATGGTCATAATATCTGACACTTTTTTTTTTCTTTTTTTCCCCCTTTTTTTTTTTAAGAATCATAGAATGGCCTGGGTTGAAAGGGACCTTTAAGATCACCTAGCTCCAACCTCCCTGGTATAGGCAGGGACACCTTCTATTAGACCCAGTTGCTCAGAGTCCCACACAACCTGGCCTTAAACACTTTCAGGGACAGGGCAGCCACAAGTTCTCTGGACAAATAGTCTGTTCAAGTCTGTAAATTCTTTTAGGCCACACCATACTGAAAGCTCCTTGTAATACCACTCAATGAAATCCCTATCCCAGCTGACCCATAAAACAAAAGAGTCAAAAATAGCTTCCAGGCTAGTCAAGAACTTCACCATTTTCCAGAAAAATGTTAAAATAATAGGTAAAATCCAGGCCTTCTAAAAAGAAAAACCAACACGTCTCCCTAGTCAACTGCATGAGGACAAGAGAAATCTAGAGAAATAAGAGAAACCTAGGATGGAGAAGATTATAACAGGTGACTCAGCCCAGATCTGGACCTCATATGGTCTCACCTAACTAGGGATGTAAACCTTAAGAGGTGAAAATACCTGCTTTGAAACACTATTCTAATCTTTGCTTTGCCGATGCTTTGAAACACTTCTATCTAATGGTAACAGAGGTATCATTTCCAATTCCAGGCAATCATTTCCAAACCAACCAGCACTAGAAAGCAGCACTGCTCACCTTGGGCATCCTAGGCAGCTGCACCCATGTGTTTTGCAGCAAGGTGTCCTATTCATTTAGGCACTCACCTTAAGCATATGTACATATACATGCAACATGCACATAGTAATATGTACATGGATGTACATATATGTTTTTGTGCACTTCTCTTCAGGTATTCTAAAGAAAAGTTTGTTATCTTTCAGCATAAATTAGTAACTCACCCTTTTACCCTTTACAAATGTATGTAGAGTTTTTGAAACAAATAGAGATTGGAAGAAAGAGTCCTATTTTAGTCAGCTCACAGTCAAACTAGAAAAAGGCCTGAATTCCGTCCCTCTCTCAAATGATAGTTTTTCCATGCCTTTAATGGTTTTAAGCCTTTCCCCAAAGCATGCTATTCCTGTCATATTTTAGATCATCCAACAGTGTTCCAGCTGATAATGCAGATTTATACAATGACATACAGATACTGCTGTGCCATTTTTTATGCTCCATTTTAAAGACGCTATTTTACAATAGCAGGTTTTTCTAAGGTGACTACAGTATGTTATTCTATACTAGGAAAAGCTGTTAATGTAAAACATAGCAATATGTAGGAGTAATTCAATTTTTTTCTTCTCATGCATTACTTTACACTTTTCAACATTAATTCTGGTCTGTGATCATGATAGCCTGACATCTAGCTTAGCTAGAAAGCAGAGAGATTTTCCATTTTTGTCTGATCTTGAAAAAACTACTTAAACCAGTTCTTCACCTACATCTTCTGCTACCTACTTTTCAAAACTAAAGGAAATAGGTCCTTTGGAAGCCTGAGACACATTACAATCACTTTGATACAGCAAAACCCAACTATTTATTCCTATTTGTTCCTTT
This sequence comes from Cichladusa arquata, assembly GCA_026413545.1. Classification (NCBI taxonomy): domain Eukaryota; kingdom Metazoa; phylum Chordata; class Aves; order Passeriformes; family Muscicapidae; genus Cichladusa; species Cichladusa arquata. Next base: position 29,823,375 of record JAOTQP010001652.1, on the reverse strand, counting down.
CCTCCCTAGGGATTTTTGATCTATTTATTACTCATCATGTGACAATTTAGGAGGGACTGTAACTAACCTGACTCTCACAAGCCTTTGATATGGTTATTTCTGGACCACTCTAAGAATTAGAAGAGGATTTTACCAGCTAGGCAAAACTCATAAATAGAATTCTAAAACATACGGGAAGTTTGCACTTTCCTTATCTCACCTGCCTCTATCAAAAACCAAATCCTTGATAGTCTCTATAACGCTCAGGATCACTAATGACATTGTGGTGATTTACTAAAACATGAGCTGAAATTCCAAGGAATAGCCAGCTGGAGAACATAATATTTTTATACAGTCTCAGCCACTTCACTTTAAAAGTTCATTTTCTGTGGGTATGCAAGGATTATTTTTACAAAAATATGTCTATAAAATCCTATTTGCTCTAGTGATCAGATGTTTTCATTCATTTGCTTTTGCACTTCATCTTTGGACCCTCTCTCTAAGCCTGTCCTTGATCTGCAAGAGGATGCACCTTGCACAGTCTGTTGGCGTAACTGGGACTTTCTACCTTAATTAGTTTTTGGCACCTTTCTCATGCATGGCTCTGACAGCCCACACGTTCTTCTAAATCACTCATTAAAGAAACAATATGCAGGAAACGAATGGATGTTATATTTAGAGCTGCAGTGCTGAGTAAAAGTGTTTTATTCTTTTTATCATTTAAATTAAACATGCCTGTTTAAATCCCTCGGTGACTTCCCATTCACCTCCCACAGTAATCAGAATCACATGCTTCTGAAGTGCAGGATTACAGATCAGTATCTCTTCTGTAACACACTCCTTCCTCAACCCCACTTCTCTCTCACCCCATCACCTCCTCCAAGAGTTTCTGATTCATTCCTTGGCTCTTGCTTAGACCATGCTGACATAGCCAAGCTACAAGCCTCTTCACCGCCTTTGCCCACAAATCTCTTCCAAATAAGCAGAAACAAGTGGTTTCATAAACCTCAACCCACATTCCCCCTCCCACAAAGAAAAAACAAATCAAAACCAAAACACAAAAACCAGAACACCCAAATATCTTCTGAAGGTAGAGATTTTGAGGCAGGGGAAATCTGTGATTCAGTCCACAAGACAACAGTGTCTCTCTGGAAGAAGTATGACTCTCTGCCTCCTACACACACTGGCACTTGATAGTCCAAGACAGTCTTTTACAGCCTTGGGACATTTTTAATTCACTCCTCATACCTTTTGGTCCACATTTTAGATTAATTTTCTCTCTGTTACTCATCCTCAGTTCTGTTTTTCCCTTATGTATTTCTCTTTGGTACCTTCAATCCAGTGTACAACAGCTCAAATGTCCATGCAGGTTCATCTTTTTATTCTTAAAAGGCTCATACCCTTCTGCCTACTCAATTTGCTTTTTGAACAAAGTTCTTGGATCCCCATTCAGCTAGCCAAGAAAAAAAAAATTAAAAAACATCATTTGGAGAGCAGAGAGAAATAGCAGTAAGGTATCTGCAGAAGGGAAAGGGGAAAAAAAAAAGAAAAAAAAAAAGGCAGGAACATAAAAATGTGAATAGCTCAGGAGAAAGTATTTGCCATAACTGCAACATCTGCTTCTCCTGGTTCTGGTGCTCCTGCCACCATTTTTCCCTCTGCCTTAACCACAGCTATAGCTGTACAGACACAGCAATTGCTTTCTCTGCAAACTCCTTTTGCTACTTACCTCACGAACTTCACCGTGCTCTACAATCCAGGAGAGGACATGGGAAAGAATTTTATCCCTAAATGAAGTACTATGAATTGCATTTATTCAGTTTGTCTTAACAATACAAAAGATACTGAATAGACATGTCCAAGAGACTCCTTAGGAAGACAGCCCAGATCAACAGAGGATCAAGACATCAGGTAAATGTTTCTGCCTGCATTGATTTGTGGGGCTGGCAGTGTGTAGTGTTCACATGTGATTGTGCATGTACCTACTGCAAAGACATGCTCAGCTCACTACCAGGCTGGAGCTTGGAGATATGGAGCTGCAGCCACCTAGTTGTTATCAGGCTACCAGTTTCAGCAACCCTTAATGCTTTCCTCATGCTGAGCACACAGTGTGATTTCCTCCTGTCACACCAAGGAAGCCAGATCAGAAACAGAATTCCTTTAAGAGAGCATCAAACATCTATCAAATAAGTGTGAGGCTTTGGAATACATCTTCAGCCACATCAAAAGGCCAGCTCCTCAGTTAAAAACAAATATAGGGGAGTGACAATATAGCAACTATAGCTATTCTGCAGTGCACATAATAATAATACGCTCCCAAAAACCAAGCAGTTCCACTTTGCACATATATAATAGCTAAAATCACAAAAGATAGGCTATAAAAAATAGAGAAAAATACATTTTAAATACATTTAAAATTGTCAGAGAACAAAATATTAAATTTTCCAGCAAAGCTGTTTGCTTAGTATTTTGGTCAGCAGCTCTTAGGTGAAGCTTACTCATTTAAAGTGCAAATTAATGAAGCTTATATTTGTCATAAAATACGTCTGTAAAAAGATCGTGCTCCTCTCTTCTCTTCCCTCCTACACTTGTTCTCCTGACAGGCAGGCATATATAAGCAAATGAAGAATGCCTACTAGGATTATTTCACTGGAAAAAATGAGATCATTTACTGTTGCCTGACATGTCTTACAATGCATACTAATTCAAGGAGTGTGCCACTGTCTCTCCTCCAGCTACGCCACATATTAGTTGTGCCCTCATATTATTAAAATCCTTAAAGCTGTTGTCATAAATACAAAAATAGGTCAAAAGGAGGTAAGGGTTGTTTGAAGACTTAAGTACAAATTACATACAAATAGCAAAATAGAGTGGTAGTCTTTCTGCACACAGCCAAAGAATACACTCTAAAGCTGTTTAGTCCAACATTAAGTTCTTGCCCAGTAAGACCTAAACATGTTTTTATGAATAGGGTTTGTAATGAAATTCATGTCAGCTTGGATTTAAGTACCTCTCTGCAGTGTCAGCAAACCCCTAATATTATTAGAACTGTGCTGTCATAAAAGAATAAAAGTGAAAGTTTGATTACCATGTAGTTTTAACACACATCAGAATTTAAAAACATCAGTTAATCCTGTTTTAATCATTAACTCATTAGGATGTGCCAGTTTTATAAAGCATTTTAACCTGAATGACTCTGAATGCAACTTCAGAATTTGCCAAAGCTTTCATAATTTAGTATCTATGCCACCGCAGCCACAATGGAGATGAGCAGAAAGGCCAAAGGCTTGTTTATTTTTAAGGCTTTATAAGATGATCCAATAAAGAACTCCATCTCCTCCTAAAGCTTTAATAATATTTGTGTCAGGGAAATAAGATCACCAACCACCAATAGTTTTTGACACTCCAACAGCTCGCTTACATAAAACATTTTTTGAAAAAGAAAAGGCTCTCAAGAACTTGTGCAGTTGCCTGAAACCTATTAAGAAAAAAAGAAGTGAGTTTATGGACAGAACATATAAGGTCTTCATGAAGGCAAAGCAAAAAGTGATGGTAAAATGAAATATGATGGTGGAAATATGGTGGTTTCAAGATTAATCTGAGTTTAGAAAAAGCCAGGATATGGAAGATAAGGGAACCAAAGCCCATGACAAATACTTTAATTATCTCAGAAACAAGCACGATTTTAACCTGTCACCTCAGGGCTCAATAATTAGCACATTACTCATGATATATTGAAAGCAGGAAGCCAAATCTGTCCAAAATTTTATAGGAGATCATTTGGGAATCAGAATTCAGTATCAGCGCATTTAAAAAAAAACAAAACAAACAAACAAAAAAAAAAACAACCCACACCTATATGAACAGCTTAAAACACAGCTGTACAATTTTAATAAAGATTTGTCCTACCCAAAAGAAGATTTGTTCTGTCTAAAATAACATGTGCTGCACTGGGATACTTTGCTGAGAGTTTCTGGCAAGTTAAATTTAAGTCACCGAAAGAGAAATTCACAGATTTCACCTCTAAAGATACTATAATCTAAGTTTATGTTAAAGTAAAAGCTATTTTCATTTTTTTAAAAAATCTACTGCAGCTATTGACAGGGAAAACAGTGCAACAGTGCTTCACTTTTTTAGGAACAGTAAGAGAAACAACTTACACTCATTTACCTAAAAAAAAATATCTCTAGAAAGAAAAAAAACCAAACCACAATCCTGTTATCTTCAACAGGATTGGTATTATCTGACCTAACTGCATTCTTCTTTAGAAGCATGCAGACTTTAGCAATAAATCAGTTCAGAGGAATACTCACATGGTCCAATACTCTGTCCCTAGCACCTAACATGTAAGCAGCCTTGTACTGCAGGAAAGACTTTGGAAGCTAAACCAAGTTGGAGTGACTGTCTAGGCACTGTGGAGATGCAAGAGGAAATCTGCACAAAGAATCAGTGGGGATGGGGGGACAGCCTTAATGACAACCCACTGACTTAAACATACCTCAAAATTCTATTCCATTAATAAATAATGTAGTGATGATTTTTAAATGTTTTTATCAGGAAACTGTGGTTAGTAAATAGAGGAAAATGCAAGCAAATAAAAGGCCTTTATCAACAACCAGTAAGCAAACTTCAGAGATGCCAACCTGATTAGCCTGTGGTACAGCAGTAACAGTTTTATAAAGTTACTTGCATCTGCTGGAATGCTATGACTGCTTCTAGCTAGAAAAACTGCTATCATGACCCATGCTGTCATCACCAAACTGCACTGTCTAGAACATCATCTTCTATTTGAAAACAATTCAGCGATTGCTGCTAATTTAGAATAAACTCTTTAGGAGCCCTGCATTTTAGTAGAGCACACAACTGGGGACATACAGGACCTATATTAAGTATCTGTTGGTTTCTTGGTGACATGCAAGGCATTAATCATGACCAGTAGGGATGTAATTGCCTAGATCCAGCCTACCAGCACCCACTCTTCTCAAGATATACATCTATTTAAGCTGTTTCACTTTCCCTGATCACCAAAAGCTTTTTAAAGAAGAGGCAGCTAGAGGCACATCTGTCAATGTATCAAGATCAGACTTACTCCCTTCCTTCCCCTTTTAGGTTTCTAAGTGTGGCATCTTTTTCCACATATCTCTTTCTTAGGCTCTCTGGAGGAGAACAGCCAATTCCCATAGAAGCAATTTCAGCACTACCTTCTCTCAAACCAGTTTCATATATAAAATATGTATTTTATATTTGAAACAGAACCTACTGCATTATAAGATTCAGTGAAAGCTTCACAGGATTCAGTTCAGTTGAATAAATATTTCTTTTATCTCTTCCACCCACTTACACAGCAGCAGGCATACTTCCAGGACACAGAACGCATATCTCTGTTCAAGTACTGAATTCAACTCCCTTCTCTTACAATGCCCAATCAGACATTTGTAAAGAACCTTTGTAAAGTCAGCCTTGGATTCTAAAAGGGAAAAATCTACCCCAATTAACATGGAAAACTTCCTATATTCATAAAGAAAATATACCCCTTTGGATATATCTCTTTGAAAGGGAGGGACATGTTTTTGATCCCATAAGGGAAAAGAGAAGTTCTGTAGGGTTCGAAGGTATACTTTATTGGCAGGCCTCACAAACTTTTGAGAAACATTCCAAGCTAGATATCCAAAATGCAACTAGTTCCAAAACACATGCTTTATGCTCTTCACACATCACAGTGTTGCTAACTCATATAAAGACACTCAGTTTAGTCACCTGTTCATATACACAAAACACTTGTTTTCAAGGATAAAGTTTGACAAGTATCACAATATTCCTAGGAGTATTTTGACTCTCAGCTCAGATACAAAGATAGTATGGCTCTGAAGACTACTGGAATATAAACTCTGTTAATTTGACCATGGAAGTGCTCAAAGACTGCAGCAAATATTAAGTAAAGAGAACAGTCTTATAAACTGGCTTATATTAAGTCATTCTGTATTTTCTTCAAGCTAAAAGCATGCATAACTAGCTGCTGTTGTTCAGTTGATGTGCAATGGTAAGTTGTTAAAATGGATATTCTCTCATGATCCTGACCTCTCTTTTTAATTAAACTCCTGCAAACTGGTGTACCTTACCCTTCGTAGAAAGGGTACTGAAGGAAAGAATCTGAGACCATCATAAGACAAAGGTGTGAAGAAAAAAAAATAACTCCATTATCAAATCTGACATTCTGGTAATACAAGTTTCACAACAAACTGGAAGCCCCTAAACAGGTAATTTCATATCCTACCCACATAAAACTGTATGGGGTTCATGATAAACACACCAATTCTAAGTACAGTACAACAATTTATTCTGCATATTTTCATCTGAGTTTATTCTAGTACTTAGCAGAAGAGCAAATAAGGAATGTTTCATGCTGCACAGAATTTTGTTTTTGTCCTTAAATTAGTATCCAGTGAAGATTAGGCATGGTAAATGCAGACCCTATATTTGCATGGACTTCATCTTACTGATCATACATAGTTCTACTACATTTTGTTGAAATTAGTATCAACTCCTTGCTGGTTTGTTGGGGGATTTTGTCCTCCTCAACACACACAAGTCTGGACTGTTCATTATTTTGCATTCTATTTTGTGCAATGCTCTCTTCTACGTTTTTCTTTCAGTTTTAAAATGACTTGTACATATCTTGCTTCTCTCTTGCCCTTCCACCCCTAAAACAGATATAATTTCACAAGATTTTCAGTAGGCTATTTTTTCTGTTATTGGTGAATTTTAAAATACAATTCAACATTTCTCCAAAATGAAAATAATTGGTTTCTTTAATTTTTTTTTTTTTTCATAAAACCAATTTTAACATGTGGTTGTACTCTGGAAACAGACTTGCAAATTAGCTTCTCTTCCTAACAGAAGATTTCTGGTGTGAGCCTGAAGTCTTGCCCACTAAACTTACTGAAATACATTCTACTACTATTAAATCAGATAATGACTTCCACTGGTTGCAGTTTTGGTTCATTAGAAGTATTATGCTAATAAGCATAAATGTTTAAATCAACAAATCCCTCAAAATGGCTTTTACCAAAATGAAGAGGTGCCACAATTTGTTTCTCCCGCTCTATGATGACCACTTTCATGTTCTCATTCTCACTCTCTCTACCAGCACAAACATATAATGACTACTAGAATCAATGTCTCGTTACTAGAAAATCGATGACATAAAGACTCAAACACTGTATTTTTTATTCACAAAATAATAGTGAATAATTCACTCTTGTCTGCAGTAATAAGGCCTTAATGGACCAATTTGGTCATTGCACGTTAGATATGTAGATATAGGTCAAATGGAAAGAGTCTAGAAGAGCAAGAAGAACGGTAAAAGATTTAGAAACTACTGTCTCCAAAGAACAGTCTATGATGTTTAGCCTAAAGAAAAAAATTCAAGTTTATGAATAAGAACAGTCATTCAACACATGAGATTTTTGCAGCAAAACAGCAACAGGTTGCTTTACAAGATGATAGAAGGAATTAATTAGTCTAATATAGACCAGGAACATTTAAGTCAGATACTACCAACCTTTTGAAGTAGAAAAAATATTAAAGCAAATGGAATAAACCACCTAAGGATTATTATCCAGTTTCCATTGTTAGATTAAATCTGTTCTGCCAAGTCTTGATACATTCAGTCACTGTTTCACTTTAGAGAGCTCAGTTGCAATTTTCTTTCACGCTATTCCCTGTAACAGCACATTCCTCCTTCTTTGTGCTCCTTGAACATACCCTCAGTCCAATTTATGGCATGATCCAATGCTTGTGGGTCATGCCACAAATATAATTCAGAAGCTGACCATCTTAAAAAGCACATATCTGTTTTCTGAAGCTGTGGGACTTCCCTGGGTTTTGGTGTGAAGTACAGGCTCTTTTTCAACCTTGAGGATTTTTCAGGATCCAACAACCCTGCACCACTGATCAGCTAGAGGGGATGAGGTGCAGCATGAATAGTCAAAGCCCGTACTACCAAACATGGTATTGTAGAATGTCTGCCTTAGTAAACAGCTGGGACAATATTAGGAACCTTTATTTTGAGGATTTCTTGGGGAAATCAGCTGCTTTTTCAGACCTTGTTTTGACAGCACCTTAAATCAAATGTGCTGTCAACTCTTATGCCCACATCCCATGACACCATACAAATAGAAGCATCTCTGTTGTACTTTTTTATGGCAACTTGTGTGAACTGTAAGAGTTATAAAGAAAAAATGCATACATATTACTGTTCATAATATGCTTATTACTATGCAAACGTTGTTCTTGAATAATTTTAGAAAATGAGCAGAAAAAATATACTTCTGGAAAATGACCCTATTCAGGATTCTGGACTTCATGTTTGTCCTGACAAAATTCTTTAAAGGAAAAATTATGCTGGGACAGAGTTATACAATTGTAAAAATACAATTTTTTGCAATCTTCTCTTCTACTATCTCTCATGCACTCATCTTGTCCAAAAGTAAGACAGCAGTAGCAGCAAAGTGAAGCTACATGTAATGTTTGCCCCAGGCTGCAGGGAAACATCTACTCCCAACACTGGTATATGTTCCTACACTTCAGTACACTAACCTCAAGTATTGGGTTAAAACAATTGATAGGGCTGTGATCCAAGTTAAGAATAACTCAAAAATCCCCCAAAAACCATGTGAGGTGGAAGTGAAGATACAGAGTGTGATGTTGCCAGATGTTTTTTTGAGTTCAGTGATCTGCTTTATAAAACACTCCAGCAAATAGTTGTGCCAGCACAACAGATACCTGTAGGAACAGAGACCTGTAGCACGGAATCAGAAAGGAACCCAATCACCTAACTTGTGTTCATTCAAATCACATTTCACTCAGCCTGTATGAGCCTGACCTCTAAAGCCCATAACAAATCCACAGCCTGCCAACAACTGCAGGAATTTGTCCCCCAATATATTTGTGCTCAGGAGAGGCCCGAGGTGCACAGCTGACTAAAAAGGGGCTGCAATGCATACGCATGGTGTGGGAGAGTTACTCACGCATGAGCTTCTTATAGTAACCAACGCTCCCACATTGTGCACTGCATGTAGTTAATACCTATATGGATATCAAAGAAATTTGATATGCAAGAAAGTTGATTTGCCTTCTGAAAACATTAACTTAAGAAAGATATTTCTTTCTTAAAATATGAGATATTGCACTAAGTCTGGTATCTAAATTCATTTAAAAAAAAAAAAAAAAAAAGGGAAAAGCAAAGAGTTAAGAATGCAGAAAAATGTGACATGATATGTAAATACAGCAGAAACACTGGTATGGCATTATGCAAAGTGAGTACCACTAGAGATGAATTACAAAATAACTTGTTCTAAATGAAGGACAAACACTAAAGCAATGTACACATACCAGCTGTCTTATTGTTGCAGGCTGGGGGGAACCTATTGAACCAAGAACTGAAGAAAAGAGCAAGTGTTCTTTTGTATTTAACTAATGTAGTGATAACATCCAGACTTGAGGTCCTCCCATGTTGATAGTTTATGGGCTAAATGAATGTGGTTTTCTCCTCAATCACTGACTTACATCTGATTTTTCTACCTCTACATCTGCCAAAAACATACATAAGGTGAGAACAAGACAGTGGGGAGAAAAAACAAAATGGACAGCTCCCACTGAGAAGCCACAAAGGCACAGTGAGGAAGCACTCCTCTGTCCACATCTAGATCAAATAAGATTCTAGGGAAAAAGGCTCAGAGTTAACCTGCCCCTTGAGAAAGACCAATGAGCTGGGCTACGATTATGCATTCCTTTATAATTAGTTTCATAAATATACAATGCAGCTATTTTAATACCAAGAACTACTTAGTAATTCTACATTACTTAAACATGAAGCTTGCACATCCTCTTCAAACATTGTATCACGTATTAGAAATTAATTCAATACCTATTCTTACTATGTATAACCTGAAGAGATGGAATGATACACTTGAAATCCCATAAAGGATATCAGAATAAGAATCATAAGCAGCTACCTAGAAGCTGATCTCCATTTCAACACATTAATACAAATATAAAATGGCATCTTAGGTTTTCAGGCTTCTGTATTCCTACAAGATAAATTCCTAACTACTACCAAAATTTCACAATATCTTCTAGGTCATACAGACAATAAATCGAGAGCTAGAATTAATCTCAATAGCATGCAACATGCATATGGAGAGAACACATTTTTAACTAAGGCCTGAAAATCTGAACTAGGTTTCTAGGTTTCCAGAAAGTCGCAGAAACAATTTTCCCAGCTTGGCTTTCAAAGCTTAAGGAAAAGAATTTGCATCAGCATATTTATTTTTATCCACAGTGTTTATTTCTGTTGTAATGCAAACAAACTCTACATATTTAGTAATAATAACGCAAAAAGGATGAAAGCGACAAAGTAAGAATAAATTTACATTCAATACAATCATATTACAAGTATATTCACCATCAACATTAGAGTGCAACTATACTGGGAAAAAATATCAAAACCCAACTTAGAAGTCTGATTTTCCTCTCAGTACTCAAGTAACCACAAACTTGTAATCCAAGCCACATTATTTATACTAACATGCCCAGCATCATCAGATATCTATCTTCAGACAGATACCCTAGAGCCAAGAAAATTAAAGCCCTATCAGACTCATGAGTGTTAAACCCGTGGATTTCTGGCTTTCAATGATTCCTGTATGAGGAAGACACTTAAGCTTTTCCTCCCCATTAACATGGAAGAGTCAGAATTGCCAAGAGTGTGCAATAATGCCTCCTCCTAGGCAGCACCTACAGCCAAAATAGAGTAGGACTGCCTGTTAAGTCCATTCCAAGGTTATGGATTGAATGTATAAGATTAGGGCCATTAAGCTCTGTCAGCAAGACAGAATATTCTACATTAAGGATGAAAAGTAAGAATGATCAAGCAGTAAGAGGTCTGTTAGGGAATCTCTCACATCTCTGGATTTGCTCAACGTCTTCCACAGTGATACAGAGATTTGGGCAACCACCAGATTGGTAAAATACAACAGAATTTCAGTCATTTTGTTCACTATGTACATTCATCAGACCAGAAAAATTCCTTAAATAGGAAGATTCTTAAGTATCAAGTCAGTAAGAAAGACAAGAAATTAGTCTTGCAGAATGATTTATGAAATTACCTAGGACATGGAAGTCTAAGTAGCAGGATAATTTGTTTCAAGCATTCCTCATTTTGGGAAGCATTTAATCAAGCATGGCTAAAACAAGCAGCATCTCCATTGGATTCAGCAGCCAATAAAACGCTACAAATTTCAGCCTAATGCCCAGTAAAAGCAATTAATTTCAGAATACATAGTTGCAACAGAAGTTTTCAACACCAAATACAACAACATGGTTTTGCACCCTGCTAAAGCAGCAAAATAACTGCTAATAACCAGTTATTTGGCATTGGGCAAGAGTAGAAAGAAGAGCATAGGAGTACGAAGAAAAACATGAGAATTAAATGTATCACCCCTTATGCAACTAGTTTTAAACTTACCAAATCTCTAGAATAAATCTCAAAAGACACTGGAAGAAAAATCTACCCTGTCCATCTTAAGTCATCTGCATTTAGAAAATATTAAATACAGGAGGTTACATTTTCTAAGCTTGTGTTTGTTCCATTCTACTTGAAGCTTCATAATAAGGTACAGTCAATTGGAAAAACTTATTAGCTCTGTGTGGGATGGACAAAACCTTCATGATAGATACGGGTTGACTTAAAAATAAAAAAAAAGCAGTAGCTAAAAATTTCTGCACAGTTGGTCACTGGAAAGTTACAGAGATTGAGCAGGAAAAAGTACTTTATTGTGCAGATTAACAGAGAAAAAATAAACAGGACAGCTTAGTTGGACAACATGCTTTCTCATGTAGGAATAAATCTAAGTTGCTTATTTAAATTTCACTTAAATATTAGAGAAGGGGTGGTAGTGGTGGCTGACAGCATTATTTTTAGGCAGAGTAGACCATCTATTTTATTGCATTATATAAGGTTTGGTTGCAAAGCCCACTAAAGTCAACTAACTGTTCATCTACTTGAATTGTCTTTGAATTTGACCCAGAATTTGACCAGCATGACTACTTGCTTTGTAAGCACAAGGTCTGAAAATATTCCAGTTTACAGATGAGATTTCCCATGTCGGAGTTGAACCACAATAATAAAATAAATGACACTGCACATTGCATCTCATTTGTTGCAGAAAATATTCTCACTCTTACCTGTACATTTTCTTCTGTAACTTGAATTTCAGCAGTGTAAATATAATCAATAAGCATCCTTAGGGTCCAGCCATCAACTTCCTTTATTCGTACTTTTTTTGCTCGGCTTTCACTCATCTCACCTACAAACACAGTTTATTAGTCAAGTAAATAAGATAGAAATACAGCACGAAAGTAGAAGTTTAATAGAAGCAACAATTCTGTGTATGAACAGTTGTGACAGTAGAAAAACTTCAATACTAATAATATAATTTCTTTCTTTCCTTCCCTCCTCCAGTGAGGAAGGAAGATTTTGTTGTTACCATCATGTAAATCCTACCTGGATTAATACTTCTAGTGCAGGTGACCTATTTTTTCAGTATCAGGAAAATACTGTTATCAGACTTAAAGTACACACTTCAAATGCATACAAAAACATTTAGCTGGGAAAGCAAGATATTAAAATAGTCTAGCTTTATTAACTTCTTAATTGAAGGACCATACCAAACACAGTCTGGAGTAAATTTATTTAGGTAAGAAAAGTTATATCTCCACAGAAGAATTAACATACATATTTCTTTGCCTGCCTACTTATTATTCCCTTAGCAATTTCACCTCTTTTACAGACCAAATTTAACAGCTCAAACTCAAGCTAAGACAAAATGGTAAGCAAGGGAAAACTTGTTGGATCTCATTTTGTGGAGGCTGACATGCTGGCCATATGCCACAACTGATCTTCACAGAAAGACATGCAAAATAATTTCCACCTTCCAAAAGATGATATTTCTCAAAGTGCATTATTTTCTTTATGGGTGAAATAATTAACCAAATATATATTTTGAAGTAATGACTATAACCTTCTTCATGACTTTCAGACCAGGTCATCTCAGACCTTTAAAACCTCTTGTGCTGACTTTCACTGAGGAACAAAACATGAACTACAAAAGTTGAGTTGGAAGATATATAAAATTTTACTTTGAAAGAGTATATCCTAATCTCTGAGTACATTATTTTCTTATTCTTCTATGTTGGATATAATTTCTTTCTCTTAAGTATAGGCATCTAGAGACAAGGGTATTGATGATATAATAAATTTAATGTATACAACAAGAAAAGCAGACAGGATGGAGAAGTGAACAAGAACATGCTAGCCATTGCTGATACTTTCTTATGAAGTCATACACATTTTCATTGGTTGTTACCCTCTGGTCTCTAGGGTTAGTGTCAAACAATGCATTTTACCCAGTGCTTTCAGCAAAGGGATCATCACTGAGAAATCTGTTACCACTATTCATCTCACCACACCTTTTTTTGAGCTGAAGGGTAAAGAATGGCATTGCAAATCAGCCCTTTAAGTGGCAGGTGGTTCAAAAAACCATCTACCCACATAAAAACCAGCAAAACTCAGGCCCCACAGAACTTCATCCTTTCACCAGCACTTCTGAAACATTCCCCTACACCTTTGAAGGATGAGTGCAGCACGTTCCCTGCAAGGCTCTCTGTATTCCAATTTTCTACTTCTAGTTTGACACAGATTAAACCTATTGATCTTCAGAGCATGTAAGCTGCAACTTATTTATTATGCAAGCTGCTGTGGAGGTGGTCCTCTGGGAAAATTGTGTGTGTGGGAGAGCAGATTTTGATATTCTGCAAGCACATTAGATTTGTTTTCAGATTTTGTGTCAAGGCTTTTTGAGTCATGGATAGGCACCTTCTCTGTTTAAAAGCCAAGCCCCAAATATAAAAATAAAAGAACTTAAACAAGAAAACAAAACAAAACACCCCACATCCAAACAACAACAAGAAAACACCCAACAAAAATAACCCAAAAAATACTTGCTTCCAACTTTTTCGTGAACTAGACACGCAACCTTACTTCAATTCGAGACCAACCCATATCTGTCTGATAGATCATATAGAGGAAACCACAAATGCATTCAGCAGGCAGTCTCAGTCTAGAATTCAACTTGCTGAAGAACTCCATTTATGACTGAGAAGCAGCACCACCATGTCTCCACAGAGTTCTTAATGACAGGAAAGTACATTGTGAACAGAAAGAAAGCACTGAGCTGATCCAACCTCCCAAGCAGCAGCAGCAAAGCACCAGTTGAGCTGAAGATACTGAAGGGGCTACCTAAAAAGCTTACATGGTTCCTCACAAAATAATGCACAGAAGCCTTTTCTTTTTTAACCCAAGAATTTTACAAATGGAGAATGGAAGTGAAGACAGCAGGTAAATCCCTAAGGGTAACTGCCATTGCAGAAAAGAAAACTAAACTCAGGTCACCCTTGTCTGAAGTCAGGCGCTACAGCCACTGAAGAGTCCCTTCTCTGATGTTTTATAATCAATTCCTCTAAACATTTAGCTAGATTTAAATGATATTTCTAAATAATTCCACTGCATAAGAAGAAAGAAATATTCCTATTAACATAGATTAAATAGCAGGGACTTTCTTCCCTCCTCTTCTCATTGGGTAATTGTTACTAACTTACTATATTTTGTAACTTTAAAAGACAGCAACTTTTTCTTTCCTGATAATTATTAGGGCTACTATTACATGTATAAATAGGTAAATGGAAAAAAAAAAAACAAGCAGAGAGTTTGAACCCAGTTAATGCCATATCCCAGCCTGCACTGCAGTAATATTTAATGACTCAGAGAACAATGGAATCAACCTGAAAACACGTCTAAATATAAGCTTCTAATTTCTAATCAAGAAGTAACACTAAAGTATAAGAGAGCAATTATTTTTACTGTCTTTTCAGTCTGCGTTTTATTCTGGATGGAAGAAGATACTTTGTTTGGTTGTGGATGGTTAAGGGATGAAATTTGCTTATTTGAACTTGCAGATTACTGGATGAGAATAAAAATCCACCAAAGAAGTGTTGATTCCAGACTTCATGGAGACAACAATCACAACGAAATTCAGGATTTTTTGTGGGGTATGGCTGAAATGCACCAATACCACAGCTGGGCCATGCTGTAAGCAAGCTACAAGCCTAGTATAAAATCTGCTGATAACTCTTAAAGCCACAGCTGAATTCTATTAAAGCTCCCACCTATTTGGTTCACCAGCTACACAAACCTTGCCACAGATCTATTAGTTAAACACTTCATACCCATTACTCAAGTGAGCATTCCCACCTCCTGCACCACTGGGGTTAAAGAACACCTACATTTAAAGACATAAAACAAGCAAAAAAATTTAAAAGGGACAGAAGCGAGGGAAGAGAAGATTTCAGTAATTCTATCTGGAGAGCAGCTACAGCTACTGCTACACTGGCACTCTGAATGGGTAATAAACTTCCTCACAGAAATGGCAGTCAGGGCAAGCAGAGATGTCTTAATCACAGAAAACATAATAAAAAGCTATACTCTGAGTAAATGTGATAGTCAACAACAGTTAATCTTTAATACAGAGCTAACATAAGAGGCTTGCATTTCTCTGCTACTAAGGTGATAAAAAGGAGCTGTAGAAGCAGCTTTTTCAATTCTAATTTTATAGACAGCAGTAAAAATTAAGAAAGAATTTATCAGTCACCCAGAATGTTTGTCTCAACCACAAATGCAAACATAAAGAACTGCTTGAGGAAGAGATATTTCATTCTACAAGCAATTTTAAAATGCTGTAGAAGTTACTCTACCTCTGGCCTTGAATATGTCAAAATATTTGCCTATAAAATCAAGAATGATCAGCTGCTTTCCTAGAACACAACAGTATTTCAAATTTCATCCATCTTGTTGCATACAATTAAAATTATTAAAACACCAATCTGTTTGTATATGGGCAGGCCAAGAGTCACATTTCTACCTCCATCTGAGCTGGTGATCAGAAGCAATGGATTACAGAGAAATCTTTTAATTTCAGACAGTTGACATTAACTATAAAGCTTGCACAAGGCTTGAGGAGGAACGTACAAAACATCAGAAGTTAATTTTAACTTGCATTTAGTAGCATTCTTACTTTGGCAATGAATTTCACATTATTTCAATATGATTTACAACCATGATGAAATTAAACCCACAGCACAGGAATTTCAGTGGCAGGCTCCTATGAACCTGAACCTATCTTAGCCTTGCAAGCCCTCCTCATTCCTACTCTAGCAGTAAAGCAGTGACTTGGCCAGCATGGAGTGAGCAGAAGTAGAATCAAGCCTGTACAGAAGAGTAGAGGCAACGATGCAGAGTACATATGTCATGGAGAATTACCCTAAAAATGCTGAAACATGCACTCCAGCTATAGGCTGCCAAAGCCACAGAAAGCTTTCATATCTACTAGCAGCCTAGAGCACTCATGGGATGAAGAATGTAGCAGCAGTAGTTGTGAAAGGATATAATTTACTCCAAAATTCACATGAAAGTTATTGTAACCTTCTTCTGGACAAGTGAGATTACTAGAGGCTTAAAGTGTATAACAACTTGACTATTGCTGGCTTACTTAGCATCTAATTTGTTTTTAAGTTAAGGAGATTTCTTTAAGCATTCATCATGCTAACAAAGGCTAAATTGACAGTATGTACTTAGACTGCAAAAAAAAAAAATCATTAAGAATCCCAAATGTGCTTATTGGCTTATCTAAAAATCAAATTAGATCCTAAAAAGCAAAAGTAATGCAATTTTATTCTTGATACAGTTAGACTGGATTACAAAATAGTAAGTATTGAAATATTTGGTACCTGTAAACATGGCATGGAAGTAGGGGCTGCAGGCGGCTAACACAACTCTATGCGCTGCAATTTCCATGTCTTCAGCTACTATCGTCACATCACACAGCAAGTTTTGACTATTTAGAAATATCAGAGAAGGCAATTTCACATAAGTGAACTACAACAGAAAAGTATATATGATATCACACACAATTTCTTTTCCCATGCCATCAAAAGAGGCAGGCAGACAATGTTGATGAAGCATTGTTTTTAAATGTGTTACACAACCACATGGCTTTCACTCAATCAGATTACGGATGGTTCTTGGGTACACAAAGCTATCAAAAAATCAAACAACTGAATTGTGATTCATTGCACAGAAGTTTTCTGCATTGAATAACCACAATTTGTACTAGTCCAATTTATAAACATTATCTATGGAAGTCTGGACCCCTTTGAGCAACCATAATAGAAAAAAGAGAATTTAATATACACATAACACTGGAAACTTGTGCCTACTTAATTGTTCAAATCCACTACTCAATCTTCTCTATATTTACTGTTTTCCAAGTATTTTTTCATATTCAGCCCATGCACACAATAGCAATTTTTTCCAGCCTGAGCAGTTTAGAATTTATTATGGTTAACTTCATATCTTGACTGACTTGGTATCTTCATTACATTCATTTACATTCTTGTTCTTTGTGACTGTAACGTATTTCCTCTCTGTTCAGTTGCAATAAAGTAACATCTCGTTCATAACCATTCCTAACATAGGTGTTTCTAACAGTTTACAGCTATTGGCTATACCTCTTCCACTTAAACCCGTAACATGTGTACTCTTTATAATCCAATTTTCTAGACTGAAAGAGGAGGGAGGGGGACAAAAAAGGAAGTACATCACCAAAAGGCTGCAATTTCACAGCATCTAAATAGCCATAGTTACAGTCACCTTTTATTTCCTGTTTATGCTAGCACTGTCCCTGTGGCGGTAGTATGGAATCCACAAAACTCAGAGCCACAGCAACAGAGGGAAGAGGGAAAAGCACGACTTAAAAGAACATATTCCTTAGGGATTGAGCTAGAGCTGTACACGAATCCAGTCATTTCTATTCTCAGTACTTTCAAAAAGAGAATTTTTTTTTATCATTCCTGACTACATATTAAAGATTTTCAGACAGTTTGCAACTACCACACTGAGTTGTAGCAAAGAAAGGTGAGCAGTTGCATTTTGCTTGGAAAGAACTAGAGCTCTCAGCAAAACTGCTCGGATATTCACCTCAGTCCAAGAGAAAACTCTGATCTCTCAGTTCTGCAATCATCCAGTTTTTATGAGCCCAGCCTCAAGTAAAGTGGCTTTGCAGAGGTCACACACCAAAAATTTTGGTGGCCACAACTAACCTTTGGGGCAATACTGCAATCCTGGTATAACATTATCTTTCTGCTTTCAGCCCTTAATACCTACAGCAACTATGTAAATCTCATAAGTTTAGCTTGCAATATGGTTATTATCAAATAATACATACAATGTAAGGTAATGACTGTACCAGATGAAACACACAATTCAAAGGATCTTGAAACAACCTTACATTTATTATTTAAAAAATGGAAACAGAAAGCTACACATAAAAGGGCCTCAGATACCCAGCTTTATCAGACACCTGCATTTATCCTGGTAACTGGAACAAAAGGTTTTATACTTAGTTGCACAGAAATACTAAAGGTAACAAGGAAGCCAGAAGGAACAGAATTACATCAATGCAGGACTAGGGTTAACTAATTACATTACACTTACATAGACATAGTAACACCTCTACTCTGGAACTGCATCAGGCAAATTAATATGCTCTGCATTACTACAGAGCCGACAAGCTAAAGAAATTACTGAAGAAACGAGCTTAAAAACTTAATCATGTACTCTGCTGCAAGCATCTTGTGGCTTCCACAGCAACTCGGCACCTTCATTTCATGAGGGCACATCAATTTATTTCAGAAAAGGTTGTGTTCTGAAGTGGCATTCTACCAATTTGCTTATCTAGAGTGACTGAATGAACAGAATTGTGGGGGATACACCATAATGGTATAGAAAATGAGAAAAAGGAGTAAGAAAGTATGCATTTAAGAAAAACTGAGGAACTGTTTACTAGCTGGCAGGCTGGTAAACATTCTTCATAGGTTCATACAGAGAAAGTTCATTAGCCCCATCTTCAGAAGGTGTTGATGAAGTCTTGTTTGTAAGAATGAGAATTTTAATAAATACAGGTAACATCAAATTCCATCGTGATAAAAGCTAATTACAATAAAGTGAAAAGATAGGCATCAGAGTGTAATTTTGTCATATGTCAAGAACTAATTAGCTATCCTAATGAGCTTTCTACTCAGTGTTGAGGTGATGGTGAGCAATGAAACGACAAAAAATACAAAGGACAAAATTGTTAAAATTTGTCAAAATTTGAAGGCACATAAAAACTCATTAACAAGCTCCTAGAGCCAGACAGCTTGACAGCAGCCAAAAATTTAACATAAACACACAGACTCAAGCATTCAGAACCAAATGTATTTAGATGCTTAAGCAAATGATTTATTCACTAGCTATTCACTTCCTGGAGAATATACCTCTGGCAAATATCTGTTTGTGCTACACTAATGAAAAGCACTGACATTCACTACATTTTTAAAGTTGTTTCTAAATGAAAAATATCATTTACTGGATTAATATTACATCTTTGTTTAGAGCAACGAAGTCTGAAACATTTTTAAGATTTTGTGTTTGTTATTTCAAATGAATGCAACTAGAAATGTTTATATTTTATTTAATTACCACTTACCATCTTAAAAGCTGTACTCAGCTTAAATTGTAAATATTGTTGCATCAACTACCTTATTAAATGAGAACTAGTTAAGGTTATATGGCACAGCTCCTGTTCAAACTTTAAGTATTTATACATGCAAGGCAAAATTGCTCAAATTGCTTCTACAGCAATTTGAATTTAGGTAACCATGGAAACTAAAGTATATTCTGAAAATAATCCATGGGCTTCAAAAATGCACTCTGTTGGAAGATGATGAATCTTTTACCTGCAACACAACAAAATGCAGGTCAAGTTTCTGACTTCTGAAACTATTGTTAAGATTAATTCTGGGAAGCTTTCTCCATGTAAACTCTTGCTCATCCTTAGGAATTCATTGCTACTGGCTCTAGTCAGGCTCCATTATGCTCCTTGAGACACTGCACTTAGTTACTGGGACACTTGAAAAAGCCAAGGGCATAACTTAGGTAAAGCAACAAGTGTCAGTCTATCCAGCACACAGTTTTGAAAGTTTTCCCTATGGAACAGCAAAGGTCAAAGGCAGAGGCATACTTTAAAAAGGTATCAGTTGCTGCGTTTCTTTTTGGTAAAGCCTCTCCAATTTTTAATTTGATATGGGAAACAACAAAGAACTACAGGATTTTCACAGCCTCCAGTACTGTCTCTGCTAGAGAATATTTTTATTTATTTAATTTCTCCACTGTTGCTGTAAGTTATAGCACTAAATTACTATCAGTGATAGCTGTGAGTCCTGATTTCCAGAGCTCAGTTGTGAGCTCTAATTACCAGCTGTCACAGTTTTCAACATCACTTCACCTACTCATATGTAAAATATCAATCAATATGGATGCTAAGAACACCATTAGCACCAGACTCCCAGTTTCACTGAAACTGACGGTATTAATCAGCACCAGCCTCCCAGTTTCACTGAAACTGATGATATTATCCCTAAAAGTCTTACAAAACTTTATTAAGAGAAGTTACTTTCAACATTTTATTTGGGAGTTCATCAACTTTTCCCAGGGACAAGCAAATGATAGCTAAAAAAATGTACAGTCGGTTTATACTGTGACCTATGTCCCCAGACTAGAAAATTTTAACATTTTTCTGGTTCACAGCCTACCACAAAAATCAACAGCAGGCACACAAAGAGCCTAAGGCTCAACCAGAGTTACTTTTCATCTATCCAGGATCAACTACGTACAAGAGAGGATCAGTAGCTGTAACTCCTTAAGTACAACCTGTATGTATTTTTCAAGTCTCAGAAAACTAGTTTTGACTAACTTACGAGGCACAAAAACATACTGCATACATTACAGCTACATCTCATGGCTATCATTCAGCCATCACTTCATTGTATATTTAATCCTTCACCTCAGCTATACTTCGGAAATCGCATGTTCTTAATAAACAAACTATTATTATTAACTCAACAAATGCAAATGAAAGTAAAAATGAACTATGGACTCCAGGCAGGTGCATACAGTGAAGTAATACCTTCTTAATTCATTCATAACTTTAAAAGCTTTCTTCATGTGCCATGGATTTATTGTAATAGGACAGTGAATTTCAGTGTTATCATCTTTCAGATCCAAGGGCTTCTGATGGCAAAGTTTGGTACATCTGGAAAGAAAGGGGAAAAAAATAAAGTTAATACTTCTGTCTAATCTCCAGTGCTGTCACTTATTTCGTTCACCTTCATCTTGGGGAGAAGAAGATGATTCTCACTTGAAACTTCTTCTCTACTCCAAGCAATTTTGGTTCCCCTATTACCAAAGGTGTAAAGGAATAGGTAGAATTCCCGTGGAAGTAGTAAGCTGGTGACTAATGCTAGTGACATTGACAGAGGCTAACAATAACCTCCACTAAAGAAAACATGAAGATGTTTTGTGAATATTATTTAGTGGAGAAATATTCTAGAACATTTCCAAAAAGCTCCAAAGCGAGGGCAGAATTAGAGCGTTGGGAACTTTTCACCTAGTGCCCATACAGATCAATGGCAGAAGGCAGCAACCATCACCCCAGTCCCTTAATGCCTTTACTCCCTGTCAGGTAAGAGCTCCTCTCTGCATTTCCACCAGGACCTTAGTTACTGTTTCACACAGCTCCTAGTTCCCCTCTGACAGGAAGGAGTGTACAGAGTACAATGACAACTGTAATTATCCAGGCTTTCCCTAGTTGCAGCATAAGACACAAGTGACAGAAAAATTGTCTAGTTTTGTAGATTCACTCAATATTTTGAAAACCATAATGTACTTAAGTGACCAGCCTCTAATTTTTCTTACTCTCAAAACCCCACTCCAAACAGCAAGAGAAGAACTAGGCAGTATGAAAAATCATTACCTCTAGCTATAATTAATTCTTTCTGTAAAACATACCCAAGTTCTACAGACACTAACTTCTGTAAAAAAATTATTAGATACACTACTCAGCCACTCAGACTGTCCAAACAAGAGGCAGACTTTTCATGCCAAACCGAATCAATGAGTTTCCTGTTGACAGTCACAATGTTGTTCTTACAAAGCAAACTGTGTTGCTGTAGCACTTAGAAAATGCTTAGCGTCAGTGATGCTTTATTCTACAGTGTTGTAACTGTATTCCTGAACCTCTAAGCTGGAAATAAGCAAAGGCATTGAATTTGGTGGGGCCACAAACCCTGGTACATCAACCATCTGATTTCAAATGAAAATTCAACCTTACTAGCATTAGGTAAGCACAGTCAAACCGAACATACCCAGTGACTCACATAATTGCAACCTCTCTTCTACTATACCTGAAACTTCTTAATTGGGCATGTCTAATAAAGCCTAAAACAAAAATCCAACAGTAATTTAAGATTTTAACCTAGAACTCTTGAGTTCTGTGTACTACAATAGTGCAAAGCCAAGAAGCTGGCTTTATTTTTCATTATCCCAAACCTAGCTACAAAATTTTGGAGCAAAGCAATACGAATTTGCATCAAGCAACAAAGGAAAGTAAGAAGTCTCCGTAAAATTAACCAAGTAACATCCATCCAAAGATGGATGTAACATCCTAACTATTACCAACTTACTACAGTGTATCATGAAACTGATATGAATTAGAAGTTTCCTGTCAATTTTGAAAATTATGCAATTCATTGCTGAGAAAGGACAAATAGCAGACAGGAATTCCGTATCAATCAAAAAAACCTACAAACAAGTTATATGCTATTCAGCATATACATATGATACTTCCTGGAGGAAAAAAAAAAAAAAAGACGTTCTATCTTGCAAGCTCCTTTAGACTGAAGGTTACTTTTCTACATTACGTGACATACGTGGTGATCAGAATTCCAAAAAACTATAGACAGAAATCAATGACTGCAGATGACATTCAATACACCAAAGACCTATAAGGACCCAGCTTTTAATTATACCACTGACCTATCAAGTCGAAGATAGAACACTTTCATTGCAACTTTCTACACCCCAAAGCAATGCATCAGATACTGATGCCTATTTATCTGCATACATATACAGGCTATGTACACAACAAATACAGCTATGCAAGGAAAAAAAAGTGATCAAGCTGTCCATAAAGAGCTGCCAAGCAACCTGGATTAGATGAAGGAATTCACATGAAGGGCAAATTAATTTGCTGAAGTCTCATTAGTTTGTCACAAAGGGTGACTTTGTTTTAAGGCAATGAACCCTACAAAACCATATGCCTTCTGTTTTGGGAAGTGCCAATCTGCCTGAAGTGCTGGAATCTCTCCTGCCATTTCACCAGTTGGGTCAGAGCACTCTGCAACTGGTTTCCTTCGGTTTGTTCTCAAGAACCTCACCCACAGCGTGCCCGAAATCTACCTACCGAAGGCTCAGGATGAAGTTGCACTGAACCGGAGCCTGTGAAAGGACTGAGGCCAGCTGAGGTGCAGCTGGAGATGGTTGCCTGGAGTGCATTGCCTGGGCACTGCCGCTAAAAAAGATGCTTAACTAAATAACCAGAAAACCGGGAGTGAGATAAGCACGACTGCTGAGTCAAACAAGGAGTAATTTGGGACCACATATGGAGGAAGCAGAAGGAGTGAGGGGGAGGAGGGAGAAAAAGCCCGCCTGTGCCCGCAAGCTGGAAGGCGCAGGGAAGGCGGCGGGGCGGGGGTGCGGCAGCGCTGCCCGCCCGCGGCAGCCCCGCGCCCGCTCCCCGCCACACGCTGCCCGCGGCCGGCACCCGCGGCGGCCCGGCCGGG
>JAOTQP010001652.1:29720177-29788649 GCA_026413545.1 Cichladusa arquata | reverse complement strand
GGGTCTGTGCACCCAAATTGGGGTCTGTGCCCCCCAAATCGGGCTTGGGACCCCTCCCCAAAGATCCGCCCCCTTTTGGTTCCGTTCCTGCCCCATCCCCAAATGGGGTCTGGGGGTTGTTTCCCCCTCCCTGCCCCCTCCCCAAATGGGGTCCGTGCCCCCCAATGGGGTCTGTGCCCCAAATGGGGTCCGTGCCCCCAAATGGGGTCCGTGCCCCCCAAATGGGGTCCGTGCCCCCCAATGGGGTCTGTGCCCCCCCAATGGGGTCTGTGCCCCTCAATGGGGTCCGTGCCCCAAATGGGGTCCGTGCCCCCCAGTGCGCTCTGTGCCCCCCAATGGGGTCTGTGCCCCTCAATGGGGTCTGTGCCCCTCAATGGGGTCTGTGCCGCCCAATGGGGTCTGTGCCGCCCTCTTTGCCGTCTTTCCCACCCCCTCCCCAAATGGGGTCTGGGGGTTGTTTCCCCCTCCCCAAATCAGATTCCGCCCCCCCGACTCCTTTGCCCTCCGGCCCCGCCCCCTTTGACCACGCCCCATTTCTGCCCCGCCCCCTCCACGCTTCATCCTGGCTCCTGATTGGCTGAGCGGCGGCGCGAGGCCGGGCGCGCCCATTGCCCGCGGCGGGGGGGGCGGGAGCCATTTCCCATTGGTCCGAGCGGAGCGGGGCGGCGGCGCTGATTGGTCAGAGCGGGGCCGAGCGGCGGCGCTGATTGGTCAGAACGGGGCGGAGGCGCTTATTGGTCAGAGCGGGGCTGCGGCGCTGTTTGGTCAGAACGGGGCGGGGCGGTGGCGCTGGCCGCGGCCAGTCTGTGGCGGCAGGGCCGCGCCGGGGACACCCATTAAACGCCGCCGGCGCGGCTGTGGCGGGAGGCAGCGATGGCGCTGACGGCGGGGAGGCAGCGGCAGGACCTGGACAACGTGAGCGCGGCGGGCGGGAGCGGGGCCGCGGCCGGGCTGCCGCTAAGGGCGGGCGCCGCCGGGCGAGCGCCTCGTGTTCCGTCTCTTCCTTCCGCCTCTTCCCGGCTGTTTTCCGTCCCGGGTGCCCGAGGCTTTCTCTGCCTCTTCCGGGGGGACCCGCCGGCCGCAGCGCCTCCCCGCTGGCCCTCTCCGCAGTGAGGAGGCCGCCGCGGCCCCGGCTGCCCTTCCCCAGCCGGGCTTGAAATATCTCCGAGGCATTTGGGCCTGGGCTTGTTTTTAATCCAGATTATTGGCCTCTAATCGGGGCTGCTCGTGTGGCTCCTTCAGGTTTTTTGGACTATTTTTCCACAGGCGGGTCCTGTCTGTGCCATCTCTGGATTATGTGCTGTTCGCTGGCATGACCACGGCGTTTTTGTGTTTGTTTGAGTGTTTCTCCCCGCCCCGGCTGGAAGCCTGCGTGGGCGCGGCTTGCTGGCTATGGCTTGTTCGTGCTTGCCCTCCTCCTCCTCTTCCCAGCGCTGGGCTGCTGTGGCTGCGGTCACATGCTGGAAGTGGATCAGGGAGCCAAGAGGTTAAAGCTTTAACCTGTGCTCAGCAGCACTGCCAAACGAGTCTGGATTTAAGGCGCTTTGGCTTTTGACAGCTGTGGTTTATGGCTCATCTCAATGAAATTAAACTAGTGTTTGCTCCAGTTAGGACATTTACTGGATTTTCCTTATGTCAGATTGACTGCATGGGATCACCATATCCCATACTTTAATTCCTGTCCTCTCCATGTTGTCTGTAATAAAATCTGTCTGAAGAGATTATGTCATCAAGTGGTTCCTAATGCTAGTTGTATTTTAGGCTGCAAAGATGGACTGTGGCCAGTCTTGTAAGAAGGTGGCGTGGTCAAAGCTCTGATAAAGATTTGTGAAGGAGTGCCCTGACCCCTCATGGTATTGCAGAAATGGTGTATAATTTGTTCCCATGACACAAAGGATATTTTCCTAAGGAGAATTGCTGTGTTCATGGGAGATATAAGCTGTTAACCCATTATTGATTCTGTGATCATGGAATGGTTTGGGTTGAAAGTTCTTTAAAGATCTATTTCCAACGCCCCCCTGCCATGGGCAGGAACTCTTTCCACTAGACCACCTTGCTCAAAACCCCAGCCAGCCTGGCCTTGAGCACTTCCAGGAATGGGGCAACTCTAGCTTCACTGGGCAACCTCCTCCAGTGTATCTTCACCCTCACAGTAATGAATTTTTTACTGATGTGTAAGCTAAAGAATAAGATGAGATGCCTTTGCTGCTGGAGTGTTGGTCCTTACTTTCAGAGCTTAAAATTACACCTGGCCTGTGAAAATGGGCAACCAAGGGAGAGAGGGCATCTTTGCTCTCAAGGTTCTGAATTTTGTATTAGTGACATAGGAGGAGTGTCATTTGTAAACATTTAGGTGTACAGCAAAAGGTAATCTTACCAGGCAGTTATTTCAGTAAGGGTCATTTACAGTCAAAGACTGGGTTAATTAAAATATATATAATATATACTATACATATATATATATAAATAAGTATCAAGTAGCTGAGGTGGTTTGTTCACAGACCTACTGTGGTAGGGCAAGTGTAGTGTACACGGTTCTAAAATAAAACTGGTCATTGACTGAAATAACCCTTGATGGCTATTTCTTTCACTGTAGGCAGTTGTCTGCAGGTGAAGTGACACTGGGGAGACAATCTACATTGTCCTCATTGGCCTGAAGTGTAGACCTAGGTCTAATCCCTCTCTTCCCGTGCTAGTATCTAGAATAGCGTGCCTCATTTGTCTTGGGTCTAATGCTGATTTCTCTCATGGCAAAGAGAAGTCCTCAGTTTATAAAACAGTAAATAGCCTGGTGAACCCTGGCACGACTGAATAGTCAGAAGTCTGGAGCGGGATGGGCTCTGCCTTTGTCTTCTTGTTCTGGGCTGTGGCTGGTATCAGGAAGGAGAAGAGCAGTCAAAACTTGAGTGGAAATCTTGAGTTGCTTTATCTTCTGAGGCAAGGGATGTAACAAGCTGCTAACAGAGAAAGTAGCAGTTTTGGCCCTCACAGTGCCTGTGTATGTGTCACTTATGTATTGAATGACCTTGTGCTGCCTGAAAGGAGCAGGGATGCATAGCTGTGGGGCAAGTTCCAAGGCTTTTCCCTCTATCCATACTTAGTTTTACCTCCTACTTAGTAAAAGACACTACATTTGAGCTGAATGTGAAATCGAAGACCTAATACTTGGCTCCAGCATGACAAGGACAGGCTGCTTTCTCTCTAGTGTAGGAAGAGAATGTGTTATTCAGACTTGGTAGCATCTTCTTCCCTCTGTGAACTGCTGCTTCTTTTCTGCCTGAGTTCAGCTCTAGTTACTGCTGCAGAAGTTTTGACATGTCAGTAGTATCAGAAGCTGAATACTCAGAACTGTTTCTGTTACACTGCAGCTTTGTTGTTGCCTCCAACTGTAGTTGGACAAAAGAACAACACCAAAGAGTTTTGCAGTACCTGTATAAAGCATGTAAGATAGACTTGGATGCTTTTCCCTGTATATATAGGATGCTTCTGACATTTCTCAGGGTTGAAGCTCAGATACTTGTAATACATTTTAAAGACTGAAGTTCCTGAAGGCTCAGTGTGATACTAGGAAGTAGCTGAGTGTTGGATTCCTCAGGGGTTGAGTTCTGACATAAAGATGTGATGAGAGTTTGCCTATAGTTTAAGAGCTTTCTCAAGATACTAATCTAGTGGGATTTTCCCCCTGTCCTGGTTTAGGGCAAATTTGGGAGGAAACCTCTGAATGGGATCCCTTTAGGAAACAGATTCAAGCAGTCCCTCCCCCAGCTGGTTTGGGAAAATATTTCTTTGTAGAGAAGTGGGAAAAAAACCTGTTTATTTAACAAGCAAAGCACTCCCCAGCACAATAATAAACAATACTGAACAGCAGAACCTCTTGCCGCTCCAAAGAGATGACAAATTCAGAAGAGTCCCTTCTGTGGGTTGCAGCTTGGCTCACTCAGTCTGTTATCAGTCCCTCCAGTGCTGGGAAATGCCATGGCCCAGGCCAGGCCTGGTGGGCCACAGGTGTGAGCTCCCAGTGCTCTTATGGGTTTTCAGTCCAGAGCACGTTCAAACAATTCCAAGAAAAAGGAAAAAAAAAAAAAAAAACGCAGTCCAGGGAATTTCCCTGCCTCAGCTAGCCAAAAACTAACCAAAAGCAAAGGAGGGCTGTCTCCTGCTGTCCACTGCAGACAACACAGTGTCTTTTCTGTGTGAAAGATGTGGGGGAGCAAGTGCAGTCTCTGATAATAAACTCTGCACCTCTTCTCTCCCCTTTGCTCCTGGAACTAGTCTTAAAGCTGCAGAACTCAATATCCAACACAAACAGAACAGAAGATTGGGGATACAGGCATCATAAAGTCACTCCAGGACATGCCCCCCTTGAGGCTTGATTTGCTAACAGAAAATTCCTAAACCTTTGTACTTTACTTTTAGAGCTTACTTGCTGCTATTGTTTGCCCTCTCCTTCTGTTCCAGGGTTCCTTGGAAATAACACAGAGTTTGGAAGATGATCCTCTACTGGATGCACCACTCATTTCTTCTCATACATTGCATTCCCAGCTGAGGCCAAGATTTCATGCTATCCCAGCAGTTCTCCTTGCCAATTTCCTGTTGCTAATACATGTAAGTTTAAGAAGCATGATTTCCCTAAGAAAACTTGCTATCTCTCCTCTGAATCCTTCAGAATCCACTGTTCATGTGACAGAATTCTATGATACGACAGTGAATTGCATGCACTGGCTGCTCTTCTGAACCAGTGAGGTCCCCTTTGCCAGTAAATTTTGATAGTATATATGCTATCAGATACTTGCTGCTTTCTCATTCTAGTTGTTGGTGCTGTGATGCATCTTGTTAGGAGGAAGAACATTTTAAATAGTAGTTCTTCTATGCTATTGGGCATGTGCCTTAAAGTACTAGTTACAGAGGGCTGAGATAATTTTGATGCCATGCTTTCTGATTTCAGAGAGAAGGTAACTAAACAAGACAAGCTGGATGTGGTATGGGGTGGTTGCACAGTAGTGGATAGAGAGTTACTTCCTGCTCTCACTTCTGGAGGTTAAGAGGAAAAAGCACAAATACTGAGCAGTATCTAGGCATTTATGGGGGCTGGTAGACAGAAGCAGAGAGAGTCCTGCCTAGTAATGAGTTTTTCCTTGATAAGCTGAATAGGCTTGTTGTTGCTTGTAAGTATGTGGCAACCAGATATGAAGCAGGAAGGCTGAAGAGCTCCGAGCCTAAGATGTCTGAAATGGCACTTTCATGTCTTTTGGGGACAGGGCTTAGTGGTGGGCATAGTAATGTTAAGTAAAGGGTGGGCTTGGTCATCTAAAGGGTCTTTTCCAGCCTAGATTCTATGATTCTATAGTACCAGTGACATGAGCTATTCTAGAGTTTCATTTGATCTCAGACAAAAAATATGGTGGCAAGTGCTCTTGAAAACATGCTCTCTGCCAGGACTTTAAAAGTACATGCCAACCTCTAAGGTTTCTCTTTGGGCAGCTGCAGAAAGTCTTTCAATGTGCTTTAGCCATCTAATTTTAGGAGTAGGTGCTTTGTGGGCCTTGTAGTAGCATCAAGAAATGCCCCTCTGGCTGTCAAGGAAGCTTAGGAAAGACCTCTGCTGAGTAGACTACCAAAATTGCCAATAACTACCACAGCTGATGCAGCCAAATGTCAATCACTGCTGCCTATTCTTCTCCCACTTTTTCCTCTCTCCTGCAAATGGAGAAAAGTGTGGATAGGTGAAATGGGAAAACTTCTGTGGCATCTGTCAACACGACATTTTCACAGGTTACGTCTCATTGCTGTTGCTAAACCTGCTCCAGTGACCAGTTGGTCCTTGGAGCAAAAGGGAGAAGTATCCTTTTCTGTTGGCAAAACAGCATTATAATTGCTACCTTGAGTGGCACTGTCTCTCTCACTGAGAAGATGGATGGGGAAAACAAGCTTATTGGATTTCCTTCCCCTGTGCTTCTGCAAATGTGCATTAATCTTGTGGAATGTGGAGAGAGGCCAGGTTAGCTTCTGATGCACAGCCTGCCAAAGGGGTAAATGTCCTGGAGAAGTTAAGCCATCATAGTATTATACTGTAAAGCTGTAATGTATCTCTAAAGCAATTTGTGTGTAACTTGGAGTATTTCTTCTCCACCTTCCTGTGCCAAGAAACGGAGTTAGGTAGCAAAATAGCTGCTGTGGTGCAGCTGCCTAGTTACATACAATTCTGGAAACTGTGTAGGATATGCTGGACTGTGGTGGGACTGGGTTTTTGAGTGCCTTTTCTTTTGCCAAGCCTTACTTTTCTGAAGGCTTCCCATCAGGAGGCTGGAGAGCAATGTGAAGAGTACAGGCTAGAAATAATTTCTTCATATTAATCCTGTCTTTCCTTAATTCCCTCTGTGTGTGCACATACACAAAATTGAACTTAAGTACTACTCTTTATAAGAATAACTCTTTATGTAAAAATATGTGGGGGGTGAAACACCTATTATTGTACTACCCAACAATGCAAGCAAAACATATTTAATAAATACCACTCTAAATGCCAGCTTCCTGTTTCCTCTTGTATACACTGCTGTAGTAGTTTAATAGAGATGCAATGCTACGTCATTCCTTCTTGCATCAGTTTAATATAGCCATTTTCTGCATTCCTAACACCTGGAAGGAGTAGAACTAATTGTATCACTATTGTAAAATGCAAACTAAGCACTAAACAGATCCAATAAAATACCTGAATTATTCTTAGTTTTGTAAGAAAAGGAGATGGTAAAATAATAGATTAAATGAATGATAAACCTTCCTCTCATTAACTACTTAATCTAGCAACTTAATCTATCTCAAGATAATATGATAACTAATTTGTGTTTGAAGTAATGGTTTTATGGATAATGCAGAGTATACTCCTAATTTATTTTGTGTTTCTTTCCTTCAACCTTATATCCCATCTGTCATCTGTAATGTCTTTTTTAGGTATTGACAATTGTATGAACGTTATTACCCTTTCTTGCTCCCTCCCCAGTTACCTAACTCTGGTCACAACCAGAGTAAGCTAAGGGCAGGTTGTCTCAAAAGTAATAAAGTGGTTCTGAAAAGTTAATGTCTATGAAGTGTGCTGCTTGAGAAAGTAAAAAATAGGAAATAAAAGTTCAAAAGGTGGAAAGGGGGTGGTGGGATCTTAAATACTCATAAAACCAAGTATGGAAACAAAGGCAGCAAATGAAAATTGGGTACTTTCCCCTATCTTCAGTTCTGATGTGCTGTTTCTGTCAGTTATGACATGCAGAACATCTGACACCTTCTTTTTTAAGCTAAATGTATTAGAACTCATTTGTAGACTTGAGGCAAACTGATTTTTTTTTAATGTTTTGTCTATTAGTAGCTCTCCATTTATTTCTGTATTGGTGGGAGTTGCTTTTCTTTACAGTTCTGTTTTAAAAATATTCCTGTTCTATAGAATGAACCAGGATGAGAAAGTATAATCTTGTTCTTGTTCACTGAATGAACACAATAGAGAAAATATTTTCTCTAACAAAACTCTATAAATATTGAAAGCCCTGTGTGTATAAATATACTACAGGTAATATGCATCCACAGCCTTGCTTTCTAGCTGGCCACAAAATTCCTGATGGTCACTGTTGATGGAGAAAAAATTTGGAGAGGTGTCTAGAAGTAGGCAGTAGTCTGAAAGGATAAGTATATATACAGTCTGACTATACATGCAATCTAACTGACAATCTGTATGGTTTTTCAGACATAGTAAAAAGGAAAAATCTCATGGTAAATATACTAAAAAATGATTACCAGTTGGCAAAGATGCCTACCCAGTGTTAATAATTCACTTTAAGTTACTATGATGATTCACTTTTCTAATGTCAGCCTGGAGATGATCCTCAGTGGCTGTAGGAAAGTGTTGATTTTTCACTTAGGAAATGTCAGTTTAAGGAAACGTAGACTGTACCAATAAGATAAGAGCCTATCCCACAGAGCAGCATTAAGTGGAATTGAATGAGTCTAAAAGATGTGATTTCTCTTTTATACGAGCATAAATCAAGTTTTCCTTAAAGTAAAAAGGCATAGTAAGGAGAGTCCAGAAATGAAATAAATTCACTATGAAGACTCGAGGAATGGTGAAATTGATTTAGTAGAAATTCTGGGAAGGGTGACAATTATTAGCTCTGTTCTGCTAGAAGACTGGTTGCTCTCCTGGAAATCAATCTTGCTACTAAGCAATTTCAGTCATCTCTGTGTTTCTAGAGTGACAGGTGATGGTTGTAGCAAGTTTCAAATGTTTTATATGTTACCTCAGCTCTAATAAAATCAATTCAGAAAGTAATGCATAATGAATTAACTACATAATTCTGGTTTTGTGTTTCAAGGTTTGTTTCACATGTATAGCTGAATATTGACTTCAAAGATTTTTCTCCCTTCCTTTCTCTTCCAGGTTGCTTTTGTTGTTCTAGCATTTTTAGCAGCTATGTTTTGTTCTTACCCCAATCCAAACCAAGATAAGTGCCCTGGAAACTACACTCACCCACTTAAAGTGCAGACTGTCATAATAATTGCAAAAGTAGTCCTGTGGGTTCTGCATGTCTTTTTTGAACGATATGTCCAGTACCACCACAGCAGAGTCAGAAGAGGAGGTTACTTCTCCATATATCGATCAACAAGGCATCTGAAAAGGCTTCCACTGCTCATACATGCCACAGGTGAAGTGAACTTGGGGGTTTTTTTTTTCCATCTAAAGCTTTAAACTGTGACACAATAAAAGAATGATCAGTTTATCTATAATTGTGTATTATAAATTACAAACTTGTACAAACCTGCCTATGAGTGCTTACAAATTATACTTCAATCAGATGAACCTCTCTACAGTTCTTTCTGGTCTGCCAGGTGCAGGTTGTAAGGAATTGTTTGTAGTGCAAAAATGCTCACGACTGTGTGATTGAGTAAAACATTTAGTCTTCAGCCATGAAGTATTAAGTCAGCAAAGTTTGTGTTTGACTGCTGGTGATCTTGATTTGCATATTCATTTGTCTGGTTGGATGTGTGGTAAGACTGCTAGTCCTTCCAGGAAGTGTGCTGCTCTTCTCTTTTCAAGCTCTGCAATCCACATAGGAATAGATTAATTTCTTGTTGCTCAATAGCAGTCTGAATTCAGTGAAATAACCAATTTTCTGACCTCATTGAGGATTTGTAGCATGCAGCTCTATATCTGACTGCCCTTTTCTACTTCCTGTGGGCAAAAGGTGGTGTATAGGAGTGATTTAACTATATTTTTAAGTTGTATCTCTGGCAAGTTTAGCTGTAAAGTGTTGGTGCAATTAACTGGTGAAGCTTTTCTACAGATCACTCTAAAAACTGAAATCCCATCTAATTTAAGGGGATTTTCCCCACAAATAACAGTGGAAAAGGGCAGACCGATGGCTTTTACAGTATTTTTGCCTCTTATAATCCTGCCTTCCTCCTGGAGTAGATTTTTTTTTTCACCAGAATTAATAAGTGAAATGATCCTGTTCTATATAAAAACCTAGCTTTCTTTCCACTCAGTCCCTGAAAGAGCTAGTCAGCTCTTTTTGATAAATGTGCAACACTTCAGGCTCTGGCCACTAGATAGAGCTCTGAAGATGTAGAAGTGTTTGGAGTGCAGTGACAAAAGCAGGCTACAGGAGGCTTAATGATGTAAAAGGATTATTTCTGCCTGTTATAGTGTAATCAGCAATACTTTGCCCTGCTTTCAGTCTTGGATGGAGCTCACTTCTCCCTTACTAGACAAACCCTGGGCATTTGTGAATGTTCTGATGCAATCAGGTGTGTGCTGTAGAATTTTGATCATCTGTTGTTCAGAAGGTAGTTCTTCCATTACTGCAAGCTTCCTGACATGGTAATGACTGCTGATGCCACTTCCTTCTCTTGACTGACACAGTAGGAAAGAGAACTGCACAGTTCCCTAGCTGCGTTAATGGTCTTTATAAATTTAGTTCTCTATCCAGACACTGGTTATAACATTTTTACAGGAAGGAAGGAACACTTCATACTTGGTATCAGGAAAGATTTTTAGGCCTGTAACTCAGTATTTTTTCTCCTTGACTAATCGTACTAATTTCAATTAAACTTTTAGTAATGTTCAAGTACTAAGATAATAGCTGGGCAAGTGGAAGCCTATGCAAGTAGGCTTTGAAAGGAAGGTGTTTAGGTTTTTTTTGCTCTGTTAGCCTCATTTTAATATATTTTAAATCCACTACTTGAAGGAAAATACTCCCTCATTTTCAGATGACTTACATGATCTCTTAGGAATTGAAAGATGGCTAAGATGGATAGCATCAACAAAGCCAGAAACTGTTTAAGCCCACGTAGCTATTCTAGGTATTTCTAGTGTGTTTCTTCCACTCTTGTTTTTTAAGTCAGAAGAATCTATAACAAAACTCATAACTGTCTACCATTACAGGCATATGCTGAAATGAAGCCAGCAGGTATAAGCTTGCACAGTAAGGAAATTAGCTGTAGGGGCAAGAATGGTATGAAATGGAAAAGCATTACTGAAGTGTTGCAGCCTAATGCAGATACTGGGGATGAGAAAGTATTAATTTATTTTCAGTAGCTAATAAAACTAGTAAATCTGTAAAATATAACATTTGTTTTCTAGGTAATACAGCCCTGCTCTTGATTCTGTCAGTGCAGCATTCCTTTCCTGATCACAGCAAAGTGTACCTGTATCTTATCCTGGGAGTCCTGAGTCTGGAGATGATTAGTTC
This sequence comes from Cichladusa arquata, assembly GCA_026413545.1. Taxonomy (NCBI): domain Eukaryota; kingdom Metazoa; phylum Chordata; class Aves; order Passeriformes; family Muscicapidae; genus Cichladusa; species Cichladusa arquata. The sequence goes on along the minus strand of JAOTQP010001652.1, from coordinate 29,777,919 downwards.
CCTGACATGCCTAGTGATTTACACAGGTGAGAGAGGTGGGCTTTGCCTTCTTGTGTGACATTCATTATAGCTGGTACTCAACTGTTTTGTTTGCCCTCACAGGAGTTCACTTGAGGTACCCCAAGGCATTTAACTACCATTAAATACAAATATAAATACAAAACAATTCTGTGCTTGTAGAAGGAGAACTAAGGCAAATAAAAAACAAATTGAGAAAGGCTTGATTTGGTTCCAATGGTTGCTAAATGAAAGCTCCATGTTATCTCAAAGCTGTTAATCCAGAGAAGTGGCAATAAATGCCTAATTGTTTCAAAAAGCGTTGTGAACAGGTTTGTCTGTTTATCAGTGTTTCTCAAATGCATGCACCACAAGCTGTGAAGCAGTAGGAGCTGGCTGGCTTAGTCAGAACTGCCTCTGGGATTTACATGTGGGGTTTGCATACCTGATAGTGCCTTATCCAGCCTCTTCCTCTTTCCCTGGTCCCACCCCAAAGGCTTCAGTTTCTCTTTGACACTAAAATGGAAGATTCCTTCTAATGAATATTTAAAAGATGCATGGGTTTTGGAAGCTGTGATCATATCAAAACACAGTAGTGCTTTATAAAACTCTGAGGCTTTGCTTTGTACTATCACTATTGGTTTTTAAGGTCTGCTTTAGGTTTGGTGTAACTTTTGAAGACTTGCAACTTTGCAAAACTATCTAAAATGTTGATAAATAAATGCTTAAAAGAAAACTTTGGTGTGGTCATAGTAATGCAATGGCACACAGAGAAATACTCCCAAGTAGCTTGTTCATCTAGGAAATAAAACCTATTCTTGACTCTCCTGCAACAGCATCAAAGATGCAACAAGAAATAAGGTCCAAGCTCTAAACTATGTCTTTGTCTTACAAGTGTGCAGAAGCCTGATTGCTGCAGGCTTGTCAGGCTTTCCCCTCAAAGGCCCAGCATAGCTCAAGTAGACTGACTGTCCTCTGGAAGAAAAAAGGCAGTGAATGAGGGAATGCAATCATGGCAGTCCTAGAAAGCTATTCCAGGAATGCTGGAGATCATCCCTTCTTTGCATACGCATACTTACTTTCCTGGGAAACTTGGGGAAATTAGAGATAAATTGTAAAACTTTAATAGAATGTCAGGAATTCCAGAGAAATGCTATTTCTAGCCCTCAGGCCTGCTGGAGCTCAGAAAGCGACACGGTTTGATGCTTACCTTGACCAAAAAGGTTAAGTGCAAGAACGATGACTGCCATAGTAGTAAGGTCTGAGCCTGTACTTCTGTAAGAACTCTCTAACTATTTTTCTGCTTATTTGTCACCAAAGTTTATTGTTTCCTGACTTGAACTATGCCGGGTCCTGTGACCTTCAAATTCATTAACCAATGTATACAAGGAATTTGTAGGGTGCCGTGTTCTGCTTTCCAGCTCAAAGTGGCTTGAGGAAGGGTCCAGTGAATCCCCTGGAAAAAAGAGGAAGAGTTACATTGCTAGGAAGGAGTAAGGCAATGTGTTCTACCAACAGCTACCTTGTGTTCTGAGCAGCCCCAAATCAAAAATTCATTCTCTAAAGCTTGGTGTACAAAACTAGGGTTTAGTTTTTATGTGACTTTACACCTGCTGCAAGATGAGGAAGACTTCCAGTCACCCTAGGCTGCTTTTTCCAGTGAGTAGTGTGATTTGTTTTCTTGGTTTTAATCCCAATGCTTGTTGAGGTAAGCTGAGAGACTGTTTGCATGTCTGTCTTACATGTAGCGGTGAGTTTTAAGGTTTTTCAACATTTTAATATCAAATTAAGGCTGTACTGAGGTAAACCAAATGTATTTGGCCAATTTTGAAAATACCTTGAGAATCTGTAGTAATAATAACATTCAGATGGGTTTTTTCTCTCAGACAGAGCAGAGTATGTGGCTGAGTGGAGCCATGAAGCTTTTTCAATGGGTTAGTTTTAATGGCAGCCCTCTGCTGAGTTTTAGAATTTAGAATTCCCCTCTTCAAGGCAAGCACTTAGCAGATACTGCTAAGATAGTATCATCTAAGCAACAATGGGGAGACAAAGGTAAATTTTCACTAAAAACTACTGGCCCACGCTTTTTTGTATTAGCATGTTATTCCTAATATTGGAGAGAAGGCAGCACCAATTCACATATTGTTTCTTCACAGTGAAATAATTATTTAACTATTAGAATGAGATATAAATGCTTATCTGTAGAAGGTTTATGTACCTGACTTATTTTCTGTAAAATAATTCTGTCTCACAAATCAGGAATACCTGATTATAATTTTAGATACTTCCTCTTGTTTGTTGGAGCTGTTTATGGGTTGTATGATAGACAATGTCCTGTGAAGGACTACTGCCTTCCTTAAAATTATCTCCATGCAGCAGTGTGTGTATACAGCTGTAGGATGCAGAGGCAGAGATTCAGAAATCTGCAAGGAATTGCTGTGATTGACCTATAATAGACTTGACATATATAAATCGTTCAAGTGAGGTAAAAGTGCATGGAATGAAGTATGATACAGACAGCTCTAAATGTCAGCTTACTATTCTAAGTTTTTTACTGCTAGAATTGGGAGTAAAGCTTTAAAAGACTTACTAAATTTATGTATTTAATTACTTTCTCACATATTTCTAATATCACTTGAATAAAAGATCTACATTCCCACAAACAACATATGTTGAGAATTCCACATCCATTCCTTTGTGGTTTTATTTGTAGAGAAATACCATCATAGAAATAACTAACCTTTGAGCCTTATTCTTGTTAACCTCTGGAGGGTCTTGGCATTTTTTTAGCAGGATGGCCTGTAATAAACCCCATCATAGTATTGACGTGTAAGGACACTCCTTTCTGTTGCAGTAGTGTGGATTTCTCACAGAGCTGCACTGTAGTGTTTTTTGTGGCATTAGATGTATTGTTTCACAAGCAGCCTTAACTGCAGAGTCCTGAATGCATACTCTGGATATTTTGATATTTTCTCTGAATCAGGATCTGAAATTGAATGGCTTTAAATATTTTCAGCTTCCTTTTCGAAATAATGCAGAGGGTGCCTACAACTTTTCCCACCCATCCCCATTCTATGTCTGTTAAATTTAGCCTTAAACTTTATTCACAGGTGCCCAGGAATGACTTCTGGGTTTGATAGCCACGACTGCTTGGTTCACAATGGCTTTCTGTAGCAAGTCTGCCCTAGTCTGAGCAAGCAAACAAGTCTAGTTAAACTAGTATTTACTGAAGAGCTTAGGCTAGAAGTTCTGAACCAGCTACCAGTACAAAACTTCTTACTTTTTTTTTTATGTCACATTGCTTAGTTTTGCCTGAACTTGCAGACTGAATCGTGGTACCCTGTAAAAGGCAACAGGTTTCACCCTCTCTTAGGTGGCAGATTAAACTTTGCAGATACTAAACTTGGCAGTATGTTCAAGCTTCCTGATTCAGGTCTTTTAAACAGCAGGACTGAGGGGAATAGAAAAAGCGAACCAGCAAATAAATCAACTTGCTAAATTATCACTGACTTATTATCAAAGCAATTACAGGAATGAGTAGAAGTAGATTCTGCTTTTGCTTTCCCATTTCTCAGATTCCTTTATTGTCTTTCTATCTCCTATCGTAAGGTAATCTTAGGATCATCTGTTACAGTTTTTTATAACTTGGACTCTGGTGTTAAAACTTTATTTTTCCATTTTTCAACTAATTTATAAAGCTTTCTTGCAGTGAAAATAAGCAACTTCAATCGTGCCAAACCAAGACCTGATATAATTGAAGAAGAAAAGATGTATGCCTACCCTACTCACATTACCTCAGAAGTTGGATTCAGGTAAGAATTCTGTATTCATTTTTTGCCATGTTAAACCATGGTGTATAGGTAACACAAACAGAACTGTGCAATTTCCTGGGGACTTCCATGCAATCTCAAACCTGTCAGCTAAACCAGAGGTGGGAATAACAGCTCTGAAGGAACTATGCATAAGCCTCCCATTTTAGATGCACAGATGAGATGCAGCAGTCTTGTACTTTCTCCATAGTAAATGACAATTTACTATGATACAGAAATCGTCAGACATAAGGATGGAGATGATTTGACCATTTATGGCTGGTTACATGAATCTTCAATAAAAATAATCGTGCTTAATCTGGTTTAGTTAATTTTATATGGGATTTGAAGAAAACTGTCTTACACTGTTACTTAAAATAGTCCTACAGAAGCCTAGCTGTTTCAGACAGTTTTTTTCAGGGAAGGAAATATATTATGGATGTTGATAGACAAAGAAGAAAACTTAGTAGCTCTGTTCTGTGCCAGCAGCTGGACATGAGATTCTGGCAATGGATTTGGAATGTGTTTTAAGTTTGGGAAGGAACTTTTAAGGTGTGGAGGGCACTTGAGGAGTAATTAAGGTCTCAGTGAGAGTTGCTGTTCAACAGTAACTGAAACTGTCCCAGGCACTAAGACTTATTTTTCGTTTGTTTTTTGTGTACCTGCCAACTGCTCAAATATTTTCCAGTTGCTGAAATCCGTTTGATATGACTTAATAAAAACTATTAATTGAAAGTAACATGGATTTCTGTATAAAAATTGAATTAGAGATTTTCTAATATACTCTGACTTGCTTCTATATGTGCTGCCTTCATGAAAGGTTGACTAATGAGAGATGACTAATACTTTGGGACTTCCCCTGGTATCACAAATGCAGCATGCACATGCTTTTATGGAACTTGGAAGTAGATGTCCAGGATACAGGAAGGATTTAGAGTTGTCTTGAATTTTGATACCATGTCTGACTTCCATTTTGATATAAAAACCATGGTGATTGCATGGTGGACCTCATTTTTTTCTCATTCATCTTCTCCCCTGAGAAATTCTCAAATGCCCAGGGAATGCGTCTGCAACAATGACCAGCTGAGGAAAAGACTCTGCTTATTTTTGATTAAAGAGTGGAAACTTCCTGTGAGAACTGATTGCAAAATCGTTATTTTAATTTAGCTCTATACAACTCTGACTCTCCTTCCTTTGGGAGTTAAGGTCTATTGAAAAGTGAATCCTGTCAGCCCTTCAGTTGACCTTGTTATAAGAATGTTTTTTGAACATCATGACCTCTGCAACCTAAGCTACTGATCAGGAACCTTAAGTTGGTAGTGCACGTTACTGGTTAAGGTTGCCAGTTTTCTGTTTACAAAACTTGTGTTCTTTATTTTCCCCAGTTTAGCTACAGTAGGTTTTTAATTGGAGCTAAGCTTTTTTTCCACTCAATGTCCTTCTCAGCACTTTCTAAGAACTATGAAATAGGAAGTGTTCCTCTACAAAATGCTGTAAGACTGAGGAACAACTTTCTCAGAACTGAGATGCTCACAAGTGTCCTAAGAGGGCAGATTCCCAAGTCAGCCTCAGCTGAAATACTATGAAAGAAATACTGTGTGAGGAAAGACTTACATATAGGAAATAATATGTAAGTAGACTACACTCTTGAGCATTGGCACTTCATGTTGCTGTACCTTAAATATTCCTAATTAGATTTGACAAAATTCTATACTTTTTTCCCTCAATTAAGTAAGCTTTGTTTAAATGTTGCAGTGTTACTATTGGAGTTAAAATGAGAGATATCTGAAAGCTGGATATATTTTAAGGGAGGAAGGGTAGTTGTACATGAGATAATAGATCTGAAATAGCACAACATTTTGGTACTGATGCTGTCATGGTATGTGACAGATATTGCTGTATGTAGTAGCATATAATGTATGCTACTGCAGGTTAATCAAGATATTTCTGTCTTAAACAGCTTATGATCTCCCACAGCTGAACAACAATATTATGCCTGCTCAAAACAAGCTTCCTAATATGTGTGGGAAAGGTTCCATGGTTCTTACTACAATTCCAGCATGTTGTCTGTCTTGGTTTCTTAAACAGTAAGGTCCTCACTCTATAACTGTCTAGCAGGAAATATGTAGCTCAGTTCTGTATACATGGCATGAAGTTCAGCCAAATTTTCTCTTCCTACCTTCACATGCAAAATAGAGTTAGACATATAGGTGTTGTAGATTGCTTCTTCCCTCAAAAATTAGTTGATTCCAACAAAAGTGAAACTAAAGGAAACCACTGTTTGTGTTAATTAGCTCTGACATTTCACATATTAGAAGGCTGCTGTCATTTACTGAAGCTCGTATTTACTTTTGTTACTTCAAGGGAAAATTCCAGTTTAGAAGAGATAGTTGAGAAGCAAGGAGATGTAATAGAGTATCTTCAGCGACACAATGCACTGCTCAGCAAGAGACTGTTGGCGTTAACATCTCAGCAAATCAAAACTTAACAGCATTTGGAAAACTACTGGAGCTCTGGAGGGGAACATGAAGTAATGTAATATCCAGACTGATTTGTGCAGGTGTGACTCTTCAGTCATCTTTCACGTTTTGAAATAGAAGTTAAGCTGGAAGGATAAGCTCTGCATACACTGTAAACCTATTACAACTGGACACTCTGGCTCTCTTCAGATCATCAGTTCTGGAAAAATGTTCTGCAGCTTCAAGGATTTTTAATTCCTCATAAGTTAAAGTTGGACCTGAGTTAATGGTTTAACTTTGCCCAGTTGTTGCTATTGTTTTGTACTGCTGTGTAACCGTTAAGCTTTAGACTACCAAAGTATTTTATATTTCTGGAATACAAATTTGTTCTCTAGCAAAATCTGACTTTCCAAGGATGTATATGCAGTTCCTATTGCTGAAGCTGAGACTAGATGTGTTCTGTCACTAATTCCTTTTATTTCCAGTTATAGAGGTGGTGTACGTCAGTTATCCAATACACTTACTTGTTTTCTAGATGTCTCCTTTTCTCCTTTGTCACGTAAGTGGAGAAATTTGGCATCTAATTTAGGATTATAAAAAAGTGGTGGATGCTCTAAAACTGTAAATCTCACAAGTTTGTGGTACAAAAACCATGCCATGATAAGCAATTGTTCAGAATTCTGGCTTTAAAACTCTTAAGAGGGATCCTCAGGGCTGATGACTACCCCATTACTAGGAGTTTGTGTTAGTAACAAGACTCCTGCTCTGCCAACTGAAGTAACAAAGCAAAAATACTTGAGCATAAGCTTTTCCATTGATCTGGTAACTAACTTCTGTTGAATGCTTTTAAAGCTGCTGTCAAAAATGCCTGTTACATACTTGCTGTTCACTTTGGCCCTTCAAAAAAGTCAACATCTTGATTCAAAAGCTGAAATGGTGTATGTGGGGAAGTGGAAAACAGCAGAAGACAGAAAGATGTTTTAGAAGTTGAAGAAACAAGAATTCTTGCTTTTAATTTATGGTGAATTAAGGCTGGTGAAAGAAACAATTTGTTCTGGGTACTATTTTGTCTACCAGTGTAGACAAAGAATTATTTTAGAAGCCAATACCTCTGTGGGGATAGGGTAATCACAAATCAAAACTGGGAAGAAGACTCTCAAGAAGAGTGGTCTTGTAGTTGAATATAAGAAAGGAAAATTAATTCATTCTACTTTGGTGTTAGGGCACAACTTGAGAAGTACCTAGATAGTTTAGTGTGCAACAAATATGGGGGTTGTCTCATTCCAAGGAAAGCAATAAATATTGGAGGTTTTGCTGCTATCGAACACTAGACAGTTCTCCTTAACTGTTGTTTCTTGAAAATGCAGCCAGAATTTTATAGTATACATGTAAGAAATAAAGTTATTTGTTTTTAGAACTCAGGTTTTGATGTGATTGTGTATGTCAATTTATATCATTTCTATGAAAAGCAGTAAAATGTGACTGTGAAGTTCATGCACAATAAATGCAACCAAGGAAGAGTGTGAATTCAGTTATTTCCAAGCTCATCTGGTTCCAACAGGCAGTCTATGCAGATTTTTCTATTATGCTGCCGTTCTCACAGCAGTGTTGGCACTTAAAACTAGCCGAACAAGGATAGCTGTGCAGTTGTTTTGAAGCTTTAAGTTTAGTTTTAGTCCCATTTCTGGGTAATGTTTTTTTCCGTCATGCTTCAGACTTCCTCTGCCACTTGTGATTCTTTCCAAAATTGAGAAGGAAGCTGCTGCATAGTGTAGTAGAACAGCTTTCCTTTGTTTTGAGGCCATTACTCAAACCGTCCTCTTCTTTCTGACTGCTCAAGGTAAACCTTGGATTAACCAGTAGTGTTGCTTTCTGTGGAACATGGTAGCTGGAAAGAAAAGCAAGTATGGCTTGCTGTGTGCACATATATACATCTTCTGCCCTTTAACTGTTACCTTCCCTAAGTACACCAGTGATAACAAATGATAATTTAACAACCACCCACCCCTTGCCCCAGTTTTATGTCTTTATCATGCTTGCAACTCTATTTTGTTTTCTTAGTATCTTTAAGCTTTTTTTTTTTGTTAGGGTGGAGGCTTGCGCCATTTGTATGGGCTCCAAGCAGAAGCTGGTAATCTTTACTCCTCACCCTGAGCACTTGAACCTCTGGCCACGGTAAAGCTACAGTGAATTGTCAAGTAGAAGCTTCTGCTGTGTATGGCATCCCCAAGCCCCTTGTCTGCAGCAGATGGGCCAAGGCCAGCCTTGTTTGGAGGCAGAAATACTTCCCAGCCCCAGAACTACTTCCCAGCTGTGTCCTGCTTGTTGGACACCTCTCTGCTGCTGCAAGGTTGGGTGCTGGGGTGGCCAGTGCTGTCCATTCCAGTGTTGCAGCCTGGGTGCTTGTCCCTGCAGTGCCAGCACCTGCTCACGGGCTGGACTGTACTGTCTGAAGTAAAATCCATGGTGTGCTGTGCATGCAGTAAGCACTGGAGCATTAGGTCCAAGTTTCACGGGGAGAAAAGTACTGTTTTGTGAGCACAGGGGTTTGCACATGCTCTGCTGCAAAGCTGTGCTTTGCTAGCCACCAACACAGCCCTGCTCTGGTGAGGGGTGGCAAAACCACAAAACCCACAAACCTCTTACTCTGAACAGCTGAAGTGATACCCTTTATGTAACTGCAGCTGCTGAAATGAATCGGTATTTGCAGGTCTTGGTAAGATCTGCTTGATTGCAGCTGGGGGGGCAAGAAGATAACAAATGTGAAGGAATGCTTCCTAATATATGTTATAACTGTACCTCAAAATAAAAATTAAAATAATATATTGTTGTTTTATCCTCTTCTTTTATTATTCAGTCCTTACCCAGTAGCTTTTTATTTCTGTAGAAAATCAATACGTATGTTTTTTAGGTCTGAGAAAATAAGTATTTTGTGTCACATGTGGAATATATTGGGTTGCCTGAGAAATGTTCATAGTGTGGGGTTGTAATAATTTTTAGATGAAATGCTGAACTGTGCTAAATATTCTTTACACATGAAAACATGTGATGATCTCTTGTGAATGTACATCTTACACGAGGGAAAACTCTGACTATTTCTGTTTTGTCTTTCCAAATTACTCATAGTGGATATTCTTTATAATCACTTCAGTATTTCACTCCACCAGGGAAATCACTTAATTGTGAAAGATTTTAACAGGATTTTCCTGCTTTAAGGTTCTACACCAACAGGTAAGTAACTAACATGGAGTTAAGCAGGTCTGCTCTACTGGAAGTCATTCTTAATCTACAAAACAAGGTGGCAGCAAGGACCAGAGACTTGGGCCAACAACAGAACAGGTAACTGGAGATCTGAAAAAGCAGCTTCAGCCTCGGAATGAGGTAGGCTTTTAGGTTTTCTTTGTAAAAGTCATGTTGCCCTGTTTGTGTGGTTGGAGTGTTTCCTGCTTTGCACAAATATTTTGCAGCTGATCAATAGCAAGAAAGAGAAAGCCAGTGGAAGAGCAAGTAGTGAGAGATCAGTGGCTAATTATTCTGATAGTCAAACATTTGAAACTTACTTGCCATACTAGTGTTTCTCCTGATTGATGTAAATTTGAAGCTTAGTGACCCTTAGTAAAATTTGGCTTTGTGTAGACACTGAGATATTTATAGCATATGTATGTGGCATAAGGGAAATATTTCCAGTCTTTATTCTCCTATAATTTCCTTTTTTCCATTCTGGAAAGGGAAGAGGTGAATTGTTTATTATCCTTTGGGAACATGCTAAACTGCTGTTTCTCACCAAAGCCTTGCATTTACCTCCGTTTCCTGCTGACCTGTTGTTACAGGGCTTAATGAAACGTACTTCCAAATTAAGTTTTCATTTTTCCCATATTACAACTATGTACAAGACACAGAGTTAATTCACATTTTGCCTTTCAGAATTTGAGGTCTTAATCTGTCTTGGGATCAAGTCATGTTAGATTGCATCCATGCAAACATGAATTCTGACTTTGAGTAGAAGCAATTTGTACTTGTGCAAGCTGCCTTTAAGTGTACCTGGTACATGCACAGGGAGAGCTCAATCAGTTTGGCTGTTGCAGCACCCTGTCCAAATACTTCACATACATAGATGTGATCACACTGTTATCATGCAAAGCTGTTTTTTACCACAAGCCTTATGTTATGCACATCAAATGGAAACATAGTTTCAACAAAGTCAAATGCAAATCTGACTTGAATCAGAATTTTGCATTTTTAGAAAGACAGAAAATAGCAGGAAAATTTTGTCATTTATTTGTGTCAGAAATTGCATAAAAAATTTCAAGCACTGGTTCTATACAAATCCACAGGGAAAACAGGCAAGTTCTCAATTTTCTTTAGATGCATTGCTTTTGACAGCTGAAGAATACAGCCTTTGAGGAGTGTACAAAATTTATTTCAAATAAGATATTATTTGAAATGCATACTATCTTTTTACAAAATATACAATCAACCAGCTAGTTGATAAACATTTCTATCAAAGTTTATAATCAATTCCTTTTTCAAAGTAGATCTTAGAGTATCAGAATGCCTTTAAAGAACAGATATTTAGAATCTGACAGAGGGCTTCCTAGGATGCTGTTTTATTTTTACTTCTGTGAAGGACCATGCATTTATAGCTTTCTGATAGACACATTATGTATTTTTTACAATTTTATCAAAGTTAATTGAATAACTGTGGTTATATAAAAGATCCAGTGCCACAATAGATCCATATACTCATTCATAAGACATAACTGTTAAATAGCTACTCTTCACTTTTCTTGCTTTCCCACATTCTATACCTGTACTTCTAAACAGAGACAGCCAAGGTTATATATCAAAGCCAAGTTAAATAAATAATTTTAAAAATATATATAAGTGGTAGAATACCTCTTTGGGAAACTGCTTTTTTTTTTTTTTTTTTTTTTTTTTTTTTTTCAAGACTCCAAAGGTTTACCTGCAGGACTGCTTGTTGATTTAGATAAGTTTGACCATCTTTTTATGATGGTTTTACACAACTCCAGAACCGGGTCTGATGTTGCACTTTAACTTTTTTCCATTTGTAACTCCTGTTAAACTCTGCCAGTATTAATTCAAGTAAGATTTCAGGTTCTTAGAGATAAGGAGTTACATATGCACACGGATTAGAAAGTTTCAGCTATCCAGTTTTTTTGATTGCTCTTCTTTCATTAATTAGAGACTGTATTGTAAGAAAAAAAATGTAATGCCAGATTTAAACCACAACACTTCTGATCTTTGATTGTCTTTATATATTTTCTAAAAAATGCTAACATTTCAAGTCTAGTGCAATGATTTAAAAATCTGGGTATGTTTTGTTTTCAGGTTGTTTTATTTATGCTAATCAATGGGCTACCACATTTTCCTTCATATGTAGGTAGGTAATTTCTGCTGATATAAAAGGCATATGTGAAGCATGTATTTTTAAGAACAAACCTCAGACTGTAAGCTCAAGGTATTCTTGACCTCCAGTGCTGAAAAGAACAGCTTGTTTTCTGTTTGAGGTCTTCATTCATTGTAGTGCTATGTTCAAATATCCCATTCATTTAAATGACAGGAATAGAGTGCTACGAAACACTCGGGCAGACCAAACAAAGGTTTCTTTTCAATGGTCTATTTTTATGCTCTATTTATAATACTGTAGCAGGTATTTTAGGAAAACTACTATTAAGCAAATAGCTCTATAGTACTGAATTTTCAAGCTAGTTTTAACTGTCTGGTTTGGCAGCCCAGTTTAAGAAAACAAATGATAGACTTTGCAGTAACAGCTCATTAGACAGGAGGATGGGCTTGACCTTAAGGCCTGGCTTGAGAGATCTGAGTTATCAGTTTTGCATGACCCTTGGCTAATCTCTTATCTCTGTGTGCTTCAATTCTCTATCTACAGAATGAGGGATAACACTCTCTTTGCTTTCTGATATTGTAAACTCTTACTATGCTTACTACACATGAAGCCAGTGGGACCACTAGTGTGGTGATGACTTTGGTACTATTATAGTAATGCATTCTATGTTATTATTAAGGTAATGCCATAAAGATGTAATGTTAGATGTTAGAGCATATGCATATATTATTAATATATAAAAGTATAAACAAAAAATAGGACTTTCATAATTCCTTTCTGGAGTCTGATACTATTTCACCCTAAACACTGCCTCATACACAGCCTGAACTGGGTAGTCAACAGCACTTTCAATTTCACTCAGTTTGAACATTTATATAGCATCAAGAGCTTGGACAGATCCTTCTTTCTTACTGTCCCTGGAAATCTAGCTCAGATCAAAATCTACCTAATGTTTGATTTGATCTTTAACTTTCACTACTCATTGTGAGACCCAAATAATTTGCAGGTAAGTTCACGTACATCGCCCGTCACCACAGTTCTTGCCCCCACCACCACTGGGTGTGAGATAGTGGCCTCTAGTCCAGGTCCAGTAGAATGTGACAGACAGGACTGCTGAAGATGGGACTGTGGTGGCTATCAGGTCAGCTGTTGTTGATCTGGACTTTTGACAAACTCCTCTTATTAGTTTAACTGTTGCTCCTTTAAAACACTGAAAAGTCCTGTATGAAGTTGGGGAAAAAAAGAAAATGAGTGAAATATTAATGAGAGATTTAGTAGTCTAAATAAGTCTCATACAAAGCAGAATACATTATTTTTGAAACACAAGGATGAAATTTGGAATATTATTTCTTAATTTGAAAATTTCAGCTACAAAGTTGGAGGAAAAAAGACAAAAGCAAGAATGCTGCTAATATAAAATTTTCTGCCTTTTTTTTGTCCCATGTTTTGTGTATGGAACTGATGAAAAGTCAAATTCAATCTTGTCATTTCAAATGCTGCAAGAGGCTGCTGTGCTCATTTTAGTTTCCAACCACTAGTTGAAATTCAGGCTTAAGGGTGCATCCTGTTTGCATCTGCAAATGGCTTTATCCATATGTACAACTCCACTGAGACCAATAAGATACTCATGTGAGTCAAGTAACCCAGGCATGTAAATATTTGCTGAATTTGAACTAAAACTGGAAGGGAATGTAAACGTAGGTGGTAAATCCTACTTAAGATAAAGGATAGCACCCACAATGAATGAAGTTAAGAAAGTTAGTTCAGGTGCCTGTCTCCTCTTACACCCTTGTAGAGATTTACTGAGTTCTAAACAGCCTTATAAAGCAGAAGGATCTTTAACTAAATGTCTACAAAATGTATTGAGAATTTTTAAGTACACTGTTTTGTTTGGTCATTGACTTTCATTACAAGAAATCAGCTCCCCAGAGAAAAGGAGATAACTCTGAAAATACCATTTATCTTCATATTCTGTGGGGAAAGGAATTCCAGCATAAATGCACATGTATAATGCAGCTACTGCAGTCTCAAGCAAAATGCATTAGTTATAAGAGGCTTCAGAGCACATTACAGAAAATGTTAGATGCTTTCTGCACAATTTCCAGGCATGGATGCTGAATGGGATGGAAAGGGGTTAAATGTACTCCTTTTAGGAACTGAAGCAAATCATTCAGAATTTATTCACAAAGCCACTGGGTCTAAATTCCTCTGTCCCTCTCTCTGCCTGCCGAGTGAATCGATCCAATTGCTTATTTTTTTAGGTTTATGCTTAAACTGATGACGGAATATCATTTAATCTGTCTCTTGTTTAAATGTAGCAGTGAGGAGACATGGCATTCAGTAGTAAAGCATGCCTCTGGCATGTCCCTCTTTCTACTTGCATCTCAATTCTGCCACTCAGTATGCAGCCCATCTGAGATTCAGTTTAAGATATGGCAATCCTTTTTTTTTCAATCTCACAAACTTGCCAGTTTACCATCCCATATGCACATTCCACGTGTTTATAGGCCAGCACTATAGAGTGGAATGGTACCCTTTTGAGACTGCTGTAGGTTCTTTTCACCAAGGCAGTTAAAGCATTGACAAGATTCTTGGTATAGGGTTGTTAGAAGTTTTACTTTAGTCTCCTTTCCACTGTTAACCACTTAGTAAATCAAAACATCTTGGTTCCACAGAGTGCAGATTCTGCCATCATTTATTTAGGATCCAGTCATGCCTGGGGCTACAACATTAATTTTAATACATAATGAGTTTCAAAGATGCAAAACTACTGACTGCATGTTTTATTCATTCTTAAATTGCAAAGAGCACCAGGTTTCCTTTTGATGCCTACCATATTAGCATATGCTACCTGTGTGCTTCTGCAGTCACTTAGTATTTGAATGTATCTGCCCTCATCAGCTATAAAGCATTAATGTTTTGCACTTGTATAGCCTTTTATGCAAGGAGCTGAAAGTCTTTTGCTGACAATGATTAAGAATTACAGTCCCCTTTGAAGTGGGTGAGTGCTGCTACCTTCCTGTTACTGACGGGCAGAGCGAGGTGACTTCGCCCTGCATCCAAGGCGAGGGAAGTGTCAGCGCTTGCAGCCCGGAGCATCCCCTGCAAGCGCCGCTCTGTCCAGCCTCTGCACTAAGGACACTCTCTGCCCCGCAGCTTTGCCAACAGCCTCGGAGGGCAGCGTTCGGCCCGATTAGCGGGCTCAGTTGTTATTCACTGCCTCACGGAGGCATTTGGCGGCGGGGGTGGCCTGGAAGGGGGACAAGGCGGGACCCGCGCCCCAGCTCCGGGACAGCGACCGTGCCGCCGTGCGCAGCTCCAGGCCCTGTTCCCAAGCCAAACGAGGGGAGCCCGGGTGCAGCCCTGCCTCGCGCACTGTTCCAAAGGCAGGTGTGAATTCCCAGAGGCGCTCCCTGCGGCCCCGCGGGCCCGGCCCACACGCGCGGATTTACCTGTGGGCGCTGCGCCGGGGCTCAGGGGAAGGGCACCCTGGAGTGCAGCGGCATGCAGCGCCGGTGGGAGCAGCCGTGCCGGTGGAGCTTCCTGCGCAGGGCCAGGCTGGCTGCGGAGAGACACAGGGAGAGAGGGAAGGGCGGTGAGAGCGGCGCCGGCAGCGCCTCTCCCGGGCCGGGCCGGCCCGGCGCTACCGGAGCTGCCGGTGCCCCTGGCCGTGCCCTCCAGTGCCGCCGGGGCTTGCTGGCAGCAAGTCTGCAACAGCTGCCCACCTTGGGTCCCTATTTATTCTTGCGCTCCCCCGCCTCCCCGAACTCCCCAGACTCCCGGGATAGGCAAAGCATCCTGTCCCGCTGCCGCTAGAAGTAGGGATGAAGCGCGCAGATGGATGCGCCGGGTCCAGACCCGTCCCGAAGGGCACAAACCGCGTGTTGGACGCGGCCACACGAACGCGCCGGAGGTGCCCACGGCAGGCACGACACCCCGGCTCCCGCCCCGGCACAAGCTGAGACATCGCCTACCTGGCCGCTGTCCGTAGGCTGGGAGGAGGCTCGCCAGGAGCACAGCCACGATCCAAAGCAGCAGCTGGAGTCTCATGTCTGCAGCGAAGGCGGAGGCGCGCTCAGGGGGTGTGTGTGTGTCCCGGCGAGGAAATGCGCGCCCAGCCGCCAGTGAGGGGCCGTGGGGGCCGTGAGGGGCCGGCAGCGCCCGCAGCCGCCGCCCGCTCTCACGGGAGCCCGGGCCGGCCGCCTCCACCAGCCGGGTCAGTGATCAGGCAGGGCCACGGCTCCGGGGCTGCGCTGCTGTCCGGGCCTCCCTCCCTTCCCTTCTCCCTTTCTCTCTTTTTCTGTCACTCCCCCTTATTTTCCATAAGCAAACAGCGCAGGAATGAAAAGCCCGTGTAAACAGCAGCTCCTGTCAATGCGTAGGGGCAAGGAGCCTCTCGAACAATGCGGCCGCTCCACTTTAAATTCAACCCGGCCAGGAAAAAAACATATGTAAAACAAGCCCCGATGTTCCCTCCCCCATTTGCAACTGTTTAAACTTTGCATTGCCCATATTGGTCCCACATGCAGACACCAATGGCAGGGGCAGGAAATGCCCCCCCGACCTTTGTTCCCCCCGAAGGCGGGGGCAGGGAAGCCCCCCAAGCATGGCCCTTGTCCCCGCTCCAAAGCTTTCTCTCTTCTCCAAACTAGCCGCGAAGTTGTGGCTATTCAAAGTGAAACTGGCAGTGCTTAAGGATAATGAGTGTCTTTTGTACCGTCAACTATTTTTAAAGGATCGGAATATTCAGGAATTAAATTGCGAGCTTTTTTTACTGTGTCGGGTAAAATAGATATATCTGTTCCAGCGGTGCCAGTTTGAGGGCAGCAGTTTTGGTTGGGACATCCATTTGCATAACCCACCTGTACATTGCAATGTATTTATACTTGATTATGATGAGAGCTCGCTTTAACAAACCACGCTGAAACCAACTGGTGCAGATACCCAAGCCTGAAGAGAAAAAAGGCAAAACCTGTGGAATTTGGGAGCAGCAGTGGTGGCTTTGAAATCCAGTGAATTACTAGCATCAGTTGAAATTCTACTGGTCCTTTTCTTTTTTCCAACTTGCTGATTTCTTGCGATGAATTAGCACCTAGTCATTTGGGGGAAAAAATTAAAATTTGTTAATTTTTGGGAAAAAAATCTGTTCTAAAAGGTGGGAAAGACTACATTTCTATGTAAGTTAAGTACTACTACTATTACTAGGTAACTATTATTGAAAGTTGGATAAAGTTGTTATTTTCCTATTTCCTATTTGCCCATTTCCTATTTCCTAAAAGAGTGGAATATATAGTTGGTTTGTTGGGAGTTTTTGGTTTGGTTTTTTTTTTTGTTTTATTTTAATTCAGCCGCCCTTGTATAATTTTCCCTTATTGTGAGCTTTCCCATCATGTTTAAAAGCCTGTTTAACTCATTAGTGCACACTAGTCCCTCCTCGTAGAGTTGTACATCATTACTTGTTTACCTAATTTGTCTAGGTAGAGTGTGCCCATAATTGCAGCTTGATTACATGGAGGAAACATATTTTTGGTATCGATTTGGTATCATTTTAAAATGATACCAAGACTGCTGAGGGAGGTGTCTCAGACAAAACAGTAACAAAGGAAATCCTCTGCTGGTTGATCAGATTTGACTGTCATAACAAGGAGATGTGTCCCAGTGTTCTTCGTTACAGCTTAGTGGTCATCAAGTTTTCTCTTTGTGATTCCTGGCCTCTAAAGTGAACTTTTAAAAAATATTATTGCTAATAGCTGAGCTGAAATCAGAGTCTCATGGTGGCAGTGACAGAATTTTCTTAAGGGTGTTATAAATTCAAGTACAAATGTGATGGAGTAGGAATGCTGTGACCAGATCACTCAACTAGTTTGTAACAGAGCCAGGGTTACATCCTCAATATCCTAAATGTCACTCTGGCTCCACTAGGAAAAGCGTAGGGTTGTGTTCTCTTGTTCACCATGAATGAGAACACACTGGCCCCCTCATTCATACAGCCCTGCAAATGACCATCACTTTCATTCAGCAGGTGAGGTTCAGGCTCATAACCTTAAGGTGGAAAGTAGTACAGACTTCAAAGTGATAGGGACTCTGCAAAAAGCTAAAAGGCAGAAAGAATGCATAGACCATAGTCCCTCCGGCTATCTAGGCCTCCTCTGCACCTCAATGTGGCAAAGTTGACGGACATTCTGAGGTGACATTAAATTTAAGGGACTTGAGTAAGATGCAATAATTAAGTGCAATATTTATTGGGTTTTTTTTCCAGTTTGGTATACTATGAGCTGTTAATTCCACTGTTAACTCTATGCCAAAGTTTACAAATGTTTATTTATCAAATAAAATCCAAGTCACTATAACCTGAGCATGACAGAGTTGTTTTAATTTTCATGTAAGATACAGTAATAATTCTATGCTTCCCCACAGAAGAAATTTCTAAAGTGTAATACAGCCCCACTCTAGAGTTTGTAGCTCTTTTGCAAGCAGCTTTCCTTCAGATACTTTCTTTCATGTGGCGTTGAGCTGCTTGAAATTAGGCAAATAACAACTCAGTAGAATGTAGTGACGTAATAGTTCTGCCTTTTTCACAGTGTTAGCTGGTGGGTTTTGTGCTGGCTTAAGAGGAAAGGGAATGCAAAGTGAGTAGGAAAGCTGGAAGGCTGTAGATAATGCTTTATGAGCTAGAAGAATTGGTTCTTTGAATCAAAAGCTTTCCTTCTCTTATAATCTAAAAGGAGCATAATAAAGGAATGAGGATTTCAGCATTTATTACCTATATCATTGCTACTTCTCCAGCAGACATTCTCTTCCCTTTTCCCTCCTTGATAGGATCAAATGGTCAGATTATCAGTTTACATCCAGAAAGTGAAAAAAATGGTTAACATATTGGAGAAATAATTTTGGAAGTGTTGAATAGGAACTGCCTTTCCTGAATATCAAACGTTAACTGTAAGTAACACGGACGTTATTTTTTGCTTAACACATTTCAGTAAGCACTGTATCACTTCACTGGTTATTAGTTGTTCTGGGTGATTTCAGTACAGTGACTGCTTCAGTCTGATTTGGGGAAAAAATTTGAAAACATGGTGCCATTTCTAATAATAAAATTGGAAGAAATAAGGAAAAAGTGGCTGAGGGAATATCAAATCATTTTGTCACGTATAGAAGAATAAAAATTATCTTGATAAATGGAAGAACAAGTTACTGGAAGAACAAAAGGTGAAATAATGTAAGGAAGCAGTAAAATGCATGGTATTAAGAAATAGAATAAGCAGAGTTGGATGATTACAATAGCACAGAAAAATAATTGGGCACCTCCTAGTATGAAGTAAGCAATTAATTGCACTCCCTATTGCTCTGCTAGTCAGAAATTGAATACTACCTTTGATTTGAAGGCCAGCACATAATTATAAACAACTTTAGTGTTTATCATTAATATTTGAAAACAACTTTCAAATGCTATCAGTATCAAATGTAAAATGAAGCTTCTAAAGTACAGGAATTAATTGTTATATATGGCAATACTAGTTTTAATCCTGGTATCTCAGATGTCCCTTGGATAATAGCACTTCCCTTCTTAGAAGCCTGTAAAAACACATAGAACATTGTGGATCCCTACTGTTTCATAAGAAACCATGCTGAACGCTCAGCAGTGATAGTAACTGATAATAAGTGAAAATTCTTGTTTATTTTGACTTGAAAGTGTCAGATAAGATATAATACTAGAGTTTCTAGTCACTTTTCCTAACTTTGTTTTTCCGAAATTAATCCATCCTGCTGATCCAGGGTAATTATTTCACTAACCAGACAAGATCTGCGATAAACATGTTTATGGTCAAAGGAATTTTGTGAAGAACATCTTTGAGTCAAATTGCAAGGGCCACTAGGGAAAGTTCTCAGCTTTTCCTTGTTCTGTTCCTTCCTACTACATTGCAAGATGGCAAGTGTGATGCGCAACAAACAGAATTTTTAAAAAAGTGCAAAAAGATCATGTGAGTAACCGCTTGAAATGAAGAAATTGGCCAAGAAATGCTCAAAAGGATAAATGTTGAAATGTTGTTTAGGTGTCTGTGTTGTTTTTTTTTTACCACAAATTTCACTGGGATTATTATCTCATGGTTTTATAGGGTCTATGTGCCTGCCATGAATATAAAGGATGTTTTTTTCTTCAGCCCAGGGTACAGCACCAGATGCCAAATAAAATGTTTGCCTCCTTCGTTGACTATAATCATGAGGACTACTTTTTCTAGGCAAAACTCATTAGCTTGAAAATTATGATTTTAGGAGAAAATTATGCACTCTGTCCTGATTTTTATCTGTGGTTGGAATTGAAAACCTACCCAGAAACCCTGTTTGCCATTTTATTTTTTTTCTGGAGGAAAGAAAATTCCACTTCCCTGCCTATTAGTGCTGAGCTGCCTTTCCTGCCTGGGGGGACACAGTGCTCCGGAAGAAAATGGTAGTCAGCAAGCAGAAGGAATGTGCTCTAGTAACCTGACACTGGAGACAGATGTGCTCAAGGAAAGGAAATGGGGATGGCTCAGACCAGGCTAAACCTGGTATAATTTTTTTTAATGTTTTCTATGTGTGTTGCAGAGATGTATAACCTAGAAAGTACATTTTCTTTAATTTCAATCTGGGAAGAAAGTATTCTGTGTTCCTGCCATCGCATCCAGGTTCTCACTGCAATACAAGTCATAACTACAATTATTAGAATAATAATAGAAAGGTAAAACATGTTCTGATAGACTTAATCTGCCTTACTTCTGTGACCCTACAATCTGTACAGTTGATTTTTAAAAATACAATGAAATACCAGACCTGCTCCTGAATAATAATAAATTATGAAGTCCTTCTTAGACAAAAACAATTTCATCAGTTACTCATGGAACTGTATTGATGAATTTCCTTTTTTACTTAAGGAAAATACATTTACATGGGCTCCAAGATGCTCTTATTTTTCTGTTTCCTTCCATCCCTTAGAAGCAAATTTAATTCTAAGATTCATCTAGGAAATACATACACATATTTCTTCTTAATAGGAAAACAAAGAGGTGAACTCTGGAGCAGCAGTGCCTGTGGTCCCCACCAGTGCAACCGCATGTTCCATTTCAGGCAACCTATTTGGGGTCAGATTCTTCTCTGGCACTGGTCATAATTTCAGAGCTTTTTAAATTTAAAGAGTCATTTATATTGTCTTGAATAAATGGTGTTCAAGAAAAATTCCACAATTCTTGCAAAGCGCAAGGCTCTATAATAAATTTTTATTTGCTGGTTAACTTTCAAATATGTAACTCCCTTACACATCCAGACCCTTCATGCGCCAGGTTTCAACAGGGAAAGTATTTTTAAAAGTATGTTTTTCATGTTATAAAGAAAAGCCTCGTAAGTTGTCACATAAATAAGGCAAACATATTTGTGCCTTTCTGCTGCAGCTTTAACACACATATTTAGGAAAGAGAGGTGCTTACAGCAGTATTTAACATTGAAGTTACTGTTTATATTTATTTATATTTATATGTATATATTTATTTATATTTATATATATTTATTATGTTTATATTTACTAGGGAAATATCAGGAAAGAAATACATACATATTTTTGTCCTAAACTCCAGGTTTTACAGCTTCGTATGCAGTCTGAAAATTATTGGTCTTACCTAAAGCTATCCATTTAGTTGTACAAATTTCTGTAAGCTTTTCAGACAGAGTTAACTTCCTGGAGATAATTTTCTACATAACTGATCTTCTGTTTTGGATTTGGGCAGCCACTAGCCACAGTAAAATTTTAATGCAGGAGGTGTTAGGACAGGCTTGGCAAGTTTCTGTAACGATTGGCTGAGTGATTACTTGAGGAAGAATTTCAAATTAACCTCCAGCTCTTTGCATATTTATACGTTTGACTTCAGGTAGTAAATTTGGGTTGCAGCTTCAGTAGATCCTTTTTCTGTGTTGCTTGCATATTACCACTAGAGATATGGTGTCTCATGAAAGAGCTCTGTAGCAAGAGTGAGCACAAGTGCCCATCAGGGAGTCTAGTGTGATGTAATGTTTTAGTATTCCAAACAGCTCTCACCATTAATGTTAACAATCTGCAAGCATGGTCACCATCTTGCAGCCAGGTGAAATGTGTGCTTTATGTAAGGGTTTTCTTACAAGGGTTTGGACCTGTATAGTACAGTCCTCTGAACTAAGGCTCCTGGCAAAAAGCTTGCAGATCTGCCTTGCTCTTCATCAATGTCTGAGCTGTGATACTGCCTTTTCAATGTTTCCTATCTGAATTATTTCTTTGTCTGGTGTGATCAGGAAGGTCAGCCTTGCTGTGGCCAACACAGCTGGTGAGAGGTGCAAAAGAAGGTAACTATGATTTCTCTGCTTCTCTGATTATCAGACAGATTGAAAAGAAGGAATTGCAAGCTTGCATTCAAATAAAATATATGAACACAAGAAGAATGGAAACAAGAAAGTCAAGCTTTTATTTCTCATTGAATTCTTATATTGTTTGTGTGGGAAAGACTAATGTTTTCTGGTTGCATTATATATAGTTTTGTTTATTTGAAAAGTTTTGTGGTGTTTACTCTTAGTTAGGATAACAGCACCTACAGGATAACTAGCCTTTTTGCTAGCTGTTCTACATGTTGCATTCTTCTAACTAATAACAGATTTTTCAAGGTATAAGATTCATATTGTAGACTTGTGAGATCTTTCTATGCCTGCACCTTTTTTTTTTATAGTTACATATTCTGGATGATTGTGTAATGTGTGGTCACAAATGTGTATAAAAAAGTCTGCCAGATTGAAGAGATTGCCTTGGAGAAGCCCTCAGTGCTTTAACTGCAGCTCTTGCTGGGTGACAGCTGTGATCAATGCTTGCTGTGGATCTCATACACTAATGGTCTTACCATTTCTCCCCCTGTTGAAGCTGCACTGATAGGAAAGATGGGAAATTTTGAGGAAAAAAGCTTAATACAAGACAGAGCACTGCAATCTGTCACCCTCCTTCTAATCCAGTAAGGTGATTACTGGCTGTACAACACTTTAGCTATACCAAATAAGAGCCTGGAGGTGTTTGTTTGTTTGTTTGTTTGGGGGTTTTTTGTTTGTTTTTTAGTAGAAAAGTTCTTTATCCATGGGAAGACCAAAGACTAAATTAGAAGGGATGATGTAGTGGATATATTCACAAAGCCTGACAGTAGGACAGGATGCAGCGAAATAATATCCTGCAGAAGCTGAAGCAGCAGAGCATTGGTCTTGCTTCTGCAAAATATATGTTAAATAGTAATAATGTGCAAGATAAATAAAAGGTACAAAGCAAAGCTCAAAAGTGGATTTTGTTGATCTAAATGTTCACCACAAGAATTATTCTGTTAAACTCTCGAAGAACATCTTGAGACTCCAGACTCATCAAAGTTTTGTAATGGATACCGTACTCCCTCAAAAATAGTTGAATCCAGGAAACAAAACAGCAGCCCAAACCATCAACCCTCAGACAAAATACATGCTTCATGGAAGAGAGGTTATGTTAGGTTATGTGCAGAACTTAGCTGTTGTCAGGAAGTGCAGTTCATGAGATGTGTTGCATCACTGCCTTAGAAACCCTCAGTTGAAATTGGCAGTGTTTTTGTTTGCTTTTGAGGCTAGTAAATATTTTTAGCTTGCAAATTTCTACAAAATAGTAATAAATGTCTGTTACCAGATACCCTGATGAACTTTCCTTTTGAAATGTGCTCTTTAACGAAATATGTTGTTCTGTCTCTACTCAATTTAATTCTCATTGCAGCATTTGAATATGTTAAAAACACAAAGAAAATACCATTCTAGATGCAGAGGTGAATATGCTAATGTATCAGGTCTGCAAAATTTCATTCATTTTGAACATTTCTTTCATTAGGTAATAATTGTTACTTTTTTCTCCTGTGTTGTTGTTGTTGTTTTGATGGAAGTTTTGTTTGTTTGTTTGGGTTTGTCATTGTTTGTTTGTTTTATGCTGTTTTGGCGTTATTTTTTGTTTGGTTGGTTTTTTTGCTGGTTGGGGTTTCTTACTTTTTTCTTTTTGTTTTTAATGAGCCACCAAGGTGAGTAGTAGATAACTAGCACTGGGCTTACAGGATATACTTGGAGTCAAAGTGATTTGTACCTTTGTAACTGAATAAATTGTTTTAATGATTTTCTGGATAATACATGTAGGATGGAAAAACCACAGCATGAATGTCATGGTTCAAGTATATATTGTGGTGCTGATAGGTAGTAAATCACAGTTTTTAGTTTTCACGAAATGTAATACAAAACTTCCTTTGGCCAGTCCATAGTCCTTCCCAGCACAGCAGCATGTGGCAGCTGTGCAGTGTCCTGGCTGTCAGAGCTTTGTGGGGCTGCTTTAGCCAAAGGGGCCACAATGTGCCACCACTGTCCAGGCATCTCATGCAGCCTTTTCCTAGTTGTCTTCACTATTGGGAAGGACCAGGAGAATACTAGCTGAACTAATTGGTTTTGTGTCAGCAGTCTTGATTCTGCTGTCTTTCCTGAGAGGCCCTTTGCTTTTCCATCTGTTGTATGGTAGTTGTACAGTTTTCACAAGGTGTGGAATGGGTATCCTGGCATGAAGGTTGGGAGAAGCTGAGAACAGGCTACAAGCTCCACAGCTTGTTCTGGCAGACAGAAATATCATGTGGGCTGTAGCTTGGGTAACTCGCAAGTGGTATTTCAACTGGAAATCCCAGGCTTTTATCTCTGCAGGGGTTTACCCATAGCAGGTTTCAATGTTCCAGCTCAGGTAACCATGGCAGTGTAACAGTGAAATAACCATGCTCCTGAGTGTTTGCTCACGTCCTCTGATGAGTTTACGACTGTCCGTAGGGCTGTGCTGCCATGGTGACGGGGGTAGCCTTCCTGAGCTAACTGATTTGAGGCCATCATTCAACTGGTACTAATTTCAGCATGAAACCCCAAAATTAAATGCCATGTACTTAGAGAAATTTAAAAAATAGTGTGAGGAATAGCTATATTAATGTATAAATGCATTCACTTGAAGATCAGCTGCCTACATCTGCTGTCCATCACTGGCATATAGCAAAATAAATAGATCATGATCTATCCTTGTATGATACTTCACATTTCTTTATACCAACAGCAGGGTTTTGTGGTTCTAAAGACTTACAATACAGAGCTAGGCATATAAAAAGTGTTTCAGAACTCAAACAGAAATTAATTGCAGTCACCTTTGGAAGGCACATTTGCTATCCTTTGTCCTGTTTTTCAAAGGATTAATGTGTATATACTTGGACCTTTATCATGGTATAATCCCAGATGGCCACTAAGCCCCACACTGCAGCTCCCTCACACGCTCATGGTGGGATAGGGGAGAGTATCAAAAGAGTAAAAGTGAGAGAATTCATAGGTTGAGATAAAGACAGTTTAATAGGTAAAGCAAAAGCTGGGCATGCAAGCAAAGCAAAATAAGGAATTCATTCACCCCTTCCCATGGACAGGCAGGTGTCCAATCACTCCCAGGAAAGCTGAGTTCCATCACATGTAATGGTTACTTGGGAATACAAATATCATTACTACAAGTGCCCCCCTGTCCTTCTTCTTCCCTCAGCTGTATACACTGAGCATGATGCTGTATCTATGTCTGGAATATCCCTTTGGTCACTGGGGGTCAGCTGTCCTGGCTGTGTCCCCTCCCAGCTCCTTGAGCACCCCCAGCCTGCTCTCTGGTGGGGTGGGGTGAGGGGCAGGAAGGGCCTTGGATCTGTGCTAGCCCTGATCAGAAATAACAAAAACATGCCTGAATTATCAACATAGTGTTCAGCACAAATCTAAAACACAGCCCCATACCACCTAGTGCGAAAAAAATAAACTCTACAACAGCCAAAACCAGCCCAATCTTTTATTTGAATCTCAAAAGCAACAAATTTAGTTCACAGTTTTATAGATAAAGAAAATACTGTATCATTTTTTCAATGTGTGTCAGTATTAATCCCAGGTAATGGTAAAATAAGGTAACCTTTATACTGCAGATATATTTTTTCCTGTTTGGTTTGTATAAGAAGACCTGAGAAGAACCCAAATAAAAATTCAAGGTTTATTAAACTCTAAATTGCATTTAAATTCTTTACAATGTCATAGTTATAGAACTGTGACAACACTTTTTATGTAGAATTTTTGTAGAGATTTTAAATAGATCTCAGAGATTTACAGCTGTCTTCTTGAAATACATTATTTTCAGAGTTTGTTGCAGTTGTTACACGTTAACTTACAGTGTGCTAACAGCTAAGTAAATATTTGGCAACCGATCAGAAGTCCTGAATGAGGTCATAACATATGGAGACGTGCTGAGAGGTTACAATTCCTGTGTGTCTCAATTAATATTGTAGCTAGTAAGCGTTCTTTGCATCTCATAGGCTCTGATCCAACAGTGTGCTGGCATGGAAGTGTATATTTAAGCCAACAACCTAATAAGTAGATCTGTCAGCTCCACTAAGGGTGCTCATATGCTTAGAAATATGTTCAGGAATGAATACTTGGTTGGGTCAAGATATCTTGGAATAAATAAATATTTGTTGGGAAAGTTTCAGTACAACAGGCTGAAAAACTTGAAAAACATCTTTTTCCTGCATGCTAGTTTACAGTTCATCTATGCATGTGAGCAGCAATAGATTTCCTTTATGAAAAGTGTTATTTCTATCTGATTGCAGCTCATTTAAGCACAAACACATTTAATATACTCTTGCTTTTTCCTTGCCTAGAAGCTATCATTGTAGCTGACATGATGGAAACAGAACTGTAGAAGTAATGATTTTAGGCTAATAGGCATATTCCTTATGATGTCAGGCTTTATTGAAAGGCAGTTATTCAGCCCAATAATTCAGAGGGATTAGTTTATGTTCCTTTCACATCATCTCTCACTGTTTTGATACCATTTGGATCGATGGATTGACTGTATTGCAGTGGCTGCTAACTGACATGATAAGTACAAATGCATAAAGAAGGAACTACCTCCATTTATTTTTTCTATAAAATACCTAGATATTCTATAGGAAAATATTGTCTGAAGTATTTCACTGTAAGTAGAGAATATCTCAGTCTTCACAGTTTGCAGTGGAAAGCTGGTGACCAATCCTTAAGACTGAGCAAACCTAAGAGAAATGAAAATGTGAGGTATTTGGACATTTGTATGAGCTACCTCTTTGACTCTGTTGTAGAGACAGCAAAAAATACTGTTAAGAAACAAAGAAAAGGAGAAGTATTTTCTTGAATTTTTCCTGACATACTATCAGTTTATTCAGAGTTTCATTATCTCTTCTGTTATCAATCAGGAAATCCTTTCTTTGCTTTTACTGCCCCTGAAAGGTAGTCTTATCAGCCAGCCATTCTTCACAGAAACTTTTGGCTCCCCAAAGTTTCTTCCACTTCTAGTATCTCACAGAGTAATTAGCTCTGACAGAAGCATGCAGAGCTAGCCTGTGTTTAGCACTTGTACACACCACTAGATATTTTATTTGTGTGAAGACAGAAGAGATTAGTCTTGACTCACTGAGGCTGATTAAAATAGTGGCCTGATTTTCAGTTTGTTCAGGATCCCACTTACCGAAAATATAATCATTACTCAGAAGGGACCTTGCCTTCAGAGAGGCCAGAACCAGTGTTTAATACTATCAGTTTTATTGTAGTGATATACCAATAGTATTATTAGTTGCACAAAACCTACTTACCTGAAGTTACACATCTTGACCTGTAATGATTTTGAGAATGTGGTTCAGTTTTTGTTGAGTTTTGAGTTTGGTTTGGGGTTTCTTTCTGGTGGTGGTGGTGGTTTTCTTGAGGTGGTGTCTTTCTGGTGGACGAAAAAAATTGTCTTAAATTTAGGGCGCTCTTTGAGTCCCTGTTTTCACAGATCTTATTCCAACTGAGATTTTGTCTTGTCATGGAGATCCAGAATATGTTTTGAGGGGTTTTTTTGTATTGTTGTTTTTTTTAAACCAAACTTAAGAAAATTTCCATTGACTTTAAAAGTGATTTTTTTTTTCCAACAACATAATTTAAATGAAAATCCCAGTAACCTTTATTCATAATTTCTCCCAGGATCAATACATGGATATAATCCCATACTAAACAGCAACCATGAGCAGTGCAGACTTGAAGGATGAAGATGAAGTGAAATCCTCATAGTAATTTTGTCAGGGGCTCTAACAGGTAATGCTCATATTTTTTACTTGTTTTTAGCTCCCTTGTTCATGTAGAAAGGCCAGCAGAAATAGAGAATCAATCAAATGTGAGATAGATCTTGTACTCATTGACTGCATTAAGACTCTCACTTTACCTGAAGGAATATGTGCTATTGTGATTTTACCAATAAATAAATATTTTACTTTACACTTGAAAATTGCAACCTTATTTGTGTAAAAGGGTGTAGTTGTGCACCCATTAACTCGACATTTAAGAACCAGCATGTTCAGATTTCAAACAAACAGCAAAGCTCCAATTATTTTCCTGATTTCCCTCCACTCTCCTTGGTGTTCTCCTTGTCTATCCATAAGCCCAGTGGGTATATTCAGATAGCATAACAAGTTTGCTTCTGTTTTCAGTTGATCCTGTAGATGTTTCCAGGTGATGAAAGGAGACTTCTTGAAAATTGCACGTTCCTTTCTTTTTTGTGAAGTGATGAAAAGCACACCATGATGCTGACAGAGACTGCTTTTGTCTCGTTGACATGTATGCATAATTTATACAGCCTTATAAATCTTGGCTTTATGGGACCGTGTGTCTTAAATGAGATGAAGGGTGTCCCTTTCACAATGGATTTGTTAAAGCTGAGAGAGAGCGGTGCTCTCTCCCTCTAACCTCTTGGCTACCCCTTGGTAAAATAGCATGGGTTTAGAGTTAATTGGCTAATTGCACGTACAGCAAACATCTTCATTTTCAAAGTCAGTGCAAGCTGATACCTGTATTCTCCTGTATTAAAATAAGGTGTTATTTCAGAGAAAATAAATGGGGAAAAAAAGTTGGTAGGGCAACTTATACAGGAAAGCACAATATGTGCAACAGAGCAAACTTTGAAAGGCCTTGTCTATGTTCATATCTGTTATCATAGTAACAGATGATTATGGATGTAGTAGATATGAGACAGTTATATTCCTTCTAAATTATTTAAGAACCTTTTAGAAATGTTTCCATTTCTTGATAATTTTTAAAGTTTTTATTAAGGGTAGCTTTGATTCCTAGTATTTTGGAACTATTCTTCCCAAAACTAGCCATAATATTTTAATTTTTATTTTACTCAGACCAATTTAGACCAATTTAACAAGCATTCTCTGTGGAGACAAAATTTTCCCAGATGACAACATATTTTTCCTCTCTATTTTTGTGGAAAACTGAAAGAACTCAGGTATCCATTCATTTTAATATTTCACAGTATTTTTTTTTTTCTTTTGTCCAGAATTGTCTTTGACAAAATTAGGGGATCCCAGCATAGCGTATTGAGGAGAATGTCCCAGCTGCTGAAAGACAACTGTTTTCAATTCAAAATGCATATATTTATTTTCTTGTTAAAAAGGATTTAGCATTTATATGTTAAATTTCTCTCTGAAGACCTATGAACTAAAAAACCTAGTAAAAGACCTTTCCAATACTCTTTACTAAATCATCAAAAACTGCTAGAGGTGAGCTACCTCCAAAAGAGTAAACATAAGTGAATATTTGATGTCCTGTGTAAATAGAAAGTTAGAAAGAAACAAAAACATTAAACACAAGTGTTCTATTGAGAAAAAAAATACTCCAAACCTAACTAAGTAATCAAATTCTAATTATGTATTAAGGGTTAAGATTCATTGGAAAAAAGACACTTTTGATTCCTTTTTCTTTATCACTTTTTAAAAATCAGTTTGCTACCATACTGCTTCATTTGGTTTTAATTGCTCACACACAGCTAGAGAATATGTTCATTTGCTGTGATCCTTGTTTATATGCAGGAATTGTGCTGATTTAATTCATTTAGATTCTGCTGTAAATTGTCACTGCTTCTTTTTATAACAATAACAGATAATTCAATGTTTTCTCATAACATCTTAATGCCAATTAGCTACTAAATTTTTAATGCTATTCCATGTGTTTTGCATTAGATTAGGCTTTGATTTGTTGTCATAGTTATTGGACCTTGGCTACACAAACCCAAAAGGTTTTATTTTTAGAAGGTGTAACAAAATCTGTAAGAACCCTACCTCTTGACAGCATTAGTCCATCTAGTCCTATGTTCATCAAAAGTTTATCCTGATGAATAAGTAGGAAAGAGTGATTGACAAAAAAGATGTAAAGTTTTGTGTGTATAAAAAGTACAGTATATACAGTATATACAGAATATACAGAAAATATTCAGTGTGCATCAGGGACATACTTGCTCTGGTGCAGCAGTTATGCAAGCTGAGAGAAAGACAGCTGAAGAGGCTTTTATACTGTGATAAAGCCTCATTCAGAACAAGAGCTCCCATCAAGGTCAAAATTTCTGATGTTTAGCAGCCTAATACCTCTTCAGCTTAATATTTCATGACTGGCTATTGAAATGTGTCTCCTAACCCCTCGAATGAGATGCAGTGCTGATCTCTAAGTAAATGAGATTGCAGCGAGGCAGCTGTAAGGACTAATGCGGCTGCACGCAGCCAAGGCACACGAGTGCCTGCCTGGTCCTTCATGCGGTTCATCTGGGGCTGCTCACACCCCGAGCCACCGGGCTAGAAGTGCCCTCAGGGAAAGAGGTAAAGGAGTTCAAACTTCTCTGGCTTCCAGACAAGTGCATTCTCTTTGAACAGATAAGGCCTCTTCCTAATCTGTCCTCACTATCTCTAATTCATGTCTCTCCTGTTACAGATTTTTCACAAAGTACTCTTGGCTGCCTCCTTCGTTTTCCTTTTTTGCTTGCTCTTTCTGAACTGCTCCAGATAGCAGTAAGATAACAGTAAAATGCAGGCATTGGTAAATTTTTGCAGTATCTGCTGAACAGCCTTCTGAACAGCTCCTGCAAAGTGGTTTCTAAGCACTTGAGATATTAAAAATTAGGGGGGAAGCTACTCTATAAAGCAGCCCTGCCAATATTGCCATAGTCCATGCCAATATGTGAAATGCTTTCTTCAAAATAATTTTTCAAGTAGGGTAGGAATTGCTGGCTGTGTCACAAACTTTTCACATGTGTCTGACTGGATACTTTAAACTTTGGATTTTCAGTCTAAGCATTTTTTTTGGTGGTGGCTGGCAGATAAGAAAAAAATAATTGTTAGAACAAATTGTGTTTACAGTTTTCTAGACTTTTAGTTACCCAGACAAGATTACAATAATTCTGCATTCTGTCTTTTCTATATTTTATCTGACTGGAGATAGGGCTGAAATGTTCTGGATGCCTTTATTCCTACTCCACACAACTGGTATGTATTGAAGAACGCAGATTAATATAGAGATACATGAGTCTGTTGGTAAGCAAAAAATTGGGATTGGAGCTTGTTTTTATGCAAATGGATAGAAAAACTAAATTTTTCCCACCAAGTAGTTTTGAATATATTTCATATATGCTTGAGAAGTCAAAGAAATAGTGACACATGAGAAAAAAGACCCAAACATTTGTAATGTCAGTCTGAAAAACATTATACATAAGTATAATGACTGGATATTTTAAAATAATGAAAAATGTTAAAATGCACAGCCTGAAGGGCAGAGCAGAATTAAAGCTGTTATTTCACAATAATATGTGATAATTTGTTCAGGAATAACTGGACGTAGCTGAAGTTAGAGTCCAGCAGTTGTGATCTTTAACACAGAAAACAGAGGCTTTTTCAGCTTGTGGTATGCAAACAAATGAAAAGATGTTTGAAATACTGTAAAACAAAGGACAAAACCAGTCAATAAGCTGTATTAGAATTCCAAGAGAAGGACTTACCCTGGACAGTTACTTAGAGGTCCCCAGCCATGTAAAAAAAATCCAACCAAACAAAAAACCTGAGCTGTGAAAGGGTATTATTAGTGAGAAAATAAAGACACCCTAATGTGTGGAAGTCTACAATTTCAAGTCTGTGTACAGCAGCACACCAGAATAAGCTAGAAAGTCAAGGGCAGAATTCTAGTTTATCCCTTTTTTGGTTACTGCTTCATCATGAGTTGTTGCCTTCTCACCATTGAGGTGACTGAAGGCATGGAAGCAACACACTATAACCTAACTCATTTTTGCTGTTTCTGGAGCACTGTGATTGTCTTAGATTCCTCTTTAAAATATTGTTAATAATTCCCATAAGCAATGCATATGTATACTTTGTGAATATACATGGAATCAATGTCTTTATCCTGATATTCTTGGTCTGTTACAACTAGAAGTTGCAGTTCAACATAATCAAAAATCCAACATCTTTAAAGCAATCCTTAAAAACTCATTAGGTTCACAAATCAATGATTCTTCGAACTGAATGTTTGCAATTGGAAGAAATTTAAAATAACCTGTTCCTAGCAAACAGAAGTAGAACTTGGCTAAAAGTAAAATGCATACACTTTCAAAAGTATCTCAGTAAGTGTTGAGGTACTGAACTTTATTTTGTCACTGCATGTAACATCACATTTTGGTGATGGCCACTGCATTAAATTTTTTAAAATATAATTGCGTATTCTCTATTTTGCAACCTACTGAACTTTTTTTGGTTGACTGTGTTTGTTGGTGGTTTGTAAGTTTTGGGTTTTTTTAATGTTCAACATAGACAACCAGTTCAGACAAAAGAATAATACCAGATGAAAATTATGGCACTTCAAAAAGAGTCTAAAGGTAGAAAAACAATTTCAACCAAGAAAGTTTACCACTGAAAATCTAAGACTTCTGGAAATCACTACAATTTCAGTTTAGAGGTGCAATATTGTCATTGCCATAGGAAGTGTCCAGCACGAGTTGGATTATGGTTGCTCTCAGCCTCCTTTCAGTGAGCTGTCCTTGCTCAGTAAGACATCTGTGGCATATATTCAGGGGCTCGTTGCTGAAGAGAGATCAGTTTAAGCACCTGCTTAACACCTGTCCTGTGTGAAGACTTTCAGTCTGGGTCTACATTTACTTGATCTGGCTTCTTTGGTAAGGTTTTGGCCAGTCCTAATTCCCTCCAGTGGCAAAGTTAAGGAGGCATTCTATGAACTTGTCAAAATCAAATAGATGACACAGGTTCTTGTGGAAGACCTCTTAAGCTCTGTGCACCTTTCAGGTTGTCACTCTCCTGGTTAGTAATGCTTTCAAGTAAGGGAATAGGGTTCTGTGAAGAGAAACAGTGACAGAGGAGCTTAAATTGGAAAAGTTGTATCACAGACTGAGTGAGACTTAACTCCTGTTCAGTATATTTGTTATCTACAGCCAGTGAAGCTCAGCAAATAAATACTAATGCTTTAGTGGGACCACCTGTCACCAAAAGCTGTCTTCCTGAAATAGTACTGCTTTTTAGATAACCACCTGAACAAAACCAAATACTTTAAAAGCAAACCACACACGAATATGAATTGCTCACAGCAGGAGGTGTGGACAACGACTTTCCATACAACAGGACATTGGTAAAGACACGTAATGTCGGAAAACTAGTTGAGAATTTCCTCCTGCACTTTTTATGTCCTTTCACCCTTACAAAATCAGTAAAAGATACTTGGGAAGAGGAAGAGAAGTGTAAGGAAGAGATGTTTTGAATGCAAAAGACAAAGTAATTGATGAAAGGAGGTAACTAAACCACACAAAGGCACCTTTTTTTTCCCCACAAAAGAAGGGGGAAATATATAAATAAATAAATAAATAAATAAATAAATAAGAAATTTAGATAATTTGGTGACTACTAAAGAATGAGAGGATGTTTTACTTTCTTCAAGCACTGAACTTTCTGCTCTATGAACGAGCAGCAGTGTATGCTGATGCTTACACTAGCTTTTCCTGAGCATGCCGAATGTGTCCATAAATTGCTTTTCAGGAGGGATATACTATCTTTTTCTGCCTAAATTTCTCTTTCTTTTTATAATGATTTTTTTTTCTCTGCTAGAATTCTTCCTCCATGTTTTTTAGTACTGCTGGGTACTAAACTGGCCTTATTTGGCTGTGTTCATGTGACAAAAAAAAAAAAAAAAAGAAACTATTGTACTTGCCAGTTGTGCCTTCTGGCAGTGTTGGAAAGGAAATGTTATGCCTGTCTGAAACTCACTTGTGAAAAGCAAACCAAAATGGCACAAAATTTTCTGCTACATGTATTTAAGGGCAACTGTTTAGCCAAGGATGGTGGTACAGATATATCACTGAAGCCTTTAACAAAAAAAAGAATTCTAAGGACCTAGGGATACAGACTAACAGACAAGTTGGAAAGAAAAAGTCTTAAATATCCAAAAGTCATTTGAGTGATGCAATTTGGAAGGTAGTTCTTTTATTAAACAATTACAAGTACTTAAATGTAACAGCTCCTTTTTTAATACAAGATCAGGAGTAACTGATTAAAGGGAGACAATTGAGTAAATCCTGTTCAAAATCTATTTATTTCTTGCTTTTCTGCTTTTTTCTTCGTGTATTTTTCTTCCTTTCCTAATCTCTCTACCCATAATTATTTTTATATTTTTCTCTTACTCTTACCCTTCCTCTGTTTTCCTCATTTTGTGTCCTAAACTCTCATCCTGCTTCCAGGCCCCATTCTTTTAGTGGTGCCCTTGTTTTCTTACAGTTTTCTGTAACCGGTTCCAATGTGCCAAGGCCACAGAAACTACAGTGTTAGCAGCTTATGTCATCTCCAGTAACCAGCCTCAGGTTTTAAGAGGAGAAGTAAACCCAAATCTGTAACTCTGTGTCAGTTTTGGGCATGTGGCTATGCAAAGGTTGGTTCTTCATTTGGTGTTCATTTTTTAAGTTCAAGTGTTATCATTCAAAGATAAGCAGTGTTATATTTGTCAAGTAGGAGGGGAGCTTAAAGAATGTTCAGGAGGAGCCAGCTTTGGATTTTTTGTTTTGAATTCAAGTCATCTTTGACTTTTTGCTTTCAAATTTACAACTAAAGAGTACTCAAACATAAAAATTAGTTTAAATCAAATAAATGCTGACTGAAAGCTAATTACTTAAATTTCAATGAATTTTCTTCTAAACCATAAATTAATCAGATGTAATTTATTACAATTTGAAACATTTTAATAAATACAGTAGTTGTAACAACTCTAAAACTCATTATTTTTTTCTTGTACAAAAATACATAAATTAATTTGCTTTCACTACCTGTTTGGATCTTAAAAGGATAAAATTGTGTTACCCTTTACTATCATTCAAGCTATTCAACTAGTGTTAACTCAGGGATCTGGATGCTTTTCTGAGGCAGCAGTAGAAAAAAAAAGAAAAAAAATGCTGTTAAAAGAGGGAAGTATTTTCCCCGCAGAAAGTTAGGGATTCATAGGTGGTCACAGAGCCTGTGAGGGGGATTGAGATGAGTAGCTTTGAATTCTACAAGTACAAGTGTATCTGACTGAAGATTTCAGGCCTGAAAAGGAATTTCTGCATATACATGCATAAGTGGTTCAGCAGATTACAATGTCAATAGAGGTGTTTTAAACAGGTGGTAATGGGCAATTTTAAGAGGAGCTAGATGTTCTAGCATGGTAAATGTGTAGTATAGAAAAAAACATGGGTATTTACTGTAGAGAACTCTTTGTTTCAAATACCACGTTTAAGCAGAAATTCTAAGATGCAAAATGATAAATCTTGCATACAATAATTCAAAAAAAGTACATTTGCAAGACTAGAGTAGCAATTAAAGGCTGAAAAAGTTATATAAAGGGTCATCTTGGCAAAGTTAATATTTTCTATTAAATATATAACAAAGCAAAAAAACCACTGCAGTTTTTCAAATCAGCTCTGTGAATAGTGAAAATTTTAGTAAATTATAAATTAGATGCATCCTTGTTGACTGGAAGAGGACGAAAAAAGAGTGGAAAGCAAGAGGAAGAGGATTATGGGGTGCCCAAAAGTGCCTACCCCTACCCACATCATGACCCTTAATACCTTTGCAAATGTGGTTTTGTTACCTTCATGCTCCTTGCAAGCAGACCCCAGCATGCTGTGCTGTGCCATTAGCGTTGTACTTTCATCTCTGTGGGCCTGGAGCAACAACATCACAGAATTTATTATATCTGTATCTTTGTCCCTCAGGTCTGCTAATCTTCCTCAACAGGGCTGTAAATAGCATCACTCAGATTCCCTTTCAAATAAAAAACTCAATGAAAAAGAGAGAGGGAAGATCTGCAAATAACTCCTCCCAAGGCCATGACCTCCTCCATCTATCAGAACCAGAGCAGGTAGATAAGGAGGTTTGATATGAAAGCATCCTTTCTGAGTGACCACATGTTAAATCAACCTGCAGATGAAGCTTTGACAGCTGCTGATAGGAAGGGCTGGCAGACCCCACGTGAGAACTGTATGTTACTTATCCGTTGTTTTCCTGCTTCCCAAGGGTATTTGGAGAAAGCAGAAAAGATGAAAATCTCCCATCTCTGTAAGAAGTTCTTTACTCCTCTCTCACTAAGGTCTATGCAGCTCTTCTGAACCATAATATTGTTCTGAAGCCATATTTCACTCCAAATCTTTTGCTTGAGAAAAGAGAGACGCAGGGACATATAGCTGACATCTGAAGAGCTATGTTTTCATCAGTTATAATTCTGGTTATTACTGTGGGCTTGCATCCAAGTGTAAATTGCTAACATTTTATGCAGTTTCCACATTTACAGATAGTTAAATGTTACATCTAATAAATCAAAGATAAAATTATTAAATTCATAAGAGCTTTTCTTTGATGTACAGTAGAAAATTTTCTACGCTTTTTTTTTTCTGCTATATTGAACCGATATGACCTTTACCACAGTCATCATCCCATTATTGCTATGAGCAAACATGGATAGTAATAAAAGAAATTCCTTATCAACAAACCCTGCCACCCAGAAAAAATGTCACATTTTACATCTGTTTTACTCAGTTGAAGAGACCATACCTTGGAATCTGATATATTATGTCTTTGTAGAAAACTTTTATGAGGAACGTTATGGGTAGACTAAAAAAAATAGAAAATATACATCAAAGAGTAATCTTAAAGTTTAAATCCGCAGTAGTGGGTAAATGGAATGTGTTCCAAATACAATATGCAAATAGAGTTTTAAGTTTCCAGCATGACTGCTTCCAGGACTAATTTGAATTCAATGCTTTAGAGTCAGAATATGTGAAGCAGAGTAAAATGTCAAATTTTAGGGCTGATTACTTTGCCTGAATTCTAACAAAGCAAGTCAGAATATTAAACTTCAAGTTTTTGTGCCACAGCACTGTTATGTGCATTCATAAAATCACACCCCGTCCAGTTGCTTGCTCAATTTGGGATTTATATCAGGAGTGCACTTTTAAAGTGGATATCCCAGTCATTCCCAATTACAATATTGCTAACTGGCTTCTTTTTGACCTAATTGTGAATTGAAGATGAGTGCAATAGATGCAGTCCAACTGTTAAGGGACGTTCAATGCACAGAAGCTGATTATCAACTAGTCTGAGTAAACACACCTGAAACACATGGAGTTTGGGTGTTGCATTCTTGGTACCAACAGGTTTGCTCTACAAGTCTTCTCCTGTGGGGCTAAAAAACTTGCTTATGGAGACATAACTTCAGTCTTCTGAGTTAGAACTTTGTCTTTTTGCAGTCAACCTGCAGGCTGTTGGGATTGATGGATAAAAGTGGGCATACTCCCTTGTAGTCCATGGCAGCTCAAAACTGAGCCTCAAAGAAAATTAAAAATAACAAAGAACCCAAGTACATTATAGGATAAGAAAATCCCAGACAGGATATATATGTTATTTTATTTTTTACACAATACTCGTTTTGTGATTGGTCTATCTTGGACAACCTCAAAAAATTGTACAGGTTGCAAAGTTTGAGCTAATGGCCCACATGTGCATATGTGCACATGTGCATATATTGCATGGCTTCAATATCTGTACTTTGAGTGTTACTAGGAAATGAATGAGAGTACATCCTGAATTCGTTAATTTAAAAAATAGGTGAATGCTATTTTTAGCACTTTTATATGACCTTTTTTTAGAATATGTAACCATATAGTCCCATGAATTTACATCTGTCAATTACCTTTCAATAAATACAAGATGTACATGTAATATCTGAAATGGAGAAAAAGGCTACAGTGTGTAACTACATCTTCCAAATAACTTGCTCAGATCAACACACAAGGTTTGGTTCTTAGCTGAATTAGATATACTATTTATGTCTTTATACTATCTTCTTTTGTGGCTTTTCCTTCTGTGTTCAATTACAATGTCATCTTTGAAGACATTATTGCTGGAATTAATTACTTTGCCATATACCAGAGCAGTGGCATCCTGAATTTGTTACATCAAAGGATATTGGCTGAGAAGACAAATAATTAAATGACCCGTAACACAGGTAAATGATACTCCTGGGATCAAAGGGATCCCCTAGGAATACTGTGTGCTCCTCCAGCTCAACCAGTCATGGAAAATGTTGTTGCAAGGGCTGTAGGCAGCTTTTGTCAGTCCTTCAAAGTAAGGGGTTTCCAAACACAATCTTCCTGTTTGTTTTCCTTGTTTGCAAATTGTTCAGAAAATACGAAGATGAATGTAAGACTTGGGCAAATACCAATTCATATGACGTGGGTACTTTAGTTCTTGGGGGCCAGCCTTCTGAGCCATTTCCAGTGAAAGAGAAGACAGTCAACAGTAGTCTGTCATGGAAATGAGTGGAGATGGCTGGCTAAGAATTTGCTGTTGCAAAAGGTATTACCTTCAAAACTTAAATTAAACCAAGACCATTATTTTTAGTCCTATAAGTTCTATACTTCGGTAACGATAATCTGGAATGATCAATTCTTTATGCAATCTCATGTAAAACAGTTGTTCACACAAGTTTTTTCTTTTTCTTTCTTAGTGGTTTTTTATTACCTCATTACCTCATTTTTATTACCTCTAAGCTCATGCCTTAGATCCACACTTTTGGTGAGGTACTTTCCATTGCTTTCTAAAACTAACTTTCTAAACTAATCATACTCTTTCTTTTCTGCTTCTCACTGTTAATACCCTACTAGAACTTAGTAAGGAGGGAAACAGTCAAAAGGAACTAGACTTCTCTGTCAGTGCAGAAATTGTACACTTTATGAATACAACTAAGGAGCAGTAGCCACTAAATCTCAGAACAAGAAAATAATTACTTCGCCTCTGTGGTGTCTCTTGGAAAGGAGTGCTTGCCCTATGGGGAAGTCACTCTAATGGGAATTTTTAATAAAATATTAATTTACTTCAGCCCTGAGGATGTGACCATTAAGCTGAACAAATCACTTCCAAAATTACAGGTCTTCTTCCCTAACTTGTGCCATGAGCAGAAATGGACTAGTAAGTCTAAGTTGTTCCCTAACTGGATTTAACTGTAACAATTTTCTGACTTCAACAAAATCAGATTCATATTATAAGAAAGACTTACCTTAAGCCAGGATCTTTGCTTAGGTCCACTACAGCTGGAAAACTTTGCCATATGTCACAGACATAATGGTTTTAACATGGCAGAAGAAGGAAGAAGAAGGAGGAAGGAAGTGCAGAAATTGTCTGCAGGGAAGTTTACAGCTTCAGTGTGGTAGGTGATGTATTTTCATTTTGTTCTTAGAGAACAAAATGAAGCATATTTAGAATTGTATCTTCAAATTGTGCATAGTGACAGAAGACAGGACAGAATTTTAATCTGGGAAAGTACAACTGCATTTTGCTAGTAAAACATCTGCCTCTTTACTGTGTATGCATAGCTGCTTCCTGTTTCTTAATGTTAGACAAGTAATTAGGTGAGGATTCTATGATACATTCAATGTTCCAATGTTTATACCTACAAATCATTAAAATTAGGTTTGTTGTGAGTGGGCAATAATGTAAGAAGTGATTTTGTCTCCATATTTGGGATTTGCCAATGTGTCTGTGAAAGACTCATCTTTGCCTGTATAAGAAGGCTGAGTTGATTTACTGTGAAAAGTTTTTAAAGTAATATAAGTCCTGTGTGGACATTCTTATTTTAATGTAATTTCTGCACAGTTCATCTTAAATGGATTTGCTATCAGATTCTTAACTAAGTGTATGATATCTGTTCAGAGGGTCTCCTCATGTGGACAGAAATTTATTTGTAGTATTCTAGTTTTTGTCTTAAGACAGTCTCTGAAAATCATCTCCACCTAATGATAGCTTCTATTTACAATAGCAGTTTAGTAATAAGAAGAGCAGAGTATTTTTTTCACACTTATAACTCTTTTCATTATATCTATGTCCCTTTGTACTGTCCCCTTTCAAAGTGGGATTTTACATCTTCTTAAAGCCATGACTCACTTAGCATGTAAAATAGGAACACAGGCCACTGAAAACATGGATTGAGATTAAAAAAAAAGTAATGCTGTAATTTAATTAGTACACATGACAGTTTCTAATACATTTACTCTACTGTGCAGTTGGTCCGGTACATGTTTTATTGGTTAAAAGAAAGTTCTCTTTATTTTTGCCCAGGATGTATGCAAAAACTTGAACTGTAATTCCCAAGAAGGACTAGACATTCATGCTTCCAAGCCACAATTCTGAGTTAAGCACCTTCTTATCTTTGTGTCAATGCTGAAGTTTTTTTCCTGATGTATCTCCCTACAAACATGAGTTGTTTCGAATGAGAACATTGGATGAGAAATAGTGGTTTCTTTTTAATTAAAATAACAAATTTGTAGATTAAATGTCATCAAAACAGTAATAAAAAATTAATTAAACTCCAAAGAAACTAGGTTTACAAAGAAATACACTTTATTTTTGCTCTTAAATAAAAGAATTAGAATATGTGTGTGTTAGGTTCATTCATCCTGGAATGACTTGTAATCAGCTCATGACAAATGCCTATTAGAGCACTTTCTCTTAGAAAGCTTTGTTTACATAGAGATCTCCCATTAAATATGTTTGTATGACACCTTTATGAAATAAAAACAATTATTTCTTCTGTTATGTTTTATGCCCATACTTACTGAAGTAGTTTTGGGTTGAAGGAAATTAGTAAAAGAGTGGGCTTTTAAAGCATAATTCGCCTGGTCTGTGGGTGCTTTATTCACTATGTTGTTTATGTTCTCTGAATACATATTTGCAAAAATAATTCGCTGTTTACACAAGGCAGAGAGTATTTGCGGCAAATACTATTTCAATAATCCTTAAATTTTGCTACTTTTTAAACCTCATATTTTATTTTTTCACTAGTTGGGCCATGTTTTCAATACCAGTAACATTTAAATGAGCTCTAGGAAAGCTAAACCAAAACTAAAAATAAAAAGCTAAACCAAAAATAATGAAGATAAACCCTTGAACTTCTCTTAACAATTGTGTGTATGCTAATGGAGACAGTTTCAGGGATTTTTGTTACCAAGACATTTAACACTGTGTGAAGTACTTTTTTTTTTTTTTTTTTAATTGAGAGAACTTGGCTAGAATAAAGTGGATTATTATCTGAACTGTTATTTAGGCTATGGAAAAAGGACTAAAATACAAAGCTCTACAAGCTACTTTCCTTGAAAGGCAGTGACTTCCAGTGAGGTCCTGCACATACCACAGGCATTTCCATGTGCAAGAGTGGAGTCACTTCTGAATGGTGATTTTCTTCCAGTTCAGAGTTAAAGAGGCACCTGCTGCTGAGATGTCTTTGCTTAATATAAAAACAGGGGAATAATATATTTTTCTATGGGAAGCTTTGACAAGGGCTATGCTGGACAAAGATTCCTGGGGTTGTCTATTATTACCAAAAAGCAAATGTAACTTGGATATCAGTTTTAATAATGAATTGATTTGCTTTGGGAAAATAATTTTTGTGCTAGCACTGTACGCACATCAGACCTTGGCTGACCAATAATATCTTAACAAAATACATGTATTCTTCCAGCAAATGGCTCTAGCATTTACTTGGTCATAGATTAATATGCAGATTGACTATTTTTAAAATTACTGGTTAATATCAGAAGAAGGCATTATTTTTCCTGAAGAACACTGACTGTCTGAAAGCAGTGCATCGTAATTAGGCTGCTCAGCTATCCCCATCTGAAGGATAAATGTCATGATATTTTTATTCATGTCACTGTGGTGAGGAAAAAAATTACTTCTATCCTCTG
Organism: Cichladusa arquata; assembly: GCA_026413545.1. Lineage (NCBI taxonomy): Eukaryota > Metazoa > Chordata > Aves > Passeriformes > Muscicapidae > Cichladusa > Cichladusa arquata. Next base: position 29,736,111 of record JAOTQP010001652.1, on the reverse strand, counting down.
CATATTACATCTTGTAGCTCAGCGCAGAGCTCTTCCAGTTGTATCCTAGTATGCAAAGGGGGAGTTTTCTAACAATTAGTCTATGAGTTTGTCCTTCCCTTTGCTGCTTTTTGCTTGTGGAGAAAAGCAGTCGTGTGGGTGTAGCACTGGTTGAGACCTAAGGGAATGAATAGGATCCAAAAACTGCAGAAGTGCTTTGTCCCTAAGGCAAGAAGGATCAGTTCCAACCTCAGCCTTAAAAGTTCAGAAGATCTTCTGGACTTCAGGGAGGAAGAGGTATTGCTTCATTAGTTATATCTTCTCTGTGAAGAAACTGAAGATTTCAGTACCCAGGCTGAGTGAGGCACTCTGCAAAAGCAGCAGATCAACCTGATTTTAAAGCACACTATTTCTAAATATTTGAAATCAATGGCAATACTTGGATATACATGCCATGGTACTGGAGAAATAAAAAAACCCTACATTTGCCTGGTACTTTTCAGTCAGCCTCAGCAGCTTATTAATGCTAATTAAAACTAAATAACTATTATAATAATATTGTTTTATTGTAAAAAAAAAGTATCTTCCAGTTCTGGTATTCTGTTGATTGAACAGGTAGAAAAGTAAATATATTGCTGTTAAATATTTATAAATTACTGAAAAGTGGTGAAGAAACTAAAAATAGCTTCTGAATATAAAGTTTCTCCTTTGGAAATTTAGAGCAGATGTGCTCTGTAAAATAAGCTCTGGTGCTTTTATGAAGGCCATGAAGTGGGGCTATAAAAAGGTGCTGAAGCAGCTTCATGGGTCGTGGTTCATTAACTCTAATTGTCATGTCTGGATTCCATCTGATGGATGACCAGGTCCTTCCTTTCTCACATCTGTTTTCTCACTGTCTTCAGGTGACCAGCTTCCAGGGATACCTCTTTCAGAAGTGTTTCCAACAGTGGTCTTGGGTAATACTCTAAACCACTTCAGTCATATTTGAATGCTTCTTTTTCTTGTTGGATTTGCTCCTTTTCTTGTATTCTTCCTGTGTGTAACTTTTCTCTGGAGAGAATGAAGCCATCATTAATGAAAAGCATTTTAGATTTTGAGGGATTATGTTACAGAAAGGTTTTCCTGATTGACAAGACTTATTTTTGAAGATCACAAAACTTTCACACACATTAAAAATGGAGAATGTAAAAAGCCTTATCAAGCACCATGTGCCTTCTGATTTCAGGCTTGCTATAAGGGAGTGAAGAAGCAATGTTTTACATACCGCCCTCGTAAGACAACCACATAATTTATAGTATGGGGCCATCTGTGTGTTTCCCATGTTCTTGGTTTTTTATTAGAATTAGCTCTGAGCCAAAAGCAGAACATTAACTCTAAGGGAGAGGGAAAGACGTGAAATAAGTAAAGAACGTTCCTCCCTTTATTTCAGGCTATTTGTGACTGAAAATTGTGTCATGATTGTTTGGAAGAGGAAGGAAAATCAGTTAACTGAGTTAATGAAATTAACTGAAGTAATTAATGCTTTCAGACAAATGTCAAATAGCGTTTCTCTTCTTAGCAGTGAATGTATTTCATATGTACATAGAACTATCTGTTTTCTCCACTAAAAATAGTAAAAAAAATTCAGAACTTGGAATATTTTTGGCAAGTGTAATTCCAAAGCATAACCAAAACCTCTTATCATGGTAACTGAAAGAATAATCTTTCATTATTATGGAAGATTACAATTTGATTGGTTTTCAACATGGTTTAAGAACTTTTCTGTTAAAAAATTAAATAAATAATGTTGTGGTTTTAAGGAATAATTTCATTAGCATGATTTGTAAAAGGGAATTTTCTGAAATCAAGAAAAATAAGATCTGTAAATCTGAACACATTTTCTGAGTTTACAAAATTAAAGTCTAACATTTCATTAAGGTTGTACTTTCTTGGCTGTTAATATTGTCATAAATATTCAAACCATCTTTAGTTTTATATCCCTGCTATACTGTGCCAAAAAAAAAAAAAAAAAAAAATCAATAAACTCTAAGCATGAGAAACAGTTGCAACACTTCATATATAACTTTTAAATGTATCAAATTGTTTATACATATAGCTAAAGTTTTGAAAATAATTCTTACAAATCCACTTCACAGTTAATAGCACACTGATAACTTTCTAGAACTACCTATATTAAATATCTGTAAGTGTATTTATTTTTATATTTTTTTCCAAGTATATTTGACTTTTGTTAATGATTTTTTTCACCTCAGAATGTCAGCATTTATATTTCTTTTAAAGTATTTTCTGTATTTTAAAATAGGAAGAAATATCACAGATAAACTGACTATCCAACTTCCTACTTCTGTTAACTTGTTAAAAGCTCACTTTAGGTATTGATAAATGCACTTACTGTCTGTGTAATTTATCAGTGCTACCACAGCATTATCCAATTTTTAGGGGTGTACTACCTGAGCAGAGTTTTAATATTTTTAGCGTCAATCCTAAAACAATACAACACGCATAACAATTAAAACCAGCCTCTCTTATGTTTCAATATGTCTTGTGACTTTTAGTAAAAGAACCTTCCTATTTTCTAAAACAGTCTGGTTCCACTCTACAGCATAAAGGCACTACTTCATTCTGGCCTCTATATATTTATTTAATTATTTTACAGCCCCCACTTTTCATTATTTATTACAAGTTGGGATCAAACTAATCCTGGTTCCGCCATAGCATGCTAAGCTCATTAATTTGTAGGTCCACAGTGTTCTCCGAAGTGTCCATGTGCCAGAGTGCATTAAGCAGAGATGAAAGCTGGTGGCTTATTCAATAGCGTCTCTGGTCTTTAGTTTCACCAACTTTTGTATTTTTATTGCCTGAAAATTGACTTTTTTTCTCCTGCATTTTATCTATAGGTAAGGAGCTCACTGACTGTTTTGTTTTCACACTGCAATATTCTAACTTCAGCCTGTTGTGGGCCTTTTGAATTTTCTTTAATAACAGAAGGAAATGAGAGGTGCTTAAATGTACACATAAACCATTTTTATGCAGACCTCTCATTTCTTCAATCTCCAGTGTTAACTTATTTCTTTGGTTTCCACTTTTCCTTTGGGAAGCTCTACTACTTTTACTGTTTCATATGCAACCCAGTCTATGTTTTCAGATGTTTGACCTTTATTAGCTGTATAAAAAAGAATATAGTTTCTGCTTTGATAGCATTCAAAGCTTGAAATTTATCATTAGGGAGTTACTCCATTTCCAGCTCTTTTCTTTTGGACCACCTCTAGTGGTTTTAAAATTGCAGTCTTTGAATAAGCTTAACATACTTTGATATCTGATCTATACAATCTGCTATGAAAGAAAACAAGGCAAATATATATATTTGACCTGTTGCATAAATTTGCAGCAAGGAAAAATATTGTATTTCCTGAGAAGGCTGCTGGTGCTTTTAGATATTGTGACGTTTGGTTTGAATTTCTTTCTTTTCTTTTTTTTTGTTATTCTCTTCTCTCCATCTACTCCTCCATACTTTCTCCGTAACTGATTGGTCCTGAAGTCCAGGCATCTGTGTTCTTACCTTTAAAATACATACTTTTATTTTTGCAGCCTTCCAAAGAACAGTTATTCAATACTTAAAATATTTGTCTAACCTGTTCTTTAACTATGTTCTCCTGTATTTAAACTGTTACTAGAGGGAGGTCTTTGCTCTGACCTTGGTAACTGGCTCTTTAGAACTGGCTCAGGCTCTCTAGGATTCTTCTCTCAGTATGGACTCATGAGTCTCACTGGTCTTGTTTAACCTGTGGCCTGAATCAAGCACAGCAAAGCAAGCTCCAGATGAGCCATCCTACCTGTCCGTGTAGAAGGGGAGTGCTTGGGACAACCTAATCACTATTTCTAATGCCTTTGTTATTAATTGCCTCACGTTTCCATTGTTTATAAATATTTTTGATATGAACAGGTCACTGAAAAACAGCTACGCTTTCACCTTAAATTTGATTTTGCATATTTACTTTTAATTCTGCCTCACTGGGAGCTAGTATTTCCTCTTTCTCCTTCAACTCCTGATCCTTAAGTTATCTTCCATTGAAATCACAATAGCAATCTCTTAGTGTTGTTGTTGGTTTGGGTTTTTTTTTAGAATTCTGCCTGGTTCCCTCATGTTGAAAAGTTTTTTTGAGGTTCTGGGAGTCAGGAGCATCCTTTTACATGGAGCAGAGGGTACACAAATCTTTAACTAGACGTTAGTAGATTCCTCCCTGTATATCAGTGAAAGTTGCATGAAATTCAACCACAATGAGGAAATATATTGCTTTATATTTTAAAATACTTTTATATTTTAAAAACATAAACGTTCTGTAAGTAATTTTTTCTGCTTAACCTTAGGTATCAGTCTTAGTAATGAAATTATCTAGAGAGGAGATTTCATTTTTAAGCAATGCAACAAAACATATCTTTGTTAAACCCAGTTTGAAGACAGAATCATCACTTTTTTGCAAAAGTCTGCCCCCACCCTTTCTTCCCACTCCATCAGCTACAAACAAAATATCTGTCAAATTCAAGGCTATATGGTGAAGAATACAAAAAACTAAAGAAAACAAATTTTATTGTGAGATATGTTTGCAAGATTCCAGCCAGGTCAGGCAAAAGCCTGGCTAAGGTCCCACATCCATGTTTCTACAGTTGCTGCTCTGCTTCACAGGTGCAGTCAAGCACCAGCCTGAGAGAGCTGAGTGGGGTCAGTGGAGACAGAGGCAGAGTAAGAGCTCAGAGGAATAGAGAAGAGCACAAGCAGAAGCATGAACTAATTTCAAATTTCACTCGCCCTTTATTTCTATATTCTTTTAGATATGAATTCTCCCACAGACAGAGAACTACTTGCAAAACAGAGTCCTCAAAAAGTGTTTCCTAGGGGTGTAAGAGTACCATATTTTTAAGGGGAAAATAGAATTAGAGAACGGGAGCTGGTGGAGTAATCTTATTTATTGCCTTCTTTGAACCCGAACTGTTATTTTTTTAATCTGGGAAGGACTACTTAACCTCTCTGGCACTTACTTTGTTTTATATATATGTATATCTATATCAGCAGTGTTTACCTCCCAGGGAAAGAAAAACTGTTGTCTACTTCTGAGTTTACTAAGAATGTCATCCAACCCATGAATGTGACTCAACATTTCAAAAGCAATCCTATGACAGCAATAAGGACTGAATTGAGTCCTAAAATAATATATGCTGGCTCCTTAGGGATTCCTGGGAAAGTCTTACTGTTCAACTCTAACTCCCACATTATTACTTTGAAAACACAGGGCTGTTTTTTTCTTTCTTTTTTATCCTCCCCTGTAGAGCTTTTCAAAGGTGACTTATTTTCCCTAAGTTTTGCCACTGAAGGGAGTTATTGAACTTTAAACTTTATACGTTGAGAGGCAAAGGAGTGACAGGAAAGCACCCTGGTAATGTTTTTGTATGTGGGAAGACTTGCTGTAGGCCTATTAGGTTTCTCAAAAAAACTACAAAACCAAGACAATAAAACTATCTTGCTCATAAGGACCTAGACCCCTTGAATACAGTACTTGAGGTCGATATTACTATCTGTCAATAGCTCAGCTTCATTTTGATCAGCACATGGCATCTCATGATCCACTCATCATGCCTTTTTTGAGTCAAAATTATGATTTCAATCTGCACTTGAAGGAGCAGGAGCAGATTATATTTATGAATGAAAGTATCTCCCTGGTCCTTACACTGAGTGAAAGGGAGGCAGGGAATAAAAGCACTTGTTCCTATGGGGTTTTCTTCTTGCCAGCCAAATTATAGAATTTTCACTTTCATCCACCTCTTCCTTTTCTGGTCTCTAGACCATTCATTTTCACACTCCTAGCAACTAAAATTGTTTATGAAATGCTTTCAGACAAAGGAGTCACTATGACTATTTCAGATTAAATACATTCTTTTATTTTATTATTCAGCAATTACCTGCAAATTTTCACCTCTAAGACCATGCCTCTGTTGCCACACAGATTGTTGTGCTTCAGCATTTCCTGTAGTTCCATCCAGCCAAGGTGCTACTGTCACTAAATCTCTACAACAGGGGTAGCCCTATACATACTCTGATTTTTTATCAGAGTAAAAGGCCCTACATTTTCATTATGCAGTGATAGTCTGGTTTTAATCATACATCTGAAAATTCTGCTGTAAGCTATAATCTTTTTCCCAAATCTCTGTGACCCTTAAGAGAAATTTTTACATGTGAAAATACATATAGTACAGAGAAGAATATGAAATATAAAAATTGTCCCACAACAGCAGGTCTCATTATCTATAATTTTCAAATACTTCATTTTAAATAATGAAATTTGAAACAGAATTATAACATCATCTTCCACTTTCAGTGTCTTCAAAGTGTTAAATATTTGAGTTGCTTAAATTTTGAGAATGTCCTGCTCTTGCATTGATCTTCTATTAGCTGTAACACTGGTCTTAAGTACATGTTTGCTATTTTGGCTTTAGGGCTACAAGTTGTTTTTTTGAGCATGAATCACATACAGTTTTATTACAGTTTGTGAAAGGAACATTCAGATCAACACAAGCTGTCTCTCAACTTGAGAAATGGTAAAATGCATCCCAGGCTTTTAAAAACTACTTCAGAGGGAAATCCATAAGGAATCTCTAAAATATAAAGCAAGAAATGAGGAAAAGCTGGAATGGACCCACATCCTCATATATATGTCTAAGGATGTCATAGCCATTTCCTTGTGCTCTGACAATATTCTTAAGTGAGACATGCTATGAATGTGGTCAGACATAAACATGGTTCTGAATGGATTCTGATTCTGAAACCCAAGTGAGTCTTTCCCACTGCAAACCTCATCGTTAAGTATTGCAAGCAGCAAAAGGAACATATGGCACATACTGAGGGGTCTTAAATGTTGTGGTGATTTCATTCAATTTAAAAACCATGATTAAAATATCTGCTGTGACACCCAATATTTCTGAGGTCCATAATGCAGTGTAAACAGCAGCAGAATTTAAAGCAGTTATTGAATAATGCCTTTCTTCTTTTACTGTTATCAGACACGATGCTAAGAAGCTCACAATGATGGTTGATTTAAAACAAGGAATATAAATTCCAAATTCTCTTAATTTCATCAAATTAACTGGAATTTTACTCAAATTAAGTGTAATCTCACTTAAGTAGGCAGGATACTTCTGAATAATTTATAGCACACGTAAATTTTGGCCTCTTATTGGAGAGATACACAAAGTATTTTGAGCAGTTTTCACACAGGGCAAGATCAAACACTAATGACAGAAGGAACACAGGTGTTAAAAATAAGTGCTGATTGTAGCAAAGCCTGAAAAATACTAATTACATTATTCTAAGCAGTGACACAATCTTTAATAAGATGTGAAAGCAGCCTGAAAACAGTTAGGCAGCAGAGAAAAAAAACCACATTAAGTGATTGTAATCTCACAGTCTTTAATGTTATTAATTATGCCAACCCAAGGGGTGAACATGAAGTCCCAAACTAAAGAGCCTAAACCTGACTATTTTGCTGGTTTAGAGTTTGAAAATACTGACCTCTAGAGCAGAATGCACTGAGTGAATTGTGCTATTGCCCCTTCTGATGGAATGAAACTGATACTAAATTATCAAATCAATGCTGGTCACTAAGGATTGTCCCCAAGATAGTGAAAAGTGTCCCTTTGTGACTAAGGGAAGATTAAACATTTATCCTCCAGGTTTCCTCCTGCAGATCTAACCCTGTTGTTTGTGCTTTAATTTTCCCTAATAAGAACAGGTGCATAGCCAAGGCTCTTTATTCCTGAAATTGTACTTTCTAGCTAGCATACAGGTGAAGATTGATTCAGCTGGGATGAAAATGTGTAGAAAACTTTATCACGTCATGCAAAGTCTTTTATTCAAATTACAGGAATTCCTAGAAATCAGTTACAAAGAACTGTGTTGCATGATTACATATTTCCTTTTTGATGGTATTTTGTTCTCCAGTGTAATCAGATTTATTGACTAGTAGGGAACAACATTACTCTCTTTCTAGTAGTACTCTTGACTTGGCCCATACACATTTCATTCTGTGAAATAGCTGATATACAACCTTTATTGTTCCCTTTGGTTTGATTTTAAAATTTAAGCTGATGTAATTTTTATAGACATAATCTGTTCTTTGTAAGCATATAGTCATTAATTTTGCTTGAGCCTTTATTTTTATAAGAAAAAGAAATAGAAGGGACTTTGTCTGAAGATTTGTGTGTTTCCAGTATTCTGTATGACTCCATGGCCTCACAAAGCTTACCAGCAGTTTGTGATCAAAAGAAAATATCTTCAGGGAAATTATGGAACTATTAAACTTTCCTAATATACAATATATTAAAAATATTAGAAGTCTCTTAAACATCAGAGGATGCAAGCTCTTGAGTGCACTTACTGTTTGTACTTATCACTGCTCAGTATGCCAGTGCTCAAGTCATGACAAATGAAACCTTTGAAGTGATCAGCTCAGACACCTCAGTTTTTAGGGTCACTATTCTTAAACATGGAAAAATTTAAGAAAGTAAATTTTTAAAATACTTGTTCAGTGTAGGCAATCCTTCCTTTATTTCCACTATATGTATAGTTTGTGGGATTTTTTTCCTGTAAAAAACAATATAGATAAGGAGAAACAAATGTTCTGGGTATCTTCCTTGCTGTCTTACCATTTGGATTATGCTGTGTAAGTGGAACAAAACAGTTAATTTCTTCCACTGAAATTCAATTTAGTGCATATGAAATCAAGTTTCCCTGAGGCAAAAATCTGCTAAATAAATAGAGGAACTCCCTTGCCTGCCCCTGTGTTTGGAATAGCTTGTCACGCAATGGAGATATGAATGGCAATACTGGCATTTTAATCATCAGACTTGAGATTTCAATTCTAGCAGACAATGTTGAAAGCAAAACTTTGAGGGATTCAAGTGCTGTTTCTGGTCTTTGGAAGATAATTCTTCTCCAAGTACCAGAGCTAGTGGCTCACAGTGACTAGACATCTCCCTCCAGTGGGAGATTTATTGCATAGACTCTGCTTAGAACTCTTCTTCTAATGACTGTTCTTGGCAGCAAATACATCACAAGTCCTTAAAATCTCAAAATCTCACACTCTTTTACCTTTTTACAGTAAATCTGTCATCTTTTATATTCCTTAGAACAAAACTCTATGAAGCACATTGCACTTTGCCTCAAGGAGCTGTTGTTTGGTTCCTGACAGGGATACTGGTCAAACAGTGAGAAAAATTAAAGTCAAGGCTTACGTGCTACACATAAGAAAGAATCCTACAAAATCAGAGGACTGCTTCCTCACAGTTATTCCTTATACAAAAGAGCTACAGTGGCACTGGGGCATGAAAATGATGTTTCATAGAAGTTGTGACAGTGGGTTTAACCTCTTCTAAAAGGGCAGCAGGAAACACGTGTTGCAGCCTCCTTTAGAACATCACACCACTACAGATTTCCAAACTTCTGCTCTAATCCATGTCCTGCAGTTTGTGCCAGACACTATCTTGTTGGTATCTAACTGCAAAGAACAAAATGTGATGCCAGCAAAACAGGTTTTATATAACAGGCGATGAGTATATTCTTGATTTTACATTTAGGTTTTCTGTAGGCTTCTGTACTTATGCATAATGATACATGCCTATTTTAAATTTAGCTTTCTGAGCTAAGTTTCTTCATGACAAATCTAGTGAAACATTTCTGCATTTTTCAGTAGTGTTCTACTTGTTTGGTGCCCTTCCTCAAATATCTCAGTTGTCATGTTATCAGGAGTTTCTCTTAACTCCACCACAATTAATGAATAAATGCTCTCAGATTTCTTATTTTTCTTCCTTGAACAAGGGAACATTATTCCAAATATTCTGCTTCTCTTCTTCAGGTAGATACAGACTTTTGAAGGACGTCATTCCTTACATTTGCATGAATTACTGCATTTGCTCAAAGGTAGAATAATCTTACAGAACATACCCTAATTTTTTCTGAGGGAGGAAAATGCTTATCTTTTAATAGAAGGTAAGCATACTCCTCCTCACTTCCTAATTACTCTATTTGATTTGTCTAGTTTGCCACACTTGGCCATGCACACTCCTCTCTCCCTGTCCTTTTCCTCCACTGAAGTGGCAAATCTGAGCACTAGTTTTTGAGCTGGGACTGGAACAACTTTGCATTGTATCCTCTGCTATACAGTACCATGATAAAATACTGTAATATGCTGTGAGATTGTTTTTTTAGAACAATTTCCCTCAAAACTTGCCTTAGAAGCTTGAGAAATACAGCATACTGTTTCAATTTCTCATTTCCTTAATCTAAATAAGTATCTAAAAAATACACACTGTGTTCTGTGTTGTGGGAAAAGCAAATGATGTACAAATTTTCTGGCCACAAGAGAAAATAAAACAGGCACAGCCAGGTTCCCACAAAAAAGTACAACTACCTCCTCTTAAGTAACTGAACCTAAATAACTGGAATATAAATCAGAATCCCCCTGTAGTCCTCCTTTTCTGTTCTGATAACTTGCAAGAGGGAAATCAAAGGATATTTCTTCCAAATGTGAGTAGAATGTACTGACCCAGTGCTGTATGAGTGTGTTATAAGACCAAAGAATGACAGCATCCCACTTAAACATTTCACTTAGCTCTTCTAACCAAACATCTGCCAACGTTAGTGCAAAGAGGGTGTATGGTTTTCATTCTCCTGTTGCCACTGTAACTTAGGCAGCAGGCTTTTTATAGATTCCCTGCTTGCTGGTCTTCCCTCTAAATGCAGATTTAAAAAAAACATTGTAGGAGAAAGGCATAAACATGGTTACAAAGCTCTGTTATTGCAGAAGGATGTTGCCTGAATTCAGGGTTCTTTAACTAGAATAGTAAGCATAATTTGTTCTCACAAATTTTCTGTCCAAGATCATTGCCTACAAAGTTCTTTGAATGTAGTTCTAATTAGGAATGTGAGAACTAGGCCTGCTGAGGGCACACCAAGGTTTTTGAGATATTTGGCACTGATGAACTTTTAAATCAAGATTCTGCTCTCATATAGTAATCAGCACATTTAGCTTTCCCTTTGCAAACTGAAAGTGTGGTTGTGGTGTTATAAACAGAACAAGTGAGTTCTCATGCAGCTTTTGACACTAAGGAGATGCTGTTAGAAGTAGCCACCCTACAGCTCTGCTGTGAGTTACTGTGGAAGCTGAGGGCAAGGAAGGGGACCTGACCTTGTCTTTGCACAATGACAGCCATAAGTTTAAAATCAATATGATTCTATTAAATTTCCTTTTTGATCTCATAAACCATAGGTATAGACTGGTGAAACAGGGTCTCATTTCCAAGTTCCTGCTTATGCACAATTTGGTTGCCACGAGGACTGCACGCCTTATAGCACATGCTTCCCCCATCCTCCACAGAGCATGAGGAGTGGCTGTCCTTGCCATGTCAGTACAACAGACTTCTCCCAGGAAAAACTGCTTGTGTCCACGCTGTCTGAATGAGATCAGTTCTCATGGCAACCACACTTTGGCCACACAAATGTGCATTGTTTTCAGACAGTTTCCCCTTCTGTCTAGAAATGATGTAAAATCTGAGAAGAGCAAGAAAGAAACCTAATTGACATGCAAGCAGCAAGATCTGCTTTACCTTTCATGGTATTATCTATTGTTTCACAAATTATTAGGCAGGCCAGAGTTTTACTATATGAGACATACGTTCAGAGCACTCCATTAGGGATGCTCGTAAATAGTCCATAAAATAAGTATCTTATTTTAGACAGAAATCAAGGTAACACAGGATCAGTTTCAATCAGATATGGCAGAAACCAAAGCTCTATTGCTGTGTGCCTCAGGAGTTTATTTCAGTATCTTTCTCCCTATCTCCTTTCCTCCCCCACTTCTCCAGTTTGAGGAAGCTTAGCAGGGGTAGGGTGATCCCATGGGAGGCTGGGAAGAAGAGAGGAACTCCTTTATTGGTAGGGATGGTCAGAACTCCCTGCTCCCACTCCGCTCCAGCAGCCTGGATGATACTCCTGCCAGCAAGAGATTAGATGGCATGAGGGTGGCTGTGACAGCACTACTGTAACACGGGAATTCACTGCTGGTGGTGTAAGGTTATGTTAAATCTCCTTTGTAGACCTAGCAGGGGATCTGGTTGGGGTTTTTTCCAGATTTCAAAATCTTTTGAATGGGAGAAAGACACCCCCCCCCTCCCGCCCCCCGTGCTTTTAATGGAATTTTCACTTTCTTAAAAGGCAGCAAATTCTTGGCTTCAGCCTGATGAAAACAAACATTTACCTTGATTACAAGAACTTCCTCAGCTTTGCCAGCCTAAGCACTTTATAACTGCTCAGATCATGAAGCAGAACTGCTGTCAGGAGAAAATCCTCCCCTACCGAGAACAGAGGGTGCTCACAGTGCTGATCTCAGCTCCTACCGAGGGGACAGACCCAGCTCTAAAAGGTCTCGTTCTCACACCTTACACAATTTCTATGCTTGTGAGTTTTACTGATGCCTTAACCCATTACCCTCTGCCCCTTCGTATGGTATTCCCAGGGCTGGCGTCAGGTGCTGTAAGTCTATCCGCAAGAAAAATCGCACAACATGTAATGAGAGTATTAGTTAGTAAAACCTGTAAAGTACTACATTTATTTTAGATCATTACCTTCTTTGTTGTCATGGGAGTCACTGTAGATAGAAGCCAGGGTAAACAAGGTGAAAATGACAAAAGCCAGCAAGATGAAAGCTACTTCAAGGTTTGTGAAGGGCAGCTCCATGAACTGCTACTGCTTGTCCTAGGAAAAAGGGTAAGCGTTTACTCATCGGGCTGGCTGTGGAAAAAGACTGCTCTCAACAGAGTGGTTAAGGCTTTACTCAGGAGGATGCTAGATCCTGGTCAAACTGGTTAAGTAACTTTGGTGGTTAAGAGGGAAACAATGCTGCTGGCTCACGCAAGAATGCAAGCTCAAACCTTTTTACCGAGGAGTCAGAATGTGCTGTTGCTCTAGAAGACACTTAGAGCAGGTATTTAAGCAAAACTGCACTTAACCCTATGTGCAAATACATGTATATGCTATATTTATTTCATATGTTCATATATTTATTTTATATGTGCAATGCATTTAATGACAGAAGCATACGTGGACTCTGAAAGCGTAATAAAAAAACACTTATTAAAAATAAAATTATCTATAATGATCTGGAAAGCACAGATTTTTCTTAATAGAAAAACTGCTAGAATATAAAACCCCCTGCCTTCTGTGTAGTGGAAAGCCTGAACATTACCACCAAATTGCTAATCAAATTCCATTCAATAGTCCAGGAATTTTGAAATCAGTGGAAGTTTAAAGTGCTCAGTTGCCCAAAGGATTTAGCTTTAAAAAGTACTTCCCCAGAAATCTCAAAACCAAGGCATCCAATGGATTTCTTAGGAGTTTTGTGGGGGGAAAAAAAAAAAAAAAGAAAGAACAACTTGTAAAGTAAATAAAGTAAGTAAAGAGAAGCTGGCACTTACGGATTGCCAGCGATTTGTGTACATATTCCATTGGGTTTTCTTCAGAAGCTCCCAGTTCTATGAAATGGGCTGAGTTAATTGCCCAAAGCTGGAAGGATCTAACATAACGTGATTCCCTGGCGCTTTCCAGCTGCTGCCTTGCTCTCAGCAGGTACAGTCCACGTCAGACCCGAGGGTGGTGAAAGTGGCACAGCCCAACACATGTTTCTCCTGTACCTGCCTGCAGGATGCTGGCATGTGAAAGCAAACTGAAGGCACAGAAGTTGTAGCAATGCCTTTGGGGCAGTCAAGACTGAAGTTTGCACCTTGTCAACTGTGTTGAATTTTAAGCCCTAGTGAAATATTAACATGACTGTAAACAAGAATAACAAGTATAAGAAGGAAATCCAGCTCAGAAAATGCATCAGCAAGAGCTTTGAAATGTAGGTCCATAGTGATATAAGCAATAATTGTTAGAATGATATCACAGTATCAGCAAAACCCAAGCCTGTATAGGTGCAACTTATTTGGAATAAAGATCCTTCTGAAGGACCTTTCTGATCAATTTGTGAAGTTTTTTTCCTGCTGAGACTTGAAGAACACAAATACTATTTATACAAACTAAAGCACCAGCCACCTTGGATTGCATTAGCTACATGTTAATTAAAGGGGATCTCTAAACTATATTTTTAAATATTCTGATTATTCTATTATTTAAAAATATAAAATATTTTTAAATTGCTATTTCTGATCTTCTGTATCTCAGCCGGAATATTTCCACAGCAGGCAAAAGAATGATGCTTTTGAACCCCCATGTCAATACATAAAAATAGAACACAAAAAATAGAACCACTCTTAAATTAGGAGAATATGGACATGATTTGAACATTGTCACATCCAATGTATCGTTTGCTAGATCACCTTTGCAACAAATATTTCATTAGTAACTATTACAAATCTCTCTTTATGATTTCTAGCTGTGAAAAGATAGCTACACATACCTCTACTTCTTTGTCTATATGATGGATTGATTGGCCCATTTTATTAAATAAACTAATGATTACCTATTCTAGTCAGAGGAAAACTTCATCTGTGTACACATTGAAAAATCTTTGATTGACTGTATTTATACTTTCTTGTTCTTTGCAACGCATGTTTATATATCTGCCGGAAGTTAGATGTGAATTCAAGACTTACAGCTTTTCCTATAAAGAGAATTAAATTCTTCTACTTCCCTTATCTCAATAAAGCTGCTGAATCTTTCACGCTCTGCTTCACTGATAGAAATAAATTTATGTGCAGATAAAGAAAGGACCTGTTTCCTGAAATCATGCTACAGTTGATGAGAGGTTCTTTATATAATAGCCTGCAAGCTCTTTAAGCAAAACTGATGCATTTTGTATTGCTGGGCATATGTGTAGTACATTCATTTATATAAATGGATATTTTACCAATACATCATTAAATAGTTAAATATCAGTCTGTCCTGGTTTAACCCCAGCCAGCAGCCAAGCCCCAAGTAGTTGCTTGCTCACTCCACCCCCAGTGGGATTGGGAAGAGAGCAGTAAAAGGCAGAAAATTTGTGGGCTGAGATAAAGAGAGTTTAGCAGGAAAAGCAAAAGCTGCACACACAAGCAAAGCAAAACAAGGAATTAATTCCCTGCTTCCACGGCAGGCAGGAGAGCAGGGGCCCGTCACAAGTAATGCTGACTTTGGAAGACAAACAACATCATTCCACATATCCTTTCCTTCCCCCTTCTTCCCTCCACTTTATACACTGAGCATGATGTCACACGGTGTGGGAATGTCCCTTTGGTCACCTCGAGCCTGTCACCTGTCCTGGCTGTCATTTGATAACTTAGAGCTGCTGGAGGACCTGACGAGCAGCTTCTTCAGTGAATTATAACCTGATCAGTCATGTGCTGTGGAAATAAAGGTTCTCCTTTAAGTGATTGAAAACTTCTTAGCTATTTATGCAGCATATATATGTGCCTGCTCGTTAGCTCAAGAGTGAACTGAAATAGAAAAAATAAATGAGATACTGTGAAAAATGTAAGAGAAGTGCTGTGGAAGAAACAGCCAGGGAAGTACCAGAAGAAAAAAGTTGCCAAATGAATAAATGACAACATGTATAGAGTGCATATATCAAAGAGAGCATAGCCTTTGGACTTACATATCTGTAGCTTCCTAGTTATCTCAGTATATCTTAAGTTCACAATGAGTATGTTCTAGATTCTTGTTTGTTGAATCTGCTCATTTTATCAAGGCATTTTAATCTTATCAAGGCATTACTTAAGTCAAGTATGTTAGCTGTGAGAAATGCAATAAGGTATAACTTTAATACGGTATACTGAAAAATAACCAGTCCCATGTGAAGACATTTATTCACTTCATAGGATCTATCCTTATTAACAATTACATAAAAATTATATTATATTATATTATATTATATTATAT
>JAOTQP010001652.1:29649992-29720077 GCA_026413545.1 Cichladusa arquata | reverse complement strand
GGCAGGGACACCTTCCACTGCTCCCAAGCCCCATCCAACCTGGCCTTGGACACTTCCAGGAATCCAGGGGCAGCCACCATATTTAACAGATAAATTTGGCTTTCTCCCTAGGCCTTGCTGCTCCTGTGGCTAATGATTGGGGAAGCTTGACTGAGAACATACATCCTTCTTTGTTATCTCAGTAAGGAAGTGAGACAACAGTGTTAGTGAGTCAGCAAGGAAAATAAAAAAGCTCTTGCTAAACAGTAATAATAAAAAAGGCAGTTGTATTGTTATAATGCTTTTACAAAAAATGTAGACGTTTCTCTAAGTCTGCCTTTTTCTTACCTATGTTTGCAGCAAGACCGTTTTCAGTTCAGGGGCATTTTCTAATTGTAGAAATTGCCAGTGACAGGTAGTTTTCCTAGCTAGCCTTTTGTAGGCTTTTTGTTGGGTTGGTTTGTTGGTTTCCTTTTGGTTTTTTCTTCCTATTGTTGTTTTGGTTGGTTGGTTTGTTTGCACTTTTTGTTCTCTGGATGTTGTGGCCAATGTCTAATGTAAAATGAGCCTATGTGACTTTAACTTTGCTGTTCACATGTTCCATGTTTTTACCCACCTAAGGAACTAGCACAGATTAAAAGGTGAAAGATTCTGCTGTATTTTGTATTCATTTCTGTGATATTGATGAGTTCATAACAGCAGTAGGATGATATTTTGTTTGAAAAACTTAACCTAACACTGCTGATATAAAGGGACAATTCCAAATATGAGTGATTATTTTTGTGATTTTTTGTTAATAACAGCTTGAAATTCTCATAGGTCAGAATGCAGATGAGTTCAATGTAAAACTTGATTACTTTTGATCTGGCTCATATTACAGCTGTACATGTAGTGCTAAGCACATCTTTATAATTTCTTTCATAATGCTTGAAGAAATTTTCTGTGCAAGAATATGATGATAAATAATTAATACATATTCTATTACAAAGAAAAGACTTGTTCAGTGAAATGTGATCATGTAGCAAAACTTCTGGAGTGGGAGCAGGGCTTTCCTTTAACCAACATAGGCTTGAAATTGTTGGGGTTTAAGCCATTTGAAAGAAAATATTTGTCAAATTGGAATTTTCTATATCCCAGTGACAGTCATATATTATATAAAAATTTGGGAGGGGCGTCTACATGCAGAGGATGGATCAGCTCAGGGCACCTCAGCTCTGCAGGCCAGGAGGGTGCAGCCCATCCCTGTGCATTTCTTTCCAGAGCACCTTGTGGTAAACCAGTGCCAAGTTCAGGCTGTCATCATAGCCTGGGACGTTCAGCTGGTTTTACTCCAGGAAGAATCAGTCTGAAAGCTCTGCAACAAATACGTGTGCAGAGGCAAGAGAAGGGTTTCTCTGTCCTCTGTAACAAATAAAATTGCAATATTGTAATAATATATGTTTTAACCAAAGTGAAGAGTGGGACTGTTACTTTGTGTGCAGTTATATTGAATTCCTATGGAGTAGTATTTCCAAAAGCATGTATACCACACATTTTTCTTTTAAAATAGTATGAACAAAATAGCAGACAGAAGACATCTCTTTCAGGGATGTCAAACTTAACTAGGCTTAATTGGTCAGAGTTTTCCTGAATTTTTTCTTTTTTGGCACTAGCAATAAAAATATATAAATATCTTATTATTATAAGATAATAAGATTATATCTTATTAACTTTAGATTAAGTGAACTATCAGGAAAGAAATGATTCAAAATGTTCATCAAAATGCTAATTAAAATACAATATTTTGTCTTCATTCACAATCTCAACTTAAAAAGAAAAATAGTGGTTAAAATGTTTTAAAAATCTCTTGGGTTTATCTTATTTTTTTTCCCTTTTAGCAATTATTAGAAAAACTCTCTGCCCATGTGCCTAAGCATCTGGATGGCTCTACTTCAGTGACTCACACAGCCTTTCTAAGAGATTGATGATTTTTAATAAGCTCTGTGTAAATTGTGGGATGCAGGATATACTAACAACTGAAACCCAGCAATTCGCCAATTGTGAAATTTACAATTGTGATATTGTTGAAGTGTCCTCTCTCCAGTGTCCATTTCTTTGTCCAGCTTTTTTTAGGGTGTATGTATCATCCTTATCACAGTACATTAGTCATGTGCTTTCCATTGAACAGCAGGACTGCAGCTCATCCTCTGCCTCTCCCTTGATTAGAGGTGAATTACAGGTGCAGCAGAGCCTGGGTAGGACTTTGGTTTGTCCCTTTTCTCTGTAGACATATTGTTGCACATTTCCCTTTAGAAAATTTGTATTAAGTAGGTGATTCTAAGTTGTTCCTTGGGCAAAAATTGATAAGCTTTAAGGAAGTACACTTGATCTCTTCAACTTATAGAGAGACTAAACTGAAAATTTTGCAATTGTATAAGGACAGCTTTCTGAATTCCCTTCAAGATCCTATGTGTTGGGTTTTTAGGTTTTTCTTTTAGTTTAACAGAGACAGAGAACTGAGGCCATATCAGAAAGTATGCATATTCTATCTTGTGAGATATTAGAAGCCATAAAGGGGAACTACAAAATTTTCTATTCCAAGTCACTGCTAATAACTCAATCTTTTCAATGCGAAAGATAAAGAATATAGATTTATTACCTAATTTCTCAGTGTAGGACACTTCTAGCTTAAGTTGTATGAAATGAGGCTGTGATGAGGTGGGCAATTGGCCTTGTCTCCCAGGCAACTAGCAATAGGCCAAGGGGAAATGGCCTCAAGCTGCACCACGGGAAGTTCAAGTTGGTTTTTAGGAAATTTTTTTTCACTGGAAGAGTGATTAAATATTGAAACAAGCTCTCCAGGGAAGTGGTGGAGTCACCATCTCTGGAAGTGCTCAAAACTATGAGTAGACATAGCACTTCATTACATGGTTTAGTGGCCATGGTGGTGTTTGGTAAAGGTTGGGCAAGATGACCTTGGAAGCCATTTCCAACCACAGTGATTCTGTGAATCTATAATAAGAGCTGGTGCTCATCACTTCATGGGAAGCATGACTCACTTTCCAGTAAAAAAGTTTTTTTCAACATAACCCATCTGGATATGAAGTTTTATGGCCTGTACTATCAACAGATAATCTTTACTTTGAACAGATAATCTTTACTTTGCTGAACCAGGTGACTGCCTCTCTGCTGACATGACTAGGAAGATTATGTTTAATTTTCCAAGGCCAGATTATTTATTTGTGTCGGATATGGGGTTATATTGCTAAGGTTGTTAAGGTTTGTGTTTTACCAGAAGGTCTTGTAGGAAGGCACAGCTGCAGGCTGGATGGTTGGAAGCTGGTTGGTGGGTGAGAGATAGCTATGACTTGTGGACAGCAGACTGCAGCTGAGCCAGCCAATGCCCTTCTCCTTTTATGTTTTGGTTTTGTCTGGTTAAGCTAAAGGTCTAAAAGGGGGAGTGATTTCTGTAATAAAGTGATCTCCTTCGGATGCATAAAGGGGGTTGTGTCTCTTTGTTCCCCATTGCTACAGTTCGTGCAGCACCTCTTGTCTGCAGAGCGGTTTCCTGTTTAAAGCCACAGATAAAAGGAAGTTATGACTTGGTAACAGCAAGTTGCACTCGGGCTCCTTTTTTCCCTTCTCTGTTTTCTCACAGTTGTCTAGAATTTGATTTTGTCTCACTGAGATTTGGAACTGAGAACACTTCACAGCATGGAGAAGTCTGCAAGTTTTTAACCACTTGGAATACACAGCATTTACAGCTACATTTTTGTATTCACAAGCATATCCATATGCAATGCAAGCGATGTGTGTGAGTACATAAAAACAGGATTTGAGTTAGTAAGAAGATGCGTGTCAGCTTTCAAGCTCGTTGTATCACTAAAATGATGAGGTAGAAAAAAAAGCCTGAAAGGTGAATTTTCTTTAGAATTAGAGGCAAATGACTGAGGTTCATCAGGGATGTGGAGAAGACATAAAGTAGCTGGAAATGGTCAGTAGTGAACACTTCTATCAAAAGGCAGTGGAAAGAACGTACCTGCTTCCATTGTTTGAATAACCAATAATGGGATATGTATGCTGATTTGGTCTTACAGTCCCACATATATTTCTTCAGTTGAATCCCCCCTTTTATAAAACGTTGTTAGACCTGCCAACACTTTGATATGTTATAACTAGCTCCCGTTCTGTTAAAGCTTAAAGGAGACCTTTTGGAAACCTGTTTTAAGTCTTGTGCTATGTGGACTCTGTAGATTTCACCTTTCTGACTATTTTAGTGTTGGTATTTTGTTGGTAAATGAATATGAAGGGGGCATTATGATTTATCTGCCTCTCTGGATAATTAAAATATACAAGGATGTGAATCAATGGATTATCTACTCTCCTTCATTTACTGCCATTATCCTAGGAATAATAGGTAAAGTAACAGTTGGCATGAACATATACTTCGTAGTTTTCTCACAATGTTAAAGAAGTTTGTAATTCTTGGTATAATTCAGTCTTGCGTTTTTATATTTTGGTATCTCAAAAGGAAGTCAGTCTGTCATTTCCCTCAACTGAATGTTTTAAAAGTTCTTTTCTTTTTCGTATCCGACTGAGCAGATCCTACGTGCATTGTACAAAAATACATAGCTGGTGATGTTTTTATGGAAAAATTACTACAGTCAAGTACGCTTCCAAGGTATTTTTTAGAAAAATCTGTCTCCATTTGACCCAGTGATACCAAATAAGCTACAAGAAGGAGTGGTAGTAGGATATATATGTTGGAGAAATAAATGCCTTCATATTTCTGTTGTGAGAAATAAATGTCTAGATCTGATGAAAACCATTCTTTTCCTTGAAGACAGGATAATACCAATGTTAGCTCATTTGAGGGAGGCAGATCAATAATGACACAATGTAAGGACTCCTACATTTCATGCAGCCAGCTGTCTGATTTAGATATTATTTTAAAAAATCTATGGTATGCAAAGCTTCTTGACACTAATTCGTTCAAGTTACTCTGAGCTGTCTGTATGCATCCTTTCAGTTTGGCTTTTGTGCTAATACCTTAGAGTTCATAGCATATGCATATAAACCCATATTTGCATATAGACATATATGCAGCTATAATTGCAAATGGTCAAGCCAAAATTGAAAGGGGCAGTAAACCTTGTATTCCTACAGTCCTGACATGCTCTAATCAGCTGAAAGGGCAGTGTGTGTTCAAGTAACTTTCTCTAAGCCTGCAGTATGTAATTTCCATTTTCAATTAGTTTACCTTTCGGGCAGTGGGTGAAGTTCGGTATTGCAGATGTCTACCAGGGATCTAGTTTTGTTCCTTGATTTTGACCTCTGAGAGGAGAAAGTGTGTAATACCAGAAGAAATGTTTATTCAGGAGGCTCAAGTTTCATAATGCCCACAGACATTACTGATTTTGTTTTCCATGATCTTTACTTAGGGAATTAAATTATCTTAAACAAATATAGTGATATTTTTCTATTTGCTGAAATCAGAGAATGGCATTTTAATTATTTTTAAAAGGGAAAGAGACAATTTGTAATTAATTAAAGGATGTATTTATTGCAAACTTAGTAGAAATAATTTTGGTAAGTGCATGAAAAGAGAATTGAATTGAAATAGAAGCAATTGTTTAAAAGCTCTGTCCATATATAAGCACTTTGGAAAAAATTCCAAACAAAGATATTGTCATTAATAAACCTTCATAACTACAATTTTATGTATTTATTAAAATGTACAATTCATGTTATTGATAGCAGACTGTTTTTCTTTACAGCCTTCTGACCTTACTGATAGATTTTTTTTTTTGTGTGTTGGATAATTGTTTAATAAAGGTATAGGACTCTTCTCAATCCTTGCAAAAATCCATGCTTATGTGAACAGTCATGTCATTGCATGTGTTTTTCTTCCTAACTTCCAGGTTCTCTGAATTTTTTGAACAGTTAGGACAATTGTACACATCTCCAACTTCCAGGACACAATCCACCTGACATTCCCTGTCTGCTTAGTGAAGCATTTGCACTCCTAAAATAAGGGTCCTGTCTAATGCCTCAAAATGAATCCAAATTCAGTACAATATCACAAGAGGGAGCCCTTGTTAACACCAACAATTTGCTACCTGATTTTGCAGAGCTGTATGAATCACTTTCCAAGTGAAATGTGGGTTCTGTGCACTTGCAATGAAAGTAGTTTCACACTACAAGAACCTTCTAAAACAGGTTATACACAAACTGATTTCTTACATGGAAAAAAGTCAGGAAATTATGGTTGAGCATTTGAATAAGTTTGAATTATGATTTTTAAATTACTGCTTTTTCTATTTTTGGATAGGAAGGGATATGAAGCTAGAGCATTATCAGTGATTTATTTTTTAAGGATGTTACTTTTATTCTTGTGAAAATTCAATGTTACTCACCTGTCAGTTGCAAATTATCAATGGCAATTTAATCTCCGACAGTTTAAGGGATTAATACATTCTGAATTATGTTTCTTAAAAAATTGTCTTCAATTATTTTTTTTTTCCTATTTTAGCCACTGCTTTGTAGGGGAAAATATTCAGAATGGTTTAAGTTTAATTCCTTTGCTTTGAGTGAGAAGATTACAGATCTTACAGTGTTATGATTCTATCATGGTGAAATTCTATATGATGTTGACTGGAGAATAACCTGAACATAGAAAAAGATAGTTTTAATTTGAAGGTTTCTTAAATACATGCATCCAACCACTTTAATAAAAGAGGTCTTATATTAAAGATTTCAAGTACATCCCAAGTATCTTATTGAAAGTCAGAGAATTTCTAGAATAAATTAGTAATGATTCTGTGTATCCTCTCTGTCTGTCAGTAATGTTTCTCACCATTAAATGCTATTTTTCTTCATGAAATTAAGGCGAGGTTCTTAAAAAAAATAGTGCTTCATCTTTTTGAATATTTTAATGCACTGTCTGTGTAAAAATTAACAGAATAAAAGAGGAAAAAAAGGGAAATGTTCTCCAGAAGTCCAGAGTTCTGGTTGTTTTTGTTGTTTGCTTGTCTGTTTTTTAAAAATAATGTTTCATTTAAGGTATCTGATGGAATTATTTTCTCACCTGGACATGATTCAAAATCACTGTAATGGTGAGTGGATGAAAATGTTGGTGCAAAAGTCATTGACAATGGAAGACACTGGCATAGTGTGAAACTGATGCATTGCAGCAGCTCCTGAGAAGATATTATGCTGCTTTCTTCTCTGTTTGAGGAAATGATGATGTTATATGGTTGCAACCTACAACGCAAATTTAAATAAATTGAAGCGTTACTCTGTATATACAGTAGAAAATTTAGTTTTAAAACATTGATTACAGGGCAACTTCATTCTCCTTTTCACACTTTCACACAATACAGGCAAGTTTAGAGAGCTGACTTCAGTATTAAATATTCATTCTGAGGCAAGGAGATTTAGATTTCTTTTGCTATTTATGGGAGATTATGTGGTTAACCCCTGTTCAGGTGTCACAATTAATTTTCCTTTGTGTTTCTGAAAGGATCATTTTTAGTCTAGGAGAGTTAAAGACTACAATTCATTGAATTGAAAAGAGAAAGAACTACAAGTGACTTCACTTAGAGATAAAAAAACATTTGGAGAAAAAATTGTTTTGACAATCGCAAAAAAATGCTGAGGCCAAGTAAATATTAAATAATAGACCATTTTAGCTAAGCTTCTTGTGTGCAATTTTATATTTTCTCCTTCTTTTTCAGAAAATATGTACATTTCTCTACCAGTTTTTTAAGGTAGGACTGTTCAGATGTAGAATCTGATTCTTTTAGGTGATTGTTTGAGGTTGAATTGCAACATTAAAATTCTTTCACCTATTTTTTTTTAAATTACCCTCAATGACAAATTTATTACAAAGATGTAGAGCAGAGATAGATATGGAATAGGCAGCTATTGGTAAATCTTTTGCTTCTTCCCTCCCTTTCCCAGGAAAGAATTTTATAATGTCCATGGCTTTTACACTGAAGATTTGCATGTTTTGGAACCCAAACATTAACTAAGTGACTAGTTTCCTGCTTTCAGATGGGATAAAGTTAATTTTCTTTCTAGTAGCTGGCACAGTGCTGTGTTTTGGATATAGGATGAGAATAATGTTGATAGCACACTGCTGTTCTAGTTGGCACTGAGCAGTGCTTACTCTAAGTCAAGGATTTTTCAGGTTTTCACACTGCCCTGCCAGCCAGCAGAGAGGATGGGGAACACAAGAAGCTGGGAGGGGGCACAGCCAAGACAGTTGACCCCCACTGACCAAAGGGATAATATACATATTGTGTCATTGTTCTGAATGATAAAGCTGGAGGGGAATTGGCCAGGGGTTGGAAGCTGCCTGGACATTGGTCAGCAGGTGGTAAGAAATTGTGTTGTGTATCACTTATTTTGTATATTCTTTCGTCACTTGTATTATTTTAATATCCTTTTCTGTCCTGCTACACTGCCTTTCTCTCAATGCACAAGTTTTTACCTTGTTTTCCAGTTCTTTCCCACCTTGCACTGTGGGGAGACAGTGAGCAGCTGTGTGATGATTGACTCCCTGCTGGATTAAACTGTAGCAGCAGACTCAGTAGAGTTGTATGTTGGCTTTTAGCTGTATTTTGTGTCCTCCTGCCAAGAAGGACAGAGACTGCCCTAACTCCACGGGAGTGCCATATTTATCAGACATGGTTTGCTCATAGCACAGGCTGCATGGAACAGGGACAAGCCCTCCTTTCCTCAGCACCAGGTCCCTGGGAGCAGCTCTGTCACCAAGCAGAGCAGTGACTGGGGGGCTCTTTGAAGAAGTGGGTCTCAGCCATCCTCAGTTTGGCTCAAAATCCTGCTTAGAAATAAGACTGGCCCTGTGGCCTTATCTGGAACTTTATGATTGAAGAATATATATGAGGGAAAGTGGCTGTGTGTGCTCAAATCGAGCTCATGATCTCAGAAGCTGGGATGCTGCAGATATTCCTCTGCTGTGGAAGAGCAGAGCTGTTTGCCTTGCTCACTGGATCTTGATGGGGTACATGCAGAAGAGCAGGAGGACTCACACAATCTGTGCCAGTGACTCAGCTCCACTAGAGAAATGTTCACTTTGAGCAGTGGGAACCAAGAGCTTGAGCTGATAACTTCAAAGCTGCCTAAGGTCTCCACTTATCTCTTTACTCCCACATATCATGATAGTATTTAAAGAAACAGAGGTCTACACTGTTCTTAAAAGTCACCAGTATTTTTCATGAAGGGTACAAATTTTTCATTTGCTGCAATTGCTGGAGTAATGATACTCTGCTATCATATGTGCACCAAAAAAAACAGAGAAGGAAAAGTGGTGAGGTTCCTAACAGAAATATTTTATATTTCTTCTTTATATATGTGTCTCTGTGGAGGAATTTTGCATGTGTGCGAGATGACAGAAATATAATATAGATGTTCAGCTGAAGGGCCACGACCAAACAAAAGGAACATCACAGAAATAAAATAAAAAGATTAATAGTAGCAGAAGGATGGAAAGGTCTAACCATTGTTATTATAGTTAAACATGAAACATTTTTCTCTCAGGTTTCTCTTTTCTGAAGACAGGGGTGGTAACTCATTCCCTAGCCACTGTCACACTGGATAAAATGTTCTTTTTATCAACTTCAGATTCAGCCAGTATATCTCTTGTAAACTTGCTTCTTGTTTGTGCTCTGCACAAAATTATTTTCCAAAAGAATGACTTCTGGGAAGATCAAGTGGGTGTTGCTTTTTTGCAAGCTAGGATCAATTCAGCTATCTTTTTGTGAGCTAGTTCAAAGTCATACTGTGAAAAACATCCCTTTAGAAAACTTAATTTTTCTTTGGATAAAGACTTAGTTAAAATTTTAAATGAGATGTCTTGTTCAGACTTACAAAGTAATTGTCAGAAAAAGGCAGAATTAACTACATTGTGGGCCATCTCTTCCATTTGATTACATTTGTGAATTCCATGTTGTGTATTTACCCAAAATGAGGGAGTAAGTTGGATTTGTCCAAAAAGCTGTTGATTAAAACTCTTCCAAAATACATACATATAAGCCACACTTATCCATTTATTTTTGGAAAATTCTTTCCAGTTTTATAAGCACATCAACTACAATAAACAAGCCTGAATAGTGTCTCAATATTCCTATGTAAATCAAAAGGTTATGTCACTAAATTCTATCATTTGCCTATGGTAGCTGGTAAAATAACTCAGATTGAATTATTTTTTTACTTTTCTTAAATTTGTTCTTGGTTTTACTAATATAGGTTTTGCAACTTACCTAATTTTTACTGTTACACAAAGACATGAAATTTCTCTAACACTGATGAATTTAATTGAAGGATTACAACCACTTCAGGCACCAGAGAGAGATTTCAATCTCTTAAACTCTTTGGATGCTTAGTTCTGTTTGGTTTTATGGTCTCTACCACTGCAATACCATTCACATCCCATATTACTGTAGCTCAAATTATCTGACTAATTTTGTCAACAGACAAAAGGGGGATTTTAGTAGCTGTGGGTGAATCTCTGAACTTTATGAATAGAAAAGTAAATTTAAAATTTTTTATGCCATCATGTTCAGTTGTATTTTCACTGTAGATTCCAAGTATAGCAAGGCAACAATTTTAATCACAAAAAGATAATAGCTGCCATTTGAGGTCAATATGAGGCAAGCCTATAGGAAAGTCCTTTTAAGTTGTCTTTTGAAAAATGGGAAGTAGAAATGGCGCTTACTGTATAATTTTTACCTTTTTTTTTAATATTTAGAGATATTCACAAAAATTAGAAGTGATAGCTAAGCTTCTATATTAATCTCCAATGATAAATGTAAGCTAGGTCTTAAATGGCAGGGTGCACATTGCCAGGTGCTTCTTATACCTCAGGGTATATAGAACTTCAAGAAATTATTTTAATACACTCCTCTGGCACTAAAATATGGGTCTCTAAATTATATATGAGTCTCTAAAACTCTTCTCAAAATGGCCTGAACGTCTGATTCTACTCACCATCTACTAGTGGAGCAGAGATACATTGTATAGCTAGGCTTCGTTATTAAAAGAAATTAATATGAAAGAACAGAATACAATTCCTTTCATTTGATTCTCCCCAAATCGTGACTGGTAGCAATGCAGAACTTTTTCTTCTAATGAGCATGTTCAAATGTTTCCAGTTTCCAAAGAATTGTTTTAAAAATAAATAATAAGGGAAAGAAAAGAATAAAGATCTGTTGAGTAAGACATGAAACAAAAAATGATTGAGGATAAATTTCCCTGCCCCCTGAGTCCTTGCAAGGTGGTACTTGTCCTCAGTCCAGCAGCTTTGGCTTCATGAGCTGCACAACCCTCACACAATAGGTCCTGCAAATAGCTTCTTTACACTGATTCTGGTCTGTGAGGTTTTTTATGCCAAAATTAAGCTATTTCCTGTCAGGAGGATCCTAGGCCCAACTCCTGTTGTAGGTACCCATTCTTCTTTGCTCCACATTCCAGAAGTGTCTCCAAGCTGTGTGTACTCTTTGTTTGGTTGTCTTGTTGAGTAACCCTGTTAATACATTGGGTTTATCAATGAACTGTTGGGCAATAAATTGAACTATTGCACAACAAGATGGATTTTGTAGATTCTGACCCTGAAGTGCGATTCTAAAAAGACATTTAGAAAATTGTAAATTCAATTATTCCATGTTCTGTGCTTACCTAGAAAGGAAGGTACACAGATTAGGCAGGTTAAGACCAAATGAATGGAGGAAGTATTAAATCCCTTAACTGTCTTCAATGTGAAAGGAAGGACTGACAAATATAACATCTTTGGCAATTGAGAAGGAATTATTTATTCCTTAACAGGCAAATCATAGAAGGAAATAATGCTTTCCAGTAGATGACAAAGGGCTTCAGAGAGACAAATACAGAACATAGTCCAGATTCCTTCCAACCATTCAAAAAAGGACAAGAGAGTCTCTGTAAGGGAGAAACTTTCAGTACTATATTCTCTTTCTACCTAACAAAAGGGAAAGGGGGTATGTATGACCTTCCCCTTTCAGCTGTTTCTTTGCTGTTTGTGTCAAATCATTCAAAGAAGCAGAAAAAACCCCATGAGAAACACCTTTCAGAAGGAGAGATACTTTAAATCTCTTATTGTGCTGATTGTTTTCCTTGATTTACTTTTCCCATCTGCCTCTAAAGGCTTGAGACAATGATCCTAGCAGGTAAGGGGTCAATTTTGGAAACATTTCTAACTCTAATGCACATGGATGCTCTTTGTTACCATGGAAGCAGATAAAACCATTGATTGAGAATATCAGCAGTTACCAGTGCAACTGCCAGCCCAACAAGAGAGTCAGATAAAGTAGCCAATGGAACCAAAGAGCAATGGTGCATGATGCTGCAATAACTGGTATCTGATTTACCCCCTTTGTTTCAGATGCTGTAACAGATTTCACGAGTTTTCTCAAAAAGAAAAATTATCTTTTGCAAAGTCAGTTGTTGTAAGTAATGGCCCTTTGCTTCTGAGGACATATGTCTTCCATAGGAACTCCTGATTCCTGATGGTAGCCTGGATTACATAATCTGAGGTTAGATTAAAGGAGCAGTGAAGATGTTGCTACTGTACCATACAGATACCTCCAGAACCCTTCTTGGGTTCTTGTCAGTATTGAAGTGCTAAACAAAACAGATGTGTGGGGTGTTGGGTTTGGGATATCTGAGGCTAGGTAAATACATATTTTGTAAGAAAATAGATTTAGATTGTATTGTGTACATGTACAGGCAAATGTGACCCAAGCCACACAGACACTATGGTTAACATAAACAGCTAGTCTTGAGAGGTGAAAATATTTTATTAAGATTAGTGATGGTTTTCAGGGTTTTTCAGGGCAGGAATCCAAGGTAGGCACATCTGGATTTCTGCATTAAATCCTGAGTGAGGTTAGTGCTAGGAGGTCATTATGGTGTGCCATAACTTATGTTTTAGTATGACTTTGCTTCTTGAATGCTTAATTAAAAATTTATCAGTAAAAAAATCTCTGAAGAAGGTAATAATGGAAAGAGGAAATTGAACAAAGTAGAAGAAAAGAAGTTTGAATTTTAAATAAAGACAGACTCTCATACTGCTGTCCTAGCTTCTCCTTTCTTGTTCGTAAGATAATGAAGATGTCAAAACTTTTCCTTGAAGACAAAATGTTCTTTCTTCCCCATAGAAGTTATAAAAATGTCAAGAAAATCAGAAACTGCTCAGAGCTCATAAAATAGGACTGATATAAACTCCTTGACACATTTATGAAGAGAATTATTTATTTAAAATATTTATTTTGGCTCTAGCAGTCCAGTTTTCACTCCACATGTAATATTACAGCCATTTTTTGATGATTTCTGCCTTAGCCTCAAATAGTAAGGTTCAGAAAAGCAGTTACCTTTTACCAATGGCCAGCTTTTGGAAATGGGAATTCAGTGACCTGGGTAGGTCAGGATCTCATATCACAACATGCTGCTAACACTGTAATGGTACAGTGTAAAATGAGATTTCCCCCAGCTGCAGAATCAACCTCTAAATTATTCTCCAACTGGGTTGACTCTTGTACTGGGTTGGAGCACAGCTGGATGCCAGGATGCCCACCATATCTGTTCTGTCATTCCCCTCTCCAGCTGGACAAGGGAATAAAAATACAATGAAAGGCTCATGAGTTAAGGGCACTCATCAATTACTGTCATGACCAAAGCAGACTTGACTTGAGGAAATAAGGTTAATTTATTACCAACCAATTCAGAGCAGGATAATGAGAAAGGAAACCCAATCTAACAAACACTTTCCCCCCAGCCATCTTTTCTTCCAATGCCTGACTTCACTCACAGTTTTCTCTATATCCTCCCCGTCAATGGTGCAGGGGGACAGGGAATGGGGCTGCAGTCAGTTCATCACACATTGTCTGCCCTGCTCCTTCCTCCTCAAGGAAGGACTCCTCATACTCTCACTCTGTTCCAGCTCCCACAGGAGACAGTTCCCTACAAACCTCTCAAACACAAGTCATTCCCACAGCATGCAATTCTCCATGAATTGCTCCAACATTGGTCTCCTCCACAGGGTTCAGTCCTTCAGGAACAGGCTGCTCCAGAGTGTAACCCATGGGATCACAGGTCCTGCCAGCCTTCTCCAGCATGTGCTACCCTCTCCATGGCTCCACAGGTCCCACAGGAGCCTGCTCCAGTGCAGGCTTCCCACAGGGTTGTGCCCCTTTGGGCATCCATCTGCTCCAGCCTGTGAACCTCCACGGGCTGCAAGGGCACAGCTGCCTCACCAGGGGCTGCAGAGGAACCTCTGCCTTGCACCTGGGACTCCTCCTGCCTCTCCTTATCTGCTGACCTCAGTGTCTGCAGGGCTCCTCTCTCACTTACTCTCACTCCTCTCTTCACTGGCTCGAAGTGCCATTTGTGCAGCTTGCTTCCCTCTTCTCAGATCTGTGATCCCATCTCTGGTGGGCTCTGCCCTGGCCAGCACTGGGTCCATCTTGGAACTGGATGTTGTTGGCTCTGTCAGATGTGGGAGAAACTTCTGGCTGCTTTTCACAGAAGCCATCCCTGCAGACCCTGTGCTACCAAACTCCTGCCACATAAACCCCATACAATCCTTTTGGTTTTAAACTGGCCAGCTGATACCCCTTGAGCTGTTCGGTTTCTCACTAAGCTGGATTTTATTAATTAATTATTTATTATAAACACGTGTAGGAGAGTGCATTCTGTTCTGAGATCACTTTTGTTTGTGACATGTAAGTGGAACATCAGTGACATCCTGTGGCAGCACACAGACAAGCTATGTTCTGGACACCTTGAGGGATGAGTTTCATGAATTTGCCTCAGTTTTCTTATGATTTGGCTCAAGGTCTGCTTCTGGAGAGCTCAGGCATATTTTGGCAGAATTGTGTTTTCTGGCTTAATAGTAGGTGAGCAAGGTCTTCCTACAGAATAATTTAACAAATAGTAAAGGTTAAACAAGATTAATCTCAATTATCAGATGCCAACTCTAAGAATAAGTCATCTCATAAACAGTGTTGTGTCACCCTGGGGGATTTTTTTTAATACTTGAGCAGAATTTGCCAGAATTGTCAAGCAATAAAGAAATTAGTTTCATGGACTGTGTAGGAAAGCTGATGAACAATGTAAGAGCTAAAGCATTATTTGGCAATACCATTTTCACAAAATGTTCTAATTTTTAAGGTGACAGAACTTAGAAACTTGAATGCAGAGTATAGTAGTGTGCTATTTGAAAAATCGGTATTACTTTAAGAAATAAATTTGTATGTACTTTACCAGACCGTGGAGGCCACTGTAAACATTGCAAATCAGTCATTTAAATTATCTTCTAAAATAAGAAATATTCTTAAAATAACTTAAATTATCTTCTAAAAAAATCTGTCATTGAGCATTCAGGTATGTATCCTGTTGTGTCTGCCTTTGGAGAAGAGCTGATTATCTATATGCAACTAAAATGCAGTGATGCTGTCCTGTTTTCATAAGGAGATGTATCAAATACAGTAATGTCCATAGTGCAAGTAGCAAGTCAGGACTATCAGATTTTCCTTCTCAATAATTTAATCTGAATATTGTCATTAGGACTGGACTTGTCTACTTTCATTATGAATTATTTAAAATTATTTTTAATTCCACTAGAGTAAGTGAAAACAATGTGGAATATGCCTGGAAATCACTGGTTATTTTGCTCCTAAATTTTTCTATTTTCAGCAAATAGGGAAATATAACACATTCATTGTACTATGCCCAAATACTTTATTTTCAGTTTTTACAACTACATATGTGTCACAGCAAATTCAGATATATTAAGATTAATGATTTTTTTTTTTAGTTTATTTCAGGAAAGAACACCTATTGTTCTCTTGAGTCAATGTAAGTTTTTTGATACCAATGTAAACAAGCTGAAATCCTTTGACACCAGGATTAGATTAATGAAAATGAGACTTCTAGAAGAAAACAGAGAATACTATTTAACTAACATAAATTTTTCTCCAGGAACAGTGCTCCAGCTCAGCAACAATTTGTCCAACAGAAAAGATCAGGAGATATTTCTGGTACCTAGAGGCTGTTTCTCCTCTCAGTGATGGAAAATAGTCTCCACCCTCCATGCACTGAATATTCTCTTTACAGGGGTGACTCAATAATTCAAAGATTTTGCTGTTCCAGTTGGGAGGAGAAAATAAAAAAGATGGTTTTACAATGATCAAAAAAAGAAAAAAAAAAAGGGTAAACTAGACTATTTTTATGTTGCCAGACCCTTTTGCTGATTCTAAAATAACGTGTAAGGTACTTCATAGGTTAATAAAACATTTAGAATAAATGGTGCTGTGTTGGCCAAAAACTCTGTTTGGCTGACATTTTTCTTACTGTGCTTGCACGTGGCAATGATGTAGGCAGTGACCAAATCACAAATTTCAAGGGAAAAAAGATCAAACTGGTGAATTGAATGTAAATTAGCATCTTTTTAGATATCAGGGTAGAGATAAAGAAAAAAACATGCCTAGAAAGGAGAGCCAGAGTAAGAATCAAACAGCATATGTTTTTTCTGTTTGCTGTTTATATGGCAAAAACAAGTAGAAGGCAAATCTAAGGAACCAGCTCCATTTTGCTAGAGGTTCAAGCTGATACAAAGAATGGCTGCAGTGTGAAAGATAAGGTGAATGTGACCACAAAAATGGACAGAATAGTTCTACAATATTTTAATTTTTATCTGAGCCAACACCATAAAGGAAATAAGCCCATGAAAGTTAATTTCTGATTTCACAAGAGAATTCATGGTCAGATTTGTTCCATGTGCCATGAAGATAAATTCTATTATTCTGTGACAAATTACTGTTTCTGTTTATAGGAAAGGAAGATGGAGTCAGAAGAAAAATTCTGTTATAGCTGTATTTGACAGGCTCCTTGTTTAACTCAGATTTATTTGAAAGAGTGGGGAAATAACGCCTGATAAATCCATACAAATATGATATTATGCAAGGACCCAGACAAAAAAATCCAAACCAAACCCTCAGGCAACAGATAAGTATGATGCAGAGGGTGGTAGAAGTTTCTTTCAGGGAGTAGGAAGTTCATGAAAATATTTACTAAAATCATTATCCATCTGTATTTATTTCACTAAACCAAGGAAATACCTTTTTATTTTCTTGCATGTAAGGGGAAAATCTTTGAAACACACCTGTCACATCTACTCTCCTAACTGATTCATAGCTTTTACTATAAATGCCTAGCATCTGACATAGTAAATTTTAGATTGTCACTGTGATTTCCCTGCTTATTTCCACCACCCTCTGCTGAATCAACCTGTATATATATATATATATAAATAATTTTGAAGGGTTCATTATTGGTACAACTTAGTTGCTCACTATATAAGAATTCCACTTCTAGAATTTGCGTATCCTATTTTGCCAGAATGATTGCCCAGAGACATTGTGGACTCCACATCCCTGGAGGTATTCAAGGCCAGACTGGATGAATCTCTGAGAAACCTAGTCTAGTAAAAGGTGTCCTTGGCCATGCCAGGGTGGCTGGAACTACAGGATCTTTAAGTCACCTTAAAACCAAGCCATTCTGTGATTCTGTAAATTTTTTTTTTTTTTTTTTAGATTCCTACAATTCTTTGAGTTCAGAGCATGACTTGGAAAATCCATTTTTGAGCATTTTGAAACACTTTGTTTCTGCAGCCATGAGCTCCTTTGGGCCTTGTGACCCAAGGGGAAAAGGCTGATATTGGTCATTTCTTCATGGAAAGCATTCAACATCCTTACTCACACAGCAGAACTCAATTCCCTACATTTTCCTAGGTGAAGACAAGCCATACCTTTTACAGCTGTTGCAAATGAGGGCACCTGACTACATTGGTGAAGAACAAGTGGAAACCACATTTTAACTTCTTGCTCTTTCTTTAGGTGTGTTTCTATTTTTCTGATGAATGCTGTCAATCAATTTCTGATATGTAGATTGTCACAGCCAGAGGTGATCCTGTCCTCTGTTCCAGCAATATGAAAGCTGGAATATCAGATGTATCAGTGATAGCAGAGCCATTTTTATTCAAAGGTTGATATAATGAGGCTTAATCCAGGTGGATTATTGGTGTTACTACAGCATTCCAGAAAATGTGACTGTGGGAGATGTTTTCAGCCTGAAACTCTTTCTGTTCATTGTGGTGGTTCTGCAATCACATTCATCTCTCTAGAGTTACAATTTGTTGGAGACTATGAAATTTGGCCTTATTAAATACACCTGCCACGGAATTAGCTGGAGGTGTGAAGAAAGCAACAAGATCCCATTTGAATCTTCCTAGGCCATGTCTTTAAGTAATCAAAGACAAACATCACACCTGGAATGTAAGAACATTTTGCTTCCTGTAGGTGCTCTTCAGGCAGGAAAAATACCACCTCTGGATGCTTAATAGCACAGTGTCATGTGATTTTTGTATTATCCAGGTTCTACTCTCATGTTTAGACATGGGCTGTTAAAGTTATTTTATAAGCTTGAAGTATAGTACAGGCAAATATGTGCACTTTGTAAAAATAATGACAGATGCTCTTTACTCTGAAAATTGGCAAATATTCCTTAAATATATAAATTCCAGCTTCTGAGATGTTGTGAACTACTTATGTTATTTTTGAGTGATAGAGTCTCCCTGTAGGTAAAAGAAAATACTTCTGTTAGTAAATAGTCAACCATATAACTGAAAAACAGAGGTCAGAGTGAACTTAAAATCAATTATAAATTCTTTGGGAAGTCTCTTAATTTATACTTGATTGTAGCTCCTTTCTTTCAAAGATTTAAGTAGAGAATTGATTGGAGAACTTGTTTTCATTTTAATCCACCTAGCCTCCATCTGTCTGTGCATATTTTTAGTGAAAGATGGTTTCTTTGCACAAATCTGTAAAACTACTGGTCTGCTGTATTTCATAAGCCTGACATTTAAGATATTATTCTGCAACTTACTTTCTTCCTTCTAATGTTAAGTTTTTTAAAAATAGCCTTTTAGTCTAAAAATAACCTTTTTGAAATGTATTCATTTAAGATGTGTTTAATGTTAGGTGTATGATTGCTGATAGTGAACCAGCTCTTGTTCAAGAATATAGGTGCTGAACAATATTTCTGTCAAAGTTGTTTCTTCTGATAGCTGTAGCAAATCATGTTACTGAACACTTGAAAACAAGGAGGTGTGTTCCCTGCTTTTACTCATCTCCTGAAATTTTACTAGAGAAAGGCCCTTTTATCATACTGCCATAAGGAAGAAAAGAGCAAAACAGGTGAGAAAGAAAGGTTTATACTGACAAAAATACCATAGTATGTTAATGGTTGAGTGCAAAATAGGTCCTGTAAATAGCCTGTGCTAGGAAGAGAAGAGCTGAGATGTTTAGGTTTGGAAGCAGGAATAGGAGAAGCTGTATGTCCTGATTCAGAGATGGAAATGAGAGATGTTGAGACTGGAGTAAGGAATCAGCAAAGGAAAAAATGTTCAGAAAGGCCAGAGTCTGGGTTAAAAGCAGCAGAAGGGCTCATTACTGCATTCAATATTCACACCCAAAACCTGCGTGTAGCCTGAATTTTCAGTTGTTATTTCTTTGCTCCAAGAAAGTATTTTATTGTATAGAGTAGTTCCTCATCTTTTTATGACTGGTTTACAGTAAATAGTCTACTACTGTAAAACCAATAAAATTTGCTACTGTTTGTTATACATTGTTTTTTCTGAGGAAGTAGGAAAGATCTGTGCAGTGGTTTTAAAAGTTACATAATATTGTAATGAAATATATAGGTGTCAATATGGTTCATGAAAGCATCTGAACTTTCAGTATAGTGTTTTGTAACATATATGATGGAAGAAAAACTTCATTTAAAGAACACATCAGGACTGTTAAGGCAAACATTGGAAAGCTTTGAAATGCAGAACTCAGCATAAATGTTTATTTTCCTCTTCCACTTTAATTATAATTACATAGCTCTTTCTCAGGACTCCTTCTCTCCTTTACCAGTAGGAAGATTGAGTCTGATCATAACTCATAAGTGACTTTGTGAAAAGAAAATGTTCACTGAATCACACATTTATTGCAGAAAAGGTAGGGAAGAGCCCCTCCCTTAATACTTCTCAATTTTACTGATAATAAGGAGACAGAAAACATGTGTGGGGAAAAAAACCAGCTCTTCTGATTCAGCAAATCATGCTCCTCCTCATTCAGGATAGTCAGTGCAGTGTTTAAGTGACCAGTATATTCCAGCACTGCCTTAAGCAGCTCATCCTTTGGCACTTGGATTGAATGGAGGACACAGACTGCAATGTTTTGCCCATGTCACTGAACACAAGAGTATATGTCTGGATTATTTTTCCTGATTTCCTGATTATATTTCCTGATTTCCTCATTCAGAGACCTAGCCTAGATTCAAAGCCTTCATGTTCTGAGTCTGACATGGAAACCTTACCTTCCTGACCCCTTCTTATCCAGATGAATGATGCTCCTTATTTACCTTGTCCTCTGCAAGATAGGATTCCTTAAGGCACACCTGTTGAACTCGAGTGTTTCAGAATGTGACATACACAAGCTTCCTTGTAGTTAAAATTTGCTATAAAATATTAGAGTGTAAATTTGAAATAACCTTAAAACATTTAAAATAACTTCCTTCTGCTTACCACGAGCCCCATTCTAGTTCCATCAAAGCATGGCAAAATCTCAACAACTTCAGTGTCATCAAGAGTGAGATCTGCATTGGCTTCAAAAACCATATTAGTACTATCTTGCACTTATATGGCACAAAGATCCCCCAGATCCCACAGGGCTTCTCTGAAAGAAACTTGCTTTTAAATACAAGTGTGAACAGGGCAATATGATACATAACCTGCAGAGCTGAATAGAACAGAGCTGAACAGAACATGCCAGTACAATGGTGCTCACAGCTTGCAATTTAGATACTGCTACTCCAATAGAGAAACATTGTGCTTTTCTCTTCAGAGAGCACAACACCAGCACAGAACAGGAGGCTGCCACACAGACCTCCTGCAAGATGTGGGGACACTGCCACTGAATAAAGCCAGGAGCCACAGGTACCTCAGCAGTCATGCTGTGAGCAGGGGCATTGCCTCTCAGCCAGGAGTATGGATCTATACCTCCCATCAGCTCCTTAGGAACCATAGCACATTTGAAGGGTCATGATTTTGTGGTGCAATATTCAGAGAAGATGAAAATTCCTAATCCTAATTCAAAACTTCGAGGAGTATGGATGTGGTGACTTTCACTGAGAGAGACAGGTTTTATCTCAACTAAAATAAAATGGTGAAAAGTAATGGGAAAATCTCATAGAGAAGAAATCTCCAAAGTTTAATAGTTTTTCAGTATAAGTAGAATTTTGGGGAGATTGCAGAAGGGAAGAGTAGATATCTCAAACTTTCTAGTATATCAACACTCCATTTTTTTCTATATGTCCATCACATGAAGTGATGAAATACAGTTATGCTAACCCAGCCACTTTATAAGTGCATAAAAATTTCAAAAAAAGTAAAAAAACAAACAAAAAAATAAAGTATATACATATGTCACTTCTATAAGTATATTTTGTGTACACAAGGTGAATTAATGATTACTTGATAACTAATACTGCAGCCAGTCCCATCAATATCTCATCAGAATATTTTACAGGCCAAGTATTAAGTTAAAGTTTGATATAGTGTGAAATCATAAATAAGGGACAAAATAGAAAGTAACTGGTCAAAATATTAATTCAATAACTTTGGTTGTTTACATCACCCATGAAAACACATTCAGGGCTAAAATTTCTGTAGTCAGATTAGAACTCCTCCTCTGCTATCATTTTGTTTTGTTCTGTAGCAAATTTTCCAAACTCAGAGTATTGAAACAGAAATGGATGATTGTCTGTACTGGTGACTTGGACCTATCAAGGTACAGACACAGAGATTTTCTATGGGATGAACCTGACAGACAAAAACTGTTTCAGTTACCGCTGCAGGCTCTTTTTCAGGGAATTGTAATGACTTTGAAATGGCAGGGACTTTGGATAGAGTTTTCAAAACAAAGGATTATTTATTGATCTTTAGGAACATAATAAGCCTGAAAGATGTATGTGTTGTCTTAATAAAACTGTAGCAGAATGGCTTATCTTAAATATATTTGAGCAACCAATAGTGGGACTTAGAGATGCATTTTCCTCTGCTGCATGTTCTTTTCAAGACTGACTTCTTGTTTGGAACTTTGATAAAACCATTCCTTTTGAACATGTTTTGTCTATCTCAAGGTCTTTGCCAGAAGGTTTTCTAAGGTCCTGATGATTTTTTAAAGCTGGTCAGACTGTTTTAGACAATTGATTCAGATGGGATATAAAAATCTCATGGTGAATCTTCTTTTTGACAACTTGGATAGCACACATTTTAAATAGCCACTGCTAGTTTTCTGCATAATCTAATCTTCAGATTAAATTCTGGAGTGCAACATTTGGATTCACAGAGCTAGCTGAACAGAGACATCCATTGCACTAGTTTGGATTTAAACCATCTTCTAAAAAAAAATAATAGCAACTATTCACTCAGAGTCCTAATCACGTTCCTCACTGGGCTGAGACACAGCCCCGAAAAAAATTCTTCATAGAACTCATGAGAGAAGACATGCTTATGTTATTGCTTTGGTGAATCTTTCTGAATCAGTTGTCTGCATGGCACCAGTCTGCCTAATTAATGCCATTGCAGTCTGGCTTTGCATCCTCCTTCCTTAGGAAGCTGGGAACACATTTCACTGTAGCAGTGTATTTCTGAGCCTGAGAAGGAGGCAGATATATCAGCTTTAAAGTAAGAATTAGTTTGGACAAATTAAGTCTCATATCTTAATGGGTTTTAGTATCAAAAACTTTATTGAAGACTGAATAGTGTGACATGTAGTTCACAGATTGACTTGAAATGACCTAGGTAAGGCAATTAATTTTTGCTTGCTCTTTGTTGAGAGGGAATCCCTACCATGCACAAGCCAAAACTAAGAACAGACTAGTAAAGCAGCAGTTAAAATTTTCCTTAGAAAAAGCCTGACAGAAACTTACCCAAAAAACAAATATTGCTGTTGGCTCAAACTTGTCCCAGAGGGTTCTGGCTAAAATAACAGAGCTGTTTAATTATTCTGAAATTGATTTATACACAGATTTATGCAGCTGGGAATTTTGCAGGGCTCTGCACCATGACAAGCGGTTGAATTCTGAGTAATTACTTCTCTATAACTAGCTTTCTGAAAGAATTGGGTTAATTTCTCCTCAGTCTTAAATGAATGTTTATACAAGTATATCTAATACTTGAGATAAAATACCCATTTTTAAAATGGAATAACAGAAAAATAAACAGTCCCAAAAATTCACATGGCAAAAAAGTTATCTTTCAAAAATCTGTGAATTTCATGGAGAAGCTCATTGTACTTTTAAAATTTAATTAATTTTAAGTATACTGGATAGACATTGTAATTTCTGATATGAAGTTTGCCTGGTATTATATTAATATGTATCTTGGGAAAGGTCATAAGCAAAAAATATGTCTGGATGAAGCCAGTACTTGGTTAAAATTATTATATCACTTGTATATTTTGGCCTATTTAAGATGTAGATTCAGAACAGAGCTCAATGCAGGTTTCCTGAGAGACTAAACAGAATGTATATAGTTGACACTCTTCTAACTGACAGATAACCATTTAAAAATCTATGAAACAGACTTTTCCAGGGAGTTTTCAGACAGATTCACTCTTGCTGAGGCAGCCCCAATATCCCAAACATTTCTAATATTTATTTCTAGTCTTCATTTGTTCTGTTGGCTGGTGCAGTCTGAGTGGGAGGGTTAGGAGAACAAAGCTCTTTACCAGCTCTCACAGGTGAGACATGCTCCATCCACATGTGTAACTGGGTACATCTCAGCCTATGGAAGTGGGCAGTGGCACCACAGTACAAAAAAGACATCAAGCCCTTAGAGAGCATCCAAAGATCTCAACAAATGTGGTGAAGGGCCTTGAGGGGAAGCTGAATGAGGAGCAGCTGAGGTCACTTGGTGTGTTCAGCCTCATTGAGAAGAGGAGACCTCATTGCAGTGTCAGCTTTCTCATGAGGGGAATAGGAGAGGCATACACTGATCTCTGCTCTGTGGGGACTAGTGGCAAGACCCAAGGGAATGGCCTGAAGCTGAGTCAAGGGAGATTTAGGGTGGATATCAGAAAAAGCTTCTCTATGAAGTGGGTATTTGGGCACTGGAACAGGATTCCCAAGGAAGTGGCCACAGCCCCAAGCCTGACAGAGCTCAAGAAGTATTTGGAAAATGCTTTCAGCCACATGGTGTGGCTCTTGGGGTATCCTGTGCAGGGCCAACTGTTGGACTTAATGTGGATCCCTTCCAACTCAGCATATTCTGTGACCAGAACCAAATCGAATTTGAAGAGTGGATGTCCTTTATTTTTTATTGTATTACTGCAGTGAGCTGTATCTTCAGCCCTAAAGTTAAAACAGAAATATGTTTTCACCATATTAATTATAAACTAGGATAGAATATAATTGTTACATGTAACATGAGTCTTACATTTAACATATCCAGCAATAGATTGCCATCAAAATCCATAAAAATTAGTTTGTAATAAACAGCTTTGATTCCACGAGTAGATTAATTCTAAGTGAATGCATATACTGATCAATAGTCTCTGCATGCCTACACAGCCAAAACACCCAACACTTAAGTGTGTTAAGTTCAACACACGCTTCAGCAGCAGTTTGCTTAAAAATGCACAGGTGGAAGACAGACCAACAAAGATCAAATGCATTGAAGCACTTCAACTGAGGAGTTAAGGACAAGAAAATAAATGTTGCTTTTCAATAAGACCATACAGTAAAGCAACGTAGGGAAGCCAAGATTATCTGAAAGGGCACCTGGAGTGGATTGCTCTTATGGCAGGGTGTAGCTCATTTTCACATCAAACTTAGTTGAAAAATAACAAAAGACCACTTACAAACTATTACAGTGTATTTAATGGATTGTATAATGCTGAAGACATTAGTTTTGCATACTAAAATGTTAGATAAAAATCCTATAAATAATACAACACTATTGAAGTAAATTTCAGGGACAACATTTTAATTATTTTAATTAAAGAAAAAAAGAACATTTGGCTGTCTTGAGAAATGGATAAACTTATGGTTTGACCTGTATAATCATAACTAATTGTTTTGACAACCCATAATGCCACTATAGGAACACAGTATTTTTATGCTCATCACATTTAATAGATGAAGATGTATGTGGTCATTCATTTGGATTATAATTTTCCCAAGTAGCATCCAAATTTGACACATACAGACTTTGAATGTGCAGATCTGTGGTAATGAATTTTGTTTATATGAAAGTCACAGAAGGTGAGTTTGGTTTAAATACTGGGCATATTACCTGAAGAACCCCAGGACACATTAACAGAGTATTTAACAGAAGCATGGCTTGGTAAGCAGAGTAGAATCTGCCCTCTCTCTTCCCTCTCCTTTTGAATGTAGAGTACAGTCTGTTCTTACAAAATTTGAAATATCTAAATCTTGGCACACTGTTGCAGAAAAAAGAATCATTCACTGTGCATTTGATAGAAGTAGCCCTCCTGTTATCTCTCGTGTGAAATCCCTTATATTCACTCAGATATAAACACATTGGTTTAGTCTGCATCTATCCTGCTAGACCGGAAAAAGGCGACAACAAAAAGAAAAAAAAAAGAAGGCAACAGAGAAGGTACAGAAGTCTAAAGCAAAATCTGAAACTGAGC
This sequence comes from Cichladusa arquata, assembly GCA_026413545.1. Classification (NCBI taxonomy): domain Eukaryota; kingdom Metazoa; phylum Chordata; class Aves; order Passeriformes; family Muscicapidae; genus Cichladusa; species Cichladusa arquata. The sequence goes on along the minus strand of JAOTQP010001652.1, from coordinate 29,694,314 downwards.
TGAGGACCATCCTGCTCTACCTGTTACCACCAGCATTTTTAGTAGTCCCCTACATACTCTTCCTCTTTCTTTTTTTTTTTTTCCGTTGGCTGCTCCCTTTGGTATCTATTACCCTTCCATAGTCCCTGCATCCCTATCCTGCCTTCTGTACCCATTTTGGTTCTTGCTCCTCTCTCACTCATACTCATAGCCCCTTTCCCTGTTCACTCCCCTCATTCCTTCCTGTTTCTTTTTTACCCCAATATTTCCGTGCCTTCCTGGTATCACTAACCCACACTGCCCACTCTATTTCCAAATGCTCTTTTCTGTTGCCTCTCAGTTTTCTCATTTCCTTTTTCTTCCTGGACTTTTGCTCTCTTCCTCGCTCTGATTTTTCATTCTCTGTTTTTTGTATTGTGTCCTTATTGCTTGTCTAACTTCTCCATCAAGTTTCTGCCTGTTATCTTCCTTTAATCTCCTTTATCAACACTTTTTGTTTTTATTCCCTGTTGCCCTACCATTCTCTACCAATAACCACGTTGCTCGCTTTCCTCTTTTCCCTGTTATCTTCATTCTTTAGTAGAAAACATCATTGAAATATAGGGCAGATTTTATCAGCACAGTTATGTTGCAGACCTGGTCCCCTCTGTTAAATAGTAATTTCCATTTCAGTGTGCGTAGCCTTTTACTACTGAATCCTTTGAAGTGTGAAATCTATTGTTCTGCTAAAATACTGGAGTAATGCATTGTTGGGGAAAAACCTATCTGTAATGAAATTTTAACTCTCTAAATCAACATCACAATGTCAGACAGGTATGTAAATAATGAGTTATTTATACTACCTGTCACTCTACGTTATCTAGAAAATAATTCAGTAGTTCTTATATACAATCATGCCTGGTGTGTATTTTGATGTGTGATAACTGCAAAACATTATCAGTGTCAGGAACTGTGCATATTCACATCGTTTTTTACTTTAATGGAGCTGAAAGTGCTGAGAACAAAGCCTCACAACTGATGCAAATCTTGATTAACACGAAGTTTGAAGGATGTTGTGCATGAGAGAGTCTGCCCAGCCTTGTTTCTGTAAGCATCTGAAAATGAAAAGGAAAAAATATCTTTAGTGTTTTGGAATTGATTAGGCCTGTATCCAACTGATTGCAGGTGTTCTTTGTGTGCATTAAAACTGAGAATTGAGAGAATGGTAAGTATACTTCAGCACTTCGCTAAATATTTGTTGTTTACATTTTCTTTCCTTTTATTTAAAAAACCCACCCTAATCTAGACATTCTGACTCATTTTTAATGTTTGTAGAGACTAAAAGGTTCCTGCATTCTTGGAATATATGCTCAAACAGTTTGATCATGTACCTCTGGTTTTTTTCTTTCCCCTGTCCATTTGATTACAAAAGTTGCCCACACTAGGGAAGCACTAGGAAACCTCTGTTAAACAGGCCATGGAAAATGATAATATCAACTTTCAAACTGTGACTGCATATGCAGGAAGAGATCTTTATATTTGTCAGTGCAAAGAGTACAGGCTCATTTTGCCTTTGCACATGAGATGAGGTAATCAGGAGAGCAGTTTGTGCTGTGGAAGGATGTGCTGGATGAGTTCCACATCCACTTGCTGGCATGAGCTGCAAAGCCTGCTCCACATTTCCTCTGCTCCACACTGGCTGGATGCAGTCACTTTTCTCCAACATGCACCCATAAGAAACAGGCTGATCAGAATGTGAAGAGCTAATGCAACAACATCAGGGCTGCAGATTTCTGCTAAAATTTAACAGTAAGCTGAATGTTGAGTGGAATGGCAGAATGCAATTCCCATAAGTTGTTGTCTGGTGCAGGTCATCTCTTCTTGCACTGCCCATTTAGAAATATCCAAATGCCATACTGTCTACATAGAATCTTAGGAATTTTGTGTATCTCAGAGGATATATGGCACACATGCAGAACCTTGGGAATGCCACATATCCCGGGGACCAGGATGGAGCTGGTCCAGAGTGCTCTGAATCCCGTGAGATTTTTCAGATGCATTCTAACATCGATTTATAGAGGTAAGAACTTTACACAAAGTAAAGTTTTTTATTTAAAGTTATTTATTTAAAGTATTTTAGGCATCCTGATTGGATCTCTTCTGTGACCCCAACTACTGTGCTAAAATTGTAATCAAGCCATAGAATATAACCGGGAAAAAGATAATAGAGAAACAAGATATTAAAATGATAATTCTCCTGAATAGCAACAGAAATTTTTGGTTTCAGTATGACAATTTAATCCCCACTCCTTATTTTGAAACACACTTCTAAGCTTGTTTGTGGCTTTCACTGACAAAAGTTGAAATATTTACTGTGCAAAAATTATTCAACAAAGAATTGTTTTTCTCTTACACTTAAACCTCCTATTATAATGGGAAGGGCGCAGGAACTTGTGCCAGCCCTCTACAGAGGTGTACTAAAATGAAGTTTTTTGATATGTGTTTTTTAGATTTTGAAAATTTGTTGATTTGCCTTCATGCTCTTTCTCAAAAGAGATAAGAATGTCATTTTAGATGAATGCAATTAGTGGCATGGCAGGTTCCCCCTATCTCAGCTACCTATGGAAGAATCAGCTAGGGCAGAGATAAAAGATTTGCAGAATGCACTGAAACACATTTGGTTCTTTAGTGTGAGGGCAGCTTGTGAACAAACAAGAGAAGTGCAGCTACATTTCAATGGAACTGTAAATATATATATATATATATATATTTTAAAAATTAATATTTTGTTTCCCAAGGTCTAGTCTTGATTCTGGCCTGCCTTCTCTTGAGTAGGTGTGCAATCCTTTTCATGTAGGTATGCAATCCTGCATGGCCCACGAGAGTGAGCAACTTGCAGAGCGCACAGGTATCTTGGGTCTTTTTTAGCCTCCAGTCCAACAAAGCTCCATGAGAATACTTCTATAGATAACTACTGTAAGTTTGTGTGTCATTGTTTTAATTTTCACAAGCTGGGCTTTTTAAAAAAAATATGAGTCAGATCTTTCTCACACCATTTTCACACTCATGCAGCAAAATTAAACAGTCACAAAATGTTTTTCTGCTTTCTCTGCTCTGAAATGGAGAACTACATCTATTTCTCCTTTCATCTGTTGCAAAGATGCAAAATGCCCTGAGGTTCAACATAGGGATTTAAAACCATAAGGAGTTTCTTGTGAGCTCAGAAATGGTTCCTATGTATGTGAATGTATGTATGCATGTGTGTAGGTGCATCCTGTGAGAAAAGAACCCGAAGGAAAGAACTTAGCATGGGATTTTCTGGGCTAGAATCTGCTTTGCACAAAAGGGCAGCCTTTTGCACCATTTCTTGTTTTACCCAGATGCCTGTGTAAATTCCCATACTCCCTATGGAACAAGGTCGTGATGACGGTCAGCTCCTTGTCAGTAAATCTCATCACTTCACATTTTCACCTTCTTCTGCAATACTGCCCTGGTGTTTTCCAAGTGCCTTCTGCTATGCACTAGATAACACACAGCATTAAAGGCAATAATTTTGAACTCAATGGCTTCTTCCTACCATTTCGTTCTGCTTGAGATAGGAGAGAGAGCTGTTTTCATATTTTTCTGACTTATTGTCAGCTGAAATTGAAGTTATTATTGGCACCTCAATGAATGTACAAATGTCGCTGCTGTATTCTCCCTGAGCATACGAAGTACCAAAAACTAGATATCCTGGGAGCACTACTTTTGTTTGTTCATATTTAGAGTGATGAAGAATTAGCATGGTTGGCTTAAGTAACACTTATTAGGAAATATGTGTGTGAAAAGTCATCTACTGTTTTCTTCATCTATGCAGGATGAACTCTGCTTTCCATGATGAATCATGATGTTGCTTTGCAGTTTTTTCCTCATATCTCACAAGATCCCACGCAAGCTTTAAAAAACTCACCAAGAAGAAAAAGAAAAGCCAATTTAAATAACATACCCAAGGCTTATTTTCCTCCTCCATTTGCAATGAAATCCCAGGAAAGAAATTATGTATGAGCAGTTTTCTATAAATCTTATGCTAACTAGCTGTTAAACAAGAGGATGAGATTCCTAAGGATGAGAACATGCAAATACCCTAAAGAAACTACTTTTTTCTGAGGGATCTTATATAGTTCAAGGAAACTTTTCTAAAGTTCCCAAGTACTTTGAGACAGAATATCTTCTTGAAGTGTCCATGCTGCTGCTAGGCAGCAATCATAAAATGCAGAAGGCATAGATTTTCAGTTCTCACACCATTTTTATGTCTGACAGAATAACTCTATCTGTTATATCTTGTTGCTACCCAAGAAGATTTACTGATGTGAAAAGCATTGTATCCTTACTGAAAGAATACAGAATACACTTACTATATATATGTCCTATCTAAAGCAGTTTATATTTTTGCAGGAGGCTTACACAGTGTATTTTTTCCTGACTCGAGTGATAAATTTTTGAGAGTTCTCAGGAATAATGAACTAGAAAATGTATTTTCCCCACAAGGCTCTAATATTTTTTTTAGCTGGTGTTTTCAGGATCCTATAAATAATACACATTTTTAGCAGGTATAAAGCATTTTTGGAGACTGACTGCTAATGGCAAGCTAATCCATGCACCAAAAGAAGAGGTAAAAAAATCCAACATATTTTTTCCTAAATTTTCAGTATTGTGATATTTTGCAGAGGGTCTGGAAACAGTCAGGACCACAATGCCCTAGAATATTACCAGGAGAATGTGCCTTAGATAATAGTATTTTTGATGACAGTAATCTGCATCAACAATATAAGTTTCTATGAAAGAATTGGTTAATCCTCTTGTGCATTACAATATGCAGTGAATAAATCATTGTTCACAGCTGTACCTACTCCTGCCCTTTCCTGTCCCAATAAAGGTGACTAGAACTATACATTTTGGGAAGTAAAAATAACTAAGACTAGCTTTTGATTAAAATGTACAGTATATAGCTTGTGTTGGTGTTGAGGTGGTAAATACAGTTAAGTGACAAATAAGAGCTGTGATTTTTTTGATTAAACTGTTTTATTTAAAAAGTGAAGGGAAATATTTCCCCAAATTTTGCAACTTCTCCTACTGTCTTTTCAAAGCAAATATACTTCTCTGGTCTAGGAGCAAACCCTCTTGTGTAGCAGCTATTTAGCATAAACTAAAAAAAAAAATTAGAGAAAAATAATTGACCAAGAAAAATTAAGATTTTTTAGCTCTACCACAGTTGTCTTAACTATTAATGCAGATTTGTCACCATCCCTGGAGGTATTTAAAAGTTGTGTAGAGCTGGTGCTTAGGGACAATATAGTGGTGGTCCAGGCAATGTTGTTTATGGTTGTACTTGATCTCCAAGGTCTGTTCCAACCTAAATAAACCTATGTATCCTCCTGTGTAGAGCTTATTTAAAAATATTTTTTTTTTGTTTTTCCTCTGCGCACACCCCCAACAATCACTCGGCTGTCGGGCAGCATTTTAATTTTTATGTCTTCTTCAACACCTACTTGTTCTCATTGCTAACATACAGATTTTGTTATATGAAGCACAGTTTTATAGGAAATACTCAAAAAAATTAAGTGACAAAATGGTCTTGAAGGGATGGCAGTTTTTCAACTAGACAAATGTGCTTTCTGAATTTTTCCATCTACCTCTCTGATGGAAAATGAGAATGTTAAACAGCAGTAAGAAAAAAGCCATATGGAATAGCTGCCTTGAGAATTATTCTTGAATAGTTTTGCCCTGATGAGGTATTTCTTCAGTACATCCAAAAAATGCATCTTCTCTGATATAGTTGCCTTTCACCAAATGCTGCATTCCAGGAAGTAATCTCTGCTTGGTTGCAGCTGAATGATTTGGGGAGTAGGATGTCAGTAGACAGGCTACAGAATTCTCCAGATTTAATTTTTATAAATATAGTTGATAAGAAGGCAACTTTTTGAATTTCAGACACAGTCCAAGAAAAAGCATATAAAAATTTAGATGATTAAACCATTTTTTCATATTTACAAAGCCACACTTGGCATACATTACTCCAAAATAAGCTATAGTGAGATGAAGTCAAAGATAAATCTTTACAAGCCAGTTATTGCTTGAAGAATGATTTGAAATATTAACTGAAAAAAAATTCCTACCTGGCCTTTTAAATATTTTATAATCAAAACATAAATAGATTTTAATACTTTAAGTAAAACTGAGGCTGCATTTCAAATGGCATATTATATTGTGTCCCAAAAGAGGCTCTGACTGAGGCAATTAATACAGATTTGCTCAAAGCAACCTGATGTACTACTGATGTTTTAATTTAATAATGTCTTATTTTATAGCACAAACCAGAAGCAATGTTTTGTGCTATAAAATGACTTTACTTACAATTAATCTCTTTTTGATTTCTCATGCTTTCCTTCTTCTATATTCACACTTTTCCCATTACAGCTCTACTGCATTTTCCACCAAATTAATGCCAATCCTATCCCAGGCATGACCTCTGTTTCCTATTTTTCTAGCAATTCCACCTTCCTGTATGCAGCTAGAAATTCCCACATGATATCAAAACACGTACTTAAGAACTGTCAGGATTTCTTGGTTTAGAGGATTAGTTTATCAAACAAAGATGCTTGATTAGTCTGTCACAATATAGCAATGAAAAATTGATATAATATTTTAATCATTTTTTCCTATTTACTTTTGTATCTAAAATTAATGTTGCTCCACACAATGTAGCTAAGACTTGCCTACTACTAAGGTCACATTACAAGACATGCAGCAGTCTGGATCATATTTCCTTTTTTCAGCTCTAATTTCTGTGCTTGTTGTTCATTAATTCTATACCTAGTTCTTGATTTGGTAGATTCATTATTAGCCTTAATAGGTGATTTAAAATTATATTAGATTAATTTATCATTGTGAGATGGAAAGTCTATTGTATAGGCAGGAGACCTAAAATCCTCTTCAGTTTGATTTTACTATATTATAACTTTGTTTTCAGTATTATTAAATTATTTACCCTTGCACCTTTGACACCCCATTGGACACCACAATCCTTATGAAAACTGATGCAAAGTTTTCATTTCAATCCAAATCATAAACTGTCACAGCACAGCTTGTCTGTAGCTGGGCAATTAATTCAGCCATAAATAAGAAACCCAGCTCAGTTAGCCTGGATCGATAAACAGGTCCCTGGGTGAGCAACCACAGGTTAAATTTGAACTTAAACAGAGATCTCACCCAGTGGTGCTCATTCTAGAATGCAGACACACCACGGGTCAAGGAGCTGGGGTGGTGGTAAGACCCAGCCCAAACATCTGTCTAGCCTGGCAGTTTTGAGCCCCAGATCAGAAGGCTGCCACAACAAACCCTTGCTGCTGTCACAAGGACCTCTGAGAATCTGTGTCATTTCTGTCTCCAACCAACCACCCCATGAAAACAATAAACCTCAATTAACTTCAGGTTCTAGGCTGTCTTTACAAAAAAAATGCCCCGGTTCTTTTTTTCTTGTTATTTTCTTTAGTAAATTGAACACTTTCTTTCAGCTTCTCTCACACAGTCCAGTTGAGCTTGTTCTATATTACTTTCACTTTTCATGTTCAGACTTCATGGCACAGCCCTTTTTATTTTTTTAGTATTTTTTTTCCATTACGATATATTTCACTGTCCATTTGTTGAGTTTTTCAGACTTCATTTAAACAATTTTTGATTTTTAAAATTTATACTTTGCAAATGTAGATGTTTAATTGATGATTTTTTTTTCACTCTTTACAAGTGTTGATGACCACATGTATGTTTTCAATACAATGCAAAGTTTTCTTTGACTACCTACTTTCTTAAAATAATGTATTTGCTCTCTCTTCCTATATGGCTTAATGGTAAAACAGGATGTCAATACAAGAGTCAGGGAACAATATGTTTGTATATTTTCAGGTGCAGTAGGAATGTAAAACAAATAACTGAAGAATGTGTATTTTCCAGACGTATAGTAGATGGCAAAAATATTAAAATAATAAAAAAATCACTTTTTCTTCTTTACCTAGTAACTGTTTGCTTTTGTTCCCCCATGAATAATATATTTATGATACTTGACACCATCGTGGGAGAGAAAATTCAAATGCTTTAAATCTATACAATTTGTTTTGTTCTATAAGTATTCTGAAAAGTATTAGCACTGTGTGCTATTATTACTCTGCATGTAGACACTAGGAATCTTTTACCTCCCCTAGGTCCAAATAACTTACAAATAATGTAATGAAGTTAGTTAATCACTTGCCACTGAAATAAAGATAATGGAGACACACCTGGGAATTTTTAGTGTTAATATCTGGGCTTGGATCAGGAATGTGCTTTTGAAACACATCTCTTGCCCATTCTCCTCTATTAAGCCTTGGCTTACATCTCAGAGCAATCTTGGACCACATGCAGTGAACCTCTTTGGGATGAAATTAAACTGGAAGTTGTGATCTGTGAGCCCATGTAATGCACTCCAGCTACAACTGGGCATGCAATTCATTGCATGATGTCCAAGTTAAAGCAGCTCTGGTGTGCAGAGCACAGACCTCATCTCTTCAGCTCCATTGTTCTCTTCCTGCTGGCCTGTATTACCAGCTAAGGTAGACAGAGCTGCTGGTCCTTTTGAAATCAGAAGTACAAAGCTTATCTTAAAAAATTAATGAAGGAGACATTTTATAGGAGACTAAAGTACTCAGTTAACCTTATGACCATATTTCTGTTCTTCCAGAACACTAAGCTGTTTTCTAAGGAGTGCTATAGGGCTTTCAGAATTATTATTTAAATTCTGGTCTTGTTTGAAAAAAATGGAACTTTCCCTATTCTGTTGACAAAAATATTGACAAGCGAAGTACTTAGCTGATACCAGTAGTATTTTCAGCATTAGGTTTAATGGGCACCAGTATTTAATTTTATGCTCTTAAAGTAAAAATGCTTTTTCAGACTCTTTGGGTCAGAGAAAGTGCAGGAGTGAGTAGAAGAAGGTAAGTGCAGGAAGGGAAACAAAATCTGTAAGTGATATGTTTAAAACAATCCCTGCATTCTAAAATCTCTGTATCAACATATTACTTTAAAAATGGAATCTATGAAGCTTTTTAATAATAAAATTAAATTAATTAATTAAATTAATTAATTAAATTAAATGCATGGTAGCCTTCCCTCCTGGTTATGGGGCTGGGACCTGGACCTGCAGGGGACCTATAGTTCTCTGCAGACCTGACCATGTCATCCTCAGAGATATTTTTCTGGCCAGGAGCTCAGACCCAGGACTCTGAACAGAGCCTGCAAAGGTCTATGGAGCCCTCAGAGTGCTCATTCTGCTCTGTGTCTCTATGGGCACTAGTGATAGTGCCTTGGGCGAGCTCAGGCTTGCCAAGAGTGACTGTGAAGGTCTGGGGGGTGCAGAGAGGTTGGGGGAATCTGTTTTGTTCAGCCTGGAGAAGAGGAGACTTTGGGGAGAGGAGTAACTCCTAATAGCAATTGCCTGGTACCCACAAGGAGGCCATCGAGGCAGCCAGGGTGAGAGGATGTGAGATAAGATTGTAAGTTGAAATGCAAGACTTGGGTGGAACAGGTAGAAAACCTTTCCCCTCACGGTGAAAAGTCAAGCACTGGAATTGGTTGCCCACAGAGGCTCTTTCTGAGCACAAGGTTGAGGTCCTGGGGTCCCTTCCAGCCTGCAAGCCTAGGAGTGAATCATGATCCTTTGTACTGTGTAGGAGTAAAAGCAAAAATAAATCTCTGAAGTGCAACAGGATAGAGATGATCTGGCATGCCAAGTGCTGTTAGCTTAATCTGTCATGTGTTGTCATATCACAATGAGCCATAAATAATATGACTAAAGCAATCCAAAGGTATCTACAATTTGCCTCACAAGGTGATAGATTTGAAGGAAAGTATGAAATGTGACTGGTTTTCTGCAAAGTGAAAAGCATCTTTAAAAAGCATCATCTATTTTAACACTTTAAAAACAGATTTTCTGTAATAAGAGAAACCCCTGTAAGCCTTTGTATTTTCTGCAGGATTTAAGTTGCAGCCCTCTCCAGTGTAATAGTGCTGGTTTAGCTACCATGGACCTTCTGTCACAAAAATTTCTGCTCAACTATTAAGGATGTTTTCAGCTGAATGTTTTTTTTCTAGCAGGAAAAAAGAAACATTTATCACAAAATAAAAGGTTTCTCCTAACTCTGTGAGCAAAGCGTTACATAGGTTAATGTTGTATTTCATATACTGCAGGTTAATATTTGGGCTTCTGTTGGGAAAAAAAGCCCCACCCAATTTAATTGGTTTCACAGGAATAGTTTTCTTTTAATGTTCCTGTTGAATCAACATTGCTCTGTCACCAGAGTTGTAAAGAGCAGACCTAGTACACCACCTGAAAGTTACCATAAATGTGTAGTATTGAAAAATTATTTCTTTCTTGCACTAAATAAATGTCAAGAATATGAGTTCAGGTTCTACATTAATGTTTAATTTTGCTTTGTTTGGGGAGCTGAAATCCTGACCAACCCAGTAAAGTCTGTGTGTCACTGTTTGGATCATTGAGGACCAGTTTAGGACCAAGGCATGGAATTTTGGCCTATGGATGATTTCAGCTTACCTATAGATAGACCAGAGTGCACATACCTGCCTAAATGATAAATTCAACAGCTGCAAACCAGCTGGCCAGTTACACTGTGCACTCACAGCATGCCCACCCTCTTCTTTTCATTAAATGAATGAGAGAGGCTTTGGCATTTGAACGGTGTAAAGATCTTCTGTGCCTGTCCCTTATAGGCAATGGAAATTGAATTTTTGTGCATTCTTGGATGAGTAAAGGGCTAGTCAAAATATTCCATGGTCTTGAGTGTTTCTAGATGGTAGAATGAACTAACTGAAGTTGCTATGAGTTATGATCACATGGAACTTACCCCAGTAAGTTTTACTTCTTTTTGTGATGGTGGATGGATGTGTATATCACCTGCATATTGTAACTTAGATAGAATAGAGAAATTACCCAGATAAGATTATGCATACAGTAGTCAGACTTACCTGTTTCTTCAGGAAACAGTTTTTATGATTCAGAGAATCAAAGGGTCCTATACAGGCCTGCTCTAACCCATGCTCTCAGAGGTTTAGTCCACAGTCTTAGCTAAAACAATTAGTGTATGCACTAATTTTCTTATACATATAGGCAGAAGATAGTATAAGTGTCCTGGAAGTTTTCAAAGCTATTTGTGCTCAGAATTTTATTCATTCTTTACTGATTCCACTATACATACTTTAACACTCGAGGCAGGAACTTGTAGCAATTTAACCTCCTCTGATTTTTAAATTTCTAGAGACCACCTCACTCAGTAATTCAGACTGGATTTAACAAGAGCATGCTATACACTGTGTAGGGTGTGTGGTATATGTTTTTCTTATCTATTAGAATTCCAGCAGTCTCACACAATTCTTTGACAATCTCAGGGCACCCACTCACCCTTTCACAAAACCACATACAAAACGTTATTAGTCAGTAGCTGTTTAGTGTAACCACCAGAAATATTAATGCTTCCTTCTTTCCTAGATATCTGTAACATGCTAGGAAGACCAGCTATTTTCATGACTTGAATGACTAAACTGTCTGGATCATTAATAGAATGTAAGATGACCAAAGACTGCACTTCTATGTTTCTCCTTCAGTTAGACATGCATTTATTTTTCAAGGAGTTGTTAAGAAACAGTATGTGCTTATTGATTTAGAAGACTTTATTTTAATATTTATACAAATACACTGACAGGTTCACATAATATTATTAAGAGAAACAGACAACTTGGCATTTGTTTTACTCAATTGAAGAAGCTATTTAGACAATCGCTTAAAATTTTTTTGTTACCCTCCACAGGACTTCAAGTGCTGGATTAAAAATATTTTCCTAGTGCTGGGCATATATGATAGAAAATTTCAGGGACAGCATGACTGATGGCATATGCATATATACATTACTATGGCAGATACTAAGGCATAGGTGTGATTGCTTTTGCCAGTACTTCACACAGCAATCAGAAGAGGTACTGGAAAATGATTTGACAGTATGTAAATGCCAATGCTCCATGAATTACTGTCTAGCACTTGGGGTTTATGGTATTTTTACTGCGTCTTATGGGATGGCATCAGACTAGGCAAGGAAATATAGAATGACCCAGGAATTAGTGACCTACCATGGTATTTTTTTAACTCTATCTCATTTATTTATTTGTTTATTGTTGAATTCTCTCCAAAGTGAATCCCGAGAAAACACGTAAAGCCTTGCAATCAACTGGTTATGTTTTGGTTAAAATGAAATAGAAATGCAGGATGCTGTAAGCCATCCAAGTGGTTTATTTAGTGAGCGGCTCCACCTGTGCTAAAATGTGTTTCTAATGGACAGTCCTATGCTCCTGAACAGCTGGAAAATCAGAATGTGGTGCAGCTTGTGCCTAAAAGAATATGCCACATTATGGGAATTTCTGCTGAAGTCCCCTGTTTATTTAGAGCAACAGCTCTGTCCTGTGACAGCTGATGGGTGGTACAAGGAAAAATGGTTGTCCTACAGTTGTGCACTCCACTGTGATGCACAGAAATAGGAATCTGAAAAAAGTGCAAGACTACAGGGATATAAAGCAGCAAATCTCCCCTAGGGTGTATTATCAATTTTTTCCTCTCATCCCTGTTCTCTCTTTCAGTACTGACCAGGACAGAATGCTTTTAAATCACTCTGTCAATCCTGGCAAATACTAGAGTTGGTCTGTCGATGTTAACATTGACTGGGAAAGTGTTTGATGTCATGAACACTAGATCTTTTTAGAATATACAATCAGGAAAGATTTTTCCAAAACGGTGTATTCACATTAGTGAACATAAAGTGTTCTAATTAAAGCCAGTTTAGAACAACATTGAAGAAATACTTTCAAAGAACCCTGGAAACACTGGACATGCTTTTGTTATGACACTGGAAGGGGAAATTTAAGTCTCTCATAAAACTTCCTGAATACATGCAAATCTTGATACAGAGCTACACCATTATTAACAACTTGAAGAAAACTGAAGGCCATTGTTAAAGTTTGTATTTGGAAAGCATTAGGGGAGGAGAATTTTGCATATTTTTGAGGCAGGGTATGAAGTTCGTTCAGTAGATGTTGTAATTATTATGAAAGAGAGTGTGAGATTTTAATCACCAGAATTCCTGAACAATCTAGTTGAAAACTGTGAAGAGGAGGGTCATTCAGGAGGACAAAATACTGTGGGACATTTGTAGAAGATCATTGTATGAAATATTTTCTGTAACACTAAAAACATGGTATTTTTCAACTTTTCTACTTCTAATTCCCATTGTCCATGAAAGCACCATATTAACTTTGAGTTAATTAGATCTTTTAATTTCTTGTTTATTTGTGACCACTTTTAAGTTCTAATAAGTTGTAAGATTTGCTTTACTAGAAAGTTACACCATGTAATGGAAAGAAACAAGGCTGAAGTCTCAATTTAACTGCAAAATCCAAAAGTATTTGCAAAAGAATCTGTCAGAAGGACATCTTCACATTTTTTTCCTTTTACAAAACGCAAACAGGAAATATATGTGGGTGTTTAATTGGAGGATTTCTCAGGATTTACTTTTTAGTTAAAAGCAGAACAAGGACCTCAGGGAACAAATAACTGCTGGGATGCCTACACAGGGATTACTAGAGTCAAGGTAAGGTATTCTGAATAAACATCTTGAGAATAAATTTCCCATTTTCCCGGTAAGTGTGGTTATCATATTGTCTAGTTGGCTTTTTTCCTAATGAAGGAGTTTTGGAAGGACACTCTTATTTTGGTGTGGAACAAATTGTAAATCAACTCAGCTGAACTTAAGAAAACAGTTCTGTATCTTCCCCCACTGAGTGTAACTCCTCACTGAAAAATACCCAGTGATGGAACTGCCCCTGTGCACCCTGGCTGCCTTTCAGTGCACCTTGACTCAGATGTTTCCAGCACTCTTCTTCTTCCCTTCAGCCCACACCTGAGGTGCTGGGGGTCCCCTGCCTGCATGTTCCCTGTGCTGTTACTGGGGAGAGCTGGGCTATGAAACCTGGGCTCTGGCTAGTGGCAATCAGCCCAGCCAGTGGCTGCAATCCCAGGGCTTATGCAGTGACTCTCCAGAAGGGTTGTGCCTTTCCCTGATGGCAAGTGCCCCCAAATGTCAGTCTTTTGCAGTTGAACCACTGAGAGTATACTCGACTCAGCAACTGAATTTTATGAAATTTGTGGGAAACCAGATTTGGTGGGACCTCTGGACCTGATGAAATTTGAATGTGACTGGTCAGTGGATTTAACAGGTTTGTGGATTTTTATGAAAAACATTTCTGGGATGTTTCTAAGCAAAATGTTTGGGATCAAGCAAGATATCTTTGCCAATGGAGATGATCAGGGGATTATAGCATCTCTCTTATGAGGACAGACTGAGAAAGCTGGGCTTGTTCAGCCTCAAAAAGAGACAACTGACAGGGGACCTCATCAATGTGTGTCAGTACCTGAAGGGAGGGTATGGCAGGGTGTTTCCAGGCTCTGCTTGGTGGGGGGGAGCAAGCAATAAGACAAGAGGCAATGGGAAGAAGCTGATGTGCAGGAAGTTCCACCTGAACTTGAGGAAGAACTTCTTTATTATGTGGGTGAGTGAGCACTGGAACAGATTGCCCAGAGAGGTGGTGGAGTCTCTCTCACTGGAGATAGTCAAGAACTGTCTGGACCCAATTCTGTGCCATGTGCTCTGGGATGACCCTGCTGGGACAGGGGGGCTGGACCAGACCAACCCACTGTGGTCCCTTCAAACCCGACCCATTCTGTGATTCTGTGACTCCATGATCCTGCCTCCTGTTTATGCCAACAGTAAACGGGGAATGGTCACAGCTGAAGAACTGATGGAAGAGCAGGCATCGTTCTTTACACACATGTGCACTAACATTCAGTTTATGGGGGAAGCTTGCTGTGTTGGGAGGAGGAAAGAGGAAATGGTGTTTTCCAATGTAGGCCTGTAGCATGTGAAAAGCAATAGTTCATTGTAATGGGCGATTCAATGGACCTTCTCTGGAGCAGTAGCCATGGCAACCCCTTTTCACTGGACCAGTAGCTCTACAAACTGTGAGAGCTGAATGAATTTATACAGGACATTCGTATGCATTTGCTAAATACAAGAAGATTTCATTTCATGTTTCAAAATTAAGTTTCTAGTATTAGTATTTAAACACAGTCAACCATATAAATATAAGGACATTATGTATTTTTTAATCTTATAAATCTAGCTCTAACACTTTTTCCCAGCAATCTATATTCTGGTATTTGTTAAGTTGGACTCTGTTATTAACTGAATTTGCATTCAATCTGTCAAGCAACTGAAAAAGAAATCCAACTTGTAATTTTCTCAACCCACGTATCTGTGTATGACTCCTTGTGAATCCTTGTCTCAGGATGTCACTTACTGGCAGCCATCATTCAGTATTGACCACGACTTCTGTATGTGAAACCCTTATTTGTCCTTATGATCCCCTGTCACACAAAAAGAAAATTACATTAGTGTTGATGCATGCAACCAACCTGCATAAAATCTGCCTTGTTCCTGATTACTAAAGCTGTCATTAAAAGAGAAGCCGTGAAGTGAATGAACAGAAAGTAGTTTTATTTTTCCTGCTGTTGTAAATGTAGTGTGAACAAGGGACTGGTAATTTTCTGAATGTATTAGTTCTGATAATCCATTTCTTTTACATTATCTTTCTAGTGTTTTCTGTTTTGTGCAGGAGGTAATCAGCAAAAACACTTCTGTATTTTATTTAATACTGACAATTACCACTGAAGGAAAAAAAATTGGAGTCTATTGAAAACATCCCCATTTCACTCCAAAGACAATCCTTGAGGTAGGATTGTATTTTTATGAGACATTTTCCATCTTTTATTCTCCTAGAGTCAAAGAATCTTCAACACACAATAATCTTTATCACACAGAAGTAATTTATATTTAACAGGAGTATTTAGTTACTTTATTGCTTAAAAAATAAAACCCCAAATCAAACATAGTGATTTATGCCTAATCTGCCTGAAAATTTTGCTCATTTCCCATTATGAGCTAGAGAACAACCACTGTTTGAAATTCTTAGTTTCTAGTTCATTTTTTATTTTCCTAATATTCTTCAATGGTTTCTACTGTAATCAAGAAATACAAAACAATTGAAAATATTTAATGGTGGAAACTCCTGTAGTTTCCTAGGTAAAAAAATGGAACTTTCAGAATCCTTCATCTTGCCTCTGAAGTAAATATATAACAAAGTTTTTAGCTTCAGATCATTTTTCTATACTTATGCAATATCTCATTTATATTTTTATTTTACTGCCATAGAAATTTAGATGTTTTGCCTTCAGAAAGGTGCATTCCCCAGTCATGCATTCAAGTGATAGCTTGTATGGAGTGTCTGATTTGGAAATGTAAGATCTCAGCAGTTGCCAGCAGAAATAAAAGGTCACCTTTCATTTTGTGAAGCAGGATTTTTAGGGCTAAAAATGTCTGTGGTGGATATCAGGCTGTGTTTCCTTGTTTGTTAGAGCTTATGTAATGTGAAATCACTTGCTTTGACTGTTCCTTACATGTCCTGTGTGATGTTAATCATAAAAGCTTCCAGGATATGTAGGAGAAGAGAATGGGTGGGGAGACATGCAGAAACCTTCTGCTGATTGTGCTCCTTCACCAGTCAGCATCTGTTAAAAACAAACCAGCCCCCAAAAAAAGCAAACTTGAAATGGGATTCTAAGTCATAAACAAACTAATCTGTTCGTGTGTGCTCGTGTGCATACCAAGTAGGGATACTAAGTTCTTCTTGAATCTGAAAAACACCATGAATTGGCATGCAAAGGAAGTTGACAACTAATTATTTTAGTTGATATTTGTCTTACAATAGCATAGAAGACTCCCACATAGGAGTTACTGACAGATAATACAATGGAATTCCTATCCAAGTATTTTATGGATTAAGTACCAGCTTGTGGGATAGCTCCATACCTCTTGAATTAGAAATTCAGCATAGAAAGCTTTGTGCTTTTAAAAAAGCATATGCATACAGGGTCTATGGCTTTTTCACACGATAAAAGTCAAATCCATCCTCCACATGTCACACCTGCATATCAGGGCCTCACAGGATTGTCCTACAGGACCACCAACACGGCATGTTTGGACCATTTGCTTCAAATTTGGGACTGTAACAGCTCCTGTGACCACAGTAGCTACTGCCTTTATTTTGAAGTTTTGTTGCAGGAAGCTGCACTATGCTTTAGAATATATTGTAGTAATGCAAGTCACATTTTCTTAGCATCAAAATTATTTACGCATTCCTTTTTAACCTAACCTGGTTTTGGTTTTTATTGCATGTGAATGAAACATTCTGATTTGATATAAACCATGGTAATACATTGGAGAGGCTATGCTGAATAAACTATTTTACACACAGTTAAACCCCAGCAGGTTTAAAGCTTTTGTCACTTTGGTTTTGATAAAAAATAATTATGTATGTCTTCCTTGATTTTTCTGTCACAATGAAGAACTTGGATCTTGAATTTGCTAGTTGGACCCTTTAGTCAGACTGTGTCAAGGATTGTATTTGCCACTGTGATTGAAAACTCTTTCTTTTCTGCCTCAGGGCTTCTATGCATAATTTTGACAACTTGCTCTTTATCAAACAAATTGTGTCAATCTTTAAAACTGCTGTTTTCCTTATTTACTTGCAAGGTTTGAATATCCAGCTCCAAGAGGAAAGGAAAAGCCACATGAAAGAAAAATGTCAAGGTAATTTAAAACCAAAGGGAGGAGCTTTATACTTTTCAGGTCTTTACAAGCTTTGCTCAGCACTCCTGTTTTGCTTTTCAGTTACAGCCCTTTGTGTTTCCTTTGGGCTGTGCTGGTGCAATATTCTCAGCACTCTATCTTGTGATTCATTTGTTTCCATCAAAGCAAGAGGAAATCATTACAGTGTTTCACATGCATATAATCTCAAATCCACCACATAAACTCCTTATTTAGTGGGTTTTCTCACCGGCCCCCTTGCTCAGGACTCATTGGCTGCCTCATTACAAAGGTTCCAGTGAGGCTAAGAGTAATATTTTTGATCCTAAAATATCGTACTTGGTCTGGAACCCCATGCACAGTGGTGCTGCCAGTTGTGTAATTAATGAGTAACTGGCTGGATATTCTGTGGTGATAACTGAGAAAAAAAGTGTATAATGGTCCTTAAGTTGAGATCTTTGAGAAAGCATTGATTTATGCACTGAACTTTCATGGATTTTATTGAAGAATTTCCTTTTGAAGTAAGGATTTGTTCCTGAATCAGGGTGGCTCCTGTTCTGAAATTGTTCAAGATCTGGCAACGTGCAGCATCGATGATATGTTGATTTATCTGTAAAAAAAAGATAGCTTGCCAACCACAAGTATTCTCAGTCACAAATTAACCATGGCTTGTATGAGCTAATTCACTGTATATTTCAGAGCACAAGCATTGCACAGTAAATTAGCTTGTATGAAAACCTAATCTGCCACAGACAAACTGCTTTTGATGCCCAAACTTGTGGTTTAGGAATGCTCCTTATAGGTCCTTGACCTTCGAGCTGTATCTCAAAAGCAACTTAATGGGAAGGCATTTGTGGGAGGCCAAAATGCAGAAGCTTTCTTCGAGGAAGCAGCTGGGTGTTTTCATTTTTGCATCCTTTTGGTAGTGTTCCTGTCTTATGATAGATCTGAAATAACATTGCATGGTGATTGGATTTGGTTTTGTAGCTAAGAATTGATTTCAACAGATGTCAGATCACTCTAGGAATTTTAAACATAAATTTAAAACATAAATAAAACTGAAATCATTATAAGGGAGAACAGACAGTTAAATGGTAGCAACTTTTCTCTGTTTATTGGAGGAACTCTAGAAAGTATATAATTAATTCTATATACATCCAGAACTAGCAACATCAAAGATCATTCTGTATATGAATGATATAGTCCTTGTATATGAACAAATATATAGCCCTTGTCATAAAAATGCATTCACAAAAGGAAGTAAGTGCAGAAGGCAGCTGTAGAAGTAGTGCAACTCTTTTTCCCTTTGCCAAACAACAATGAAAACTTGAGAGACTGACTCAAAGACAAATACTTGAAGACAGTGATACTGCTAATGAAACTTTTTAAAGTCTGTATTTAAAATTGCCACTTTCCCTTAGGCATGTACCCATCCAATTCTAAACCTGTTGAGGAGTATATTATAAAATAATAAAAACCTGTAATTCTCTTTCATTTTTGCAGTTTTTCCCTAAAACTAAATTTTTTATAAAGACTAAATATATAATACATATAATTCATAAAGACTAAAACTAATATTATATCTTAAAACTAATAAAAACTGTATCTTTTTCTGTTGAGGGAGAAGGGATAGGAAAGAAAAATAAGGCATCAGTGGTATTAAGTACAGTCTTAGAGAAACTTATTTTAAGCTTAACTCCTTTAAAGTATCATCAAATTAGACCCCATATCTTGATGTCGATACCATAAAACTAAACATCCTTGCATCATCAGAGTGATATCAGAAAGCTCCAGAGTTTTCTGCAACCTGAGTCTGCTCATGCAGTTATGTTCAGATATTTCCTTATTTCTCTCCATGTCTGAGTGTGTGTGCGTGCCCATGAATGTTTCTCAGTTTTTCACACTGGTGTCAGCTCTAAAAAATTTTAAGAGCTAATACCTGCTCTCCTGGAAAAGAAAGCTTTTATTTTTTTTTTTCCTTTTTTTTGGTTCAATTGAAAAATTTACATTAATATTGAATGAAATTCTGAATATGTTGTTTTATTTTATTTAGCTCTTTTCATAGTCACTATTTGGTACCCCCTGCATTATCTAACTGCATGCACTGAATCTTCTTCTCCTTATTTATCACTCTTGATTTATTAGAAGGAATTCAAGGTTAGCCATTAGCAAACACTAACCATACTATCTTGCTGATACAGTGTGTAGTTTTCAGCAGAGGGAGGAAAATTCCCTGACAGAATTGTCTGCTCTTCGAATGCTGCCCACAGAGAGGCAAGAGGGAGAGAGATTCTCTGAACAAAAGAAGCAAATCTGCTTTGACAGCTGCCAGTGTGGCAGTGCAGACCACAGCACTTCAAAGCTGTGATGCTCTCTCCCATCAGCATCACTATCGGTGCTGCTGGGCATTCTCTGGTCACTCCACAGGGAGTGGATAAGTACCTGAATTCTCAAGTATTTTCTATTATTCTCACTTCCTCCTGGCTCAGGTGAAGACGTGGTGCAGAACTGTTATCTGCAGTCCTCCTCCACTGACACAGGCAGGTAAATTTTTAAGCCTGGTCTGTTAGCTAGTGATAAAGACTGTCTCTGGGCAGGCAAATAAATGACAGGTCCAGGACATAAACACTAATAATGCAAACATTTTTAACCAATATAGCTGATGTCAATAATAATCTATATTCAGCTACCTAATAGAAAACATTATTTTTACTGTGAAATAGTTGTAATTTCTGTTGTTCTCTTTTCTGTCTTATGTGAGGAGAAAAAATGTTTACTGGTAATTAATTCTTTGAGTGACTCTCCCAGTCTTCATAGCTGTGTAAGGTAAGAAACTACAATGCAAGCTGCCAAAATTGTGCAGTGAGCCATGTCTACTGGCTTTTTAAGTCCTTGTAGTGAAGTTATCAAGGCAGAAGTGAAAAACAACCTAATGTCTTCTGAGGTGCAAACACTGCAATGAGTTCATGTTACGTCACTGTCATGCTTATGAAATATAAGAGAGACACAGAGCATTTGTCTCTTCCATCAACTAACTCAGCTCTCAACATTGCTGGTGGCATGAAAGCAGGTTGAAAAAAAAATAATAACTGCGACTGAATTTTAACTATCTGTGTGGCTGAGCCTATTCCTGCTTTTTGTCAGGCCTGAATACTTTCCAGTATAATTTTTCAGTATTTTAAACTCCATTGTGAATAGGCTGGCTACCCCAGAAAAAGGAGATTGATATGGAGGGGCAAAAATAAGGGAGGGAAAGGCTCTGATCCAGAGTTTGTTATTACTAAGTATACATATGCAAAAGTGGAGTAAGTTTAACTGGCATATTACTCAGACTGTGGAGGGCAAAAATGTCCCTCATTCCTTTAGTGGCAATAGCTGAAAAAATCCAAGGTGATCTGAATTACTTTCTGTGAGGTATGCCAGTAAGTAGAATAAATATTTAAAAAAACACACATCACTGCATGCAATATAAACACAGAATCCTATAACATTTTGGGTTGGAAGGGACCTTTAAAGGCCATCTCTAGTCTAATGTCCCTACAATGAGCAGGAACATCTTCAACTAGAACAACATCTTCAACTCCATCCAGCCTGACCTTGAAGTAAATATGAATAATGTGAACAGCCTGAAACTGTCAGTACCTGGTGTCTTCCACTTTAGTGAAAGACTGCATAGCATGTCTCTTCTGCTTGGTGCTTGAGATTATCATGTTATCAGAAATTCAGGTTTGTAAGTCTCCATATATCAGCTTGCACTGGATCCACCCTTGGGTGGAGCAGTATATCCTGGTTTTCCATGTAGGCTTGAGTATGCCTGCACCATGTTCCTCCTACCCTTTCAGTTCTAGTGTGAGTGGCAACACCTTCTGTCTCTGCACATACTAAATCAATATATGTCTCTACAACCAAGCTGCTGACAGGAAAATGTAACTACACTTGACAGAGCCTTCCTGTGTTCCAGTGCTCAGAGGTGTTACTTGGAATATGGATCACAGATACTTTTCTGCTTGATGTTAATAATGACTTGGAAATAGATTGTCGCACACAGTTTATTATAAATAAAAACGTATTTTCCAGTATTCAGTATTATCCATGTTTTCTAGATCATTAATATAGGAAAAAATATTTGATAAGGAAGAAGAGAGTGATTTCCTGTAGAAAAAAGGAATATCTAAGGAAAAGCTTTTTCTTAGCATGATTGGAGGGGTACAGTGCTGTTTGTTTCTGTATAAAATGGTTTTGCTTGTATTGTGGTTTAAATGTGTTTTGAATTGAGTTTAATCCATCACATTCTGTTTGGAGTTGTGCTGTGTGTAATAGCAAAGTGACCTGTCTGTGCAGGAATACTGCCTGCTTATTGTAACACACCTAGGTCTCTCTTGGGGCTTATGAAATATTTTGAGTTTCTGAATTTATTCTTTCAAGAAAGCTAGCATTTTCCTGCACTTTGCAGCTTACAATGTGTAGAAAGAATATTTAACATTGGACGTGTAACATAAATAACGTGTTGTTGGTAGATGTCAGAATAGTGTGATACAGAGTACAATGGAAACTGGAAAGGTACAACTTGGTGCTCCTTTTTTTGACTTAGGATTCAGGAGATGTAAGTAATCTTGGGGTTTTCTGTTTGGGCTTTTGTTTCTCTGTTTGTTTTGTATTTCATATATTATCTGTGTGCCTGAGCGCTGCTTTTGAATCCAGGACTTGTTTTAATACCACCAAGATAAATGCAAGTGTTCATGTTACCCTGGCAGGGCTTTGTGCTTAAGCCTTTTATCTGTGAAACAAAGATGTTGAATAATGGCTCACCTTGTAGGCATTATAAGGACAAATTCTCCAGCCTTTGTGAGGTAGAGGTACAGGGATAACTTCAGGTATTGGTTGTGAAGTATTTTTCAATGTTATGAATAATGAAAAGTTGTTTGTCATAAACGGCATTCTTTGGGGAAAAAAATTAGTGGTTAAGAGCACAGAGTTAATCTTAATTTACATCACCCTTGTATTCAAATCCAAAGAAATCTGCAGCTACAAAGTGTAACATGGTTATTTATGGTGCTGTGATCAAAACATAGACTTGGGACAAGGCATACAGGATGAGCTGGCCGGGTGTATGGTTAAACACAGGAACAGAGAGGGGGTAGGTCTGAATTGCCTCTGGTCAGCCGTAATCAGGAACAACTCAGAGTCCTTTCCTAAACACTGTTACCTGTGCTTCCTCTTTCTGGGACCAAAGGGGTACAATGGATTGTTTCAGCTTCAGCAGATAGGCCCTGCAAAGCTCCCCACTGGCGACTACACTACATGATTTAGACTCCATTTCCAGCTGTGTGTTTTGATTACTATTGACTGAATCACAAACCTCACCTGGTTAGTGGCTGAGGCAGGTTTACTATGGAAAGTGATAAACTCTGGATTGTGCCCCACAGTACAGATGTAAGTAAACCCTCCCTTCACCCCATCACATGTGCAATTTCCACGAATACATATTTTTATCTTTCTAGAATTCTTACATCTTGGCATATGAAGAGAGGAACACCAATCTCATCTCTGAAAATTGTATGCCAAGAGAAACAGCAATACACAACCTCCTGTTCCTAGCCCCAGTTTGCCATGATTGTTTCAAAAGATCAAATTCACCCAGAAACCAAAATATAGGTCTATTTTCTGAGGAAAAGAAAAGAAAATATAATCCAGTTTTCTGGATCTCAACTGGTCTCAAGTCATGATGGCATTTTCTTACTTTTTTAGACTTTCATTTTCACTATTTATGTATCCAAATTCTAGTCGAGGCTGTAGTACAATTAATCAGTAGCTGGAGACAAAAGTAATTGCATTTTTCTGAT
This sequence comes from Cichladusa arquata, assembly GCA_026413545.1. Taxonomy (NCBI): domain Eukaryota; kingdom Metazoa; phylum Chordata; class Aves; order Passeriformes; family Muscicapidae; genus Cichladusa; species Cichladusa arquata. The sequence goes on along the minus strand of JAOTQP010001652.1, from coordinate 29,670,685 downwards.
TTTCCTAATTTGTTAGAGCACTTTTGGCAGTTACTGTTAGCTGAGCAAGAACTGTATTCTCAAAAATTATTCACTGGGGTATATTCCAGTTACAAAGATGAAGTCCTGGGTCATCTAAAGGGTGTGCTGAAATGAAGTGAGGGAAGCATATAAAAGTTGCTGCTGAAAAATAAACTTACTGAACCAGAATTAATGTGGTGTTCAGAAGAAGGTTTTTTAATGTCTAACTTCAAACATTACTTTCCCATGGATCAATGACTGCTTTGATGATATAACATGAGATAACATCAGCTATTTTTTGTTTATTATTTCATGAAAAGAATTATTTCACAGAAATACTGAAATTAATTTTATGAGGCCCCTAATTTTTTTAATTTGCAAACTTTACTGAACAATATTGATCTTAAAATTATATAAACTCAATTTTATTAATCTACTAAACTGTGTAAAAAACTATACTAATTATCAGTAAGATTTTGCCATGAATTTGATGATATATAATAGGTGTATATATCAAAGTATGGAAATCCTCCAGAGAAAGAATCTATGAACTTTACTCTCTGGGTCTTTTTGTTTGTTTTTCTTTCCTGGATCCTCATTTGAATTTTTCAGAGTTAGGATTAATTGATAACTTTTAGAGCTGGATTTTTAGGAGTAAAAGATTCTAGAAATCTTTCCTTTTAAGAATATGACGGCAGAAAGACTTAAAATTTCCTGCAAAAGAAATTCTATACTGGTATAAATAATTCTGACTGCTTGTTTGCAAAAGGAGAACCACAATAAACTTGCATTTCTTTCACTTTGCAGTCTATTTTCATAGCTGAAACTTGTTGCTAACTGCCTTTGTGTGGCAACATCTTCATTTTGTGCTGCAGGAAGAAAATAATTTGCTACAATAGCAAAACACCTTAATACACTGTATAAACAGCTTCAGGTGGAACTCTGTGCATTAAACAGTTACATCACATTTTAATGTTTGTCCCTTGCCCATGACTTCTGAAGAAATTGCAGTAATTCATGCCCAGTTCGCCATGCCATTCAATGGAATGCAGAACATCTGATAAATTCTCTTTCTGCATCCAGCACAGATATATTCTGAATAGATGTTGCAGTAAGATTAGTAGTCTAATTATTGCAATCCACACATGATGATTGCTGTACTTCCTTTTTCTGTAGAGCTGTCCACAATTTTCACAAGTTCTTTGGAAGTGCCTGAATATGGTGTAATATTCATGAAGTAAGGCAATTTTAGTTACTACATCTGTAGTACGAAAGAGAAGTTCTTTATTTGGAGAGCTAAAAACTGGTGTTTGCGTTGGGCAAGATGATGTTTTCTTCAAAGAAGTTTGATTTCAATCTCAATATCCCAAAACAAGTGTCTGGGATCTTGAGGTGATTCACAAAGTCTCACTCAACAACCTCTTGTTGAGGAAATAAATATCAATTCCAAAGCAGGAGATAACAACTTGTAAGGAAAATGTGAGTGGGGTATTGCACAGATTAGAAAGCACTGAATGCAAGCACAGAATCTGGAGGACTCTAAATTTGAGTAATCATGTGGATCCTTTTATTCAAAAATAAGCAGCTCCTGCTGCAGTTTGTGGATCAACATACCTTGCTGATCTGTATTATTTTGCCTTAAACCACACCAAAAGAAACAGATTCTAAAACTAGAATGTTTTGAAGTAATGCTCTATATGTGTAGACAAATATCAGCTTTGCAGGCTGAAGCTCCTCAGTCTTACTTGTGATATGAATACTTGAAAAAAGCAAGATCCTTGTTATAGTATTATTTCTTCTTTCAGATCCTAAAGATTTATAGACAAATGTTATTACATCTATCAAAATTTTGTGCTTTCACATGTGCAAGGCCTTTATGTGCTTGTTGCATTAAAAAGCCACGGACAATAGAAAGGTATTTGAAGATACTTCATGTTAGGTTGATTTCACAGGCTCTAATGCAATTGCTGAAGGTTTGTCTTTGACAGAACTTTTGCTAATTCTTTGTGCTGTTTGGTTTTTGCCCCATGTGGCTATCATATTCAGATTTGCTCAAAGCAGTCTTTTCTCCCCTTCATTTACACTGAGTGAGTTTACAGGTTTTGTAACTTGGCTTTAATAAAGGCAATAACATCTGGCCATATCTATTACCACTGTTAGCACTGTCTAGGAATTTTGGAAGCAAAACTTCGTGTATGCATTTCTGTCTAACTTATATTTTTACATAGATTCCCTTTCAGTTTGGAGGGAGGAATATTCTTGTAAAGTCTCAGGGAATCCCTGACTCTGCTATAAGCCTTGCTTTTAAATTCTTTAAAGAAATATTACTGAACAAACTTAAATTAGTCTATATGAATGACATACAACTGACAGCTTCCAACAAAGATCTAAGATATATGATAATTATGCACTATATTTTAGCCAGTAATAACAAGGCTGTATAACTCAGTAACTTTTGCAAGAGGAATAATAAGATCAAGTCATTCCTTTATGACCCAAAGCAGGGCAAAAATAAAAAAAAATTATATTCTTAAGTTCTTCTTTTTCTGCAAGATAAATGTTCTTATTTTTTCATAAATAAGAACAAAAATTTTTTTTGGCAAATATCTGGTGTCCTAAAGGTACTTTTGAAAATAGCTGCCAGATTACCATATAACATAAAAAGTCAAGTTTATTTAAACTAGCAAAGCAAGTAATCACAGTAAGAAAGAATGATTGTAGGGAATATTAAAAACAAGACAATTTTCAAAACAACCTTTATGAAAAGTTCATACTAAGAGCATACTACATCTGGATTCCCTGGATGCTGTAGAACTGATCGAGACAACTCAGAGGGATACTAAAAAGGAATTAGATTTTTTTTCTCTCTGGTGTAATGGATGGATAGAAACAAAGGAGGGAGAAGAAGCTTACGAGGCAGGAAGCATTCCTTCTTGACAGGAGTCAGGCTGTCTGGGAGCCAGCATTCAGGTTTCTATCTTAAATGCCCTGGTGCCTTGGGAATGCAAAACGTGGCAAAACCTGGCATTTCCTCTGTTTTTCTGTTCTCACAGAGAAGACATTCTTCTGTGACGAATTCTATCTCCTGTATATTTCCTACTTGGGAGATATGATCTTAATGTCTGTACAAAAATTAAGTACTGTAGACATCCACAGGCATTGAATGCACAAGATGAACTGGAATAATTTTTTAAACTAATCTAGGTTAATGTCTGGATATTTTTGTATCTGTTCTGCTAAAGGCTTTTAGAGTTTAAAGCAATGGTTTTGATTTTGTTCACATTTGTTTTTTGTCACACTGGGCTTATGACACCCTGTGCATGGACATGACAATCAGTTAACAAAATTGTATTCTTACAGAGATGTAACATAGCTCAATCTTCATTTCCACTGTCGCATTTTTAAGGGATGATCTATCCCTGTGGTGACTCTGTTATCTGAAGGCACCTGTGTGAGGTGATTATGGATGGCAAGTTTGCTTTCATCTGTTGAATCAAGTCCTTCTCAAGCCATATATAGTAGGAAAATCACAGACAGAACTCAGAGCAACAAACTATAGCAAGTCATTTAGTAACAAAGCCAGAAAGGAATTTCAGTAATTAAAGACAGAAGTGTACAACACTAAAACCCTCTAGAAATCCACAGTAAAACCTCACTTGGCTCTTCAACCTACTGAAAAGCAGGCTTATATTTCACCTGTCTTTGAGAAGAAATTAACATATTTATCTTTATTTATTTGAATATTAATGGACATAGGGCACTGACAAAAATACCTCTATTTCTTAGATTCTTAAAATTCTTACAGATTACAGATCATGAAGTGCATTCCCTTGGTGTGTAGATTTATGGTAAGAAAAACACATAAATGATTCATTACATGGCTAGTGTTTTCTTTTTTTCTTTCTTTTTGAAAGCACCTACTCTACTTAATGCCTTTTACTTTTCATCACTTTTTTAGGTTAACGTTTCTTAGAACAACCACACTGTTGGCATCTACACTCTAAGTTCCATGTAGCATGGGTGAACAATTTTCAGCTACTGCTTAGGTGATTTTTTTTTTTTTTTTACTTGCCAAATGGTCTTACTTTCATTTCAGCTAGCTATTTGGCAGACAGATTTGATCAGCTATGAACCTACCATCATTACTTGTGTCAGTAATGAAAGGCTTGCCAGCACTTTAATACCACTGATTCCTGTATTTTAGAATTAGGCAGCTGTCCTAAAGAACGTTCCAGAATCTTGCAAGGGAATTGTTTTGATTTACCATCTTGGCTTAGTGCAGATGATGCTTACTATGTGGGAACTGGCAGATGTATGTGAGAAGGCACAACTTGGCTTGCCAAACAAGAGTTTAGAGCTCTTCACTGGGTAGGGATACAGTAGGTCTGTGTGTGTGCCACCAAGCCTAGAAACCAGGCTAGATACCACATAATGCCCTTAGGAACAGTCCATGTATGACACAAGTGGGTTTCATTCAGATAAACCTTTTGTTCATTTCAAAAACAATAGTGAATTTTTAGTATCAGTTTTTATTCCTGGCTTAAAATAGAATTACCAGAGAGTTTGCAGTAGGATGGATTTATTATAAATGTTTTTGTTGTTAATTTAGGATGGGGAGAGCTTTCCAATTCAAAGGGGAGATAAACGTCTCTTAGTGAGAATGACAAGATTTCCAGAATCTGATTTTATCAAGTTAGTTTCCAGATCTTCGGGTACACTGGGGCTATAAGTTTTCTCATATTATGAGCAATTTAATGTAGAAATCCCTTCTGGTAAAGTTTTTACAAGGGTTTAATATTTAAATACACATCCTCCAGCATATATAACAACTTTGCAAGCTAGTGGGCCAGAGAGTTCCATCCAGGGGTCCCTTCCTCGTGTGCAAATGCCTGGCAGTATTGCAAACTGCATCACCATGAAACAGTTTTGGCTGCAATGAGCCAATCTGTAACCATGTCATTAGACAGCATTTTTGTCTCAAATTCTGTGGAATTAATCCTACATATTGGATTGGGGGCTAAGATTTTAGTCTGCATGACTTGGGCAGAAGTGAAGGAAGGGTGTTATTACCAGTGCTGCTATCAACTACCACATTCTAGTGCTTAGATCTGCACTATTGTTTGGGCCAAATCTATCTGGAAACATGTTCAGCTTTGGCAGATGGAAGCTGATGCATTCTCAACTCTGCTGCACATACTCAACAATGCTGCACATTGTAGGAATTTCATCCTTGACCAAATATTTGTCAAAAACAGTCTGGCGAAAAATTCCTATGATTTTGGGAATGGGGAGGCTGTTTTTTTTTCTTTTTGCTGGAAAATGTAAAATTTATAACCAAATGCACATTTGGTTTTTCATTTTAGCAGCCATGCATGGTAGCACTGCAATTTAATATTGCAGTCACCGATTATTAAGTTTGAAGTTGATAACCAGAAATAAATACTCTCGGGTTACATGCAGACTCCTATAAAAGAAGCCATTTATGAAAATACACATTTTATTAATTCTTTAAGAGTGACCACAGGAGACAGGGCATACCTTCCAACATTCCCTATTGCTTGAATTTTTCATACAGCTGAAGTAGAAAGCTTTTCCCTACTTCTCCAAAGAATACAAAACTCAAATTTCTGAAGTGTTCCAAGAGAAGTGAACCACAGGAACAACAGTTATTTTGTACAAAGTTTGTTATGTTATTACTTTAAAATCACTTCAAAATTAATATTCATGCAGGACTAACTTTTATTTTGAGATCAGATAGAATAGCTGCTGCAAGAAAGTTTCATTTGGTTTTGCCTGTAGCATTGTGTTTCACATGTAGCATGTGGTTTCACATGTAGCATTTTTAAAACCTTCTACACTAATAGAATGGAGTTATAAAATGCTTGAAAACCAAAGTGATCACTGAACTTGTAAACAGCTCTACTGTCAAAATGGTTTGAAAATTGTGAAGTGAATCACCTCACTTGATTCAACAATTAAACTCAAGATTGAACTTAAGCCCATCATGGGTTTGTGAGACATAAAATATAGCACAAGGTACAAAAGTTTGCTTTTAGAGGATTTAACATATAGGTCAACAGCTGAAGGTCTGAAGTTATTGGAGGACAGAAATAACCTGTGTCCTTGGGTTACAAAGTCACAGTAGTACTCTTCTTTTCTTGGGTGTATACTAATAATTTGGCACTCAGTACCACTAGTCAGTGTTCTGGCCTGCAATTTTTCTGTCAGCTTGCATAAAGAGAACCCCTGGAAAAGCTCCTAAACAGCTTCTCTTCCACCAGCTGCAATGTGCATTGGGTTAAAGAATTTTTCTTCTCGTAAAGATGTGTGGTGGTGCCTATAAAAACCTGGCAACTTTATATGAGTTAGACCATTGCATTTAACAGATGCAGCATCTGCCTTCCTTTGCCTTGGATAAGAGCTTTCAACGACTGAGTTTTCTAGTTGTGAATGCCATGCATTTTTATTTTTGGGAGGGGTACTTAAAGATCGTTTGTATTTCCCAAGATGGTCTGTACCATCAGATCACAGAAAACCAACTGTCAGTATTGATCCTAATTCTGGTGGGTTTTGTTGTGTTGGTGGCATTTTTTTTTTTAAACTCTGATAAAATGTCAACAGTGATGCATATCCTGAGTAAGTTGGCTGTATGAGTAAAGGCACCTATGCACCTGTTTCTCTCAAGAACGTTGTGCAAGAAAAAGATTTTCTGTCATCTATGGTTGCTCAGCAAAATTGTCAGAGAGTTGTGCAAAGTTGGTTACAAATTACTCCAAAGTAAATGATATAAAGGTTGCAGAATCCAATCAGTAAATGTCAAAACCTAAGGACCAGTTTGAAATGAGATAAATAAAGTTAATTACCAACCTCATTAATTCAGGTGATTTTAGGAGGATTGTCTCCATGGCAATGCAGTTTGTGAATAATTATTATGATTAATAGATTTGATGAAAATACAATGTTACAATGTTTTGCCTACCTTTTATTGGCTACTGCAGTAGTGATTGGTGTCACTCTGTGGTTTTAAATTGATCTGTGGATTAACCGTCAAGCAATTAATAATTTTGTTAGGTATCTATCACTTTTATTAGATTCAAGACCATTAAATGAAAACAAAAGATCATCAGTTTCAAGGGAAAAGAAGGTAGTACAAAACTTTTGCCATGGCATCCATTGAGTTTTCAAAGCATGGGTAACATTATGACAGGGAGAACTGAGATGCATGTTGAGGAGTAGCAGGACTGTGGTTGATATGAAATACAGCTGAATTACAGTCACATGGTCGACAATCTGATGGGCTGGTTTAGGATTTTTCTAGTTACCTTGATATCCTCTTTATTCTTTTCATTACTGCCTGAAATCCTAGTTCTGGCTGTATCAAAAGCATAGGACGCTAACCTTGTGCGCCTGTGCTTTGGGGATAAAGCTTGTTGTACTTCAGCAAGAAATCCAGTAATGATGGCCTCTCTGTGCAAACTGATGGAGTGTCTGTCTGTCCTTCTGTGACCTTCTGCCTTCTCTTTGAATGACAGCCCTTTGTTCCTCCTCTTTGCTAGATTCATTCCTGAGGGAAAATGCTCGCACGCTCACACCTACACTATTGTGAGCAAAAAAAGGGAAGAATGGGGACAGAGCAGTAGCCCCAAGAGCCTTGTCCCATCACTTGATTATGTGACTATGCTAGAAGGGGAAAAAGAAGTATTAAATGTGATTCTGCAGCCAAAATGATCCTTCTCCTCCTCCATACCATCTGCATCATCTGAGAGCCAGGATGTTTTGAGTTACAGAAATTTGAGTGAACTATCTCAGATAGTGCTTGTTTTGAGCCTTCTGAATTGTGACAAAATTTCTCACTTTAGCAGGCAAAAATGATAAAAAGAAGCACAAAAATCTGGCTTCCAAAATGTCAGAAAAAGGGAGCAAATGCTCTGCCAGGATTTCAGTTGGTTGAAGAGGAAATAGTAAATCCATTGGAGTAGTCGATATTGTTATGTAGGAATTTTTTTTCACAGATCACGTATTTGACTCACTCAGTTCTGGTCAGTAAAAGTAAACAAGAGGATATGAAGTCATTTGCCCAGATGGGGATAATATTTGCTCAATGTAGAGTAATCTTTTGAGTGAACCACCAGCAGTAGCTACCTGTATGCATGCATTTTCCTTGTTTAAAAAGAAGAGAATATGGCTACACATTTTAACACTTTTAATGTGGTTTTGGGTTTTTGGTGGGGTTGGTTTTGTTTTGTTTGTTTTTATATTGCCAGAAGTTTAAACTGGCTGGCCTGACTTCTTTCCAGGTGTTGGGGCTGTTGTGGCTATTTATAGCCTTGGGGAATCCTCTCTCTCTTTCCCTCCACATTGCATTGCCCATCCCCCACAAACACAGGCTCAATGCCAGCCATTGTATTTTTATGTATGTTATACATACATACATATATATCTATATCTATATATATTTATATTTATGCATACAAAAAGATGAAGCCATGGGTCTGTGAAATGGTACTGTGGAATTTCTTCTTGATTTTTTTTTTCCTGAAAAATGCCATTAAAGTAAGTATTTTTAAAAGGTTTTATCTTGCCCAGTTCCAATCTCAGTAATTATCTTGTGGTGGAAAATATTTTGGGAGATTATCACAAGATGAGCATTCAAACAAGAACTTTGTGCAGGTGTCCTCCCATACTAGTGGAAATTCATAAAGTCATGATTAGACCAATATTAGGACACACATTTATTTTGCTGTCATATGCAGAGATTTGAATATAAAAAGGAATTGTTTTTTTAACAAATCATGAGTGCCCATGACAGTAGCCATGTGCAAGACAAATAGAGCATAAATGAATATAAGTGATGTTTATAATGGCAGTGGTACTGGTCACTGATAAGAATTTGAAAGTAATGGTTGCTTTTCACATTACTAAATGTAAAAGGTGCCCCTAAAACTGTATATAGGCAATGGCAGTCCTTAAAATATCTCTATTTAAGAGGTATTCAGAAGCAGTATTTCTATCCATGTGGCAGTAACTATCAGGCCTAGACTGCATAGTCCAAGAAGGAAAAATAAATCCTATGAAATTTTCCCTAGGGAACTCTGAGTTAGAAAATGTTATCTAAAGAGAATGACTAAGGAAAAGAGACTAGTTTGACATAGGGTCCTCTGTAGTCCCCTATACAGTGGACTTCTACATATAATGGTCTGTAGTAAATAAGGGAAATGGAGCATTTAGAATATTGATTCTTTTACTAAAGTAACACCTTGAAAAATTAAAGTTCCCTCTATGATACTTGGAGTACTTTCATGAAAAGGTATCTAGCAGATAGGTAGGTAGATGCAAACCCTGTATGTCATAGGCTGTGATATACACCAGAAGGGTGCTAAAGACTAATCAGAAGTCTGATGTATTCTATATTTTTTTATAATGTGATAAATCATCCCTAGTTTCCCTGTAAGATGCAACAATATGCTACTATCCTAATTAGGCAATTTAATACAAGAAACTAAATTTATTCACATCTGGTTCAGCTGCTAAAAATGTAACTGGTAAATGCTGCAGATCTTTTGACAACTAGGAAAATATTCTGACTGTTAACAGGAGGATCTTATTCATTTCAGGCTCTCAAAAACATAAATACTTTTGAATACAGGAAACATTGCAACCTCATTCTGTGTCTAGAAAACTTGAATCAATATCTAATAATTAGGTTAAGCAGTATAACTAAAAATGTTCTAATTACCAAGTGGATGCTATGCAAAAATATGAGGTGACTTTTTCTGAAGGAGAAGGTGAACTGTAGCTTCAGTTGAAGACTTACAGAGTGTTTAACTGAATGGTGAGGTACATCCCCTATACAATGAAAGCTATAGCTGGAGATCTAGGTTAACACTTCTGCTGGTCTTTAATTCTTTTCTCTTGCAATTGTCTGTGTTATGCTGTGATACAGATTAGCTACAAATCAAAGTTAAGTCTGAAAATTCATGTTTGTGTGTGTGCACGCATGGTTTAGATACCAAGTGGACTGCACTGCTATGATGACATTCATTGCACCATGGAACTGAAGCACAGTGTGGAAGACAGGCAAAGATGCTGTAACTCTTGACATTTTTTCATCTGGGTAGAAGCAGACAAGGAAAAAACTTGAAAGACTATTTTAGCATCCATATCTCTCATCCCACACTCCTTCAAAATGTTGGGTAGAGAGCCACAGTGTTGGAAAAGCAATCTCTGCAATGCCAAGGTACAAACCTTTGCACATAGCAAAATCCTGCAGTACAACATTCTGATCTGTAGTGGAATAAAATATTTTCATTGGTACAAATATTTGGCAGTGTACAAGATGCCTATAACACTAAAAAAGTTAAAAATTCAGCAAATTGTGTTCTTAAGGACAAGATGGTTCAATGATATAAGCATTTGGCATAGTAAGCAAAAATAAAGTGCCTGTAGCTTTAACAATCCAGAAACTGTGTAATAGAAATCCAAGAAATATAACAATATTTTAAAATTGATTTTATTATATTTATTAGATAAAAATCTATTAATACGCCTATATACTGATACTTATGCATATTTAACAATAATGTATTTATATTCATAATTAATTTTTATCTCTAGATGAGAACACATTAATAAAAATCTGTAACACAGGAAAACATCTGAAAATGAAATATGCTAAAAAAAAGCTTTTGTTGAATCTAGAAACAGTAAAGGAAAGTGGAATTTAATAATCTCACAATCATGCTATTTTCCACCTATTATGTTCTCCAAAATGACTGTGATGAGCAACTATAATATTCCAATGTCCAGAAGCCAGTCTGAGCAGACTGGATTTATCCATCATCATTTTGTGGTTCATTAGATTTTTATATACTGTAGTAGCCAATAAGGAAGCATTTGGGAACTCTTCCAGGAGTTATATCAGTGCTTCATTAGTTTTAAGGCCACCTTTCAGCCTCATGCTTACTTGTAAAATAAAAAAAAAAATCCTTATTCTCTGTGGAGTAATGAAAGAAAAAAGCCTCTTGTCTTTACAAGGTTGTATTTTTAATTTTTTTCCAGTAGTATATTATCTTCTGAGCTGAAACACACAGAAAATTGTGGCTGGCTGGAATTCTGTGTGTCCAGTTATGGCCTTAAATATAATGAGCATTAAAGTAATTGAGGTGTTGATATGAAACTATCAAAACAAACTTCCATCCAGAAATGCCAGTGGCATTATAATAGTCACTATTCTTGATGCACAGTTAATGGTACTGCAGCTTACTGAGAGAACATTCACAACTGAGAAAATCACTGTTGGTGAGCACCGTGCACACTTCCATTGGGAAGGAAATGAATGACTCTCCTTCAGCAATACACTGTGGGGTGCATGATCCTCCCACTTCCCCCTTCTCTACCTCTGGCCTGCCCTGCACCTCCTCTACAGTTTCAATAACCTGTTATCAGGTGCAAGAGCTTGGTGGTGAAGCATGCCTTGGTCATGCTCGGAGCTCCTGCAAGGCTGAGGTGCCAGCAGCACAGAGAGTACCAGGACAGCAGCATGTGCAGCACAGACAAGATGGGACAGGAGAGCAGGAATGGCAAGGGTCATCCCCTGATAGCTTTGGAATATTCCTTTTCTTAATTGGAAGGGACCACAGTGGGTCATCTGGTCCAGCCTCCCTGCTCAAGCAGGGTCATCCCAGAGCACACGGTACAGGATTGGGTCCAGACAGCTCTTGGCTATCTCCAGTCAGGGAGACTCCACAACTCCCTGGACAATCTGTTCCAGTGCTCACTCACCCACACAGTAAAGTTCTTCCTCAAGTCCAGGTGGAACTTCCTGTGCATCAGTTTCTGCCACTGCCTCTTGTCCTATTGCTCAGCACCACTGAGCAGAGCCTGGCTCCATCCTCTTGTCAGCCTCTCTTCAGACAGTGACAGACATCAATGAGGTGCCCCCTTCAGTCATTTCTTCTTGAGCCTGAACTGGCCCAGTTCCCTCAGGCTTTCCTTGTAAGAGAGATGCTCCAGTTCCACAATCATCCTTGTTGCCCTCCCTGGACCTGCTCCAGGAGCTCCATGTCTCTCTTTCACTGAGGAGCCCAGAAGTGCACACAGCACTCCAGATGTGGCGTCACTATGGCTGAGTAGAGTGGGATCCCTTGACTGATCAGTCCCCTGAGAGCAGCACTGCAGGTCTTAGAATGAACTCTGGCTCAGAGGCTTTCAGACTCTGAGGAGGCACTGCCTCCCCCCCAACTCCTAAGTATGTCATAAAGTCCACTACCATTTGTTAAAAACAATTTTGAACAAGAAATAACTAATCTGAGATCCCCTTTCCCTAGTTTTTTTTTTTCCCCAATGCTTTGGAGCAAGAAAACCTGCACTAGCAATTCCCTTCATTCTATGGAAAATTTTGAAAAAAAACCAGGCAACAAATATAAAGGCTTTAGCTATTGAGTTCTGCACTGAAACCCAAATATCAGAGTAAAAACTCTGAAGAACATAAGTTTCCACCCAGTGCATCCCCAGCAATTTTTTGCCCTTAAAATTCACCTTAATTTTGCAAGCATAATGAAATGGTGTTGTCTCTCTGAAAAATATAATCTTTATATTTTTGTTAAAGTTTACTTAAATTGTCACTGACATAGTGCTGAAATATTTAAATAAGGCAGTCAGGGTTTTGCACACATGCCTCACAGTATATTCTATCAAACAAGAGAAAGGTAATCATGATGATTAGGCATGTCTGGGTAGAGCACTTTTCTGATAGCTAATCGTGTCAGAAATATTTCACCATGACTTGAGTATAACTGTCAACTATAATTTTCCATTTTGTTTAATGTATTTGGCTCTGAAACAGTGATGTGACCATTTCAGAAAGATGCTGTCTTTATTTGGCCAGCTATGTGAAGAACCCTCATGGATACCAAAAGGCTGTGTATCACAAAGTGCTGTAAATTCATCTTTGCATCCACAGAGTGAAGGTCATTCTGGTGGAAGATAAAAATAACATTGTTCTGATTTTTTTCTCTCACAAATGCATGACGAGTTGTTCTCTTTACTTCACTGCAGTTCACCTCTTTGACTGAGTTTCACTTGAAAAATTATGAAGAATAGCACACAAACCCCCAAGTTTTCAGAGAAATAGTTAGCATACAGTGTAATAGTCTTCTGCTTCTTTGATATGGGCTCTATCTCTCACTGCCAACATACAGGCTTGTAAGTCTTATTCATTCATGTGTCTTGCCTATTCTGTCAGGGAATTTTTTCCTATGATGCTCATTTTAACCTCCTGAACTTATCTTTCTAGCCAACAAAGGTATCACATTTTATTCCAGATGAGTTTTCATATCTTTTGATTTTGCTGAAAGCCCCTGTACAATTAAAGCCAAAGGTACCATTTAATTTGTCTTTAAAAACAGACACATGTACACCCCAGGTTTTTGCTTTATGGGGGAAAATTTTACTTCCCTTTGACAAGAGGTTTTCTTACTTATTTTGCTGTTTTTTATTCAGAAGCTAACACTTAATACTGATAGTTTAGATACTGTGATTCTGGATAATGTCTGTTTTCTTGGTGAGATGGGTCATATTCAGCAGGCCTGTGCATGGGTTGCTGTTGACTATAGAATATAGCTGCTTACCTACCTATGCCTGTCAAAGAATTAGTGAACATTTAACACTGTTTTAACAGACTATTACAGGTGTGAAATGTTCTGTAAAACAATGCATTTTCTATTCTATATTATGGGAGTAATTCCAGCTACGTACTGTTTAAATATCCCCATCACCACCATGCAAAGTAGATATATACTACACCTGAAGCTGGTGTCAGAATTAGTTGTGCTATGCTTCTCAAACCTCAAGATGCTGCCCTCAATACTAAGCTTCCTACAGTGAGATTCATGCTCTGGAGCATTTTAACAACCAGGCACCTGCAGCTGTGTTCCTGATGCCAGGCCAACTCAGAGTACAGGCAGAATTCAAGACTAAGTATCAACCTCTTCAATTCTCTGTGCGCAATGGCTTCAGACCACACCAAAAATTTTCTTTGCCTTCTCCCAGCCCCTTTTTTTACCACATATTTTAGCCAACTTTTTGGCGTCAGCTCCCGCTTCTTCTGTGCTTATCATTAATGTAGCAGTATCTTACAAAAAATGAAATATAATTGAAATATTATGTATATATAATGTATGTGGGGCAACTGGCACTTCAGACTATTTCCTGTGCCAAGACAATGCTACTTTTCAGGAATTCAGCCTACTTTTTGAGATTATGCTCGAGAATATTTCTGGTTGTATTCTCATTCTCTGAGCCACGTCTTCCCAATTTTCCTAGATACCTTATCTTCTTCCCATAAGTAAACAATCTTCCTTGGAAAATGACATTTATAGTATTATATGCAGACCGTTATACAGCCTTGTAAACAAAAATAGGCAAATTTGTAACATTTAAAGGGATTTACATTTAACACCATTGAAAACTAGGCTCCTACAAAGCCCACATACCAGTTCACTTATAAGACTCAGCACCTAAGTAGAAAAAATAATACAAATTGCCCCACTTTTAATCATCAGAAAACAATTTAATGTAAAATGTAGTTCAAAAAGAATGTGAGGTGCCTCTGGTTTTCTCTCTAAATGTTTTATATTTTCTTATTTTCAAAGATTGAGTATGCTTTTTATTTCAAAGTAAAACTTAGGAATGTAAATTTGACTATGTGCTGCATATCAAACAGCAATGTAACACTTGCTAATTTCTCAAATGTTGGCAGATTTATGCAGTTTTCCACTGCTCTTAAGTTGCAAGTATTTGCATTACAAATAATGGACTGAAAGCACACTAAGCAAGAGTTTTTCAGAACAGATGCCCTGCAAAATGCAGTGGTACAAAGGGAATGAATTGGCTTTTGTTGCTACTGTGTTCTACAAGGTGAAGGCACATTGCTAGAGTGGATTATAAGGGGCAAGGAAGTTTTTCTTCACAGGCAAAGCGTTATGCTCCTCCGACCATAGAAGATGCTTTTCTTATTGATAAGATTTAATCCAGATCTTCAGGAAGTGGCAGTTTTGGTTTAATTTAACATGAGATATTTGAAATCACTTCCTAGAAAATAACCATGGTATGGTAATTACATAGAGGAGTGAAAAGACAGTTGCTGCCTCTGTAATTGAACCAATATAGTCTTTGTCAATTTTCATGCTTTTAACTGTTTTCTTTTTAGATCTGTAAAAGGGAGGATCATGTTTTTCAAAATGGGGCCTTGAATTATGCACATTTTGATTCTGAAATAGACTAACTTGAATTGTTCCCTGTGGTGTCATCTCTTTGCACAATTTACTGAAAGCAACAAGTAGTTTGTTTCTATAGATTTTATTGTTTATATTTACAAGAAATAAAAGCTTCAAACAAACAAAAGTGCAAATATTTTAAAGAATGTTATTCACATACAATTACATGCCAGTTCTTTTCGAAAATATGTCTTTTATGAGGTAGTGTTACTTTTCAGCATCAGTCATTTCTGAGCCCATTTAATAGATAATATATGCTCCACTCAAAAAATATTGAAAAGTGTCCAGTTAAAGGAAAATATTATCCGATACTTTCCTCAGGTTTCTTAAATAGAAGAGAAATAGCATAAAATCCATATTTAATAGATGATTGACCTAAATGTTTACAAGATAGACATTTCATGCTGTTCACTTATTTGTATAACCCCCTGGTCTTTTTAATCAATACATGGCATGGCCATTAGGAATCCAAGGAGATTTCTTGATTTAGATTTGCAGTTCAGCTTTTTATATCTACCGCTTGTGATAATTCTGGTTTATTCAGGCACATTTGGATAGCATTTGGCAAAGTGAGAAATGTGTGCAGCACATAAGGTGTCTCTCAGACACAGTAAGTACAACTGGTTTCTGGACCTCCTGTGGTAAATTTTCAGACGTGCTATAGGGCTGCCTTAAGCTGGTGGTGAATTGATCAGGCTGACTGAGAAAACCACGAGCTGGACCCCTCAGTTATCTTGTATCTGGCTCAAGAAAGGCTGGACAATGGAATGTGGAGGTCTCAATGTTGGTTCAGTGAGGCACACAGGAACACTCACAGCTCTGTACCAGCCATTGGCCTTGCTCTTCCTTCATCCTGAAATACAAGACTTGTTCCAAATCTGGTCCTTTAAGAAGACAGGGGTGTGCACAAAGGCTCTGGCGAGGCAGCTTTTACTGCTATCTCAGTGGGTGGAGGAGGACCAAAGTGTTTATTTTACCTCTTCTATAAACTATAAATTCAGAATGAATGTAACCAAGTGTCAAGGGTTTGACTTGGGTTTGCCGATTTTTAATATATATTTAGTTTCTTTTAGAGATAGGATTTAGGAGCCAAGACAAGGCAGGCTTAAAACTTAAAAGGGTATAAAAAGAAATTTATTAATAACACAAAAAAAATTCAGAATAAGATTTCTAGATCATTCCCTCCTCCTCCCCTTCTCTCATCTTACACATTTCTTAACAGCAACATACAGAGAACACTTCAGTCAGTTATTTACTTAAATAATCATTTCAGTTCACTCTAGAGAGAAAAGTTCCTTTTTTTGGTTTAGGCTTAGGGGATGTCTTCACGTTCACAATCTGCATCTGCCTGGAGAAAAAACTGCAAATTGTGAACATCCTCCCATCCCCACAGTCCCTCCAGAGCTGTGTTATGGGTTATGCTGCACACTTGGGCTACCACTTTTAAAGGCAAGCTGCTGAAAGACAAAATTCTCTTCATCTCTTTTTTCTATTAAATGTCTCTGTCCATATCTCCAGTCCCAAAACAAAGAGCCTCATTCTCTCGAGGCAAAAAGATCCTTTTCTCAAGCACTTTAACCTCCCCAAGTATTTTTCACAGTTTAAAGGAATTTCAGTGTAGTCACAGTCCCCTCATAACCCACAAAAAAAAGAGGTTTTCAGCTGCTTATCAGTGGCATCTCTTCAATCTCTTCCCATCTGGAAACTTAATCTTCATTTCGCTGACTTCAGTAGACTCCTTGCTTTATTTTTCTCATTCAGGGGAGCTCAGAAGACTAGGTCTTACCCAGGCATTAAAAGACTTAAAATTGCATTCAGAAAGTGAAGAAGCTGGGCCAGGCCATGCTGGAAAAACTCTGGGCCACATGGAAAATGCTAGACGAAAACTCCAAAGCTCAGCTGCACCTCTTCACGCCTCGTGGCCAGCTGGGGGCCTCTCCTCTCAGAACAGGGGAGAGGAGAGCCTCGGAGGCTCTTCCACCGCCCCCTGCCCGCCCAGGCTGCAGGGAAAGGGGGGCCGGGCCGGGCCGGGCCAAGCCGAGCCCAGGGCCGGGGCCACGCTGGTTGCTACCTGCCTTGCGGCCGGAAGACAAAAGAGGCCAGGTTAACTTTACCGATGTGATTTATGAAAGCGAAATAACTTTTTAATTGGTTACTTGGGCTGTCAGCTACTAAATCAGCCCTCTGACTGGTCCCTGCAGCCCACAGGGGAAGTTCCCAGAGAGGGGACAGCCCTCCAGTTTCCGGCCCGGTGCTGCTCCTCTCAGGCGGCTCCCCCGCCACGTGAAACCAGCACACTGCCCATATTGTTATTGTCAGCCAGGCTGCACAAGACAGTGTGGGCCTTATTTCATCTTCCTGCACTGCTTCCAGATTATCTCTCCCCCATCTGTAGGATCCTCCATATTACATGGAATATTACATCTCCCTATATTGAAATATTTAAAAGAAACTGCAGAAAAGTCCTCTTAGTCCACTGTGCCCACCCTCTTTTTCAGATGAATAGGTGACTTCAACATGTTATTCTTTTGTGTTGAAATTAATTAACTTTTCCACATATTGTGAGCACAATGTCTTGACCACAACATTGTGGACCTCCATGCAATCCTGCTAATGATCATGTCCCTAGGAACAACTCAGCAGGATCTCAGTATCTCTTGGGGTGACACCAAAAGGGCAGAAAGAACAGAAATAGTCTTGCACATGCTGGATGGAGAAAGATTCTCACTTCAGCCAAGTACAAGAGGGTAGACACAGAAGAACATAAAGTCCCAGAGACGCCTCCAGTCCCTGATCTTGAATTCCTGCTTAGATCACACTCATATCCATCACCCCACACCCACAGGGACCTCTCCAGGGATTAAAGGGAGTTCCAGGGGTCCTTTGCACTTCCCCAAAGACCTCCTGTCAGCTATTAATCCTTACTAGGCCCCAACCTCCCCTTTCTGTTGGACACAGATGGGAGACACACAGATGGTCACTTCCCAGGGTTTGCAGCTTCTCTACAGTGTCTCCATGGGGTAGCTTTCCTGCACTGCCTGCCACCAGCTGACCAGACAGAAACCAATGGTATTTAAACCAGGGCTAGAACTGATTAACTAGCTTTATTTTTCTTGCACTATAAAACTTTTAATGAAGATGTAACACTTGTAAGTCTCTAGGTAAATGCTAGCCTAGACAAGTTTAAATGCAAACAATAGAAAATATTTGCAACTGTTCTATCAATTGATTTACACTCACAGGCAGGATACAGTCTTCCATTTTAAACCTAAATATAATAATTCCTTAACCTCCTTCTCTGTTAAGTACCTGTGTCTTTTTCTCCATGCTCATAACCAAAACATTTGATGCCCCACAAGATTATGCTAACAATAATAAATCTCTCATCTTTCCCATCATGTAGTAGTTGGAACTCGATTAGAAATAATTTTAGGCTTTGTTGCTCCTGTGTTCCCCTCAGGGAGCAAGCAAGTCTTGTTTACTGAAACACTAGTAAACAGGATTATGACGAAACACATTGTTGAATTAAAAGAGCTGGGGTGTGAAGCCCAAAGCATTTAGAGAAATGCATTAGTCATACCTTGGAAATTAATCAAGAATTTGGGGAAGGGAGGCAGAAAGCTAGTGAGGTCAAAAGGTAGCCAGAACTAGATGTAAATAACTTCTCTCAATATAGCTGACTATTACAACATGCATGAGCTAAAACTTGTTTATTTGAACCCCGTGAACCCAGTACACATTTCTGTTGGTTAAAAACCTTGGAGCTGGAGGCAGATGCAAGATGTGAAGGTTACTCCCTAGTTACTAACACAAAGCAACCTGCTCTCCCACAGCTCTCCACTGAGAGCTGCAACAGGAATGATCTAACAAAAAAACGCTTAACCCCTCGGAAATACATTCCCCTGTGACAGGTGGGAATGGTCCTGAAAAACAGCATGCACATCCACTTTTTTTTACACACTACTTGTTTGGTGCAGCCCAGGTCCAATAAAGGAAAGGAAGGTGAGACACACTGCCTTGGAATTTTCATTTCTTTTTCTCAGCATCTCTTCTCCCTCTTGTTTTCCTTCTCTGCCCATGTCATTCTATGACGTTAACACTTTGTTGCTGGAAATACATATTTTGGCAAAAATTGCAGAAAAAATAGCACTGGGCACCAGTTAAACCACCCTGAATAAATGTGGGGGAAAAAACCCAAGCCAAAAAAAAAACCACCCTCCTAGAATGAAAGCTTTAAACAATCTCTACAACAATGGGGTCTTACTGCTTTATGATTCTTTTTCTAGTCAGCTTCTGGATGGTGGATATTCATACATTTCATTGATGAAATTTACTCGCCCGCAGATATGTGTATTCTGACGTGTTTTCATTTTAAATTTTAAGGAGGGAAATACTAGAAATGAGAACAAAAAGAAAACATGTCACTGCAATAATAAACTTTTCAAATCCAAGTGCTAAAGCCAAGCTGTAATGAGCGTGTAAAATTAAAACTCCTGTAGTGCTCTAAGCCCACCTCATGGCCTATTCCTGCTGCATCTCAAGACACTTAAAATCAGTTTGGTGATGTCTGCCCCATTTTACAACTGAACTCAGAAGCTATCTAAAATTAAAAGCTGAATGAATGTGTTTCCAGTAACCTGGGGCAGATCTTTTCTTGCAACCAGAAAATGCCAAAATTCCCCAGTTTCACTGTTAGAGTGAAAAGATTATTCATATAGTCAAAATCATGACAAAAAATTTAAGAGGAGGACGATGAAGGCTGTACATAATTGCCAGCTGAAGTGAGAACAGTTTGTGAGTGCTGTTCACAGCAAGGCCACTCCAAAAGCGTACTTTCACAAAAACACACCTATCACAATGGTAGTGCTTCCTTTCCATTACTGCCATAGTTATGTATAGTATTGGAAGGAAAGAGATGCTCCCTGATGCCCATTACTCTCTGGAAGGGAAGGAGAAAAATAATAACTTTGCTATTTTTAGAACCAATCCAAATTTCTTGCTGTAATGTTCACATATTAAGTATGTAAGTTTAATTGTCATTATCTCCAAATACAAATACCTATTTTTTCCAGAAGAAATGCCAAACTGACATTGTTCTGTTTGAACTGCTGTTCATATGTAATTACATTTGAATAGATCCAAATATCAACTTATAGGAACTTCAGTACAGCAAAAGCAGTAAAGCCAACTATAAAAAAAGATGTTGCAGACAGTAAACTGGTGCTTCAACAACATCAATTGCAAATTAACATTCATGACAAGACTGTACCTTAGTTATTGTTATTTCAAGGGATTATATTAGAGAAATAATAGGTTAATATATATAGTGTAGAATAATTCAGTGGGCTGCTTCAGGATGAATACAATAAGGCATAAATAAGTTTTGACTAATTAACAACTAGGTTAATATAACATGGT
>JAOTQP010001652.1:29634773-29649892 GCA_026413545.1 Cichladusa arquata | reverse complement strand
CCCGCCCCCCAGTGTGATTTATGAAAACGAAACAACTCTCTCATTGGCCATCTGGGATGTCAACCACCAAATCAGCCCTCCGACTGGTTCCCGCATCCCACAGGGGAAGCCCCCAGAGAGGGGACAGCCCTCCTGTTTCCGGCCTCTGTGCTCTTCCCTCAGGCAGCTCCCGCCACCCACCCTTCCATGTGAAACCAGCACACCAAGACAGTCATTAAGGCCTATTTGCATATTAAATTTAACACCCTTCGCAGTGCAAACGAGGAATAAAATGAGACATGTAAAACACGTTTGACCAAAGTCACCAAACCCCACCTATAACATGTGGTTGCTCCATCCAATTGGGAAGGGCCAAAAAAATCTATAGTATAGGAAAAGAAGGGAGGTTGCAGGGCAAAAGGTGAGATAAGGAAACATGCCTGTTTTCTCCGAATCAGTCAGTGGACTGTGTCTGTCCTCCTCCGCTGTAGGAACGCCTTCAGGTGAGCTTTGCATACCCAATGGCACTGGAGTAGACCTGGGAATATCAATTTATACATATATAGCACTAATAGATGTCTGTTACTATACCTCCCGCTGCAATGCATATTAACACTCTCTAGCTAGCACATTTATCACTAGCAATCCTGAATCTGCTTTCCTGCTTCTTCAATAAACCATCCTTTTTATGAATCTAGAGCGTGTAAGTTCTGACTGAACTTAGCCAGACCAGTGCCAGATTGGTAAAATGCAGGTGCAGGTTTTGGCTGGGGTAGGGTTAATTTTCTTCACAGTAGCTGCTTAGGAGCTGTGTTTTGGATTTGTGATAGTATATAGATGCTTTTAGTTCTGCTGAGCAGGGCTCTTTCTGCCTCTTGTACTGTCCACCAGCAGGGACTTGGGCTGCACAAGATGATGGGAGAGGACACATCCAGGACAGCTGACCCCATCTGACCAAAGGGATATTCCATGCCATATGGAATCATGCTCAGGATAAAAAGACAGGAAAAGAAGGAATAAGAGGGAGATATTCAAAATGATGGTGTTTGTCCTCTCCAGTAATCATTACATAATGGGAAATGGAGAATGAATTGCTTGTTTTGCTTCGCTTGCATGTCCAGCTTTTGCCTTACCTGTTAAATTGCCTTTATCTCAACCCATGGGTTTTCCTCCTTTCCAGGTCTCTCTCCCATCCCACTGATGGGAGAGTGAGCAAGTGGCTGTGTGGTGCTTGTTTGCCTGCTGGGGTTGAGCCACAACCCCACACTATTTATCAAACAGTGCTTGAGCAAGTTCTTACTGAACTCAGGATGACAAAGTCAAATTGACCATAATTAGAAATTAAGCCAAGCTACATGCAACTCTTCTCATGTCTGAGTACAGCTGGAATGCTCAGGGATTTATTTTCTGCCAAAATTCAATAGCCTTAATGCAACAGCTCCCCTGGGTGCACTTTGGAGGGTCTGTTGCAACAGAGGGACTACTGGGCTATGTGAACTGCTGTGGCCCATCCTGCACAGAGGGACTGCTGATGTTTCCCATCACCCGAGTCTTTTCCTCAGGGTTTATGGCTTCGGTTATTCAGAGATTTTGATATGAAATGTGAAATGCAAAGCATTGGGAAAACTGCTTATGCCTAGTCTAAGCACTATTTCATCAGCCCAAGAGTCAAAAAACCAGTATTTGTTTAAAGAGAAAAAAAGGAACAATTAGGACAGGATACAAAAGAATCCTTTCTTGTAAATGAAGGAATCTGATTGACAAATATGAGTAGTGTAACCAGAAATTAAATGAGTTTATCATCTCAGACACTCCACAGAATGAAAATACCCCTGATATTTTGTAATGAAGGGTTTGTTAAACCTCTGGTGTTTCTTTTTAATATTAGTGCTCATGTTGTTATATTATGGTATCTCAGTGCTGTTTCTGACAAAATGTAGGGGGTGCAAATTGATAATAACATTGTAAGTTAATAACAATTTAGTTGGAAGGTAGATAAATGAATTGACTAAGAAAAAAAAGACAGCTAACGTTAACTTTTCAAAAGAAAAAAATGTTCAGCTTGGGTTTGAATCAAGTTTGAACCTGTTCTTATATTTTAAAAAACAACTGTTTTCTATTCACCAGTTTTGCACAAAAGGGAGAAAGATTTCCTGTGATGAAATATAGAAAATCTTCCATATTATTAATTGAATTTATAGTACATTAAAAGGAAGATGTTCTAATGAAAATCATTTATTTGCTTTGAAGCTAGTGTTCAAGCTGATACTGGAAATAGATGGCAATAAACAGGGAAAACCTATCACTTTATCACTTTATTCATGAAAGAACTAATTTATCTTAGCAATTAGTAATTTCAGGAGGTGGCTGTAACTCATATATCTTAAAAATAGTTTTATTTAAATATAAATTGGTTGGAGGGAGATAAGAGTATTTTTCTCCACACTATTATATCCCTTATTCATAGGCAATATACAAAGCAAACATAGGAATTTGGTTTTTTCTTTCATTCTGAGATGACTATGGAATTGACCCAGGGCTTTTGCTATAAAGATAGCCAATTTTAAATGCAAAGAACTGTTGTGAATTGATCCCAGCCAGCAGCTGGGCACCCACACAGCTGTTCACTCCCCCCACGCCAGCAGCAGTTGGGGAGATGGAAGAGCAAACTCAATAAAACTCCTGGGTCAAAATACAATCAGTTTAATAAAACTTTACCAAGAGTTATAAGTTCTTCCTAACAAGAATGCGGTGATGGTCCCTAGCTGAGTATAAAAGGACTGTGCTCTGAAGTTTTGTATGACAGCTGTACTATCATTCCTGAATTTTTAAAACTTGAAAAGTATTATAAGTGATAAAACAGCTCTTGATTTTAGGTGTAGATTAATGACAAGCCATTTATTTTGATATTGTTTTCCATAAAGGGGCAAGAGAGAGTTTCTATTAGGCTTGTAAGACAGCATATGAAGTGGGGGCTGGATATGAAGTGCTGTATATTGCTTGTATGCTATACATTTTCCAAGTGAAATGTGAAGTTAACTGGCATTTCTGACATTAATTTTTTTTCCTCATCACGTACCTCATAGAATAGAGCAGCATGAATGTGCTTGAAGCAAAGTTTAGCATAAAGAACAAAGACAAACATATGGAATAAAGTCTAGAACCATTAGTCAAAGCACTTCTCTCCTTCTCATGCCCCTTAAACTTTGATTCTATAAGTGCTTGCCTTTTTTTTCTACTTTTAAGATCATAGGCTAAAAAGAATATCACCCCACTCAAAACAGTTTGTCTTCAACAAAGATTATGATAGTAAGTGACCCTCTTACTAGAGTGTTGATACAAGTCATCCTTTTCAACACAAATGCTATGAGTGAGGAATTATTTTAAGTGGAAAGGAGGGCCAGGGGTAAAAGACTTGCCCTCAAATACAGCAATTCAAACTTGCTTTTCAACACAGTCAGAGGCAACCTTGGACTGAGACGCTTCCCAGCACTGGATCTGAAGTACAGCAATTCTCTAGTCTCTTGTTGGGGGACAATGAAATCCCAGACTGTGACTTCTACTTCTAGAGCTGTTTTATGTATCATACACATGAATAAAATTTGTGCTTGAGCCTGCCATCAGGGTTGTGTGGTTTGCAGCAGTTTGGTAATCAGATGACTCATGTCAGCATTTGTTTCATTTCTAAATCTCTGTTGTTTTAGTTTAATTGTAGATCTGTTGAGTTTCGGTTTTTTCATCCAAGACTCAGTTTCATTATAGGTCAGTTTAAAGTCAACAATAAAACCCCATCTGCTGACAGGAGATGCAGGAATTTCTTTTGAAGAAGCTATGTTCTGGCCAGGCTGCACAACAACTGTCCTACTCCTGTTTGGATTTGAACCATAGTTGTCATGCTGGAACTCCTAACCAAATGGTTTTCAAAGACAGAATGAATCCTGTCCTCAGAACTCCTTTGAAGCAGGCAAATGTACAGCAAAAAAAAGGTACATGTTTCATCTTTGCTTGTGAAAATGAAGTTCTCCCTCCGCCCATTATCTGAATAAGAAGCTCTCATTTCTTGGGCTATTATATACTACACAGGTTAAGCATGGAAATGCATTATTACCAGCCTTCACTGTATATATGGAGATCAGTTTTACTTTTGCACCTTGATAGAAAACAAAGGAGATTGACCAAAAGTACAGTACTGCATGAATAATTATTATTTTATCTATGTGTATTGTTTTGATTTTGTAGTGTTTTCTCCAAAAAGGGCTGTGGTATTAAATGCTACCCAAGGTAAGTACAGATTTGAGAAAATAACATTGGAATATAGTTTATCTGAAAAGTTCCCACATAGTTTAACAGTTTTTTGGTTTTTTTTTAAATTACTTTAGAAGCCTCCCACTCATTATAAAATGCTTGTTACATTAATTATGGGGTCTGTTAGACAACTGATTTCCCCCATACCAAAACAAAGGAAATACTTCTGAGAACATGAGACAGTTTCTAAAAATCAGTATCTGTGCGTATCAGTTGCCATGCAAACTAGTACTATTGTACTCTGACAAAATCAACAAGCAATTAACTAATTAGTGTTTGTTTCTCAATATGCATGAAGCACATGCATAGGAAGAAAACTGGCTACAAAACATTCATAATAGCATGTGCAATGTAATAGAAAACAAGCTTTGAAAGGTTTACTAGTCCAGAGAAAGAAAAATGCTTTAATTCATGCCATGACTGTAACTCTTTTAGGGTTGTTTCTACACAGCCCTTTTCTAGAGAAAAACTGACTTTATTAATCCTTCTGTCATTAACTCTTTATATCTTTTGTCATAATGTTATTGGCATATCAGTTGTTCTCTCCATGTATTTTCAGTACTTCATTTTTAATTCTCCAAGATGGACCTTCATTTTGTTGTATATGCTTCAGGCAGTAATGAAAGTAATCATACTTAAATTAGACAATATTAATTGAACATTATATTAAGTATAATTAAATTAGATTCCTCAATCAAATAAGACATTTAGATCTCATTGGTAAGAATGGTATGCATTACCTATATGGAGATAACTTGCTGTCAGACAGTAACTATATTTCTGTTCATCAGCAATATATTTGCAGGCAAGAAGATTCAAAATTCTCTCTGCACACATAGGTGATGGCTTGGCATGTCTTCTAAATTAAAGTTCTGTTGGGCATAGGCTTTGGTTTGCATGCCCAAGAGTAATTACATGTAAACACACCACCATAGTGAAATTGTGAACATTGTGAAACACAATGAATACTAATAAGTGAACACACTATATAGTTTTTAAAAGTTTTAAACTTGTAGTAAGCAACACTGAACCATGAGATATGAACTGGATCCAATATGCTTTCATATTAAACCAAAAAAAACAACTCAAAAAAAAAAAAAACAAAAAAGAAAATACTTATGGAAAAGTTTGGATGTAGTGATACATCTTTTAATTGATACGCATGAATTCTAGTTCCCTTTGAATCAACTAGGAAAAAAGAAAAGTTCTGGTTCCAAGAGGCATAAATTATGTATCTGCATCTTTTGAGTTGACTCTGCTGTTTCTTTATAAAATGCATCCTTTAATGAATTTTTGAATTATCATTAATGCATTAAGAAAAACTGTAAAACTTTAAACTCTAACTGTGGATCCCATTAAAAACCATATCTTTGTGCCTGAGCCCTATTTCCTAGAAAATGTTACAGTGCTCTTTCCCATAACTCTGCAGGGTGGGTAATCTCTCTGCTCTTACATCACTTTTTTGCAACCTGCTGTGCACAATACCTGCCACATCATTAATTTCAACAAGTTTTTGGGACCTGGATTCTGAAGCAGGTTCCCTTCTAAGGAGTCTTACTGTGGTGAGTAAGTGAGTTAAAAGATCTCAGTGTATTCCAACAGATTTTTGACTAGGGAAGGAAAGGTTGAAGAAAATGTTTCCTCCAAAGCCATAACACACATCCTTTAGTAATTTCTAATGATTGGAATGAAAAAGAAAATGGACATTGTACACAGTGAGAATATCTTTTTGTGTTCTCTGCATGAATTATTTTGTGTTCTCTGCATGAATTATTAACTAAAAAGATATTTCTAAGAATACCTTCAACATTGCCACAATCACAATAAAAATGCCTTACCAAAGAAGCTACAAAATTGGACAGTGAAATATTTATTTGGGGATAGTTGTTCTAGCTTTCAAAGAATTGAATGTAAAGCAATTCAAGTATCTGAAAAATTCAACATCTTCCCAGTGGTCTTCAATAAAATTCAAGTGTAGTAGACCAAGAAACTGAACAATGAAGGTGCTACTTACATGATCTTTATTCCATTCTTTTTGAGCATTGCTTTCTGTGTCCAGAACTGTTACAGTCTCCCAATCTTTGATTTACAGAGACAAAAAACACCTTTGAAAGAGTAAAATACAATAGCCATTCCTCGAATGGATCTGTTCGCGCTTTTCTACCAAAAACTTTTGCTTACCCCTCAAACCCTAAGGACTTTCACCATTGCTGGAACACCATTGAATAGCCATTGAATAACTTTTCTCTCAACTACTGAGGTTATCTGTTTCCATGTGGGCATGGAAATGGTGTGACGATTGATGTGTTCTACTTAAGAAGGTGGTTTTGGTTGTTTGTTTATTTTTAATGAGTTGTTTAAGTCGGCAAAGCTGAACACTACTGGGCAGTAATTTTTCTGAGGGTTTTCACTTTCCCTTTGATTGAACTGTCATTGTGTATTGAAACAATATGTATTTGCAGTGGCTAACAGTGGGACTGTGAGAAAGAACACTCACACAGCTTCTTTTCTAAAACCTGAATTCTTGTTATGTGATATTTGCATTACCTAGAAGATGCTGTGTGTCTGCCTATAATTAGACCTGAAACCAGGAAGAGAACTTTCTTTTTTTAAATCAGCCATGTATCTAAAGGCACTAGAACTCTTGGGGACTTAGTGAACAAAGGTTTTTCCTAAGTACAAACACCCTCCAAGCTTTAGCTTTGTTTTTAGGACTTTGGGGAGAAGGAAGAATGCAAAAGATTGAGGATCTATGTTAACTATTTTACATGATAACAAACAGTTACTAACTTATTCCTGAAAACTCTAAGGTAATGATAATAGCAATTATGAAGTCTTTAAGAGCATCAGAAGTGACAGCAACAGCAAAACTGTTTTTAAAGCTAACCTGTTTTTAACTAGGTAATGTAGGTTAGTACATGGTTATCCCTATAAGCAAAGCCTGATATATGAAGGTTGGTTTGTGGTATCCAAAGCCACAGATGCCGTATTTAGACTTTGTGAAATAACTCCTGCTTTGATTTATAGGGTGATACTATAGCATTTATTCTTCAGCAAGAGCATATGTAGCTTCCTAGAGTTACTTGCGCGAGTGATATTACAGCAATCAAAGCAATGAATGTGTGGCAGGTTCACTCTTCAGATAAATTGTTATTATAGATTTTTTTATAGGTTTCATTGTGGTTTGAAAATGATTGTCTTCCACTGCCTAAACAGTGGATGAGTCTTGTCAAGTGCGGGAAGAAAACTGATCTTTACACACTAATGCTCACTACAGGCAGACCTAAATGAAAATACACATCTGAGCATATTTGAACGAGTTATTGACTGACCTTTCCTTTTTTTTCTGTATCTTGCAAACTTTGGCAGGGAGTTCTTTTTCATGTAGTATTGTGTTGTCAGACTTGGTTATATTTTCACCAGCAGGTAAAGATGGATGCTATACTTTTTAAATTAAGAATTGAACCTCAATTATCTTTAATCAATTCAGAATAAATTGATTAATTGATTTTCCAAGACCCCCATTCATAGATTATCCTGAATTGGAAGGGATCCCAAAGATCATCGAGTCCAGCTTCTGATGCAGGACATGCAGTATCTTCTTAATTATATCTAAAGTAGTCATAGTAACATGAAACAAAAAGTGATTCCGGCTACATCTTTCAATTCTGGAGTTGTGAGCAAGTCAGATCTATAAATTCTGGGTGATAGGCTATTAGGCTTCAATAAGGTATATAAGTTATTAGGCTTCAATTACTACCTTTCTTAAAATGAAATGAGAACAAGGTATAAAGGAAAATATTACTTATCTCATCAGCAAGACACATATACAAGAAAGACTGAAGGGGTTTCTGTTGCCAAAACAATCCTTTTAATTGAGGAAAACAAATCTAACGAGAATTCAGCGATTTCAAGTATAGAATCATAATGAAATGCAGTAAATGTCACAAATTGGCTCCTGTAGATCTAGTAATATTCAAGTCAATAGAAAGGAAAACATCACTGTGTGAATTCACAAACTGTGAATGCAGTAACAGCATTCAACAATCTAAATAAGAACAGCCCACTACCAGAGTAGTTAAACTATCTACTTTACGGGATATTTATGCTCAAGTACAAATGTGAAAACTAGAAACCAACCAAGTGAAATACACAGAGATATGCAGCCCATCTGTTCACAGGACAGCAATTCCAAATTAAAGTTCAGTGGCCAGAGTTTTAAAGTGGAATTGGTCTTCCACATCTGAATGAATGGGAAACTGGAGTATCTAAATAAAGAGACTTAATCCTGATAATGTAAGTGCCTGAGAGAACAAGGTAGATGTGACATTTGCAGATGAAATTTGGGCATGCAAGCATTTAGCATCTCCAGCATAACGACAGCCAATAATGACTTATGAAGGTCCTGTAGAGCATTAATTTATTGTTACAACAAAAGAACTGCTGTTGATGAATTCTTGAATAAGATGTGATTGCAAAATGCGCTTTTTATAGGGACTGAAACTGCTTGGTCTGATTTAATATGAAGAATGAAACCAATACAGCTGCTGTGGTAGTCTACAGTTATACATTAGAGAATATACAAACTGCCACATCTTTGATAGTTAGGGTGTGGAGCAGTGCCTCCTTAGAGGAGACATCCCCCTCTATGCATGGATGGCAACGTGGTGGCCTAGGGCTGTCTGAAGTGATGACTTAGATGCCTTTCTAGTATGCATATATGATTGTAAATCATTCTCTCTTACCCCATGAACAGTGGAGTCCAGGGCCTTCTGAGCTCTTCTGCACAGTAGTGTATTGCACAACAGGAACCCCCCTTGAGCAGCAATGACTCTCAAGGTGATCCCTGAGGCCGAGGGATTCCTTGCTGCAACAGAGTCTTGGTAAGTGATTAATAGCATGCTAAACTTCTTTGAAATCTTAGCTAAGTGATAAAAAGGATCAATTTCACATATATAATCTTTTAGTCATAAGCCACTGACCAAGCCTGGGACTAGCAGTGGATCCATCTGCACCTAGACTCCTCCCTAAGAAGTTTGGAACTCAAGGGAGTCCTTTCTGAACCTCATTACTCAACAGAAGGGACTCAGTTTTGTCCGACCCTGTCCCCTATGCAGTAAATAATCAAGCTTGCTGTTGAATCTTCTTAAATCACTGCCACATTTACCACTAAATTTTGTTTTACATCAATGTGTTCAGAAATCTTGATAATTAAAACTCTCTACTTATACAAAAAATAACACGATTGACTAGACAATACACTTCAATCTGTTGCATTAATTGAAGCCACTCTTCTGAATCATAGTTTAACTCTTCCCCTTAAGCTGCTAAATACAATGTAGAGGACAAACAACTCCACAAAAATCAGTACAGCATACTTGATATCTACCTTACCAAGAAACCAAGACATGAAAACACTTACTGGTAGCTTTGGTAATGCCTAACTTATCCTTTCTATTAGATCATAAGTATTGCTCAGGAGCAGAACATTCATCCTGGATTGTCATGATAACTAATTTTTTTTTTCATTTTTCTAAAATGTGTTCATTTTTATTTGCTGTTTATTTTCTTTGTGAAGAAAATACACATTAGGAACTGTATTATGGAGTGAAAGTTCACAAGAGGGAAAACAGTACAAGTACCAAAGCGTGCTTACCTCATAGCATTGTTTTGTTCAGTATCTTTCTTTAAAAAAAAAAAAAAAATTGCTTGTTTTTGGTGGTAAGCAGCATTTTTATATCTTTTTGTTGAAATGTTCAGTGTTTTCATAGAATTGGTCATCTTGAGCGAGCTACCAAAACACCATTATATTTGAAATCCAGGAATAAAAGCTCAGAGGAGAACACACTTGGTGCAATATTGGTGATGTAAATTCTGGTATGAGAGCAGAGAACAAACTGGCAGCAGGAACAGCCTGAGGGATAAGGAGGTCTCATGCCTTCTTAAATGTGTGTAACAGAAATTCCACACACTTGTTAGTGGGGAACCAGTGCAACATCTTCACATGGTGCATAGAACATGAAGATATGTAGGTCTGAGCTAAAATTGTATGAGAAGCAATTTGAAGTGCAGTGCTTGTTGCCACAGTATTTCAAGGATAAAAGAGGAGGGCAGCTAGCAGGAGACGTGATATTTCACACTCATGATTCTAAATTACCAAGACAGTTTTCCTGTCAGAAAATCCTAACATATGTGGATTTACGTGTGCTGTGTTCCAGTAGTACATTCACATTCATCTTCTTATTGAAATGCTTTTCAAGTTGCTAATTAGGACACTTCAGCAGGTAACATCTTCACCTACAGAACTACATAAGGTACAGATTTTATATTAGCACAACAAAGATGACTCAGTCCTCTTCAGAGCAGACCTTGAATTACTACACATAGCAAATATTTCCTTACAGCCAGATATCCTCTAGTCCTCCGTTTGAAGTGATTTATTTCACAACAAAACAATGTTTTTTGCATTTTGGCCCTTAGGCTCTCAGCAGACATTTGTAGAATGAGGGAAAACAAATGTTTGGCTTATACAAAGTTAATAAAACCAGATGCTATTAAGAGCTCACTGTATCAGTATTCCATGCACCAACATAAGCACTGGTTTATATTGTTTCAAGAAGAAGGAAAAGGAAAGAGCTAGTGTTAGGATGGAATGGAAAAAATGCATAAGTGGGCATAAAATTTAGAAGGTTTATTTAGGAAAAAGATGATAAATTATTTCTTTGTATTAAAAACACTTTGTGTAGAGCTGTCTCTATTCCAAGAAGCACTGTGAAGAAACTCATCAATTCTTCACAGGCATAGGACTATGATGGTGATCACATACATGAGGATATCACTTGCATAATTTGTCAAAGTAAAACTGGCTCATTAATGATCAGTAATCAAGGTCAAAGTGAGAAACCAGAGTTATGCCTTAACATTATCATCCAGATAATTGGACATTCCCTGTTAACATGGTGCGTTCAGGCAGTGGGCAATTTGCTTTTCTGCTGTTGAATGTATAGCAGGAAACATGACATGAATTTGGTAGAGTTTTCAATTTGGCAGAGTTTTACTCAGAGGAGGGAAAAGACCAAAGAAAGCAGGCTCTGTCTTTCCCCTTGTAGAATCTCTATAGTCATTCTTCATGATGTGCAATAGCTCAACTTTTCTGCCTTTTCTCCTCCTTCCTTCTTCTTCTGAATACATGTAAACTCAGGCTTTAAACCGACCAGCATGGCAAACAGCAGGTTGGGGCAGCACTCCAGGAAAGCTGGAATAAATGGCTGGCTTCTAGGTTGAGGGTTTTTGGTTTAACAAACACCTTTTATGAGTTGTATACTTATCCCTTTTAGGGGGATATGTATTACCACCACTGTTTCACTGTGCTTAGCTTTTACCCAAAGTCCAGTCAGACCTTCAACGTGAACAAATGACATATTTTTTATCTCATCTTGAAGAAAATCTTCAATGCAAAAGTAATTACAATCGAAACATTATTTTTCTAAAAGCACAAATTGAAAAGTAATGAAAATTATGATGTTGCAAAGTTTTTGTAGATTCACTAAATGTCAGGACAACTTTTTCTCTCTTTTTACCTGTCACCTCTGTGACTAACATGCTTGTCCAGTGTAAACCTTAAACCTAAATTCCTTTTCCTGCCTGAAGGGATTAAAAACTATGTTTCTCATTTTAGCCTAACTACCAGGGTGTGGTCAGCTCTGAGAAAGCACTAGCTTAGTCCTTCCCGTTTTGAGACATTCTCCTGGGAAAGCAGACGTGGTTACCAAGATAGCTCTTTTCAACTTAGTGAAACAAGAAGAAATAGAAATCAAGAGAACTCTAAATCTTCGCCTGTGGGGTAACTGCTTCACTGTCTGTGAAGCTGTTTTGCAGCTGGCTTGAGCTAGTATTGCCATACCTCTGCTGGAAGGTTTCCCCCTCTTTTTCTCTCCTCCAGATTGCTACTCTTGTGAGGACACCAGTGATTGGTGACAGCTGGAGAAGGGGGTATACATATAAATTTATAGACCACCCAGATCTGTTGGCAGTCTAATAGGTAAACTGATCTTGCTCACCACGTCAGTCATATATTTATTATGCTTATACTGGGAGGCTTGGGAATACCTGAAAGAAAAGAGGAGTTACTTTTGGTCAGCACATCTTATTGAGGTGTGAACTGGCAGCATACCACATTCTGGCTGTATGGCAACAGCTCTTACCATGATGTTTGTTACTTTTGCACCAAGGAGTATGTTATTTTTTATTAGAAATTTTTTTTTTTTTTTGCTGTCTTCATTTCATGAATCAAGCCTGCAAAATCTGATTCAAATTTATCACTACCTTTGGGAAAGTTAATGTCATATTGTTATGTAAATTTGAATTTTATTGTAAAAAAATATAATTAACTACTCATTGTAACTTTTCCTACTTTTATTCTGTAATTGTATATTTTTCCTTAAATAATGTGCATACCATGATTTATTCTTTCTTCTCTTTTGCTTGCCATGTCCTCCATGTTAAATGTGGTTTTATATATCTGTTCTCAAGCTGAGAATTTCACAAAGAATTGTTGTGACATGTAGCTGTAGATATTTGTTGCTCACATAGAAAATGCTTGTAAATACAATATTAATTTTTGACATTTGAAAGGCTTAAGCCAGAAAAGTTTACTCTTGTATTTAAATTCTGTGGTTCTGAACTCATAGAGCTGCTTTCAGAAGCTTATTCATCACAAACTCTTCCTCAACTTTAATACCTCTTTAAAACTCTAAATATACTGGCTGCAAATAGACTGCATATTGATGTCCAAAGAAAAAATTCCAGGTATGGTAAGCAAAGAACTCAGACATGTTTGGTCATAATAAATGACTCTGGTGTGTGGTTCTTGGTTGTGTTAGCCATGTGGAATCATAGCAGCTGTAGTTACAGAGTTGTTAACATGCTTAAGATGTGAAAGAATCTAAAAATTTTCCTAGAGAAAGCTGCAGCACCCTGTAAACAAGTATTTTTACTGGTGCCTAGTGATACAGGAGCAGCAATTGTAACTCGCCTTTCCCACTGACAGCCTGATGCTCTGCTCTCCTGAGGCATTCACTCTGAAGAAATTGCTCTGCAATGGCAAACCGAGCTCATCTTTTTATATTAACTCCTCTGAATTAATTGCCTACTATGCATCTTCTCTTTAGTGCACATCTTTTTCCCAGTTAAACATTACTGTTCAAATGTCAGCCTGCCCCTTGGTTTTTGTTGGTAGCAGCCTCATTATTCACTCAGTATCAATTATCCGTGTAAGTTTGAGGTGTTTTTTGTGTTTTAAATTTTGTGTTCCACTGGACTCATGAGGTCAGTAGCCTTTACTAGACCCTGGTGATTAGCCCACTTAAGCAGAGCAATGAGCAAAGGTTTCATACTACCTGCCCCTGCCTGGGACTTCAGGATCCTAGGTGGGTTGAAGACTTTTGTGGAAGGGGAGTCTTCATTCCTGCATGCGTGTTCTTACTGATCCAGTTTTATGAAAAATAATTCTGCAGATAACAAGAAACAACACCCAAATACTTTCTTTGAAAGGGAGGAAGGGATGTATTTTGATGTGGTGAGCAGTCATGAAAGTGTGTTAAGATGGTGAGGCAAAACAGCAATTATTGAGGCTGCTGTAGCTGCATTTTCAATTTTACATTCACGGTAAAGAAAATTGTGTTAGAAGCCTGAATAGGTGAAATCTCAATAAGAAAAAAAAAAAAAAAGATGAATAAGGCAAGATAAAAATTGCAATGAGTGAATGTACCTGTGTATAGCTGAGACTTAAGAGAATTTTTAAACTAGTGCCAGAAGGTGAGAGAATTTTGAGCAGCTTTATTTCCTTTTAATTATTTATCAGAAAAAGAGAAGAAATATATAACAAGCAGATATAACTTTAGAAAACCTCTCCCATTTTGATCTTCAGGTCACACACAACGACCCAGAAAAAGAGAAAAAACAGTTTAATCTTCTTGAGTGAGCTCCATAATACAGAGGTATGTGCTTAATTTTTTGATCATGATGAAGGTGATGTTTGTTTAGACACTTGCCCTTATGGAAAGACTTGATGGTCTTCAATCTTTACAGTGCACCTGTTTGGAGAGGCCTGAGGCTTGTGCTACCACTCCCTCCAACTGCAGCTCAGGCTCATATTTTCTTTAATTTCAAGATACGGCAATTAAGCACAACTAGTTTAAAAAAAAAAGTCTGTATGTCCTCTTTCTGATCTTTCTGTCTCTTAAGACATTGAGGCATTATTTAAATCAACCTGGAATGGTTTATTCTGGTCATGAAGCCTGTATCAAGATAGGTAAATAGCAGAGGTACTGTGGAAATTTGGTCTAATGATTGTTTCATTCTGTTTTGACAATCCCACTCTGGACCTTAGTTTGTTAAGCTGTCTAAGGCGCCCCAACTCAGACTTATTTTCAAACGTGAAATGACAATCGGGGCACAACGCGGATTCCAAGCAATGGAGATACATGTTGCCTGTGCCCCCTCCGTCCCCCGCCCCATTCTCCGAGCTGAACCAAAGGCTGACAGGTGCCATTCCCGCACAGCTCTCCGGGTGGAACGGGAGAATCCGGGACACCACTCCGCTTTTCAATGCAGGGAGAAATAAACGAGCGAATAAGCCCGGGGATTCCACGCTCGGGTTCTGCACTTGCAACAAATTGATTTTTAAGGCTGTTCCACGGGAAAGGCAGCAGGCAGCGGGGCCGGGAGCGGGACCGGAGCCAGGGCCGGGGCCGCCTCCGCCGCTGCCGCTGCCCGCGCTGCCCGCGCGCCCCGCGCTGTGACGTCATGGGGCGTGGCGGGGGCGTGCCGCGGCG
>JAOTQP010001652.1:29604630-29625603 GCA_026413545.1 Cichladusa arquata | reverse complement strand
ATTTCTTCTCAGTCAGGGGAGCTCAGGAGATGGAGAATCTTATCCAGGCATTGAAATAGTTAAAATTGCATCCAGAATGTGAAGAAGCTACGCGGTCAGCTGGAGGCCTCTTCCCTCAGAACGGGGAGGGGGGAAGGGAGAGCCTTTGGTGGGGAGCCGAGCCAGGGGCCGCCCGGAGCGGAGCCGAGGCCGCGCGGGGCCGTGCGGGGTCATCCGGGGCCAGGGCCCTGGGGGCTGCTATCGGCCTTGCGGCCGGAAGGCCAAAGAGGACAAATTAGCCTTAGCAATGTGGTTTATGAAGGTGAAACAACTCTCTCATTGGCCACCTGGGATGCCAAGTACCAGATCAGCCTCCGACTGGTCCCCGCATCCCACAGGGGAAGCTCCCAGAGACGGGACAGCCCCTCCGCTCCCCCCGGCGGCTCCGCCCCTCCCCGCGACCATGTGCAGCCAGCGCAACAGTGTGACTGAGGTGCTCCTTGGGACTGCCCTGAGAAGAGTCTGGATGGGGCCTCCCCTCCTTCCTTCAAGTCCCTTGATTTGTGGCCCTACTTTCTTCCATACTTTTCTGTCCCCTAATTTGTGCCATTCTGCAGCCCTGTGGTCTTCTGGCCTCGTAGAGGGACCCCCTTAATGGGCTGATTGCTCTTGAGGTGGGCCTGGAAGAAGATGGGCAAGGTATAATTTGCCACTGTCTCTCTGTGCTCTGTTGTTGGGTTGCAAATGAGCTATTATCATATAGTCTCAACCATATAAAACCATCTTAATTTGCTATGGAAATTTTAAAAACTAAAATTGTGATTAAATTACTTTGTTAAATAATATGTAGGAATGAAAAATATTTAATTATTATGAAGCATATGCTTCTTGCTTCCTTGTTTGGCTTTATGCGATGGAATATTAAATATAATGTATAACCTGTGAAATCTAGTCAAGTTAAATGTTTGTTTTGCTTGAAAGGGCATATTGTTCAGCTTAAGGACTAGTCGGTAGCAATAATCTACAGCACAGGTTACAACACTACTTAAGCATCTGTGAGGAATCCAGGTGATGGTAATTGTTACAAAACAAAAACTGAGGGAGTGCTTTTGATTGCCTGTGGTGATGTTGTACCTAATGGAATAGAACTAATTTTTTTCTCAGAATTGCCACCAGCATTTCTGTATATGCCTTTCAGAACTTAAGACAACTTACAAAGGCTGTAACCACTATAATTACTTCTTTTTAAACCACAATTAAACATATGTGTGTTCTGAAAAGCTGCCATTAAGATACCCTTGAATTCATGAAAGAATGATTGTGTTCGTCATTGCAACTGGGTTTTTCAGTGCCTTAGGACTGAAGACAGGATCCTGCACAGAGAAACTATCAAGCTGAGTTAGACCCTGCAGAGGATGTTGGAGGCAGGAGCACAAAGTTAATCAGAGATGTTTCCAAGAGTAGGAATGGGAAACACTAAAAGTCTAGGTTGGTTTAAAAACTTCATCAAGTGCCATGTTTTACCCAAGTGATTCCAGTTGCCTTCAGGAAAAGGAATAGAAGTATGGAAATTGAAGCTAACATGGAACTTGAGTGCAGACTGGCTGTCAAGTGAGGTGTCTAGCTAATTAGGCATTAACAGGACAGTGTGCTTTTTTTTTTCTTTTTTTAAAGGGGCAAAAACTAATCCAAGGAACTGCAGGATTATGGTTTTGACGTCAGCGTTAATCAAGTTCTTAAACTGCTTTTGTAGGAAGGGATATTTCTGTGCATAATGGTAAAAGAATATTAGAAAATGGGTGTTAGGAATTTACCAAGGAGAGTAGCAGTGTAAGGAAATGTGACAGGTGACAGGTGCCTTTGCCTCAGCTGTGCTTATATAGCTGTTTTCATCACTAAACTCTACATAAGATAAATTTTGTTTTTAAGAAACAAAATGCACTGTCAACCTTTTTTGACTTGAACCATGTTGTTAGTTGGAAGCTTACCTTCTTCAGCAAGATGAATTTTATAGAGTAAGTACTCTGTAAATGTGTAGGGATTATCACTAGGAAAGTATTACCTGGAATAAGACAATGCTGATAGGAGAGCAAATAACCATGGTGGCTGTGTATAAATTTATTCTAGAAATAGAGTAGGGTTTCTAATCAATAGAATAACCTCCCAATTGAAGGAATTTTATATCAAGCCATATCTTACTGCATTAAAATAGCATCTAAGAGATTTCTGAAGAAGGTTCCATAAAGATAATGAGATACCTGTCAGAGCAAGAAACTAAATTCATGGAGCATGGACACTATTTTCTGTAGTAATCTCCTAAAACAATGTTCAAAAAAAGTGAATGCAACAATATCATAAACGTATATTTGACAGCAGATGCTTGTCTCTGTCCGTGGTGGTATGGAGAAGGGCTTTTCAAATAGAAGCAGTGACTTTCAACAACTACAGCAAAATGGAAACAATTTGGACATAACAACATTTTCCCTATACAAGTGATTTCAACGTGTAGAAATTTTAAATTGCTAAAAAAGCTAGAAAAGAGTTTTCTTGGGTAAAAGTACTGAAATAGTTGAAATCATAGTTGAAGAGTGTGATGTGATAAATTATGAATACCCTTCTTTTACCCTAATCATCTATTTAAAGTCATCTCGTCTTGATATATGACTTTGGTCATTGTTACTTACACCTTTTGCTGGGCTTTAAACTCCCTGTGTGATGTCTTCCAGTCTTTTGAGTAGAAATTTTTGAAGGTTTCAGCAAGGTTAGAGAGCTGAGCTGACGAACAGAAGATAACTGTCAAATGCTTTTGCAAACTCACAGACGCTGATGCTTCAGTATAGGGGCCTTGAAATAAAATAGATTGATTCCCATCCGAGGAAGGATTTTCTCCCCTTCCTCAGAAGATTTATTTGCTTGTGGAAAATAGCAGACCTCAAAAACACCTGTTTTTATGCTAGGAAGACTTACACTTTATTGGCTAAAGCCTCTGTAACATTTAATGGCTGGGCCAAAAGAGGATTACTCTGAAATCACAAAAGTGAGTCATTCAGGCTGTGGGACATGAGGGTGTGAGCAGCTGAACTGACACTGCCCAGAAGCTCTGGGAGAGAAAGCTGCTTGGAAGTAAACGTCCTGAGGAAGCAAAACAAGGAGGAGAAAATGATACAGGAGGGAACAAACTCCAAGAGATGAATGCTTGAAACCTGAGAAGTCAGATTGTACAATGGGGAGGAGATATTCAGAGTCTAGGCTAGAAAAGTGACATTCTAAAACTTAAAATAAGGATTAGTCTGGCAGGATGTGATTCACATGAGGATACTGATGAGAGAGGATGTCAAGGAGCTAGTTAAGAACAACTCTGCTGTTTTTTGAGATGTGAAGGCAGGTGTGCCCAGCTGAAGCCAGGTCGAGGTGCTAGTGTGACAACAGTATAGACAAAATGTAAATTGATTTGAATTACCAATCACAGGGGTAGTAACACCTCAGCACTCTTGCCTGCTTTGGCTATTACAGCAGACTCCAGTTACTCCGCAGGTTTCTTTGGTGTATGCATGTATTACAGCTGCATATAATACCTTTTTCCATACTTTTCTGTCCTCTTTCTGTAGAACCATTGCTCAAAATTCTGATGTGCAGGGGATAAATCAGAGCTGTATGACATTTTTATCTATAGAGCTCTAACCTCATTTTATAGTGTATGCTGAATACACAATAGGGGAAAAGTGTTTTTTGTAGTTAGGCAGCTAAATGTTACCCTGGAGATATGGCTGATATGGCTTATGGCTTCTTTACCTACATAGATCCTGTTTGAAGCTAGAGCTTTTGTGGTTTTTTTTTTGTTTGTTTGTGGTTTTTCTTAAGATTTTTTTTTATTTGCAGGTGCATTTTTTGTTATTTTATTGTGTTATTCTCTCCTTTTCTCGGTGCCCTATCTCAAAATCGGGATCTAATCTGTAGAAGAACTGAAGAATTAGATGATTGCCTCTGAAGCCAAAGGACTTTTAGTGCTTGCTTGCTGTAGAAGCTGTACTAGCTCTACCTGCTAGTGTCTGGAGATATTTCTGAACCAGGTATCCTGTCTATATTTAGCACCATTCAGTATTATTCAGGAAATGATATTATAATAAGTACCTTTTTTGTTCAGCAGGTTCATAAGCGAGAATTCTGCTCTCATTTGTAATAATTTAGCCTCAGACCTATCTTCCTACTTAAATATTACTGGGGAGTAGTGCAAAGCTTACTCCAGTTCCCTTTCTGCTTTACTTGTTGTGGTCTGCATAGGACTGCAACTGTACAAGTTTTGCTTTTATTCCCTTGAAAGAGTCATTCTGGAGCTGGAAGTTTGTCCCTGCTTTATTGCTTTATTGGCTGTGCAGTTCCATAATGGTGCTTCATGCTTTACAGTGGCTGTAATTCCTTCTGCAAGCATCACAGTTCTTGCTACATCACTTTAAATGCACAGAGAGAATGCAGATGCTTTACTGGAAACAGAAGAATTAATCTGTATTTTTTTCTTCAGATATTACTTTTCCATTTCACCTTTAGTTAAATAAGAATTGAAGCCTGTTTTGGATCTCTAAATTACAACTTTATTCCTCACCATCTATACAATAATACTGTTGAAGTGAAGAAAACTGTTATTGCAAGGCCAGTGAATTACACTCTTCTGTGCTGACAAACTAGTAAGAATTGTGATAGGCCATGTTGCTTTTTAGGCTAACAAGAGGATAGTTTCTTTATTTCGTGAAGGAACAAATAAGAGATATCTGAGAACATGATCATTAAAATTCTCTGAGGCAAAAGCTTCCTTTCTCAATGTTAAAAAAATAAAAATGGGAATAAAAATACTGTTCAAAGTATAATTAATATCCTGTGTGTTATTTGCATCTTAGGATGATTTAAATCACTTGCCAAGAGGGGAATGCCAAGAAATAAAACAGATGATGGCTTGCAAAATTGGCAGAGAAAGCAGGCAGCTTCTGGTAGTGTTTAAGTGGTAGTATTCTGAGAGAGCAACAGTGAACCTAATGGGATCCCTCAACTTCACAGATATTCAAATGGAGTGACTTGACATCTCAACAGCTAAAGCTTGCTCATTGTTCAGACCTTTTGTCTCTATTGTGTGGCAATGCAAAGAGATTAATAATCTTCTGTGATGACAAAATATGCTGTAGAAATAATGTAATTTATGGTAAGATGTTGTGGAAAAACATATTTTGTACTTTCTTAAGCTACTTATGAAGTAATTTTTTAAGGGAAGATTATTGAAAATAATTGAATTACATTATAAGAAAGAGAATATAGGGATAATGTGAGTTTATTTGCCTCGGCTATAAGATGATGAGGTGAGACAAAATATATGTTCCCAAATCAGGCACATTTAACTTAGAATTCATATTCTTTCTTCCATTTGACCACCACCCCCAACTGCAATTATTCACATCTCATGCATCTTTTTCCCCCCCTTGGTTGAATGATTTCTGCTGTGTGTGTTGCATAAAATAGTGTTAAGCAATGCTTATTATAAGCCAGGAAGTTTAATGAAATATTTACATGAACACTTAACTAACAGACATAACTTTTAAGATTTAACAGACCACCTGCTCAGCAACTGAAATAGAGCAGTGCTGTTTTCAAAACTAGTTAGTTATTCATGGCCAAGGAAATATCCTGGGTAGAGCTCCCAGAAAGGTGTTTTCTCATCTCATTAATTCTTTTAAGACTTAAAAAAAACCCCAACCAAACAACAAACAAACCCAAGAAAAACTTGACAAATCACAAGGCTTGGAGAGAAAAAAAAAAGAATGGAGGTAGGGAGAAGAAAGAGGAACAGAAACTGGTGAAGAAATGCAGTTTAGAGTTTTAACATCCAAGAGTGCATTCACTTAACAAGGTCAAATCTTTCAGATCTCTACCTTATTTTAATACCTGGCTAGTTTAACATGTAATCCTTCTCCCCATATTCAGAGCTGTCTGTGCTCTGCCTTCAGTCCAGAAGCTATATAATGCTCTGTTACTGTAAGCATTACTTAATTTGTTGGTTCTTTTTCACAGGCCTGATTAGATAAAGCACAGCTAATGCTGATTCTGGAGCAGTTTGTGTGTACTTCTCTATGCAGATGTCTTTTGGGTACTGGAGGGGCATGTGCTAAACTGAAGTAAGTCTCAGCCATTGCTGAGATCAGAAATATCACTGGTAATTTTTCTCCCAGCTGTAGAAATCCAGGAGTAGACTGGCATATCAAAATATTTGTGACTATATCTGTTCTAGCAAGGACTTTGAGTGAAATAGATGCATCTTTCAAGTATAAAATCAGATAGCAATTAAATGCAACATTTTGCTTTGCAGGGGTGAGGGTTCCTTGTCAGACACAGTTGCTGTGCTTCCATTTTTGCATTTTAAGTGGTTATCAAGTTTGTTCAGTCTGTGACAGTGGTATAGCCGATCCTCTGTGCTTGTGTCTAGAATGAGATGAGATACACGGACTTGGAAGTCAGTGCTGTTTCCACAGCTTTTCCACAGCACATACCTATTTCTTTATTATTTATTTATTTATTTATTATTTATTTCTGCTCAGACAGGCAGAGAGGAGAAGACAAGACTGCAGAGGAGCTTCAAAATCTGAATAGTCACATGAGTTGAAGGAGTCCAAAGAATTAGATATTCAGATATACACCCTTGACAAATTTACTGTTAAACAGTAGATGTGGAATATTTTTTTTTTCTGGCAAAGAGAAAGTGGTTGTTCTCAACTAGACCCAAGAGGGTTGATCTTTCTCATAGGCAAGAAATGTAAAATAACTTCATGGCAGATAAATTTTTTTTTTAATGCTGAATCAATAAAGAACATATTCTCAATTTTTTTTCAATGGAGATAACTAATTTTTCAATTTGTTATCCCTTCTGTCAGATAGCTACTATAGCAGTACCACATATAACAGAAATTATGTGAAAGTAGGGACAAGGGTGTCATTCTCCACAGGAGCCTACAAGTCTCAGTCAGTGCTACAAGTGGTTGCTTTTTCTCTTGGTGGACAAGTGTAGCATCCTTACCAGACAATCACCTACCTCAGCTTTAAGTCTGGAATAAACAGGCATGAGCACCGTGCTTCTTGCAGGACATGATTTGAATGTTTCCTATCTTGGACTTCTTGATGCTAGAAAGTGAATATTCTGCCACAGCTCTCATTATTGGAATGCTAAGCAGAATTTGGTTTTGACAGTGTTAAAGTTGAGCTGACTGCTTATTTTTCACATAATATTCAGACTGTTAAAAATCAAGCCATTTTCTCTGGCATTTTAAGCTTAGGCTTTGTGTTTTATCCTGTGACAAATGTTATAAGGATTGCAGAACTGCCGGTACTGCAAATACTTGGAAATAACAGAGGCCATTTCAGGTTGCAAAACATTTCACAATTGTGAGCATTTCTGCCAGGAAATACTGCTCAATTCCCATTAGGGAATGTTCTGTAACAAAAAAAAAAGCTTTATGTTTAGTTGGAAATTGTTTGATTGACACCATACCTTGTAAAGAAAGTAATTACAAATGGTTAACTTAAGACTTTTTTAAGACTCACTAGTGGTAGTGGTCTAATCTGCTTTCTGCACATCAGCATTTGTTTGCTTATGAGAGGATTTTAGAATCAATTTGATGTTCATTGAGACTTGCCTACTTTTGCCTTCATTCTCTATTTCATCTTTCTCCAGTTACTTTGGCTTAGAAAACATTCTCCTTCATACTAGGTCCTCTTTCC
This sequence comes from Cichladusa arquata, assembly GCA_026413545.1. Lineage (NCBI taxonomy): Eukaryota > Metazoa > Chordata > Aves > Passeriformes > Muscicapidae > Cichladusa > Cichladusa arquata. The sequence goes on along the minus strand of JAOTQP010001652.1, from coordinate 29,617,869 downwards.
TAATTTTGTTAGTTTATGTACTGTACAGTAGAGAATTGTATTTGTTGAGAACTTGAGTTCTCAGTGGAAAGCGTTAAGTGTGAAGCTTCTTAGCTGTTGGAAGTATGTGCAGTTGATAAACAGATGTTGCACATATGCCAAAAACAATTTTCTTTAGGCAAGAGGATTCCCTACCTGCATATCTGTATTGGTATTGTGGAAAGTTCTGAGCACATGGTGTGCTCTCTGGTCCATTGTCAAAATCAAGACAGAGGAGACAAATGCTGTAAAGGCAGGAAGTATAACTATTATGATGAAAATTTTCCTTTATGAGGAAAAATGTAAGCTGTTATCCATAAAGATACTATATATTGGTATTTAATTATCCCTTGGAAACCTCCCCATATGGTACCTAAAGACTAAAACCTATGATTTATGGGATAATGGGAATAATCTTTGCGGATGGACATTTAGAAAACAGAATTTACACAAACCTGCACAGGGCACCCCAAGAATCACACCATGTACCTGAGAGTAGTGTCCAGATGCTTTTGATGCTCATCAGCTTTTGGCTTCTTTGCTGTGATTTCCAGGAATGACAGTTGCAGCTCTTTGTGATGACTTGGCTTAACTTTGTTAACCTTTTCTAGAGAGCTGTAACAGAAATATTAGGTGTATGAATGAAGCAGAAATGGTGTCTTTAACCACCAGAAACAGCAGAAGGGTTAAAAGAAAGGCCTGTGATAATGAAGAACAGCTCTTCAAGAATGCAGCTCAGAGGATACCATTGTCATGGGTAAGACTGAGGAATGCTTATGTCAAGACCAGGATGCCTGCTGTCTGAAAGAGAAGATGATTTGTCAATGAAAGCTTATTATGTATACTAATACTTTTCCTAATTGCCCAATAAATTAAGGAAAACATCCTGGCTTGAGATTTATGGAGACTAAGACAAGTAAGGTTCTGGTATGGAGGACCACCCCACAATGGCTCCTAAAAGCTATTAAGGTCTGTCCAAGAAGTAGTTTATTGTTGCCAGTTGAGAAAAAACCCAGAAACTCCAATAGAAGAAAGCCAGTCCTCCAATAGTGAGGACTTGGTAGCTGGTGCCTCTTGTCCATTTTGTCACATACAAATTCTGGCAAGACTACTTGGACAGATGTGTCACTTGTGTGTAGGTGAGTGTGAGATTGTGAGTGAATGAAATCTCTGGAAGGATAAGTGGGATATTTTCAAATTAATATCTTCCCATTTTATGAGATCTGATGTAGATTTTTGCTGCATTAACTTTTCCTATTACCAGTTTCATGCTGCCATGAAAACACTGTCCAGTTACAGACTGGAACAGCCTTCAATTTTGTGAGAGCCAATGTGAGACCTGTTGATAGTGTTAGAAGGTGTCAAGGAAAGAAACTAATTTACTAGTTTAGAATTAATTTGCAGTTTTTTAAGAACTAATTTACAGTTTAGAAGAATCTTCTGTTTCAACTGGAGTTCTAAAATTTAAACCATAAATGAAGAATGGGTCAGAGGGGAAGAAAAAAGACTGGGCAGTGTTCATTACTAAATATCATGTATTAGACAATTTTTTTTAATATAACTATGGTTTTGTTTTTATCACATACATACATCTCAACATTATCAATTATAGTAAATTAATAAAAACTAATTTTAATACAAGCACTTTTGAATGGGTTAACAGGATCTCTAAAGGTACCAGCATCTTTTGATGCCATTATGAAACCTTGGGAGTGCAGGAGGCAGTTTGACCTTTTTTTATCCTCAGCTATTTTAGCACCAATGTGTGGCATTATCACTGTTGGATTTCCTTTTTTTCTTAAAAGGTGTGTTATCACTGCTGTTACCTTCAGGGGAGATAATAAGTAGAAAATACAGAGAACAAATGGGAGGCAGCAAGAGGAAACTATTTTTATAGAGTTCAGGCAGTTACATCAGGTACAAGCTTGATAAGCAAGAGGTATTTTGCAAGCGCCAGAAGAATACCCGTGTGGTACATGCTGTAATTTTAGGAACTGCCTTTTCAGACTGAGAAATGTAGGCATCAAGATAAACATTTGTAGTTCTGTACTTGAACATGCATTATAATTGGTGTATGATGGAGTGTATGCAGCAAATCAGTGGGAAAGACTGCGTAGGGGACAGGCAGGTTTAACTGTCTAGCAGTTTTGTTCAGGTTATTTGTAGGATGTATTGCAGTTTACATGTTCAGTTTGTATCTTTTTTTAAGGTTCAGTAGACTGTAACTTTTTGTACTTTTTTATGCTTGGAACCGTGTTGTTTTCCAGGGCCTTGTATGTAGTGTAATTAACTCCCTAGAGTGAAGGGGGGAGGAAATTTTTGGATGTGCTACTTGGTAAGAGCTATGCAGACCTGTAGGAGAGTAGAAGGAGAAACAGCAAAGTACCTGATTGCTTCCAGGTCTCCCTACAGCTTTGCTAGGGAAGAACAATACTTTTAAAACAAACCTCCAAAATTCCCTTACCTTGTTCTCTTGTAAGGCTTTAAAGTAATGATGATGTTTTGTTTTGGCTTTTTGGAAAAAAAAAAAAAAAAATCATGATTCATTAAGCTTCATGGATAATGATACTGGGTTACCCAGTGTCTTTTAAGATGTCTTTTCCTACACGTTCATGTAGCAAACCTTTGGCTTGTTTTGCATGTTCTTTTTGAAGTTGCACAACTGGAGGCCGTGCATAATTTCACTATATTAATATTTTTTTAAATTTTATTTGGTATAGAGATGATTTGGATTTCTAAGGGGGAGTGCAGCTGAATCAATGAGCTGGGAGTAGCAAGGGAATGATGCCTCATTTCATGCTTGTAGAAGGGGTGCCTCAGGTGAAACCCTTGTCTTTAATTTGCCTGTTGAAAGAAGTGGTGTGTTAGAAGCCTTGACCTTTGACTTAAACCTAAAACTAAAGTCTGTATAATGAAAAAGCTGTCAGAAATGAAAGGTTGTACAAAATGTGATGAATTTTTGAGCTCTTCAAGAATGGGTACTCTAATTCCCTGCTGATTTGCCTAGCCAAAGCAGCATTGCTGTCACTGTTCACTGAACACCATTATACTTTTACTCATCTCCATGCAAATATAAAAAATCTAAGCAGAATATGGAAGCAGTCCAGCCTAAACAAACTGTGTATTTGATTCCTTAGGAAATACATCAAATTGGGTCCAAAAATTTATCAGACTGGATCAATTCAGTTAATAGCTGACCTTGCCTATATGATTTTTCTTCCTGTTTCTTAGCAACAGGAAACTTTTCTGCAGAATGGTTGTTTAACATCCTAATCTGTTTTAGAAGCTCTTATACCTAAAGAGGAGCAGATGGTCTAAGGAAATATTATTTGTAGCAATCGAGATAGGGAATACCTATGAATTCTTTTTTTTCCTCATTTTATTGTCCCACACTTATAATTATATAGTATTTCTTTGATGGTTGCAAAAAAACTTCTTTTACGATCAAAGAGTAGAAGAAAGTCTTCAGATCCTACAGGTTTCTTTTTTTTGGTGCATGATGCAGGAAAGCATCATGCATTAAAATATGTTTGCTCTTATATCTCTGTGCATTTCTAATACAAAGTGAGAAAATTTCCATAATTATGTTCTGTAAGTGTTGAATTATACCTGAATGAATGAAGAAAGCACTATCTACAATGTGATTTTGCTCACTGGCATTTGCTTACTCTCTCACTCTTAAAATCTATCATGTGAATTGGCTTCCTTTCGCCTTTTTGATAGAGTCCAAAGGTTCTTTATATTTCAGTGTGAAGAATCTTTTTCAAAAGGTTACTTCTATGTGACTTAGTGTTCACATAAATATAGTGAATCTGTAGCTTTCAAATAATTATATTGGGACTACTAAGGGCCCAATGAAGAAATAGTATGGTTTGTTTCTCCATGGTGTCAAATTCCTTACTTCCAAAGAAGCAGGCTGTATGCTTGTAGGAGATTGGCTAATCTTGGTATTTTCTGCATTAATTTAAAATTAGTACAGAAGCCTTGATTATGAAGCCTTGATTACAGCCATCTGTAAAGGATAAGATAACAAGACCTGTCCTCTTCTAATTCCTTCCCAAAGTGCTGTGTATACCTTTCCTTCCTTGTTCCTGAAGGATCTCATGCAAATAGAAGTGCATCATGTAATTGCTGTCTTAAGAACCATCCTGCAATGATACTCATTAATGCCTGACAATGAAGATGTCTGATTTTGTGGGATTTTGGTTTCTCATGGAGATACTTTTGACATGCAAATTCCAGTTAGAAAGGAGAGTGCTTTTAGCTGCAAAGTGGGATATGAGGTTCTCCCATCATGAAAACTCTTGCCATCTTGTTGCCCCTGTTGTCATATTTGTATGTTTTTGTCCTAGTTCTCATCCAGATCAGTGGGAGGGGGCATGGCTAAATGTTAAACAATACCATCCTACATTGTGGTTAGGGGTGGGGAAAAGCAAGGAAAGGCATGGTTTCTGGTTGGGAGCAAATGTGGTGGTTGGTGGGGGGTGCTGCCAGCTGTGGTCATGTCAGGTCAGGTTTTGGTGAACTTGTTTGCATGTGACCAGAGACTCACCTGACTGGCAGCTGAAACCTTTTTGGCCATCTTGCAGCTCTGGGGTTGAAGTTGAGATTTGAAGACACGAAAAGGTAAAGACTACAGTTTGAAATAACAATTTATTGAAAACAACGAGATAAGAAGACAAACAGCAACAATACAGTTAGCAAAAGTGTACAAAGAGAGGAAGATTTATATGCAAAAATGCTCACCAAAGCCTGACGTGATGTATCCACAGCCAGTGGCACTGGCACTTGCTCCCAACTGGAAACCTTAACCCTTCTTCCCTTTATCTTGCCTCCAGCCATAATGTAAGATGGCATCGAATAACACAGTGTTTTGGCCATGCCCCCTCCCACTGATTTGGGCTGCCACTGGGACAGTGGAGTGCTTCCTTTTCAAAGAGCTAAGAATATTTCTACTTGCAGCTTTTCCTTGTTGCAAGAGAAGACAATGTCATCTTTGTTTAGTTCCAGTTAAGTTTTTCTGACTTCACAGATTTTCACATGAAGTGTTTAGAAATGAAACTGAAGTGTGGAACTTAACTATCTCTTTTTCACCTTCAGAGAGGAGCTCTTCCATTTTGTTGTGCCTCTTTTACTTGTATTTTAATTAATTGGTTGGGCTGAATGAAAACTGGAGGTTTATGTTTTGTCACATTCACCCCCATCCATTCCTTTACTCCCAGATTTGACATAAAAACTAATTTGAAGGCTAAAACAGGCTCGCTCTCTAAAAACATCAAAACTCTTTACTTAGGAATGTTTTGTGTTTCCCAGTGAATCCTTCCAAGTAGTAAGTCTGTTCTAAGTTATACATCTGGATGGCATGCTCAGTCCAGAGAAGAAAGAGGTATGTTTTGATAAATCCTTGTGATGGTTGCAGGGAGCTTCCTAGGAGAAGCATGAAAGCAAGACAAGGTGAAAGTTGGAAATATTTTGTTTTCATTTTTTTCTTCTTTCTGTCATATTTCCCATTACCTTTTAAAAGGAATGATAGAGAAGAGAGCATGACTTTTAATACGTACTTAATCTAAAGTTAAAAATAAGTTTTGGTTCCTGAAATCTTTCATGGAAAATGACCTTTTGTAGCTGCCTGGATATGTGAAATACCTATTACATTAGCTTGCTTTTCTGTGGTTTTGTCTTTCTGAGAATTTGCTCATTAATGAGAGAAAAGGTAGTGAGTCTCTAGACTCTCTTATTATATCTGACTCTTTTATGCAGAAATTACAGCCCTTCATCAACAAATGATTGGTATGTTTTGGTCTTTGTATAGCTAGGAAGATTGGCCTGGGAAGGAAGAACTCTTCAGTCTTAATGGAGTATTGTCACAAAGCAATACAAGCAACATGTGAAATTGGAAGGGCTGAAGAAGTAAAAGTTAGAAGTAAAATTTCTTTCAGGGAAAAAACATCCCCTATTTTTTGCTTTTCTTTAGGAAAAAAAGCCTCCCCGATTTTTTTTTTCTTACTTAAAGCTGTTTGTGAATGTTTTATTGTGTAGTACTTAACACATCTGTGTAGTGGAAATGACAGAGAATGCCTGCTCATCTGTGATGTCATTAATAGACTTCCATATTGTTTAACTAAATCTCAGTAGTTGCTGAAGGAGTTTAGGATTTTGAATGGCTCAAGTCACATATTAGTTGAAAATTTAATTTGATCTCGATGAGCATTGCTATAATTACCTACTAATGAAATAAAGTCTATAATTGTCTTTTTAAAAAAGGATTTGTTGCTGGGACAGATGTGGTGGAGTTTGTGTTTGTTTTTTTTCTAATTTTTAAGTAAGGCAGCAAATTGGAGCCATTTTGCAAGACTTGATAAAAGGTGTGAGTGAACTCAAGTTCTGAGCTATATAGGAGAACAATCACATCACTAAAACTGTCCAACACAGATTACTTCTTACTCTTGCATCCCTCTCTACTTGTGTGTCTGTTTCTGAGGCACAAGTCTTTCACTGGCACGGGGTCATCATTTCACTCTGACAAGTGATGTATAGACTCTCACCTGCTGGCCCTGAATTTTAGTTCTTTCTTTTCCTTTCCTGTTCCTCCTTTACCTGATCTTGCTGAGTCAATGAAAAAAAACAACAGAAAAGCCCAAACAACAGGCAAACAAAAAAAACCTTCAACCCTCACCCCTCAAATGGAACACAACCAACCAAGTAGAACTCTCTATAACAAAAGAAATAAAACCTTAGGAGCTTATTAAAAGTTTTGCCCTTTAGTATTATGACAAATTCAAAATTAAGAGAGCTGTTGCATTACATTTACAGTTTATGTCAATGCATAAACTCAAAAAAAACCAGATCAAAATGCTAAAGTAAGGGAGAACATGAATTGATACCACAATCTAGAGCACGCTAGTATCTAGTAGTAGTATCTAGAGCACAGTAATTTTCTTTTCATGCATTATATTTCTCTTTTTAAGCCTATGAATTCCTAAGGTGACCCATTCTTACTTTGCTTATTTTAGATTTCTTAATCAGGAATATAACCTACTCCCACTGCCCTCTATAAAAATAGCCTGGTGGTGTCACAGTTCACTTTTTAATTTGAAAAGCTGAATACCATATGTAATCCATTGTAATATAACTCATCTGTCACATTCACTCTGACTAACATACCTTGGCATCTGTTAACTGGGTCCTGGTAGATACAATTAATGACATTTAGGATTCTTAATTCGTGTTTCATTTTTCTGTAACAAGCAGACAAAGCTTAGGTTGGTTTTGTCGGGTGTTTTGTCTAGAAGAGGAGATCTAATAATAGTAATATCAACAACAATAATGAAAAAAAGACCCACTTTATTGATGCAGGTAATTTTTTTTCTGAATTTGTATTAGTGGTTTGTCTTAAAAGCCACATGTGGCAATGTAAATCTGCAAGCATTTGATTTTCTGCAGATGTCTATGAGCAAGGCTGTCAGGTATTGAGAAGCAGCATTTCCTGCAATAAGATTAGATCATAATGTTGATAGCATATGGTGATCTGTTGGAGAGAAGTTTTATAATCCAAGAGCCCCTAAAAGCCAGTCTGAAGAATGTTTCAAGTTAAGTAAATGTACCTGTGTTTTCCATTGCTGCCTATACTTTCAAACCTTCTGCACCTCACACATGTGAATGCAGCATGCCTGTCAAACTTTGTAAAATAAACATGCTTGTTAAAGTTTTTTTTTTAGTTTTCACACATCCTATTCTAGGTCTCAGAAAACCGTCTGAGGCATTTGTAGCAGCTCATTAGGCTTTTCAGAACCAATGAGACACTGTACACTCTTGTTTTCACCCCTGCATGAGATAAAATAGGTGGTTGACTATAAATAACTAATAGGGGAAAAGAGTCACCACAATTCTCCCAATCTAAACCAGAATCTTAAACCCTGAATCTTAACCATCAAACCTTGTGATTTACCTTAGTGGCTCATTCTTCAATTACTTGCCTTGAGGTTTTTTTTCTTCCTTGGGAGCGTAGAAAATCCAGTGCATCTGACAACTTTTTTTATTTCAGTTTTTAGATTACAACAGTTGCTCAGCTATCTTCTGTGAACTCCCACAACAGTAAAAATGCTTTAAATTTTTAAAATATGTCAGAATTCACACATACCCACGTAGAAACTTGGAGTGTGGTGTGTCATCTAATCATTCTCAGTTTTGCTCCATCTTCCTAAGGACTGTTTTTCTCTCCTTTCCCTTTTGAGTGGATATTGATGGGAGAGATAGGAAGATAAATGTATAGATTCTTGACTTGTAGCAGTTGATCAGTGGCTTTCCTGGGATATTAGCCAATACTTTATTTGTCATAGTTTTCACTTAAAAAACCCAGAAGAATCCAAACAAATCTTGAGAAAATTTGGGACAGCCCAAAATTTTAACAACTTTCTCACAGCATTATGAAATGCTTTTTGACACCTATAGCATATATGAGAAACACATACGAGGAAATAACATAAAATCATTCAAGTTGAAGGGCATCCAACAGCCAAACTCCACCCCACCATCTTGCTCGCTCCCATCTTTGGGAGAAAATAGAAGGATGGGTTGAGATAATGGCAGTTTAACAGGAAAAGCAAAAGCATGATGCTTAAGCAAAGCAAAAAAAACCCCCCTAAAACATCAGCTGACTAATTTGTGTAGTCGGATGTCCAGCTGCTTCCTGGGAAGCAGGGTCTCTGCATGCATTGTGAGTGCCATGGCTATGTTTGTTCTCTCTCTTTCCTCCTTCCCCTGAGCTTTTATATCTGAGCATGACTTTATATGGGATTGTCTGTGTGTGACAGCTGTCCTGCTCGTGTCCTCTCTCAGCCTTTAGCTTACCCTTAGCTGACTGGCTGTGCTGGCACAGTTCAGCAATAGGTAGAACACTGGCATGTTACCAACACCATTTCAGCCACAAATAAAAGCCAGAACACCATAAGGGCTGCCCTGAAAAGAACTAATCCAGCCAGACCCAATGCCAGCCCTTATTCCATACCATTTCTATCTATGTCTTCTGGAAGTGATCTGTCTTACTGCCTGCTTGGAATAGGGATGGCTTTGAAGGTATGTGTGCTACTCTGGGCCTTGTCTGCTTGTTCTGGATATTTTCAGGAGTGAATATTCCTCAGTCTTTCTGAGGAACTTGTTTTGGGTTTTGATCGTCTTTACTATGAATGTTTTTTTTTCCCTTTTAACTGATCTGAATTTCTGTTGATTCAGTTTACATTCATTGCCTCTTCTCTTTTTGCTGTGCATTTTTCCAGGAAGTCTGGCTCTATTTTTAAGTAGTTGAGTATAGTGCTATGATCTCCCCTTAGCGTTCTCGGGTGGAGGTTGAACAGACACAGTTCTCTCAGCTGCTCCTTGTACAGCCCATACTCCAGCCCCAAACCGTCTTGTTGGCTTTCCATGTGTACCAGTATGTCATATACCAGGGAGCATAAAATGAAATGCAGCTCTCAAGATGTAGTCTGGCAGGTGTGGATTAGAATAATAATTTCCCTTTACTTGCTGGTTCTGCTGTAGTGAGTGCAGTCTAGTGTGTCCTTAGCATTCTGTTTCTGCAAGGGTGCATTTTTGACTTATATTTAAATTGTCCATCAGACCCTGCATGTCCTCTTGTGCAGAGCTGATTTCTGCTCTGTTAGCTCTCATGCTGGACTGTTGCATGTAGCTTTTCTGTTGCAGTTACAGTATTTTGCATTGTTTTTTGCTGTTTTTTCTCAAGATTTGGGAGCCCATTTCTCAAGTCAGTTGTGATCTCTCTGAAGCATAGCAGTTTACCCTAGTGTGTGAACCTCTCCCCTCAATCACCAGTGAACTTGATGATGTGCATTCATCCCATCATCCAGGCCATTATGAAGGTGTTACGTAGAGAATCATAGAATATGTCTCAAATTGGAAGTGACTCAAAAGGATCATCGTGTTCAACTCCCAGCTCCTCACAGGACTGTCTAAAACTAAACCATATGACTGTGACACTTTTATATGCTTCTTGAACTCTACCAGGCTTGGTGTCCTGGAGAGCCTGTTCCAGTGACTGATCACCCACTCAGTGAACCTTTTCCTAATGTCCAGACTGAAGTTACCCTGTTGCTGCTTCATTCAATTTCTTCGTGTCCTGTCACTACTCACGAGCGAGGAGATGGTTTAAGGATACTGCTCATCTTGTGCTCATAGGGTCAACAAGTTGAAGAGACTGTGGGGAAGTTGATGGTTGAGGCATGTAGACTGTAAATTATGTTGCTGCTAGAATGCAGTCTGTTAGTTTAGTCTGTGACTTAAAGTTTTAAATGTCACTTGGGTTTCGTTTGTAATCCTATGGTTAAGATTTCCAAGTTGTCAGTACTTACTCTTTTAGTAGATATTGAATGGTGGGGAAAGGGCCAAATGACAGTAATACGGATACTAGAAGGAGGGAAGAGAGGACTGTGAAAACCTGACAACAATGTAACATTTCCCTGGAACAAAGGAATGTTTTAAATTTTTGGATATATTTTTCATTTGTTACCTGAGCATTGGCAAAGCTCTATGTTTAGAATAGCTCTGTTGCATTTCTTTTATTCATTTTGTCCAGAAGGACAAGCTTTTCTGCAAAATACCTAGGCTCTACCTGAATAGATTGAATGTATACCTGGATAACCAGAGATAGCACTTGTTTTGCTGATTCCCAATAAAACAATAGTATAAGATAAGATGGTTACAGCAAAATACTTGCAGGATTTAATTTCCTAAATGTTACGTCAATTTCGATCTAATCACTGGCAAAATCAACTAAGCTTTGGGTATGCTCTTTTAAGTGCTACTTTTTCTTTTGCATTCTGTTTTTTTTTTCTTTTTGCTTACATTTATATACCAGTACACATAAAATATTGTTTGAAATTTCTCCAGTGTTTTTATTAAACTGTATGTAAGTGTTTTTCCTTCTGTAAGTTCTGTGTCACTTTTGGAACATTTTGCAGTAGTGTTGGATGTATTTAATGACTTAGCTGGTCTTTGAAATAACAAGTAAAACAAAGAATTTGATCAGTAGAGAGGTGGTATTTCTTTATTCAGAGAATTGGTTATTGTACATTTCAACACTTTGTCATTTAAAGTTTGTGTTTATTTACCTCATTCCCTTTTTGTAATTATGCTTCCTAAAGCAGAGACTGTTTTTTTCACTTAGTAGTTCTAACAGAGTTTTTCAGTGGATTTGCTCTTCTCTCAGCCTCTTGGAGATCCTTACTCAAGGCACTAAGAGAGAGATTTTTTCAGAAGTGCCAGAGCTGAATAAAAACAAGCAGTGGAAAATTGATGGGTATTTTCCTGAATCAAGATAATTTTGATGCACATTTGACTTCTGTTGCTGATATATAGCTGAAAATTCTGCAAAGACTTGGTTAGCATAAGTGCTGTATAATGAGTGGAATTCATGAGCAGAATTAATACTGGTAGATATTTAACAGAGTCTACAAGATTTTTGTAGGAGAAGCTTAACTAAGTGGGAAGTGATGGACAGTTTTTCAGCCAAAATACTATCCATAAATGTCTCAATATTTCATTACTTGCTGTTATATACCTTAATGGGGATCTGTTGAATACAGTGTTGCTATTTTTAATTAACTTGACTGTATTTTGCACTCTGAGATAAAAATGCTCATGTTGATTTCAAGTTACATAGCTCTAATATGTAAAGTTTCTGTCCCTGGGGATATTTTGCTTTCCTTACAAATGGTTTAGTATCTCAACACTAAGTCATAATTGGCCTGATGAGTTCTTTCATTGCTGTCAGGGAACAAATGGGTGGGAAGAGCACACGTTGGTTTTGACGTCACCCACTTGAGCAAAGCTTGAGGAACATCTGCTGTTAAGGCTGTTGATTGCTGTGACACTTCATTGAAAGATTGAGAACTTTTTTGTCTCCACCCTATTTTTAAACTAGAAATGGCTTCCTAAAGCTACAAATTATCACGTTGTAGCAATAGTATTACATTGCTCTATATGTGTGCCATTAATTTTAGATATTTGATTTTTGAATGGTTGGTCAGTGAATACTGTAACCATGTTTCAAATGCTTGGTAAGTGGTCAGAAACTTTGTGCCTCCCTTTCATATGCTTCCTAAATTATTGAGTAAATCTCTTTCTGGTCCATCTGTTTGCTAAATGACTACTGAATCTGAGAATTCAGAATTTAGCAGAAATGCACAGAACAAATAATGATACTGTGTATTTTTATTTTATAACTAATTTTTGACTCAAAAAACTAGCAGCTCTTCCGAAGTCTTGTGAATTGGATGTAAACTTTGTTTTCTGGAAGCTTGTCACAATCTTTTGTTGTTTCTCTGTATTGCCACTGTCTTCTCTTTAAACACCTAAGTTGGGAAGGGAAAACCCCCACAACCTCATGACAAAGAAAACCTGCAAAGAAGCTTGCCAGGTCTAGTTAGTTTTTTTTTTTTTTTGGTCTTTGTTCTCTACTTATTTCTTTTCTTCCATGCTTCCAGAAGTGAATGCTATTGCACTTTATATTTTTCTTTCCCTTCTGTCTTCAGTCTCTATGTTGCAGTCTGTAAAGTGACAGAGTCCAAACGTGTTTCCTCACACTGTTATTTCCTTTCCTGAACATTTTATTGACTTTTCATTGATAGTATTAGGCTTTATTCCACTTTCTTCTGTCTTTGTTTCTCAGAATTGAGTTATTTTCTTTTATTTATTAAAAGTTATTTGATGCCTTTAGTTATGAAACCATACATCTTTTGTTCAGTAAATGTACCAAATGTTTTTCCGGTGTGGAAATTATTTTTTTTTCTTTATGCTTAATTTATGGTGGGATTTTCTGCCATGACAATTCTTTCTTGTTTGTTCTTTGCCTGTTGGGAAACATTTCAATGACTCCCTTCGCACTTCGTAGCTTTCTGAGCACTTGTGCCAAGGCCTGCTGTAATTTTCTGTGAAGAGCACTATTTGAATATCGAGAGTTGTCAAACATATGACTAATCTTTGCTTGCAACATTTCTGTTGTGCCTTGGCATTCAGACAGACTTCATTTCATATGCATCTAACACTATATATCCAAGTCTGCAGTATTGTTAATTTGCAGCAACCTTGGTTTTGGAATAGTTTTGATTTCCTGTTTGTAAAACTCGTAACACAATTGTCTGACTTCTATTGTTTTTTTGTTTTCTTTTTCTTTTTTTTTTTTTTTTTTTTTTTTTTTTTTTTTTTTTT